>JACBWV010000552.1:10820037-11092537 GCA_013435795.1 Chlamydomonas sp. ICE-L
CCACCAGAGGAGGCTTGTTTATTGGCGTGCACTTTGGCATTTTTTAGTTTTGGCACATCGAAATTGTCTCAATGTAGGGGGTAGGATCAGCACTCAGGGTTGGGTCGTAAGGCAACATCTTCCATTGTCGCAGTCCATTCGTCGTGTTTTGGGGTTGAGGAGGTTCCCCCTGCGTTTGTTGCGGGTGAGTGGTGTCCTCACATCATGTATTAGTTCACATGTTGGTTAGCGTAGGCATTGATGCTGTTCGGAGGGGTGTATTCTTCGGTAACAGCCGCCCCACGCTTTCCAAGGCTGGACATTGGCCGGGTCCACCACAAACCCCTCATGTATGCGCCCTCTCCATCTTAAGGATGATGGATTGCCCACCTATATGGCCTTGCCAGGCGCCCGCCCCGTTTGTTTGTGGAGTACAATTGGGGATAGGTAGGATTTAGGTTTTCTGACCGTCTATCCAATTACCAAGTGTCCCCCCCTGTTAAGGTATGTTTGAGGCAGCCGGCATGTCCTATTGCGGTGCCGCGAGGGGGGGGTGTAACCAGTGCAAATACACTTCTATTAGTCCTTGTTAGACGTTCCAGGATTTGTTTTTTGGCTGACTATCCAGGTTAGGAATTCCAAAGTTGTAGGATTTCTCATCACAGAGGATAAGGTTGTGGGGGATTTGGGATGGTTTCCCTGGGTGCAGGGTTTATAAATCGGCCGCTTGGCAATTTGGTGGAGTCCCCACCGCCCATGTTTTTGGGGGCATTCAGTTGTCAGTAGGCCTGCTTATCTTAGCACAAATTTGAAATTTCCCGCTGGGGTTGAAGTCCCTGAAAGCGGCCTAACACCAGTCGGCTACGGTTGATTGAGGATTTGGTGATGTCTATCACCCCAAATTTGATTAATTGCCCCTGTGTTGACATGTGGGCCACCGAGGGAGGCATTTGATGGAGTTTGTTGCACTGGCTAGTGGTTTTGAGATTTGTTTCTCAATGTATGGTTTAGTTTGAAGGCCTTTGACGGCGTTCCGGGTCCCTTTTTGTGTTGGGCTGCCTTGCTGAGGGGGGGGGGTGCGCTTTCCTCCTATACATGTCGGGTCATGGGGGGCTGGAGCAGGCATCGATGCGCTATTTTTGAATAAGTTTCTGTACCTAAGACAGTGTGGCCCGGCCCACGGAGACGTTTATTTATTTTTTGTTGTGAGTCTTGCCACCGTATCCCTTTTGGGCACCGTTGTATATGTAAGGAGACCATGTAGGGCCATCCAGCTGGTAGACACGGAAGAAGGTTACAAAGGTAGCCACCAAATAAACGCTGTTTTGATTTCCGAATCAAGTGGGTTTCCGCGTGTTTTCCATTGTGTGCCACGTATCCCAGACAGAGTCTATAGTTAATGGCTTTATGTGGTACTATTGGGATTTGGGGAGGTAGGCATGGTGGCCCCTGATGTTTTTTTTTATTCGGTATCTGGGGGGTAGTACCACTCTATTGTGACAAATTGATTGGTTGCCAAGAGGTTTGCCCGTCTCATATATATATTTCATACACCAGGAGAAATCTCCTTCTAAGAACTATTTGGTCCGCCCAAGATTTTAAAAATTGCTCAATTTGATCGCATGAAGGCTTGTTCCGGGTTGCGGATTTCATATTGAGGGAGAGTTAGGCCAGGACGGGGGGGGGTGGGACAGTGCACCCTCTTCTCCATGAAGTTGGCATCCCTGCATTTGACAGTGCCCCGTGGGGGTGGGCGTGGATTTGGTTTTTTGCCCTGAACACGTCTTCATCTCCTGGGAGCCTCCCCTTACCAAGGGGCTGCCATGCTCCATCATGGGTTTTTTTGTGTGTCGTGTTTTGTTGAGCCTGGGTCTCAATCCTGCCCGGGTGGGGGAGGGTGTGATTGAAGGAGGTTTGTGGGGGGGGGGTCATGAGCAAGATCAGGGTTGTTTGAAGACGGGTGCGGATGGGTGCAGATGGGTGGTATACTATGGGCAGATGGGCAAAGGGGTGTGTTGCAGGTGAGCATAGGGGTGTTTGCAAGTGGGCACGTGTGTATGTGTAAATCAGCCCAGGGGTGTTGAATTTGGACAAGGTTGGGTAGGAGGGTGCTAGAGTGGTTAGGTGGTGCGAAGTGGTTTGGGGCGTGGGTTTTTGGGTAGGTGGATTTTAGTGGAGGGGGGTCATTTACCTGGTTTTGCCTGGTTCCCCCTTGCGAGGGTGGGGGAGGGTGCTTCGGTCCCCCCTCCATCTTTCTGTGGCAGTCAGATGGGTTGGGCCCTCGGTTGGGTTAGAGGCCTTGGGGAGAGCAACAGCTTCAATCCATGAGCTGGAGGAGGTTGGAGGGGAGGCCTACTAGGGTCTCCTCTTCCTCCGCAGCAGGTGGTGCCTCAGCAGGGTCGGCATCAGGGATGGCCATGACCATGGCCACGTAAGACATCACTGATGTGTAGTTCAGGAAACTGGGCAGGAACCGAATCCATGGCCCTCCCACGTTCGGAAGTTACCAAGCGCCCTAATTGCCACGAGGGAGAGGATCTTGCAACACCGTGGTGGAAGAGTACTTGGTCTGGACACTTTCTTGCATCAATCTCTGCGCTCATGAGTTATCAATCCACTCATTTCGGCATCTCCCGAGCTGATTTCTGTGGTGGTAGCTGGACCCGTTGTGTTGGTAGACGAGGGTAGAGGGGAAGGCGTTCTGCACCAAGGTGGCTAGCTTGGGCGTGGCAAGCTTGATAATCCACCGCTCCTGCTGGAGCTGGGTTTTTTTGCCTCGTAGTGAGGAGGTGTAGGGAATCCCCCTCGGGTGTAGACGTGGTGCAAGGGGGGAGGTTGGTTTCCTCCATTGTCTGGATGCACCGTGGGATGATTTTGTACGGGCAGGGAGCCGGACGTGCCGTTCAAGGCATTGGTGAGTTGGGGTTCCCAATTCTCTTTGGCCCAGCCAATCCAAGCACTTGACTGTCCACGTCTCAAGCTGGGTGGTCATGGCCTTGAGCATGGCATTCAGGTGAGCTGAGTCCCATTGGAGCTGCCCTATGGGCAAGCCTAGGGCTGACAGACCTTTCGATGGCCTCGGGTGGGGGTTCAGGGGCGGTGAGATAGATCTCCCCACAATCTGGTATGGTGGGATGTGGATGGGGAGAGCCCGCATCAATTCTGCTTTGTGCTCGTCATTCTCGCAAGTACAAGTTGACGCAGTCAGCATTGGCTGTTGTAGCCTACGTTGAAGTTCAACAACTGAAGAAGAGGGTGGCGGAGAACATCATGGGCCCTCTGCACAACCTCAGTGAGGGCTAGCAGGTGTAGAGGGAACTGAGTTCCAGGGTATCCATGGGCACGGAGGAGGAGCTCAAGGTCCTTCAAGACATGATCCTCATCGTAGTCCGCATCCTTATTGATGGGGGCGTTGGGGCTTAGGATGGGGGTACTCCGGCCCCCCTCTGGGCAGGTTCTTGACCCACCGTAGGGGGGGCTCGAGAAGAGTGGAAGGTGGAGGTCTCCATGCCAACTTCCTCCCCTGTTTTGTTCTTAGCTTTGGGAGGGAGCTCAAGGTTCCTCAGACTCAGCAAGGTTCCTCGTCCTCCTGTCCTCTTGAGTGTTCTCGGGGCTGGGAGTATCAGTGGGGTGGTTGCCCTTGTGATGGAAGCTTTGGCGTACAGGCCATGCATGAGAAGGTGGGATAGACCAGGTACAAGACGAGGGCTCTCATGCACAACCTGACGTTGTCTTCAGGTCGGGGGTTGTCCCCCCTGTGTCCACATAGTCTCTCGAGAGAGATTAGTGGCGACCCTAACTCTCACGGCGAAGGCAGTCCGAGGGTTGTGACTAAAGTAGGGGGCTCCCTTGACAATCTGTCTCTTCTTGTCGAGGACCGCGAACCTGCCAAGGTTTGTGGATGCTGATTGAACGAAGTGTGCCAATCTCTCAGACTTCAGCTGCACTGTGACGTAGTAGTGGGGGAAGTCATGGGACTTGCCGTGGTATCCAATAGTGACATCGGTGCATGATATGGTTTGGGCAAGGTCCTCCTCCATGAGCTTGTTGAGGACGTGAGAGATGTAGTCGGAGTTGTGGAAGTCCGCTGATAGTGGGATGCAGCCCGCTGCGCACGAATCCAGCTTTAGGAACCCCCTCAAGTTGACAGTATGGGAGTCATGGGGGGGAGTTCTGGATGCCGGTCAAGAAGGCGTGGTGTCCCACCCTCATACCAAAGTGTCGAAGTGGTCCATGTGCCTTAGGTCTTGCGGAGACCGTGGAACTGGGGTCGGGCGCTACAAAAAACCATTTTTTATGTTGAGAGCCAGAATCTTCGCCAGCTTGCTGGGCTTGTTACTTCGGCATGGCAGAAGGGTGAAGTGGCTGTTGGTCCACAGGTACTTCTTTTTTGCTTTACTTCCCAGCTTTATGAGGGGGTCCCCTATAGATTTGGAGGGTTTGGAGTGGGATTGGTTAAGGGGGGTGTTCGCGTGCCAGGGGGTTGAGGTGAGGGCCTTGGGGTAGGGGCCTTATGGTTACGTCTCTTGCGGAGGATATGGGGAGGAGGTCTCTTGATACAGGCATAGATAGGGCAGGAAGTCCCTCTGTTGAGACATAGGTTGGGGGTGGTAGGTTGTTGGTTGAGGATAGGTTGGGTTGGTGCTAGACCAGGGGGACAGGCATAGGGTGGGGGTGGTGGTAGACTCAAGGTAGGGTCATAGGGTGGGTTCCCCCGGTTGGGGTGCGTGAACTCGGGGTGGTAGAGGGCATCCATAGGGTGGGGGAGGTAGACTAGGGGTGGTGTAGAGGCGCATAGTTTTTGTTGGGGGTGGTAGACTCGGTGGGCTTTTCCCCCCCGGTAGGGCATATGGGTGGGTGGTGGTGAGACTCGGGGTTAGTTAGGCATGGGGGTGGGGGTCGGAGGATCGGAGTAGAGGCGTAGGGTGGGCCGGTGGTAGACTCGGGGTAGAGGCATAGGGGGGTGTGGTAGACTCGGGGTAGAGGCATAGGGTGGGGGTGTAGACTTTCGGGTTCTTGTAGAGTGCATAGGGTGGGTGGTGGTAGACTCGGGTTAGAGGCAGAGGTGTGGGGGTGGTAAGATTCCGGGTAGAGGCATAGGGTGGGCCTTCCGGGTTTTTGGTAAGATTCCGGGGTAGAGCATAGGGTGGGGGTTGGTTAGACTCGGGGTAGAGGCATCGGGTGGGGGTGAGAGGACTCAGTGTAGAGGCATAGGGAGGGGGTTGGTAGGACTCAGGTAGAGGCATAGCCGGGGGTGGTAGACTCAGGGTAGAGGCATGGGGTGTTTTTTGGGTTTGTGGTTAGACTCATGGTAGAGGACCCCACTTGGGTTTCGGTTTTGGTGGTAGACTCAGGGGGAGGCATGGGGTGTTGGTGGTGGTAGACTCAGGTAGAGGCATAGGTTCGGGGTTGTCCGGTAGCTCATGGGTAGAGGCTTATACGGCGGGGGGTGGTAGACTCAGGGGAGAGGCTGGGGTGTGTGGTAGATCAGGGTAGAGGCATTCATGCATTGGGGTCGGTTGTGGTAGACTCAGGGGTTAGAGGCTATAGGTTGGGTTTGGTGGTAGAATCAGGGTAGAGGCATAGTTGGGGGTGGTTAGACTCAGGGTAGATTGGCACCAGGTTGGGGGGTGTAGACTCAGGGTAGAGGCATAGGTTGGGGGTGGTAGACTCAGGGTAGAGGCATAGGTTGGGATTGGTAGACTCCGTACCTGGAAAGTACTCAGTCCACTCAGGCTTTTGAGGAGTCCAAGCCCGCCGTGGCTCTCCATAGTGATGGATCTGAGCAAGTTGAAAGGGGAAAAAACAGATTGAGTGTTGGGTAGTAAACCAGTTGAGGGCATGAAGATGAGATAAAGGGGGCTCTGGCTGCTGGTCGAGAAGGACGTGGGTCTAACATCTCTAGAGTTAAGGTGATGGTTGCATATATGATCAGTGACAGCGGGCAGGCTAGGCAACGACAGCAGTCTCTCGAGGGTATGATCGTGTTGTCGGCGGCCATTTGTAACGGTCCAGGGATGATGATAATAATTATTGATGGTATGTGGCAGGCAGGTAAGATCGTAGCTCCTATGAGTTTGATAGGTAGCTCGAGACTTGTCGTGAGCATGAGGCTGATCGGGGAGTGAGATTTGGAGCCCCGTAGGGCGAGACGCATCGTATTGGTTATGGTTAGTGTTAGGATAGAAAGCAGAAAGGGGCATGTGCTTGTGAGCAGAAGTTGAGTAAGGGAAGAGAGCAGCGTAAGAGGAGAGAGCAGCGTGTTGAGTGAGCATCAGGGTCGTGTTGCTAGGATAGCGGGAGGCACACTGGAGGGAAAATGGGTGGAGAGGAGCGCATTGACTCCTACTATCCGCGTAAATCTGATTCCGCGTAGCTTTGAGGTCGCAGATTGGGGACCAACCTGTGCTTCCGTTCTCCTGGCTATGAAGTCGGTGCGTGGGGTAACAGAGCGCGTGGGGGGGTGATTTCGAAAGTGGATTGGTATTGTCGAGTGGATTTGAAAAAACTGGCAGAAAGTAGCAGGGTCCATGAATTGATTGGCGCCGCGAACAGTGGTTGTCAAGGGTCGGCAATAAGAGGCGTTAAGCCCCAGGGTGCTCCAGTTCATATGGTGACTGGCAGCGTCCCGATTTGAAAGAGCAGGTGTCTGTCCTGGAGTCCTGCATGGGGGAAAAGGGGATTCGTTAGTTAGTTTCTCGATTGCATGGAGCCTTCGCTCTTGGCAGCGACCATCAAGAATGCGCCAGGGATGTGCGCTTCGCATCCCCCCCTGTTGGGAAGTCCAGGGAGAGGCGCATTCTGTCCGGTAGTGCATACTTTCGGCTGCCCAGAGGTGCAGCTCGCTACCAAAGTAACCGTCTACCACCCTGCGACCACAGAAGTTGCTGCGAGTCGCGTCAGATGTTGTAGACGGCGACTTAGATAGCAGCATTGCCTCTGCGAAAGCATGAGCTCCTGTTTGGTTGCTGTTTCGGGAAGAGTTGACCGAAACTGCTTGGAACAGAGAGCAGGTGGAAGCATTCGATAGCGCAGACGCAGGAGAATGCGAATATGCTACGCGAATGCTAAGAAGGAAAATGAGCAGCGAGAAAGTTACATCGGAAGTTCGAATGTTGAAAAAAAATACATCTCCAGCAGCAGAAGTATGTGGAGTAGTACTATTGTATGTCACAAGTCAAGTCGAATATTATTCAAAACAGTGCAAATCTGTGCGAATCAGTTCAATTCTGTGGAAAAGTTCAGAAAAGGCTAGTGACAGCTAGCAACAGCCCCAAACACGGTTGCCCCGGAGTGCCTATATTCTCAGGCCCAAAAAATTTCCCCCGGGGCCTTTGGCCCCGGTTTTCCAAGGTCAGCTGCCCCGGTATAGTTCTCCAAACCCGCAGTGGGGGCTGAGGGGAGAGTGTTGGCTATCGGAGCGGCAGGTGGTACCGGGATCGAGTGCAGCGGACGGAAGCCAGAATTCACGGCATAGTTGGGGCCAGGGTCACCGTCGACACAATCAAAACAATAAACCGGATAAATCGAAACAATCAACCGGACAAAGGGGTAGCCCTGGGGGCTCCCGCCCTTCATATTGTCAGCTGTACTACTAGGACACGAGTGCCTTATTGGCATCTGATCAGACCCGCAACCCGCCTGTGTAACGCGACCTTCTGGGGTCATCTGGGTAACTTAGTACTTATCAGACCCGCAACCCGCCTGTGTAACGCGACCTTGTGGGGTGGATTGAACCCCCCCGTTTTCCTCCCGAGTCAGGCACTACTGTCTGCTGTACTACTAGGCCACGAGTGCCTTATTTGCATCTGATCAGCACCTCCCCAGGAATACCGCACGAACCCGCACGCAGACCAAAGCGCCGTACGAGACAGTACGCGCACGCGTATACGAAACCGTTAGAAGAACCCAGCACCCACCTTATCTATCTATATCTTAGTACAGAGGGCACGAAGCTGTCACTGTGGTTTCGGAAGCGCCGGCAGGAGTGCCTGCGAGGGGTGTGGGTGGGTGTGGGAGGGGTGAAGGGAGGAGAACCGCATGGCGGCATAAGGGGAGGTTTGATAGGAAACAGATAGAAGGCGAATTGGCTGCGTTTGGGAGAGGAATCGTATGGGGAGCAGCGCAGTAGTTTGTTGGGCAAAACGACAGGGGCGGGGTGGGAGACACGCTGAGAAGCGAAAACAATCCGAGGAGGATCTGGTATAGGGCTCGATTTGGTCACTCCAGACTGGCAATCTCCTCCGCGTGACACCGACCAGGAGAGCCTTCCGGCCTGGGCTACCCCAGCCCAGCTGAGCCGCAGCTGGCCAACCACAGCAGGTAGGGGCAGGCAGGCAGGCAAGGCGAGTCACGAGTGCCAATCGGGGAGCTTCTCACCTGAGGAGGAGGGGTAACGGAGAGAATCGGGCGAAGTGACGAACAAGATACATGTGGAAATTACTGCCACCTATTTATACTGGTGGCTTTGTGGCCGCGGTTCTGTGGCCACCCGGTGCGCCCGTTCGTATCATCACCAGACGGCAGATGGCAGCTTGTGGGAAGTTCAGTCAGCCTACCATATACGTGTACGTACCCGGCGGTTATACCTAGTACGTGTGCGTACCCGGCGGTTGTGCCGGTACATTAGTAAATATCAATTTATACTGTTGGTTCCGAGGCCAACAAGTGCGCCCGCGCCCCTGTGCGCTTCAGCGGAACTTGGTGGGAAGCTCGTAGGAAGTTCAGTCAGCCCGAGTCAGCCTATCATATCTAGCCCACTAGTATCTATCTACTTCGTGTGCGCGTGCCCGGGCATGACGGTCGATTAGTAACATCTTCTCCGCCGATGCTCCAGAAAATTCGAAACTGAGGAAATTGACGAATCGTAGATGCTTGGTGCGCAAGTGGCTACGCTCACGAGCGCACTTGTCGTGGACTCCGGAATTTGCGCATCTGCTAGGAGTACATCTGCCAACGTAAACAACCGACTGCTAAACGCTAACCACTAGACAAGAGGGGGAGCGACGGGCCGTGAGGAGATTTGCTTACAGGGGGTTCAGGTGGGTGGGTGGGTAGGTGGGTGGGTGGGGGGGGGTCGTGAGGCGAAAAGCAGGGCCTGTCAGCGAGCTGACCGCACAAATCGGGGGCCCGCTGACAGCAGAGTCCCTGTCTGACAGGAATGAGCAGATTGTCCTTCGTGTCGAGGGGATTCTCGTGGCTATAATAAATATAAAACCGTCGATTTATCTTTTCCGTTCTTGCCGTTATGGTCTTAGGATTGGTTACTTTCCAAGGCATGCTCGTACGTGCGTAAAGCACTACAATTAAGCAAATATTTATTCGATAACGCTTGGTCTACCGCAGCCTTCTGACTAGCGCCCAGCGTTAAGCACTCAATAACTCAAAGGATCCAAGCTTCACTTTCGGATCAGGCGTGGGCAAAGATCTTGGTGCAGATATGTCGCTCTTGGAAAGTCCCAAATGAATAACCGTAGCATACTACGCCTTAAAGCATAGTTGAAGTTGAACTGGGCAGATGTAGGGTTGCCCACCTTCACACTTCATGACCCTAAACCGGCAGGCCACTTTCATGATTGCCAACATTTTTGGAGGGGGCAATGCGATGAGGGGTATGAAGCTATGAACCACTCCATTCCTAGCAGCTCCACCCCACCAGGGTAGTCCAAGACGCACGTCCTTGCGTCCCAGGACGCAACATGGGGAGGGCCGTTGCGTCCCAGGACGCAACATTGGCAGGGTCGGTTGCGTCCCGGACGCAGCCTCATAGACTGGTTGCGTCCGGGACGCAGGTTTTGGAAGTTGGTTGCGTCTCACTTCATTACCCTGCGTTCTCATGCGTCCCAATGCGCCCCAGTGCGTCTGATGTGTCCGACTCGAGATTGTCTCAGTGGGTGGTGCAGGACGCAAAGGACTCTCTCAGCCACATAATTTGAATGGACTCGAACCTAAAAATTCCCCACATGCCCCCAGGCCCTGAGTGGATGAGCGGGGTTCAAACAGCACCCTAGTCTACAGCCTAGAATTTTTTGATGTGATCGATTTATTCTGGTCGATCTCTCCAAAAATATTCGAACCGTCAAAATGCAATCTCGCAGCACGCCCAATGCTCCGACCTAGCAGCGAAGGCTGGATGAATTTTTTGTTGCCAAGCCCGCTGCTGCTGCTGCTGCTGCTGCTGCTGCTGCTTCTGGGACGCATCAAGCATGGAGAATAATTGAGACGCAGTGGGCTGCAGTGGGACGCATCAAGCATGGAGAAACATTGAGACGCAGTGGGACGCAGTGGGACGCATCAAGCTGCTGTTGCTGTGGGAGGGGGAAAGAGGAATTTTTGGGACGCAACTTTCAAACTTTACTGCGTCCCAGGACGCAACCTACGAAATTGGCTGCGTCCCTGGATGCAACCTACCCATTTGGGTGCGTCCCAGGAAGCAACTCCTGGGGTCCGTTTGAACAACCCTGCACCCCACACAATGGGGGTGGGATTATGGGTCCTGCGATATCCACCCCACACAATGGGGCTGGGATGATGGGTGGTGCCACGAAAGGCGTACCCCCAGACGTACCCTATGAGTCGTCCATTCATGCCAAACATGAGCCAGAAACCCCCTAGCTAGATGGCTATACTGATTTTTTTGTTGTATGTTGTTGGCACATTTCTCGAACGGTACCCACGAGAGAGATTGTCACATGCTAACATGGCTTCAGGGACCTCGTCGTATTTCCTATGTGGCAAGACTGAAGAGGTTGAATTTAATATGGTACATTATTCCTACTTGGTACTTCATGAAGAAGAAGAAGAAGATTACAATGGGCACTTCATTAGATGTTCCCAACAAGTGAATTGTGTAGCAGGATAGCCTGCTAATAGCCTAACTTGACTTGTTGAGACTGTCTTTTCGATGTCCCCATAGCCTAGTCCGACTTCACTAATTTCAGAGTCTGGTGGCAGACAAATCAACGGGAGTTCGAAGAACACTGCTGACAAGAGTCCGTAGTGTTTTACGAGTCGAAAAGATAAGATTCCCATAACAACCACGCACGATGCATCAACGTAATGTTGGTGTGTACGGCGTCCAGTGGTAGGCGGGAGTATGTCAAGAAAGTACGATCAAGAGATCGAAGACGTTCTCGGTTCCATAGGAAACGACGGTTCACGGTAGGCGGAGGTTGCTGTCCCGACCGAGCCCGGCTGGCAAGGGTTGAGCCCTGTCGGAGACTGGATCGTGTAACTGAGCCTGGAATCGAGGACGCTCCTCTTTCAAAAGAAGGGGGGAGTGTAGCAGGATAGCCTGCTAATAGCCTAACTTGACATCTCGAGACTGTCTTTTCGATGTCCCCATAGCCTAGGCCAGCTTCAAATTGTTACATTATTCCCCAATTGGACTTAGCTACATCCCTGTAGCAAGCAACTTGAATTTATTTTATTACTATTATTATTAGACGACTTGGTCGTGTAAGATTGTAACAGAAGTTCCCAAATCTGTATTGTTTCCACTATTCAGTCTCCCTACTTGCAGCTCCCCGGAGCTCCGTCCCTGCTGTGGGTAGCTCCCTGCGACCCTGCTCCCAGCTCCCAGCTCCCTCCACGTCCCAGCACCCTGCAGGTCCTGCAAAAGAACAAAAGCGCACCAATTATAAAACTGGTGCGCGCAGTTTTTCAAAGGCAAGTGCGCTTTTTTGACAGCGCACAGTTTTTGAAGGTCTCGGCGCTTTGGGAGCTGTAAAATAATTGTCTTTAGTTCAAAAACATTATAGCTTTTGGACTTGAAAACAAGCAGTTATACTCCTGTATCTAAGAGGCTGACCAAAAGCAAAATCGAAAGCAGAGTCGGATCAAAAATTGTCTCATAGACCAGATTTTGCTTTCGATTTAGCTTTTGGTCCGCTTTTGGTCTGCTATTGGTCCCCACGAAAATCTGACGAAAATCCGACCAAAATCTGACCAAAAGCATAAGCTAAATCGACAAAAACCAAAAGCAGTGTGACCTACTCCTTAAACGTCCGCTTGAATGACGTCAGCAAGGCTGGGGGCGGACCCCCCTCGCAAGCCTGACGAGGCATTGAAGGGCCTGGCCGGGGTAGTGTGATGCCGGGTGCTGACTGTGTTCATCCCCTACACTTCATCCCAGGTACGGGCCCTGCCAACCAACCCGTCAGATCCGACCCACCTTTTCCGGGCTGGCCAGGCGCGTCCCGGGGGCGCGTCCTGGCTGGCTTGTTCCAGGTTCGTCAAGGCTGGGTCACGACCTCGAGCGGCCCTACGCCCCTACCTACCCACTCGTCAGGTCCAGGTCGGAACCAAGCCCACCTTTCCCCACCTGCCACCCAACCCCTCCTACTACAGCCTCCCTATCTTTCCACGCGGCCTACAAGATCTACTTGTACGGTGGGACATCCGCTAATCGTGGTGCAACCCGAATCGTCGAAGATATGCAGGATACTCGAAGAATCCTAGTGTACGCTTAGTAACGCACAGGGGCACCAAAGATTCTGTGGATTGGAGAGTTTGAGAGGCCCTTGTCGTCAGGGGACAGAGAGCCAAGGGAACTCCTGCTTGCCGTTGTCTATGGAATTTCGGACTTGGCAGCTCCGTCGACCAAGGTTCGAGGTTGACCACCTTTCCCACATGAGCGTCCAACGTTTCTCGAGGAGGTAAATGATGTGGAGGGTGATGCCTAGTGGGAATCCTGTGCAGCGCAGCTGCACAAAGAGAGACACGAGGGTGATTTTGGCCCCCTCTCGTTACCCCTTGCTCGCAAGTCTAACAAGTTTGAGAAAACAAGGGAGAAAACAAGATCCGGTATGGGAAAACAGAGATGCGTAACGTACCGGATTGAGAAAACACAGTAGATATTTACTAATGTGCCGGTATAACCGCCGGGTACGTACACGTATATGGTAGGCTGACTGAACTTCCCACAAGCTGCCATCTGCCGCCTGGTGATGATACGAACGGTGGCCACAGAACCGCGGCCGCACAGCCAACATTATAAATAGGAGGCGGTCCCTCCCGCAGGTACCTCGACTGTCATTTTGACCAATCCTCTCCGTTCCCCCATCCACTCAGGTGAGAAGCTCTCCGATCTGCAATCGTGTCTCGCCTTACCTGCCTGCCTGCCCCTACCTGCTGTGGTTACCCAGCTGCGGCTCAGTTGGGCTGGGGTAGCCCAGACCGAAAGGCTGTCCAGCCTCTCCTGGTCGGTGTCACGAGATTGCCAGTCTGGAGAGACCAAATCGAGCCCGATACCAGATCCTCCTCGGACTGTTTCCTTGCTCTCAGCGTGTCTCCCACCCCGCCCCCATGCACAATCGAACTCGTGCGCGGGATACGTCCCACCCCCCACCCCCCCACAACAAAGCCAATTCGCCGCATATCTGCTTTCTATCCGTCTATCACATATTCCCTCGTGCGGTTCGCCTCCCCTCACCCCTCACCCCTCCCACCCCCGCCCCCACCCCCAGCCTCCAGCCCCCGACCCCCGTACGTGTACACCTTTCTATGACGGAGCCCCCCTGTAGTTGGGGGCAGAGTTGCCCCTTTGTCCCGTTGATTGTTGCGATTTTTGGTTGATTGTTTCGATAGTTGATGACAAGTAGCCCTGGCTCCAACTGGGTTGACCGACTGTCTCTCTGTCCGTAAGTTTCCAAATCAGCCTCGTTAACGCACTCACCACCCTTCCAAACCTCGGACAGCCCGAACCTCGCCTCCAATTTCGAACCCACTTTCCACCATTTTTCAGACGCGCAAATCTCTTTCAAAAGCCCTCCCCCCACCCCCCACCCCTCACTGCCGGCCTTTGCGGCTGTGCCATGCAATCAACAGCCCTGACCACTGTTCAGTTCTACCACCTCCCTATTTGAGGGGCACGGAATCAGGGACCTAATAACAACTATCATGTGAAACTTTACAAAGCAGACCAGCCATGTGGTGTGCAGTTGTGTGATGGGCTTCCATGGTGCCAAGTGGTGTACTATGATGTGGTCATGTGGTGCTGCATACTGTGGTGTGGTGCTGTGTACTGGGCCAAACCTTTCATCCACTGAATAGGTCCGTACTTTCTGATCTGCCCGATGTGAAATAAACCAACATTTGCATTGTTGCCACCTGCAGTTGATGCCTTCTGCAGCCATGCGCTGGCTCGCTCCCATTGTGCTCCTGCTGGCCACAAGCAGCATATGCAGTGCTGACATGGGTAACCGCAAGCTGCTACAACCCAGCATTGTCCCACAGCCCCTAACTGTCGATATTAAATCAGCAAAGAAGTTCACGGTGCTCGCCGCCACTACGGTCACCAACACGGTAAGTAGTTGCCCACAGCCGTTCAGGAGGGCTCTTAGTTTGTTTATCTTTGCTTTAGTTCTGTTGGGTGTCTCTTCACATCCCTGATGTAGCTATACTGATATACACACACAGCAGGATCATGCTGTACTGATATGTACAGCTGGATCCTGATGGCTTATCAGCAGATGCATTTATAGCTTATTTCCCCAGTATGGTTGTATTTTTACCTAACCTTGCGCACGCCACTTGCTTGTGGTGGGGTCAGACTACTGATGGTTGTGCCTGCCCTGCGTCAAGTTTATTGCTAACATCCATGTCTTTGCCCCTAGTCTATTTTAGCTTCGTACAAGTTTGCACCGCTGCCTCGCTCCGAGTCTGGGCAGCTGCTAGTTCAGTTATATCTCCACAACTCCCACCTGTACACTGCCTGATCTCTGCTTATTCTTGTTGTGTTGCAGGGACCCACTACTGTCGGCGGGCTTCTCGGTGTCAGTCCCGGCTCGGCTGTAGACGAGACAACAGAGATCTCTTACTTTGCAGAACCAACCCCCAACAAGCGCGCAAGTGATGCTGACGCTGCTGCAGCTAAGAAGGACGTTGGAGATGCATACAATGATGCTGCAGGGCGTGTGGAGAATGTGGTCAACATCCCTGTTGTGAATATTGGAGGGCACACTTACACCCCTGGCCTGTACAAGTCCACTGGCGCACTCGAAGTCTCATCGGGCACCTTATACCTATCGGGCAAGGGCATTTTCATTTTCCAGATGGAAACGACATTCTTGGTGAGTGTAAAATATTGTGTGCCAGCTGCTAACACCAAGGAGACCACTGACATATCCTAGCTGCCACTGTGCTGTTAAAATATCCTTTGCAAGCATGCAAGAAAGCTAATAACAGTAGTCGGTTCCTGCTTCCCTTGTACCCCAGATGTAGCCAGCAACCTTCCTGCATCTAACTGTCTACCCCCCTTTTGATTGTCCCCAGATGAGTACTGGCCGCGAAATTATTCTCCAGGATGGAGCAGAAGCCTGTGACATTTTCTGGGTGGTTGGAAGCTCTGCCACCTTCGAGGCCGGCTCCGTGGCGGTGGGCACCTTCATGGCACATCAAGCCATCTCTCTCAATACTGGTGCTTCTATTGTGGGTCGGCTGTTTGCACTCAATGCGGCTGTCACCATGCAGAGCAACACTGTGGCTTTCCCAAGTGATGCTAGCGACCGCAGGCGCCGTCAGCTGCAGGAAGCCCTACCTGTTGATCTTAAGACAGCCAAGGAGTTCACGGTGCTAGCCGCCACCACGGTTACTAACTCGGTAAGTGGTTGCCTATAATCGATCAGGAGGGACTTTAATTTGTTCATATTTGCTGTAATGTATCTTGTTGGATGAAGCTACGCATCCCTGGTTTACTGATATACACAGTAGATCCTGATGGCTTGTCAGCATATGTATCTACGCATATAGCCTGCGCAGTGGTTGGTATTTCAACCTAATCATGCGCACGCCACCTGCTTGTGGGTGGGTCAAAATACTGATGGTTGTGCCTGCCAAGCGTCTAGTTTATTAACTACAGCATGTCTCTGCCCACACATTGTATTTTAGCATTGTACACGTATGCATCGCAGGTTTTTCCCCAGTCAGGGCAGCTGCTATTTCTGGTATATTTCCACAACTCCCACCTCTACCCTGACTTATCTCCGCCCATTCTGGTTGTTTCGCAGGGGCCCACTACTGTCGGTGGACTCCTCGGTGTCAGTCCTGGATCGGCTGTTGAAGGAGAAACTTACATCTCCTACTCTACACTCCCAACCCCCAACAAGCGCGCAAGTACTGCTGCAGCTGAAATCGCCATGGCGGATGTTGCAGACGCATACAATGATGCTGCAGGCCGTGTGGAGAATGTTGTCAACATCCCTGTCGTGAATATTGGAGGGCTCACCTTTACCCCTGGCCTGTACAAGACCACTGGCGCACTAGAGGTCTCATCAGGCACCTTGTACCTATCGGGCAAGGGCGTGTTCATTTTCCAGATGGAGACGACGTTCTCGGTGAGTGTAAAATAATGCACGCCTCATTGCAGTCAGCTTTATGCTCTTAAGGAAACCACTGACCTATCCTAGCTGCCACTGCTCTTTAAGTATCCCTTGCAACCATGCAAGTTAGCAAGCAGTTGTATATAATTCCTCCTTCCCTTGTACCTCTGATAAAGCCACCAACAAACATGCATCCAACTGTACCAACCAACTTGCACCAACTCTACCAACTGCACCTCCCAACTGCACCAACTGCACCAACCAAGTTGTACCAACCAACTTGCATCCAACTGTCTGTTCCCTTGATTGTCTCCAGATGGACACCGGTCGTGAGATGATTCTCCAGGACGGGGCACAAGCCTGTGACATCTTCTGGGTGGTTGGAAGCTCTGTCACCTTCGAGGCCAACTCCGTAGCAGTGGGCACCTTCATGGCACACCAATCCATCGCTGTCAAGACTGGTGCTTCTATCACGGGCCGGCTGTTTGCACTCAATGCGGCCGTCACCATGCTGAGCAACACTGTGGTTTTCCCTGCTGATGCCAGCAATGGCAATCGCCGTCAGCTGGTGGAAGCTGAGGCTTACAGCACGGCCGCTGTGTCCCCCCCCACAGTAGACCTGTTATTTGCGGAGCAGTTCACGGTCCTTGCCTATGCAACAATTACCAACACGGTGAGTCAACAAACCGCTGATGACAGTGTGGGTCCACCACTATTGATTTACTGAAGTATTGATTGATTGATTCATTACATCTTCAGGATGCATTAGAGCCACACAGCCCGCAGAAGGGAACTTCAAAATTTGAAATCAAATGTCAAAGAAGTAAATAAATATCTTTAATTGGGTACCAAAGTATTTTGAAAGTTCATTTACCCTGAATCGGCGCAATAGAAGGTAAATTGTTTTGCATACATGCGAAGAGGGGCTCTAGTAGCGAATTAGTGATGGTTAAAGTGAGCCTGTTAAACACAGCTGCCAGATGCCATCTTGCTCTATTGCAAGCTTCCTGTTCCCCCCAGGGAATTCTGCTCATTATGCTCCCGCTCATTCTTACTGTGTCATTACGCTCCCACTCATTCTTGCAGGGCAAGTCCACTGTCGGCGGGCTCATCGGTGTCAGTCCTGGCACAGCTGTTGATACGGGCATCTCCTATTCTGAAGTCCCTACCCCAAATGACCGCGCAAGTGACGAAGATGCCGCAACTGCTAAGGCGGATGTTACGACGGCATACAATGATGCTTCAGGCCGTGTGGAGAACGTGGTCAACATCAACGTTGTTAACATCGGAGGTCTCACCTTCACCCCTGGTCTGTACAAGACCACTGGCGCACTTGAGGTCTCATCTGGAACCTTGTACCTACGAGGCAACGGCGTGTTCATTTTCCAGATGGAGACGACATTCTTGGTGAGTGCAATGCAGAGGGAAGCAACATGCAGTCATGGTCAGCAAGCAATTTGCAATAAAAAAATTTTTTGCATTAAATCTGGAGACCTCGTGCCTGATAACTATTGCAATAAATCCAGAGACCTGGTGCCTGATATGTAATGCAATAAACCTGTAGACCTAGTGCCTGATATCTAATGCAATAAACCTGGAGACCTAGTCCTGGATATTTAATGCAATAAACCTGGGGACCTAGTGCTTGATATCTGTTGCAATAAATCTGGAGAGATAGTGCCTGACATCTCAATATCAGTGCCTATTTGCAATAAATCTGGAGATCTAGTGCCTGATATCTCAAGATCAGTGCCTATTTGCAATAAATACCTCTGCCCACCATCCATCCATCCATCCATGACGTCCCCAACTATCTGTCACCTTGGGCTGGCAAGTCCTTTACTCAAAGCTACCTGTGTCCAGATGAGTACTGGTGTGTCAATTATCTTCTTGTCCCTGCTCCCTACACCCCCTTATTCTATCCTGTAACTTAACATCCTTTTCCGATTGTCCCCAGATTAACGCTGATCTGAAGATGGTTCTCCAGGATGGGGCACAAGCCTGTAACGTCTTCTGGAGGGTTGGCAGCGCCGCCAAATTTGAGGTTGGCTCCGAGGCGGTTGGCACCTTCATGGCACACACTGCCATTGATGCCTTGACTGGTGCTAATATCACTGGTCGCCTGTTTTCCCTGAACGCGGCTGTCAACTTGCAGGGTAACGTGATTGCCTTCCCCTTCAAGGTGTAATCACCCATGGATGGTGGAGGGATATAGCGAGGGGAGGAAGAGAATAGAGATGATGCAACATGGAATCTCATATGTTGCAGCATTGAAGCACATCGCAGAAGTGGCAACTACCTAATTCTGACCATCGATTGATGCGGACCATTGCCCATGGCAGCAGTGTAGCCCATTGCAGCATTGGCCATTACCTAATGCTGACCATTGCCCGCTTCAGACCATTGCCAATTACAGATTACAGTGGTATGCATGCTCCAAGTTTTTCAGGGCTGCGAGCACCACCATGATGTGCTGTTATGAAAACCCTATTGATGTGAAAAGGAAATCCGATTGATGTGAAAAGACAAAGTGATGGATGTGCAAAAAAACCACGTGAAAAGAAAATATTATGTGCAGAAAAACTAATTATGATTGACAACGCCAGAGCACTACTGGGCTCGTTCCCAACAACGTGTGAATGGGACACTGATTAATTAGGCAAATTATTATGATAGAAGTCTTGTACTGGATATCATCTAGGTCGTATGGCGACCAGGTTCGGACCCCCTCGGCAATATTAGACACTAGGTACCATTGGGTACATTTGACATATGACATGTGTACAGACAGAATCGGATGGGGTAGCCCCTAGCTAGATGGTTGAATTGGATTGGATGACCATTGAGTTTGGTTGTATGTACTAGCCAAGAATTGTTGCGCATCCAAAAAATTCATGTACTACCCAAGGATTGTTATGCATCTAAGGTTATTCATTATTATGTAACAAAGTAAAGGCCAAACCTGTTACTAGCAACATATGAAGTTAACTTTTCGTCAGCTCGGTTGTCAACGTTTAGGTTCTTCTTGAAATTGATCATGGTTACATAGCTTCAGCCAGCAATTTGGCTGCTCGTTGTAGTCGTCGTGGGAGCATACATCACTTGCTCCATATATCTGTCAACGATATGCCTTTGTCGTTGTTGCTGATAGTTTCTAATGATGTTATCGCGATATATAAATATATTTGACTTTCATTAGAATCCACACCCCTGCAAGCTCGTACTCTCGCACCGCTCACTGTAGCTATCTACGTTAACCGCCTTGCGTGTCCCTTCACACTATGCTACTGACAGGGCGTGACCAATTAGGGTGACTGGACCATGGATGGATGATAGGCCTATTCGAGACAATTGCTCATCGTCTTTGGCAGTAAAAACAAGTTTACCAGGAAAATGCAGTTTCGAACAATGCAGTTTCTTCATACTGCTTCTAGCCGAAACCCGTTATATATTAGCAGGATATGGACTTCCTCGATTGCTCGAATCAGACGTTTTTTTTTTTTTTTTACTTTTAAGTATTAACTATTTTTAAGTCTTAACTACTTTTAAATCTATTTTTATAGAAACCTAGTTAAATTGAAACCTTAGATTTGAATCTGAAACTAATCAAGCCCGTTGTATATTAGTAGGATATGGACATCCTCGATTGCTCGAATCAGACGTTTTCATTTTTTTTATTTTTAAGTCTTAACTACTTTTAAATCTATTTTTATAGAAACCTAGTTAAATTAAAACCTTAGATGTGAATCTGAAACTAATCAAACCCGTTATATATTAGTAGGATATGGACATCCTCGATTGCTCGAATCCCTCTCTTCCTTATCCTACAAAAAATAATGGCTCGGGCCCTGGCTCGGGCCACCCCATTTTCAAAAAAAAAAAAAAAAACGTTTCTATGAATCAATGGTACAATATATGTTCGGATACTATGAAAATTCAGTCAACTATTGTTTTTCCGTGGGTATCGCAAGTATATCTGGAAATGGAATTTGGATATCTAGAAATCAAGGTGTGAAGATGACGGAATTGGCTGATGAAACTAATGGAAGTCCAGTTACAGTATCAATTCAATGTTGTTTTTCGTGGGTATCGCACAAAAATCTGAAGTTGAAATGCTGACCACAATTTCCAAGTTGCATTATTCATCTGAGATCGTTTGGTCTGTCACATTGATTAAAATACTTGGATTTTCGTGGGTATCGCACGGATATCCGGTGTACCAAAAAGCTGGTTCAGTTTTCCAACATTGAATGGATTAATCTAGTTTTTACGTACAATCAGTAATCTGCTCGAGTCCTCATACACAGCAGGATTACTAAGTTTACTCAGGTTACGATTGAATTCCCGTGGGTATCGCAAAGGAATGCTGAGTACCTCTGGAATGGTGAAACAGTTTTTGAAGTCTTGATCCTAATAATCAGTCACCTGCCTACAGTACAGTAATCAATTAAGTAATATAATGTATGGTCATAAAGGAACAACTGAATACGTTGACGTAATTATTGGTTTTTGTGGGTATCGCACAAGTAAACTGAGTTAGAAGTATGTACTACAATACATGTGTCTCATGTTGTGCATTGCGCAACAGTAAATTGTGCACAATCTCAGTTAGGCAATTGGAGGTCGTAGACATCCAAGGGACAAGCAATTGGACATCCAAGTTAGTCTGTAAGGCATTCAGCACGTAACGCATCAAGTACAAGTGGTAGTGCATATGATTTGCAATGACACAGGCTTGATACATTCTGAATGCTTGTTGGAGGTTCTACATAGGATGGGTAGTAACGCGGCCACGAAAAGCATCACTATTCATGTCTAACCTGAGTTCATCCGATGCTTTCTCTCTAGATGCTGTGACAGAAGGTGGAGTTGGTAGTGGCATGTCTGGGTCATCATATATCAATTTTGCAGGTTGGAGTGCATGTTTGAGCCTTGCGAAGCGTTCAGCACGGAATTCAGTTGCGTGCACACCTAGACCAGGCGTGACAGGATTCTCGTCAACTGCCTCCTGGTTGAGGGTGCCCTCGGAGTCGATATCCAGGATGTTGGCACCGGCAGTGTTGTCATTACCCTCAGAGTCGTCTCGCTCCAGGTCTTGGTAGCGTTGAATGTTGTCGTCGTCGTCATCTTGCAGTGCATCAGCATCGTGGAAGTAGCGTGCAGTGTTCATGAAAGCCTTGTGAGATGACTTGTAGGCATAAGTCTTGTCATCATCGCTGTACATGATGGTGCGCAAAATTTCGTCACTGCAGGACCTGCATGAATGATGAGGTTGGATACATGTAAATAAATTACAATTTGTACATCCTGATTGACATTCCGAGAAACTTTCGCCACCAGCGAAGACAGCCCTGATAGTCAGTATCTCAAATCCAATAATGTATCGCAACAACAAAGGCTGGTCTCAGGCATTTATAAAAGAGGTCATGACTAAAATGATGAATCACGAATGAGTACAAGTTGTTCAGGCTATACATGCTCTGAGTGTGTGATGACTCTCCAGATTGCACTGAATTGGGACTCGCTCATACCCCTGCCTTGGCCCGTGTTTGCCCATGCAGATGAGGGAAAGCTGCTGGTCATATGCATACAAATAACACCCCATGTGCATACCATCTTGACAAATTGATCCTTGAACCAAATAAAAACCCTAGATGCTCATCCCATCAACCAAACATTAGGTATGTCCCAATTCCAAGCAATTCCAAAGGAATCCACGCAATTTCAACAACTGGCACAGGGTGAAGTATCCTGGTACCTCAGTCAAGATCGGAGTGGCCACATTCCTTGTGCCGGGTACTACCTCCTGCGCGGTGGTTCGCTGGGATTGGCGGCGAATCTCCACTCCACAAATTGAAGTCCTGCCCCCTGGTGTCATGGACAGCGCCACACCTGCAGTGCCACGGATGATCGAGTTGGGGCTGGATTTCAAGAATCGGAACAGGAATTGACCGCATCGAGATGGCGATCAACCATCGGAGGATGCAACCAAGAGCACCGGCGAATCATCAAACATGTCCGGAGCAGGGATGTAAGTTGCAAGAGTCACCCACCTCTTGCCTCGGTCTCGACGGTGACAGGCTGAAGACTGAGGCGACTGCTGGACATGCTGAAGGCGCTGCATTCTTGAGCAATTTAGGCCTCATCACCCCCCCCGGGGGTGATGAGGCCTATTCATTTTGTAGGTAGAAGCGGCGGATTGGAAGTTGTATCGCAAAGTTCTCCAGAATTCTCCAGAATTTCACCCATGGTGACCGCGTAGAAGGTCTCCGTGCTAGTCCAGACGAAGCCCGCGAGGAGAATGAAGGCGAAGAGCTTGCTCATGACAAGGGATCACGAATGGGGTCAGGGGACCTACGGAGAGGATGCGAGGGAGTGGTGTCGACAAACGCGATATGGCTGATACTTCACGGGTAGATCTGGGTAGGTATGACAGTTATGGTGACAGCTTGAAGACGAATGGCAGCATATGTTTTTCTTCGACCCAACTTCGACTTCATGCCACCGACAGCTATGGCCGACACAGGCGATGAAGGGCGCAGCAGACCCAGCTATGGCCGACATAGGCTGAAGGGCCCAGCAGACCGAGCATACTGGAGTGGGTACGCGTATAACCACAATATATAACTACGAGCATCGCCAGGCACGAGAACTCCAGCCTGGCTGGCTGGCACCATCAATCATTCAAACCAAAATTAGAGCATGGTAAATTTCGCCTTACAGCAATACAAATATAGAAATATAATTTGCTCGCAACCAGAACGAAATATTTACAAAATCGAGGAATCGAGGATTACCAAATGTTTGCGTCTGTTTTTAGGAGGATGTAGCCGACACGAGGCCAAGGGTTTCAACATGTCCTTCTTATCAGCGTTAGCTCGTCCATGGTTGTACCTGTCTACACGTGTCTTCCTAGGCCCATACCCAACGACCTCCCTTTGGCGGCTGTGCAGTGAATCTCAGTCTCACTTCTTCCGTCTCCTATGTTTCCACGTAATTCGACACTAAGCTCGCATCTGCCTTCCACGCGTGGCAAATCAGATTCGATCGCAGCGAGTGGCAGAGCCCGGGGGGTGGAGCGCATCACTCGATTTCAAACCAATTTGAAAATAGCTTGAGAAGCATGATGTATTGTCTTAGGCTTGCCTTGGGTTTCCAATCAGTGGTCGGTAGCCAGTATGTGTTAGCTGGTCGGTATGTAGTCGGTGTGTGGTAGCTGGTCGGGAGTCGGTGGTCGGTCGTCTGTGTCATTGGTCGGCCAGGCTACTACAGTTTCCAATCATCTGTAACAAATGAATCATTCACTTGTTCCCTCGATTTTGCAAGCTAACACACAATGGCGTCCTCAGAATTCCCAAATAGGGATTATGTGATACTCAAAATACTAACCCATTCACTCACTCCCCTCCCTTTCACCCCCCAGGCCCCCACACCCCAAAAATGAGGTGCTCAGAATGACCTGAAATTAAGCTAACACATAGCCATGAATCATGCCATTACAGCCCCATTATCAGACAAATCAATCGACATTAGTAACAAATTTGATGCTTGGGCACCTCCTGAAGCTGGAAATGATCTTTACTGACGAAAGCTGCGAGCAGCCATTTGACTTGTTGATTTTTCGAAGCACAGGGTAAAGGGGACTTAAGGAATCAAGAGTCATAACCAGGGTACTACAAAGCGCGCGGCTTTTTCAGCCCCACTGCGCGTATCACGCAGTTTTACTTTTTCAAACCCCTGTGGGCGCAGCGCGCAGTTGCGCATTTTGCACTACAAAACGCTGGCCAATTTGACGTTTGTGCGCTTTAAGCGCTGACCTATTTGACAAAATGTAGTACCCTTGGTTATAACTGGTCCACTTTGGATCCTTTTCTCTCACTCTGTCAATCGTGGAGGAGCTTATACCACTCATGTTCAGTTCATTGTGACATAACGGATTTTTGCTTCGATGGGGGTAGATCTTCATGTGCTAGACTCAAGGATTTTGTCGATGTGATCAGATCAGGAAGTCTGCCCGCAAAATGGTTTCTCTATATTACTTGATGTCCAAATGGCGCGCGCGCTTTCTAGTACCCTGGTAGTAATCAAATCTGACGGCTAGTAGAAATGAGTTCATGACTTGTTCGCGTTTACGTTTTCCTGCTCATATTATTTTTACTGCCACACCAAATCGCTGAAACGAAGCGGGGTCGGGGTTCGATTCCCCCCACGGTCACCCCGGAGTTGCAGGTCGTTGTCAAAGGCGATGGTAGCTTGTCCAGCCGAGGTGGTAGACCGTTCTCTGGGCTTTACTGCCGAAGACGACGAGCACCCACATTTCTGGCTGAAGCTATGCAACCAAGTTGAAGTTCGCCTTACACAGTGAAGATTTTGAAAACTCAACTATGGCATCAACCAAGTAATCTAGACAAGTATTTAAACATCATATTGCTCCCTGATCTACGTGGGTATCGCATGAGGGGAAATTAACGTGCTTTTGAAAAACTCAACAGCCCCACAATCAAGCTCGAAAAAATGCGGAGTAAAAATTATCTGCATGCTGGCTTTCATAATCTTCATTGCGTTCAGGACCTAGGTGTTCGAGTGGAGGGCAGTGTTTGTACGGCACATACATGTTTTGTGATGTGGAGGGCAGTGTTTGTACGGCACATGTGTACGGCACATGTGGAGGGCAGTGTTTGTACGGCACATGTGGAGGGCACATGTGTACGGCACATGTGGAGGGCAGTGTTTGCACGGCACATACATGTTTTGTGATGTCATAAGACCCCCTTGCTGGCGTCACTCCGCGGGCACACTTGGAATCCAGGAGGGCAAAAGGAAAAATACAATTGCCATCATCCTCATCCCCATCCTGATCACTACCCATGTTTACTATGCCAGCAGATGGTGTGGAGCCTGGCGGCTGAAAGGCCATTTACGGTGGTCATATCGAACAAAGTCTTCTCTTTATAATAAATCTTCATAATAAATTCATCATATCATAGGTATGGTTTTACTTGATTTTTGGTACTGTGGTACGGGCAGCGTTCATCGCTTTGCTCTTCAGCTACGATCAGCAGCTTCTAAGCAGCGCCCTGAGCCAGCTACTGGGGTAGACCCCAATATTTTGACAGTTTTGGAAAGACGATTCCGTCAGTTTTCAGGTGCACGTTGTTGCTATATTTTTGGCTGGATAGCAAGTCAGGGGATCTGCCTAGAAGCCACTATTGGTAGCTGAAAAGAAAAGCTATGGTAGCGTCAACTCTGGCTAAAGACAGTGAGCAGCCCGAAGGCTGAACCCACCATGGAATAAAATGCGTGCAGTACAGCAGTACCACAGCACAGCTTCCACATGAGGGCCAGTCTGACGCCTGAGGCCCATCCTATGTAACTGTACAGCTGATACTCCATGAAATAAATGGGTTCAAGAGGGGTCATAGGGGTTATGCTGTAACCAATGGGGAAACGTGGTGATCGATTGGGAAACGTGAGGATCGTTATCCGTCACACTTCACCCCCCTTTCAAAAGACCGGCGCCCTCTATCGGTGTGCACGTGGGTAATGCTGTCTGGGCATTACTTGTTGGGTGTGCTGTTGTTGCTGCTGCCCTCACATTTGAGGGATCATAGTGGTAGTGCTGTCCGGGCTAAAGCATGATTTGGTGGACGTGTCGTTGCTGTTGAGGGTGCTGGGTGTGCTTCTGCTGCTGAGGGTGTTGGGTGTGCTCCTGCTTCTGCTGCCCTTACATTTGAGAAGGATCGTAGTGATAGTGTTGACCGGGCTCAAGCATTATCTGGTGGCCGTGTTGTTGCTGTTGGGCCAAGGCATGGGCTTGGGCCATCGCCTCTGCCATGGCAGGATCTCCCCCAGCCATGGCAGCTAACTGTGCTGCATCCAAACCATTGCCGTCTCCCATACCTGGAGATGATGATAGTGGGGTGGAGTTGGTGGGTAGGTAGTGGGGTTTGGAGGGGAGGTTGGGACGGTGGTGGTGGCAGGGATGGTGGCAGTGAGGTGGAGTTGGTGGGTAGGTAGTGGGGTTTGGAGGGGAGTTGTGATGGTGGCGGTGGTAGGGATGGTGGTAGTGAGGTGGAGTTTGGTGGGGGGGGGAGGGGAGGGGATGGGAGGAGGGGAGTTTCCTCTGGTGTTGTAGGGATGCGGGTGGGAGGGGGGGAGTGGTTCCGGGGGAGGGGGGGGAGAGGGAGGGGTGGTTGGGGGAGGGGATGGGGGGTGGTGAGGGGGGGAGGGTGAGGATGGGGGGAGGGTGAGGGGGATCGCGGGGGGGGACGGAGGGGGGTCGCGCGCAGGGGAGGGGCCGGGAGGGTTGGGGCGGGGGTGGGAGGGGGGGGGAGGGGGGGGGGAGGGGGGGGGGGGTGGAGGGGAGCGGGAGGGAGCGTGGGTGAGTGGGGGGAGGGGGGAGGAAGGGGGGGGGGGGGGCCGGGAGGGGGGTGGGAGGGGCAGAAGGGGCGGGGCGGAAGAGGGGGGGGATGGGGGTGGGGGAGGGAGCGGGGCGGCGGGAGGGGGAAGATAGCGGACAGGGGGGTGGGGGGGCCTTTCACTTAGGGAGGGGGGGGGAGGGGGGGGGAGGAGGGGAGTGCAGAGGGGTAGTGGACCGTGGCATGGGGGGGATGGGGACCGGGGGGGGGGGGGGAGGGGGTGGGGACGCTTTTCTTTTTCTTTTGGAGGGGTGGAGGCGGGGTGGGGAGGAGCCTAGGGGGGTGGGGGGAGGGACGATAGGAGGGTGGGTGGGTGGTAGGTGGTCGGGTTGGTGTGGGAGGGGGGGGGAGGTGCGGATGGGGGGGGGGGGTAGAGGGGGGATGAGGGGACGGGGTCGGGGTGGGAGGGGGGGGGAGTTGGTGGGCGAGAGGGAGGAGGGTTCTGGAGGGAGGGAGGAGTGGTGGGGAGATGGGGGGAAGTTGGTGGGGTGAGGTAGTGGGGGGGGGAGGGGGGGTAAGGAGGTGGTGGTCGGTCGGGGGTAGGGATGGTGGGTTAGGGAGGTGGTGGAGTTGGTGGGTAGGTAGTGGGATTCGGAGGGGAGGTAAGGATGTTGGTGGTGGTGGTGGTAGTGGGGTGAAGTTGGTGGGTAGGTAGTTGGAGGGGGTGAATAGCCGCGACAGCTGCCTTGTGCTGCTGCTGGTGCTGCATGGACACCATGTGGTGGCTCTCCATACAATATAAGGATGATCATAGCAGCCACTACATCATCAATATACTGTCTGATCAATCAAGCAATATTGGGACCTACCCGAGCTGCCCATCCCACTTTGAATAGGTGCCACGGCGGCCTCGTACTGCTGTTGCTGGTGCTGCATCATTGCCATGTGGTGGCTCTCCATATAGCATAAGTGGGATCACAGCAGCCACCATTGCATGATCAATATACAGTCTCATATATCAATCAAGTAGATTGGGACCTACCCGGACTGCCCATCCCACTTTGAATAGCTGCCACAGCTGCCTCGTACTGCTGCTGCTGGTGATGTACCAACGCCATGTGGTGGCTCTCCACAAATATAAGGAGGATCGGAGTAGCCACTCCATGATTAATACACAGTCTAATCAATCAAGTAAAATTGGAACCTACCCGGAATGCCCATCCCACTTTGAATAGCTGCCACAGCTGCCTCGTACTGCTGTTGCTGGTGCTGCTGGTGCATCATTTGCATGTGGTGGTGATCCATCCCCATAGACACGTGATGGCCCATGTTAGGGTCCTCACCGTGTGTGAGAGTAAGCTGGCCATGGCTGCCCTGAGACCCTAAACCTCGGATGTGCCTGTTGGAGAGATGGGAGTGGTTATGGATGAGTAGGGGGGAGGGATGGGTAGGGGAGAGGGATTGGGAAGGGAGAGGGATGGGTAAGGGCGAGGAATGGGTAGGGGAGAGGGAGGGGAGGGGGGAGGGATTGGGAGGGGAGGGAATGGGTATGGGGGAGGGATAGGGATTGGGAGGGATGTGAGGGGAGAGGGAATGGAAGGGGAGAGGGATTGGGAGGGATGTGTAGGGAAGAGGGAAGGGGATATAGTGGTTATGGATGGGGAGGGGAGGGGAGGGAAGAGGAGAGGGATGGGGAGGGTATATAGGGGTTATGGATAGGGAGGGGAGGGGATAACGGGGTTATGGATAGGGAGGGGGGACGAGGGGAGGGGATATAGGGGTTATGGATAGGGGGGGGGGGGGCATATAGGTTGTGGATAGGGGAGAGATGATATTGAGTTTATGGATGCTTTTCAACTTGGATGAATACGCTTGTAAATTATACAAGCCCATTATGTGTAGGTAGGCATGTAGGCATGTAGGTAGGTAGGTAGGTAAGTGTGAAGGTAGGTAGGAGTCTAGGAGTGTAACGAAGTAGGTAGGTGTGTAGGTGTGTAGGTAGGTGTGAAGGTAGGTAGGAGTGTAGGTAGGTAGATAGGTGTGTAGGTAGGTATGCAGGTAGGTGTGTAGGTAGATCTAACCGGCTGTGTGAGTAAGTTGGCCATGGCTAACCTGAGAACCTCGAATGGGCCTGTGGATAGATTGAGACTTAAGAAAGCTGGCCACCAGCCCTGCCACCACTTACATCACACACCATCTCCACCACCAGACCCCCCCCCCCCCCCCCCCCCCCCCCCCCCCTCACAAACACATATCCACAATTGAGTAGCGCACCTTCCACCAGAGCTACCCTGTTGCTGAGGCAGCGTCGACACCAGCTCCACCCACAAATCCACAATTGAGTAACGAACCTTCCACCAGAGCTACCCTGTTGCTGAGGCAGCGTCGACACCAGGTCCACAAACCAATACACCCACAAATCCACAATTAAGTAGCGCACATTACATCAGGGCTACCCTGTTGCTGAGGCAGCGTCGACACCAGCTTCTCAATCGGTTGCTTCAAGTCATAAGGCATGTACATACTTGTGGTAGCCCAGCCATTGGCTACCACCACTACCACTTTCAACACCACCGCCATCGCCACTATTACTTCAACCACCACCACTTCCACCACCACAGACATTACCACTTTCACTCTCACCCTCTCCACACACCCCACTACCGTCACGCACCTCTCCACCCACTACCATCACACACCTCCACCACCACTACCAACCCCCCCCACCACCACCACCACCACCACTACACACACATCCTCCACCAACATTGAGTAGCGCACCTTCCACCAGAGCTACCCTGTTGCTGAGGCAGCGTCGATACCAGTTTCTCAATCCTTTGTTTCAAGTCATCAGGCATGTAAACACGTGCGGTAGCCCAGCCATTGGCCACGTTCCGCTGCCAGTTCCGCCATTTGTCTTTTAAGTCACCCTGAGCAGCATGGGGGCACAGAGGGGCGTGTTGGTTGAGGGAAATGGCAGGGGACACCATGGTGGTGTGGTGTAATGTAGTGTAATGTGGTCTAGTGGGGTGAGATGTGGATATTGACAGACATTGGCCCCGTTCTACTGCCAGTGGCGCCACTTGTCTTTCAAGCCACCCTGAGCAGCATGGGGGCACAGAGGGGCGTGTTGGTTGTGGGAAATGGCAGGGGACACCATGGTGGTGTGGTGTAATGTAGTGTAATGTGGTCTAGTGGGGTGAGGTGTGGATATTGACAGTCATTGGCCACGTTCTACTGCCAGTGGCGCCACTTGTCTTGCAAGCCACCCTGAGCAGCATGGGGGCACAGAGGGTTGTGTTGGTTGTGGGGTATGGCAGGCGACACCATGGTTGTGTGGGGTAATGTAGTGTGATGTGGTTTAGACGCTGAGGTGTGGATAGCGACACAGGCATTGGCAAAGTTCTGTTGCCAGTTGCGCCACTTGTCTTTCAAATCACCCTGAGCAACACGGGGGCACAGAGGGTTGTGCTGGTTGTGGGAAATGGCAGGCGACACAATGGTCACTGGTGTTGCAGTGTGTTGCAGTGTGTTGTAGTGTGTTGTAGTGTGTTGTAGTGTGTTGTAATGTATTGTATTGTACGCTGCCAGTTGCGCAACTTGCCTTCAAGTTGCCCTGATGGATGGATGATTGAATAATCAGGTGAACACGTGAGTGGGTGAATAAACAAGTTAACACATGAGTGGGCGAATGAATGGATGGAAAGATGACTGCATGAAAATTCGGACATGTGTCTGGTCATCCAGGTCCTTGTTCTCCATGTGGATCTTGGCACAATTGACCGGCTAACTGACTAATTGGCTGAGACAATGAATGCATGAATGCATGAATGAATGTGCAAACACATGCATGCATGAAATAATTTACGTACCTGTGTCTGGTCCTCCAGGTTCTTGTTCTTCTTGAGGATCTTGGCCCACTTGACTAGCTAACTGACTAACTGGCTGAGACAATGAATGGATGAGCAAACGAATGCATGTATGAAGGAACGCAAGTACCTGGGTTGTGTTCTCCTGGTCCTTGCTGTCCTTGTGGGTCTTGGCCCACTTGACTAACTGACCGACTAACTAACTGGCTTAGACAATAAATGAATGAGCAAACAAATGCATGCATGAATAAATGTACGTACTTGCATCTTGTTTTTGTTGTTGGAGAACCAGTTCTTTGTTGTCCTTGTGGATCTTGGCCCACTTGACCGACTACCTGACTAACTAACTGGCTGAGACAATGAATGGATGAATGAATGAATGAGTGAATGCATGAGTGAGTGAAATGAATGAATTGGCAAACAAATGCATGAATGAACGTACCTGTGTCTTGTTCTCCAAGTCTTTGTTGTCCTTATGGATCTTGGCCCATTGACTGACTGACTGGCTAACTGACTAACTAACTGGCTAAGACAATGATGAATGGGCAAAAATGTGTGTTCGAATGTACACCTATGTCTTGTTCTCCTGGTCCTTGTGGATCGAGTCCCACTTGACTGACTGACTGACTGACTAACTGACTGAATAAGTGATTGAGTAACTGACTGACAAACAGGCTAACTAACTGGCTGGCTGACTAAATGAATGAATGATTGAGCAAACAAATGCATGCATGAACGAATGCATGTACGCACCTGTGTCTTGTTCTCCAAGTCTTTGTTGTCCTTGTGGATCTTGGCCCACTTGAGCCCATGGACCTCCATACCATCCACTAGTGCGTACATCTCACTCAACGTGAAGCGCTCTTTGGTGCCAGCAGGCCTGGAGAGAAACAGAGTGGTGTGGTGAGGTCAAGGATCTAGTTCATGCAAGCAAGCCAAGCCAACTCAACGTGAAGCGCTCTTTGGTACCAGCAGGCCTGTGTAAAGAAGGTTTGTTGAAGTACGTTAGGTGTTGGCTGGAGGTTGGCTGGAGGTTGGCTGGATGTATGTTAGTTAGGTGTTGGTTGGAGGTTGGTTGGAGGTTGGCTGGATGTATGTTAGTTAGGTGTTGGTTGGAGGTTGGTTGGAGGTTGGCTGGAGGTTGGCTGGAGGTATGTTAGTTAGGTGTTGGTTGGAGGTTGGTTGGAGGTTGGCTGGAGGTTGGCTGGATGTATGTTAGTTAGGTGTTGGTTGGAGGTTGGTTGGAGGTTGGCTGGAGGTTGGCTGGATGTATGTTAGTTAGGTGTTGGAACTAAGGACTTTATATTATAGTTGACAGGAGCCCATGGACCTCCATACCATCCACCAGTGCGTACATCTCACACAGCGTAAAGCGCTCTTTGGTACCAGCAGGCCTGGAGAGAAACAGAGTGGTGTGGTGAGGTCAAGGATCTAGTTCATGCAAGCAAGCCAAGCCAACTCAACGTGAAGCGCTCTTTGGTGCCAGCAGGCCTGGAGAGAAACAGAGTGGTGTGGTGAGGTCAAGGATCTAGTTCATGCAAGCAAGCCAAGCCAACTCAACGTGAAGCGCTCTTTGGTGCCAGCAGGCCTGGAGAGAAACAGAGTGTTTTGGTGAGGTCTGGTTTGTGCAAGCCAAGCCAACTCAACGTTAAGCATTGTTTGGTACCAGCAGGCCTGGAGAGAAACTGAGTGGTCTGGTGAGGCCAGGGATGTAGTTCATGCAAGCAAGCCAAGTCAACTCAACGTGATGCATTCTTTGGCACCAGCAGGACTGGGCGGATACAGAGTGGTTTAGTGAGGTTAATAGATTGCAATGACGATGAGGCAGCAAGAGATCCAGGTTTGCAGCAGTGTCTCGCCAACTTCAGGGATGGGCAGGTGGTTGGCCACCGCAGGCAGTCAAAGTCAGCCACCCTCAATCAAAACTAAATAAACAAATAGATAATAAAAATAAATACATGCAAATAAATAAATAAGTAGATTGCGCTCACGACGAGATCACAAGGGTACCGGGTTGGTTTTGCCGATTCTGTAGCAGTGACTCGTTCACTTCAGGGATGGGCAGGTGGTTGGCCACTGCAGGCAGTCAAAGTCAGTCTCCCTCAATTTAAATTAAATACATAACTAAATACCGGTAATTAAATAATAAATAATGGGCAGGTGGTTGGCCACCGCAGGCAGTCAAAGTCAGTCTCCCCAATTCAAATTAAATACATAACTAAATACCTGTAATTAAATAATAAATAATGGGCAGGTAGTTGGCCACCTCAGGCAGTCAAAGTCCGCCTCCCTCAATTTAAAATAAACGAATTGATAAATAAACGAAATCAATAACTAATAAAAGAAATCAATAGAGTGCACTCACGACGAGATTGCAAGAGCTCCGGGTTGGTGCTGACGATTCTGTAGCATTAACTCGTTCACTTCAGGGATGGGCAGGTAGTTGGCTTCCATATGCACCAAGGTGCCGTTATTCTCTATCTGGTACGAACTCAACAGTCGGTCTTCGGGGCTCTCCTGAAGCTCCTCCTTTGTCCAGGATGAGCGCAGGACCTGCGACAGAATATTGCATTTTTTGTTATTAGCGGTTATTATTATTATTATCGAGGGGGGGGGCAAGAAAAAAGCTGCCGTACCGCACTTTCGCTTTGGATAGAGCCTATCCTCAAACAATATAAAAAAAAGGTTTTTTTTTGAGCCAAAAATAAAGTTGTACAAAAGTTAGAGGGGTCCAAAGTTTGTTTCAACCAAAGCGGCCCAAATCTTAACTTCGCGATAAATCACGTTTGGGTAACCCCATGAAAGATGTAAGAGCATAACTGAAATGGGCTTTAAAAGATCTTTCGAATGACCCCCATTTTAGGGGGGGTAGGGTGAGGTAATTGGGTTTTAGGAGGGGGGGGGGGGGGGGGGGGTAAACAACTTTTAGCCAACTTTATTTCCCCCCTCTTTTTGTATGAAACGTCTACAATTCCAACTCCCATCTGAATCGGACACCATATCGAAGGTGCGGTCCAAAATCTGTCTTTCTGCCCCCCCCCTGATTATTATTATTATTATTACTATTATTAGTGTTCTTCTTCTTCTTCCAATTATTATTATTATTATAATTGTCATTATTATTGCAAGTATTGTGGGCTTCAGGGAATGGATTTATCAGGTGTGTACTTCTGTGTATTGCGATGTAGCAATCATTGCATTTGTGTCCAGTGCTGTGCTTGATATGGTACGAACTCAGCAAACAGTCTTCGGGACTCTCCTGAAGCTCCTCCTTTGTCCAGGATAAGCGCAGAAACTGTGATGGAATATTTCAATTATATAGTAATAATCATTTTTATTATTATTGTTCTTGCTATTATTAGTGTTATTCAGGGGATGGGTTTATCAGGTATGAATTTCTGTGTATTGCGATATTTCAATTATCTTATCAGCGCCAGTGGGCCTTTGTTCTCAACCTGGTGCAAACTCAGCGATCGTCCCCGGGGATTATCCAGTTGTCGGAAAACGAATAAGTAGATACGGTTTTTAAATGTATAAATATATTTTACATCTCCTGGGGCTCCACCTTCGTCCAAGATTGGGATTACCCAGTTGCCGGAAAACGAATAAGTAGATACAGTTTTTAAATTTATAAACATGTTTTACATCTCCTGGAGCTCCTCCTCCATCCAAGATTGGGATTATCCAGTTGTCGGAAAACGAATAAGTAGATACCGTTTTTTAATTTGTGAAGATAGTTTACACCTCCTGGAGCTCCATCTTCATCCAAGATTGGAAAACGATTCTGGTTTTAGGCCTCCTCCAGGGATAGCGTTGTTTCAGCACTTGTAAAGCTTGTTATAGCTTTCTAGGGCCATTCAGGGCACACACAAAAAACCTCTTAGTGTTTTAGAGCGATAATTTGGGTCAAAATGTGGTCAAATTTCTCCCCTTTTTGAATGAGTGGCAGTGTGACTAAATGAGTGGCGGTATGACTAAATTAGTGGCAGCATGACTAAATGAGTGGTGGTATGACTAAATGAGTGGCAGTGTGACTAAAATAGTGACTCTATGACTAATTCAGTGGCAGTATGACTAAATGAGTGGCGATATCATCCTCGATTCGGTTCGGCGAATGGTTCAAGGGTTGATTATTTTCCTGGACTGAAGAAGGTGCTGAGTTTGAATCCCTGCAGTTGCGCTTTAGTATTTGCGGTCGCTGTCAACTGCCATGGTAGCACTGCCCAGGTAAAGAAGCAGCCTGTTATCTACCGCCGTAAGACAGGGCTCCCTGAATACCACGCCCCACTAGGCGCTATCATTACGTTTTCCTCAATCATGAAAGGCCACTCACTGTTGGCCACAAGTTTCAACCCAATGCTCTGCAAATGGCTAAATGAGTGCCAGCATGACTAAATGAGTGACAGTGTGACTAAAAGAGTGGCAGTATGACCAAATGAGTGGCAGTATGACAAAATGAGTGGCGATATCATCCTCAATCATTAAAGGCCACTCACTGTTGGCCACAAGTTTCAACCCAATGCTCTGTAAATGGTTAAATGAGTGCCAGCATGACTAAATGAGTGACAGTGTGATTAAAAGAGTGGCAGTATGACTAAATGAGTGGCTGTATGACCAAATGAGGGGCGATGTCATCCGCAATCATGAAAGAGTTTCACTCACTGTTGGCCACAAGTTTCCACCCAATGCTCTGCAAATGGCCCTTTTCAGATAAGCCACTGTTGCGTTTGACGGCACCTCGATAGGAGCTGCAAGAGGGAGCGTAAGGAAGTATTTGAATTGAGAGCCTGGTGTTTATATTGCTTCAAATATACAATTTGAGCTAAAATTGGCGAAAGAAAAAGTTTCCACCCAATGCTCTGCAAATGGCCCTTTGTAGATAAGCCACGGATGTTTTGGGCAGCACCTTGATAGGGGCTGCAAGAGGGAGCAGAGCGTAAGGAAGTATTCAAATATAGAGCCTTGTGCAAATATTGCTTCAGATATACAATTCCAGCTGCAATCTGGTGAAAGAAAAAAACCACCCAAAACTCTGCAAACGGCCATTTTCAGATAAGCCACGGTTGCGTTTGACGGCACCTGGATTACCCCCTAATAAATCGGGTTTGCTAAGGGTTACCTTGCTGGTAAACAGCTAAGGGTCACCTTGCTGGTAAACAGCTAAAGGTTACCCTGCTGGTAAACAGCTAAGGGTTACCTTGCTGGTAAACAGCTAAGGGTCACCTTGCTGGTAAACAGCTAAATGTTACCTTGCTGATAAACAGCTAAGGGTTACCTGGCTGGTAAACAGCTAAGGGTCACCTTGCTGGTAAACAGCTAAAGGTTACCGTGTGGTTAAAAAAAGCTAAAGGTTTACCTTGCTGGTTAAAAAGCTAAAGGCACATGATGGTAAACAGCTAAAGGTTACCTTGCTGGTAAACAGCTAAAGGTTGCCTTGCCTGGTAAACAATAGGGTTACCTTGATGGTTAAACGCTAAAGGTTACTTGCTGGGGTAAACAGCTAAAGGTTACCTTGAGGTAAACAGCTAAGGTTCCTTGGCTGTAAACAGCTAAGGTATGTGGTAAACAGCTAAAGGTTACCTTGCTGGTAAACAGCTAAAGGTTACCTTGCTGGTAAACAGCTAAAGGTTACCTTGCTGGTAAACAGCTAAAGGTTACCTTGCTGGTAAACAGCTAAAGGTTGCCTTGCTGGTAAACAGCTAAGGGTTACCTTGCGGGTGTAACAGCGCTCAAGGTACCTTTGCTGGGGAAAAAGCTAAGGGTACCTGCTGGTAAACAGCTAAAGGTTACCTTGCTGGTAAACAGCTAAAGGTTGCCTTGCTGGTAAACAGCTAAGGGTTACCTTGCTGGTAAACAGCTAAAGGTTACCTTGCTGGTAAACAGCTAAAGGTTGCCTTGCTGGTAAACAGCTAAAGGTTACCTTGCTGGTAAACAGCTAAAGGTTACCTTGCTGGTAAACAGCTAAAGGTTACTTGCGGTTGTAAAACAGCTTAAGGTACCTTGCTGGAAAAGTAAGGTTACCTGCTGGTAAAAGCAGATAAGGGTTACCTTGCGGTAGTAAACAGTTAAAGGGTTTCCTTGTGGTAAACAGCTAAAGGTTACCTGCTGGTAAACAGCTAAAGGTTTACTGCTGGTAACAGCTAAAGGTTTACCTTGCTGTAAAAGCTAAAGGTTACCTGCTGGTAAACAGCTTAAAGGTTACCTTCTGGTAAAACAGTAAAGGTGCCCTTGCGGGGTGGGTGATGGTAACAGCTAAGGGTTACCTGCTGGTCAACAGCTAAAGGTATACCTTGCTGGTAAACAGCTCAAGGTTACCTTGCTGGTTAAACAGCTAAAGGTTACCTTGCAGGTAAACAGCTAAAGGTTGCCTTGCTGGTAAACCAGCTAAGGGTTACCTTCGCTGGCTAAACAGCTAAAGGTTACCTTGTGGTAAACCGCTAAAGGTTACCTTGCTGGTAACAGCTCAACGGTTACCTTGCTGGTAAACAGCTAAAGATTACCTTGCTGGTAAACAGCTAAAGGTTACCTTGCTGGTAAACAGCTAAGGGTTACCTTGCTGGTAAACAGGTAAGACTTGAAGTTTTGCTGGTAATCAGCTAAGACTTGAAGTTTTGCTGGTAAACAGGTAAGACTTGAAGTTTTGCTGGTAACGGTAAGACTGAAGTTTTTGACTGGTAAACCGTTAAGACTTGAAGTTTTGCTGGTAAACCGTTAAGACTTGAAGTTTTGCTGGTAAACAGGTAAGACTTGAAGTTTTGCTGGTAAACAGGTAAGACATGAAGTTTTGCTGGTAAGCAGCTAATACTTTGAGTTTTGCTGGTAAACAGGTAAGACTTGAAGTTTTGCTGGTAAACAGGTAAGACTTGAAGTTTTGCTGGTAAGCAGCTAAGACTTGAAGTTTTGCTGGTAAGCAGCTAAGACTTGAAGTTTTGCTGGTAAACAGGTAAGACTTGAAGTTTTGCTGGTAAGAGGCTAAGACTTTGAGTTTTGCTGGTAAACAGGTAAGACTTGAAGTTTTGCTGGTAAACAGGTAAGACTTGAAGTTTTGCTGGTAAACAGGTAAGACTTGAAGTTTTGCTGGTAAGCAGCTAAGACTTGAAGTTTTGCTGGTAAACCGTTAAGACTTGAAGTTTTGCTGGTAAACAGGTAAGACTTGAAGTTTTGCTGGTAAACAGGTAAGACTTGAAGTTTTGCTGGTAAACAAGTAAGACTTGAAGTTTCCTGGGAAATTTAGAAAACGACAAAAACTAAGAATCAATGAATGGAACATCCGGGGTTACCCCTTATAAATCTGGGCTGCAAGAGAAAGCGTAAGGAAGTATTTGTCTAGAGCCTAGTGTTTATATTGCTTCAAATATACAATCTGGGCTGAACTTGCAGACTGAAAAAAGAAGGGGCATCAGGAGAGGCATATAAACCCACCAGGTGGAGTGGGCACCTGAGATGGTAGTATATTAAAGGCCAGGTCAAAAACGCGCAGCAGCATGCTACGAAGCCAGGGAAAGTGTGCCTCTAATTTATACAGCTTGAGCTTAACTTAGTGACTGAAAAGAGCAGAGGCATCAGGAGAGGCATATAAACCCACCAGGTGAGGTGGGCACCCGAAGGTACAGTCTATTGAGGGCCAGGTACAGCAGGGGCAACGTAGCCAGGGCAAGTGCGCCTCTAAATTATACAGCTGGGGCTGAACTTGGTGACTGAAAAGAGCAGAGGCTTCAGGAGAGGCATATCAACCCACCAGGTGAGGTGGGCCCCCGAAGGTACAGTCTATTGAGGGCCAGGTACAGCAGGGGCAACGTAGCCAGGGCAAGTGCGCCTCTAAATTATACAGCTGGGGCTGAACTTGGTGACTGAAAACAGGGAGCATCAGGAGAGGCATAACAGCCCACCAGGTGAGGTGGGTGTAACCAATGAGAAAAACGTGGTAAACGATAGGGGGACGTGAGGGTTGTTACCGCTCACACCTCACCCCCCTTTCGAAAGACCGACGCCCACTATCGGTGTGCACGTCCAAACCGTCCAGGTCCCCTTCCGTCGAAGGAGATTTTCTCAGGCAGGCGACCTGCACTTAGGTTATAGCGGGGATCGAACTAGGGGTGCTTAGACGACGGTTCGCTCCAAGCAGGCCCTCTCCGACTCCACCAATTGTAACCAATGAGGAAAATGTGGTGAACGATAGGGGGACGTGAGGGTTGTTACCGCTCACAGTGGGAACCCGAAAGTGCAATCTATTAAGGGCCAGGTACAGTAGGGGCATGCGCAGCAGCTTGCAGCGTAGCCAGGGAAGGTGCTCCTCTAAAACAAAATGATAACGCCTGGTGGGGCGTGGTATTAAGGGAACCCGTCGTTCGCGGGCAGAGAACGGTCTACCACCTCAACTGGACAAGCTACCATCGCGGTTGACAACGACCTGCAACGCTCAGGGCGACCGTAGGGGGAATCGAACCCCCGGCCCTGCTTCGTTTCAGCAATTTGGTGTACCACCAGACCAATCTATATCACTGAAACGGGCTTGTGCTCCTCTAAATTATACAGTTTGAGCTGAACTTGGTGACTGAAAAGAGCAGAGGCTTCAGGAGAGGCATATCAACCCACCAGGTGAGGTGGGCACCCGAAGGTACAGTCTATTGAGGGCCAGGTACAGCAGGGGCAACGTAGCCAGGGCAAGTGCGCCTCTAAATTATACAGCTGGAGCTGAACTTGGTGACTGAAAAGAGCAGAGGCATCAGGAGAGGCATATAAACCCACCAGGTGAGATGGGCAAGATTGAAGCTCCTCAGGCATGTTTACCCATTGCACATTGATAATGATGTATAAATAAGAAATACCTTATATAAATAAATTCCTTTTATAGATATACATACATATAAATACCACAATAAATATATACATAAATACCTCAACAGCATCAGGAGCAGGGTACTACATTTTGTCAAATTGGACAGCACCAACGTCAAATTGGTCAGCGCTTTGTAGTGCAAAAAGCGCAACAAAAGGGGGCTGTGCCCACAGGGGGTTGAAAAAACTGTGTGAAACGCGCAGTGGGGCTCAAAAAGCATGCGCGAGATCGCGCTGCCACGCGCTTTGTAGTACCCTGATCAGGAGAATAATATAAACTTACCAGGTGAGGTAGGCACCCGAGATTGAAGCTCCTCAGGCATGTTCACCCATTGCACATTGATAATGATGTATATATATAATAAATACCTTATGTAAATAAATTCCTTTAATATATATACATACGTATAAATACCATAATATATATACATAAATACCTCAACAGCATCAGGAGAATATTATAAACTTACCAGGTGATGTAGGCACCCGAGATTGAAGCTCCTCAGGCATGTTCACCCATTGCACATTGATGATGATGGACGAGGAGTTCATTTTGGCAGAATCTAGTGATGACTTATCTCCGAGATAACAGAACTCGTGATACCTCCGCATCCAGTTGCCCCCTGCATGAGTGTAGCAGTGTGAAGTGAGTGTGTGTGCAGCGGAGTGTGGGCTGTATGAAGTTTGTGTGTGTGTGTGTGTGTGTGCAGAGGAGAGTGTGAAGTAAATATGTGTGCAGCAGTGTGTGGGCTGAGTGAAGTGTGTGTGTGAGTGTGTGTGTGTGTGTGTGTGTGTGTATGCAGAGTAGAGTGTAAAGTGAGTGTGTGTGCAGCAGTGTGAGGGCTGGACAAAGTGTGTGTGTGTGTGTGCTGAGTAGAGTGTGAGTGAGTGAGTGAGTGAGTGAGTGAGTGAGTGAGTGAGTGAGTGAGTGTGTGTGTGTGTGTGTGTGTGTGCAGAGCAGGGTGTGAAGTGAGCGTGTGGGCAGCAGTGTGTGGGCTGAGTGAAGCGTGTGTATCTGTGTGAAGTGTGTGTGTGTGTCTGTCTGTGTGCGTGTGTGTGTGTGTGCATAGTGGAGTGTGAAGTGAGTGCAGCAGTGTGTGTGTTGTGTGAAGAGAAGGAGCTTGAGCTTGAGCGTGAGTGTGTGTGTGTGTGTGTGTGTGTGTGTGTGTATGTGTGTGTGTGAAGTGGATGAGCTTAAGCGTGAATGTGTGTGAGTGTGTGTGTGTATGCAGAGAGTGTGATGAGTTTAGCCACCAAACTTGGCCACTTTACATAATATGGAGCAAGATATGGAGCAATATGGTGCAATATGATGCAGTATGGAGCAAACGTACCAGGTGCTCCTCCTCCATGACCACTCCCACTCCCTCCGCTTTTCCGCGGTCTTCCGCCGCCGCCACTTGAGCTCCTATACTTGGCCACTTGGTCGTCGTCCCCGTCAGCGTTGCCGTCACCACTATGTCCCATGCCCCCCCCGCCGCCCATGCCCCCCATGTGACCCATCTCTCCCAGCATACCCATATTGGTTAGGGCCGCCTGGCCAGCCTCACTGTTCGGGTCTATCCCCAACAGGCTGCTCATGTTGTTCCCTTGGAGGCCCCCACCGCCCTCTTGCTGCTGCGCCAGGGCCACCGCAGCTGACACGAGGGCAGAGAGTGAGCCCAGTGATTCTGTCGATGGGCCGGAGCCATGTAGCTGCCCAGAGGCAAGGGACTGTTGTATTTGGAGTAACTGGGCCAGGGTTTGAGCGCTAGCTGGGTCGTTGGGGTCTAATAAGAGGGAGGGGTCGGCTCCAGGTTGCAAGTAGCTTGCCAAGTTGGCTGGGAGCCCTAGACTGGCCATAGCTGCTGCGGCGGCCTGGTGCTGTTGATGCAGGGTATGATCGTGAATGTCAGCTGCTGAGGCCTCGGAGTTTCCCAGCTGACCCTGATGCTGCTGCTGTTGTTGTTGATGTTGTTGCTGCTGCATGAGGTTCTGCTGGTGCATGGCCTGGTGGTGCATTGAGAGCTCTTCGTATGACAGGTTGTGCACGCTGCCTGAAATGTCAGCACCCCCATGATCATGGACTCCTGCCATCATCCCCTGTCCATCATGATGTAGCATCTGGCCCTCCATGAGGATTCTCTTTCCAATCTGGGTTGCGCCGTTGCTGGATGTAGATTATCTCAAAACACACCTGTTGAGACAGTACGCTGCTGTATGTAGACTTTCTCAATGCACAGCTTTTGAAGCAGGGTTACACTGCTGCTGAATGTAGATTCTCTCAATGCACAGCTGCTGAGACAGTACACTGCTCAATGTAGACTTTCTCAATGCACAGCTTTTGAAGCCGGGTTACTTTGCTGCTGAATGCAGATTCTCTCAATGCACAGCTGCTGAGACAGTACACTGCTCAATGTAGACTTTCTCAATGCACAGCTTTTGAAGCTGGGTTACTTTGCTGCTGAATGCAGATTCTCTCAATGCACAGCTTTTGAAGCTGGGTTACTTTGCTGCTGAATGCAGATTCTCTCAATGCACAGCTTTTGAAGCTGGGTTACTTTGCTGCTGAATGCAGATTCTCTCAATGCACAGCTTTTGAAGCTGGGTTACTTTGCTGCTGAATGCAGATTCTCTCAATGCACAGATTTTGAAGCTGGGTTACTTTGCTGCTGAATGCAGATTCTCTCAATGCACAGCTTTTGAAGCTGGGTTACTTTGCTGCTGAATGCAGATTCTCTCAATGCACAGCTGCTGAGACAGTACGCTGCTCAATGTAGACTTTCTCAATGCACTGCTTTTGAAGCCGGGTTACACTGCTGCTGAATGTAGATTCTCTCAAAAACAGCTGTCGAGCCAATGCGCTGCTCAATGCAGATGCTGTTGACACAGCTGATGAGGTGGTCCACTGCTCAGCACATGTATGTCCAATGCAGAGCTGTTGAGGAAGTACGCTGCTCAATACAGAGCTGTCGAAGCAGTACCGTGTCCAGGCCAACCTAGGGGTGATTGAGGTTGATGCAGGTGCTGAAGTAAGGACAGATAGCTGACAGATGAAGGCAACAGGAGAGGTACTGGGAGCTGATGGCGGTACAGTACTGTACTGTGTACAGGCCGACCTAGGGGCAGGTGCTGAGGTACGGACAGATGGCTGATAGATGATTGCTACAGGAGAGGTATTGGGAGTTGCTGGCGGCGCCACACCCTCTCAACAGGGCTGGACTGCGAACTGCAGGCCAAGACACAAGGGGGTGGAAGAGCAGTTAGTTTTTAAAAATGGCCTGGGCATGTCTTTAAACTGTCTCCAGCCCTATTATTATCTCCAGTAACTTTCCCTAAAGCCATCTGATTGTTTCCTTGTCGCAACTTTTCTCCTCTCATGATCCGAAATATAAAAGCAATGCACATCGATGTCACATTTCTAAGGAGCAGCAATATGATATCATATGATGCCGGCAGTCTGACCAGGCTAAAGTTACAATATATACAATATCATATGATGTAATTCGTATGATATAAAATGATATCATACTCGCCTTTGGTCAACAACGTATGATATGCCGGTCCCTAAACATTTCAGATGGGCTGGGCCTTTTTGCCTATCTCGCCTACCCAGCCTATCCAAGGTATCCTGGGTTTGATTCCTGGTGGTCCCTGGTTCCCATGGGTATCGCACGGGGGGACAAATTGAATTATGCAGACGGTTAGATGCCTGAAGGCGTGTATAACAACAATTTAATATTTCTTCTTCGTCTTCTTTTTCTCCTTCTCCTTCTTCTATCTCATTCGAACCAGCTATACATTATATCACCACACAGCTTTTATTTTCACATACGAGCATCAGCTTCTAGACAGCTCCCCTGACTTGCTATTGAGCCAACCTAAATGTGACCTAGTGCACTTTGAAGCAGACACAATTAGCCGCCCAGAACTGCTTGAATCTTTGGGATTAGCTCAGAAGCTGTCTCAGGAGCTACCTATAAGCCACCGCTCGTAGCCGAAAAGGAAAGCTCTGTACCACAATATTATATCAACTCCATGCGCCTTGGGTTTCTGTTTTCACCCATGTGATTGCTTTCTGATCGTAGGAGTTCCGTGTAGTAGATTTTATACATACGATCCCGGTTTGGCGAATGGTTCAATGGTTGATCGTTTCACTGGACTGAAGAATGTGCTGGGTTCGAATCCCAATGGGTGCGCTTAAGTGTTTGCAGTCGCTGTCAACCGCCATAGTAGCACTGTCCAGGTAAAGTAGCAGCCCGTGCGGAAGACAGGGCTCCCTTAATACCACGCCCCACCAGGTGTTCTCATTACCAGAGTTTATAATGCCCTTGTTTGCACTGCCCGTATAACTTGAGCAGTCTGTAGGCTGATAGAGTTATAGGCCGTATAATCAAACCCTCATCTACCTTGGTAGTACTTTCCCATGATGCATCTGGACATGTTTTGAAACTGCTTACACCTGTGTGATCGCATTCTGTAATCAGGACTGTGGTATTGTAGTGTTTATACTGCCCGTAGAAGTTGAGCAGTCTGGAGACTGATAGGCCATATAGTCAAACCCGCATCTATTATTTGGAAGTCTGTTTCAAGTTCCGTCTCGACATGTCTTGAAACTGCCAACAGCTGTGTGATCGCACTCTGTACTCAGGAGTGTGGTTTTGTAGTGTTTATACTGCCCGTAGAAGTTGAGCAGTCTGGAGGCTGATAGGCCATATAGTCAAACCCGCATCTATTACTTGGAAGTCTGTTTCAAGTTCCGTCTGGACATGTCTTGAAACTGCCAACAGCTGTGTGATCGCACTCTGTACTCAGGAGTGTGGTTTTGTAGTGTTTATACTGCCCGTAGAAGTTGAGCAGTCTGGAGGCTGATAGGCCATATAATCAAACCCTCATCTACCTTGAAGTGCTTTCCCATGATGCATCTGGACATGTTTTGAAACTGCCAACACCCGTGTGATTGCATTCTGTACTCAGGGGTGTGGTGCAGTAGTGTTTATACTAATCATGTTTGCTCCGCCCGCAGACGGTGACCAGCCTGAAGGCTGACATACCATGTAACCAAACCAAACCACCCATTATAATGCTGCAAACCTTGACATATCTTGAAACAGTCTACACCCCCATTCCATTGCATTATGTGCTGAAGAATGCAGTGAGGTATCCAGAAGCAGTGTTATATGTACAATACATGTCATGGAAACCTAAAGTTCCTGTGGGTTTGCTACGAAAGATCAAGTTCGCATGGCCTGCATATGGATTTCAATCCATACCACTATGCACACTTTGGCTTTGAACCCCACACACACACACACACACACACACACACACCACCACCACCACCACCACCAATGTTAACCCAGGTCACTTTTCCCGTGGCACTGCATATGACCGGATGTGCATGTTGGGTGGTCAGCAACTAAGCACCCCACAGGAAGCCATATTTTGAAAATCTCGTCATCGATCAATCGCCCAAGATGTCTCGTTACTGCCCCCGAATGAAGCAACAGCAACCCTCGTATTTGCATTTGGTTGGCTCGAGCATGTGATTCCCTAAGCATGCGAGTTCGGATAATAGACGGAGGTCAATGGCCGATGCCGGCGCATTGACGGGCTGCAGCATCAATAGATGCCAGAAACGCGAGCTTCGACTAGCGAGCAAGAACGAAAAGCTGCTCTAGCAAAACTGGCCCGAAACCGCTGGAGCAGCGCCCGTTCACAGGATTCGCATTTCCATAAAGCTGGCTCTGAAAGGTGGGGCGCATTGACAAAATCTACAGCAGTCTATCCAGAGGCGCATGTTCTAAGGAGCTCTAAACCTCGCAGGCTGTGGTATCAGCTTCGGGCTCAGGGCACAGGGCACAGGGGGTTTGGACGTGTTTGCCCTCGTCTCAATTTTCTCAACCTAAACCTACTAGGTTGTAAGGGCCTTGTTCAACGCACCGAAACGCAGGCAATCGCCAAGCTACTTCAAAGCTTGGAATGAATGTCGGCTCCGTCAATCAGATGGGCTAGAATGCAAGATGGCTTCTTACAAGAACGTTCGACTCATTGAAAAAAGTCAACCGACGGGTTTTGCAATAAGCAGCAGTTCGAAATTCGGGATGGCAAGGCTTCCAGTCCTCGGTTGCACCTTGCTAGGGACTTCGAGCTGTGGGTGGAAGGGTTTAGGGCAAAGTTAGGGCCAGAACAATGAAGCCACGCCACTCGTTCAAAATCTGGGTCGAATCGACAATCTTGAGCAACGAAGGGACAGACGAGAAGAAATGATTTCCGTCAACGAGCTGCTAGCAGCAGTAGTAGCGACAATATTTCGTAAAGAGCAGCCACTACTTCAAAAGCTCGGCAGGGTCGACAAGTTCTATGCAGCGTCGCATGCGACGCTAAAAATTTGCGGAGAGTGTTCGCGACGGAGCGACAGGTGGCAACGGAAGCGAGTTAGTTACGAGACCGTTGGCTGACGTGTCGGGCTTCGTCTCGGTCAGACGCAGAAGGTCGGTCTTACACACGGACGGATAAATGGGTAACCCTGGGCTGGGGGCTCCCGCCCCTGGGCCCTGGCTCCCGTCCCCTTGAAGAGATGGCTCCGCCAAAAAGAGAACGAAGGGACAGACGGGAAGGATCCTAGACAATAATCATTCTGCCACTCATCTGACTTGTATTATTTAGTCCAGGGGGTAGCCAATTAGACCAAAGAGACTTTCCCGTCCTCATCCCTCAAATACTCCACATAATTTTAGACGATGCGAAAGGTCTCTTAGGAAAACTGGAGAAGGGAACAAGAATGAGAAAGTAAGCTAGATAGAATCTCAGAGCAAAATATGGTTTACAGTCTGCTACCCGCTTAGCAGGCTTCCTGGTTGCTGCACGGGGGGCATGGAGCCGGGGGCAGTGGGCAATCCAGATTGTGTTGAAAACCCAAATCGAAAAAAATCGGGGAGAAATCGGTCACGCTCAATACTTGCTGTTTCCGAGCGACCGGTGCCTCGGCTGAAGCATCGGCATGCACGATTCTTAATGTTTCGGACATTGCAGCATGGCTCGGGCATCGGTTGGCATTAGTTGGCATCGGTTGGCATTGGCACCAGACACGTGACAAGTTGTTAGATCCACACGGACTGAAGTTTCAAAATTGTAGCCAAGTCAAAGAATAGTGGTTAGGTTGGAATCAGTTCTCAATTTGAATTGTTACACGGTTCTCCAGCCAACTCTTGGCTGTTCACTGTCGGTCAATTCCAACTCCCCCTTTGCGGTACCTGACACGGAAACCAGAGCGAACATATTTGTATTCAAGTTCAAAGTTTTAATTCAAGTTCATGGCTTTAATTAAAGTTCGACACTTTGACTACTCAGGTACTGTTAATTTGGGTATTTGTTCATCCACATATTGGACCCCCCTGAAATCCTAAACCCTGGATGGGTTCGATGTAGCCCTTTGGCTATTTAGATATTAGAGGGCCAGTCCCTGTCTTAAAGGTACCTTCCCCTATCTCGGGTGGATCAACCCCTGAACACTAGAAGTGAACGATACACAAGTTTATTGGCTGAGCCAGAATGTCAGGAAATTCATAATGTTTTCATCTCCTAAAAACCCAGACCCGCATCGAGAACCGTAGATTATTAAAGTTTACGCCCAAATCCTTAATAAAATCACTGAACAATCCCATTAATATCCGGAAGGTATTTAAGGAGGAGACAGAAATGAGGAAGTAAGCTAGAGAGAAGTCTCGGAGCAAAATATGTGTTGCAGTCTGTTGGAAGAAACCTATGCAGACAAGTAAGCCATGAAAGCTAGTAAAAGTGAGGGAAGATGTGAATGAAACATTTGTAACAGTCCATTGGAAACCCAAGGCAAGCCCAAGAGATTACAACATCTTGAGGAGTTGAGGGTCTTCTACAAATTAAGATCAAACTACATCCCGGACTCTGAATAATGAACATCAACTGTGTCCATTCACGAAGTTATACGAAGTCCTATATCATAGGATCAAACTAGTAGCTATATATCCTAGGTAGATGGACTTGGACTTGGACTTGTCCCACCTGTCCCATGCATATCCCTGTTCAATTGAAAACAAGGAAAGCTGCAGCATGATGTACAGATATGGCACACATATTGCCAATGGTGCGCATACACTTGTACACGGTGAGCAATTGTTCACGATGACTTTTTTTATTATGAAAGGAAAATCACCCCAGGAGGTGGGTCTCCTGAGACAAACTAGCGGCACCGAGGATTCAGTTTGATTGGTGTGGACACTCGTACTAATAAGTAGGCGCTCTTAGGGTCGGCAGGAGATCCCGACCCACAACCAAACAAACGTGCACCACTAGCTACGCATATTGACCACGGCAGATTAATATGACTATATGCTGCGCATGAGCACTCACATCATGTCACACTGCTATTTTTTTTTTTCATGTCACACTGCTATTTATATTTCGGAGGCTAGGCTGACTACAAGTGCTTCCTAGAAGCCCTGGCAGCCCTCCTCTGATGGAAGTTCTTCTGGTGCAGCCTCCTAACTGAGGCCAGAGAGCGCCTCCTATCAGAATCCTCCTCCTCCTCCTCAGTATCCTCACTCTTGTCCTCACTCTTGTCCTCACTCTTGTCCTCCTCACTCTCATCCTCACCCTCCTCACTCTCATCCTCATCCTCCTCAGTGGTCTCCTCTCCCTCCATCTCCTCACTATCATCCTCATCCTCCTCAGTGGTATCCTCATTCATGCCGGGGCGAGAGTAAGGGCTGTCGGGAGTGGGAACGCTGGGCTGAGAGCCTGAAAGAGGGGGAGACACAGCAGAGACAAGGTAAGGAGGGCACAAGCAAGGAGCTACAGGTGCGATGCGTCAAATGGATTCACCATTCATGGATGTACATTTGAATAGGCAGGACAAAACACAGTGGGCAGTGCAAGTGAGCCTGAAAGAGGGAGAGACACAGCACAGACACAGCACAGACAAGGTCGGCAGGGTGCAAGCAAGTAAGAAGCTTAAGGTGTGATGAATGAAATGAATGCAACATAGAAATGCATTCACATTTCATTTGGGGGTTTGATCGTGCCTGTGGGATGCGTGGTTTATTGGGCTTAAAACATACAACATTGTACAACATACAACATTGGTTTGTTCGAGTCTGGGGGACGAGTGATTTATTGGGTGTACTGCAAAAACAATTGTACTACATACAACATTGTAGGAAAAAGTGATACCCTTAAACCTATTAGCACCACCAAATATGACTACACACCCTAGCACCTAACCAGTCCCTACATAAAAACAAATAAGCCCAGGACAGCCCAGGAACAAAGAATGAACTCCTTGTACCTGGGAAAACTCCTAAATATGGAGTTCCCAGAGATAAACAGATGAACTCACAATAATCAAGCATGCAGGTCGCATTCACGGGCAGGGTGATGCTGCTCTGGTGGTAGTTGTCGGTCTTGGTCCTGGACCAGGTCACAGTGATGGTGATGTTGCCAGTCTCAGAGCAGTCCACGATGTAGCTGTCAACATATTCCTTGCCAACAAAGTCTGCACCGGCAGCGGCCACCACTTGGTTTGGGCAGGAAGACTTGAAAGGGTTGCCAAACTCACCACTGCTGGCAGTCATGTACGCTTCAGCACCACTGAGGGGGAAGGTCACCTGCTCAGGGGAAGAGGTGCAAGTAAGCAACAAGCACGAGTAACATTCATCATGGTGTATAGCCTAGTGTCAAGAGCATGGGGTTAAGCAATAGGAGCAGCGCATGGCCATATGAAACGGAGGTCTGGCAGAGTGAAAGCTGGCGTGCATGGTGGATGGAGAAGATGTATGCATTCATGAAGTGTGACCAGAGTACACATCTCACCCATACAATCATACATGGGCCATACTATTATCTAGCTCAAGGACTGATACAAAGTCGAGCAGCTCACCGAGAAGTTGTAGTCAGCTCCAGGGCACAGGGACTCAACAACCTCATCAAACTCAAGCATGGCAAAGGCCACATTGCCATCCTCCTGTGGGGCACCATGTTTGCCGTATCCACGGTTGGGGTTGGAGTCACAGTTGGTAGAGCTCTTCTTGGCATAGTCCCTGTAGAGAGGTGCAGGGAGAGTGAGCATCAGGTCAATATTCAGTAGGGGGGGGGGTATCATCAAGGGGTTAGTCAGCAGGGCAATAGTCAGCAGGGCATAAGCCACCAGGGGGATAGTTGTTAGGGAGGACAGTCAGCAGGGGGGAGTTGTTCAGCGGGGGGTAGTCGTTCAATAGGTAGCAGCATCTTGATCACGAAGCTGTTGATGGAAGTGTGGGTGCTCTTGATGGGAAATCAACGGGTAATCAGCATGCATGATACTGTAGTTTGCATTTGTTCTGCTCAGGTACATGGGTGGGAGGACTGGTGCGTGGGGGGTAGTGCAATGGAGGGATGTGAGGGTGGATTGATGTGTGGGGTGGTCTATTTACTGGTGGAGGGTGGGGAAAGGAGATTGGGCTGGGTGGGTGGGGGATGGGGAAAGGAGAGTTGGACAGGTGGGGTAGGGTGGGAGGTGTGGACTAGTGGGGTGAGGCAGGACAGTAAAAACACCGGGGGGGCAGAGCTTGAGACGGCAGAATGACTCACTCAGGGTACGCCATGGTCGAAGTGCAAGCAAAGGCAACGAGCAGTAGAACTCGGAGTGGGGAAGCAGGGGTGCGTGTCATGGTCATGGCCATGCTGAGTTAAGGCTTGATCGGTCGTCGAACTGGAACGGAGTGTGTTGGGTGGATTGGGCAGCTCCATCGCGAGCGCGCTTATATAGATGAGAACAAAAATGATGGCGGTGTGGGCAGCAAGTGGTAGAAAGGGGCGATGCTACGTCAATGAGTGTGGACTGTGGACTGTGGAGTGGGGAAGCAGGCCAGGCCAGGCCAGGCCAGACGCCGTGGGCCAGACGCGTCTAGGCTGACTGGGGCTGGTTGTCGGAGAAGTGTGTCGCCCATCCCATCTGCGCGCCAGATCCGACTACACCTTCCTCCACCTTCCTCCACCTGCCTTCCATCTGGCGCCAACGACCCTTTTCTTTCGCCGCGGCCCCTTTTCCTTGCTCGAACTTGAGCCCGATCACATGGACAGGATATCCATGTGATACGCTTCTTTCGGCGCATGCAGAATCGCGCGAGTAAGGGGGCGAGCTGCCCTGCCCTGTTCCCGGTACGCTCCAACGGATGAAACCGACCGGTTGTGCCAGGCTGTACCTGGCTGGGGCGCTACAAGCTTAGGCCTCCCTAACCACTTTTGGGGGGGCGGGGGATGAAAGGATTTCCAACCAGGAAAATGGGACTCCTTGCGCTAGCAGAAGAAACAGAGGCTTTTGTCGATGCGAAAGGCAGAGCCATTCCTACAGAAGAAGGCGCCCTTAGGTCGGCGGGAGATACCGACCAGGGTTGTTCAGGGATACTTCAAAATCTACGTTTCGAAACTCATCTCTTCGCGAAATCTACGTTTCATGAGCCCAAATCGGGGTTTCGTGGGCCTAATTCCACGACTCAATAGCCTATATTTAATTTGACAACTTAGAGGACCCTCACAAATCTGTGTTCAAGGCGTAAAACATAACGAAAAATCATCTTCCAATATCTCTGTGTTAAACCAATTATTAGACATTCACATACAACTACAGATGCTTCAGACGTCCAAAGAGGCAGGAGAAAAACAAAGCTTTTGCCAATATTTGGTGGTTGGCTTCAGTACAAGCAAACGGGCTGCCCCCTACAACCTCACATCTAGTAATGAGGCTTCCTATTAATTTATTTTATCCATTGGCCAAGTGTTCAGTGCTGCCAAGGATGAAGATTTGATATAATGTACAGGCGTAATAAGTAGGCTATCCGATCGCGCGCGAACATCCAGTGTATACCTTTGTATTCTGTGGGAGGTAGTGAACTACAGACGTGACATAATGCTACTTTGTTTTTGAAGGAGAAGTTTCGCCTCAAATGGTAGGTCTCCCTATGCTAGCCCTAAACTCAAAATATAATTGAAGTAGTAGCAAGCATGACTTAATATTTGCTACGACGCAATATTTCAGTCGGGTGGTATTTCAATGAAGGTGAAGTATCAAGCTTTATGAGCAACGACACGCAGCTGCCACACACTGCTTTTCTTTCCGGCTGCGAGCAGCAGCTTCTAGGCATGTCCTTGAGCCACCCAATGATCTAAGCTCGTTTGTTTCAGCACTGCCGAACAGCTGGTTATGTCAGAGTCCCGTTACACTAGGTTGCTTCAGCTTTTGCTCAACAGCCAGCTTAGGAAGCTTCTTCATTAAGTCTTGGGGCAGCATATAAAATGTGAGGCCACATGCATATCGTATTAAAATGGAAGGGATTTAGGGATGTGAAGTGGAAGTGGAAGTAAAAGTGGAGGTGGGAGTGGATGTGGATGGGGTGTGGAAATCATATAAAGAAAGGGGTGTGTGGGGTGGGGTGGAGGGGGTAACTGGGTAAACAGAGGCATAATTTACAATCCATTGGAAACTAAAAAAACTTGAAACCATGATCAAATAAATCCAGGTGGAAACCAACACCACAGTTGGTAACTTGAACAAAAACTGTGTCTTTATATTTTCAGCAGCTAGGCTAGCTTCATGATTTATGGATATTTGTAATATTGTGATGCAATCATACATCATCATCATCATTTATTATTACATGAATATCTTTATTTACACCAGCATATCCATGCTTTACACAGGAGTAGGCTGACAGTGATGCAAATGATGATGATGGTTACATCTTTCATGATGCCATAGGCCTGGACTCCAAGTGTGCCGGTGTGGAACCTAGAGGGGCTTAGTATGAGCAACATGAACACAATGAATGGGTAGATGGGCTATTTACCATCTGTTGTCTGTCTATTAATTTGTCTCAATCACTATTCTATCAAATGTCCAGAACCAAGGTGTTTTGGAATATGGATAAATGGACAATACTAATCACAATTGACTTGCACATTCGTAACGCAGGAAGCTCATGTATGGTAGGGTGCATCAGAACCCTGACCGAGACTTAGCTTTACCTCATATAATCATTGTGATGTTCAGATATACCACACCACCACTGTATCAGCAGCAGTGGCCATATAATCATAACTGGAACTTGGATGCATGGCTCCAGCCAGCAATCAGAACAAGGACTCCAGCTAGCATCAGCACTAGTACATGGCTCCAGCTGGCATCAGTACAGAGACTCCAGCTAGCACCAGAACCAATACTTGGCTCCAGCTAGGACCAGGACAGGGGTTTAATCTATCATCAGACCCATTACCAGAACCAGTAAGCACATGCTCCAGTCAGCTCCAGTACAAGGACTGCAGTTCATCAGCACCAGTACCAGAACCAGCACCAGCACATGGATCCAGCTAGCACTAGTAACGATATTCCAGCTAGAACCAGCACCAGAACATGGCTCCAGGCAGCATAAGTAAAAGGACTACAATTCATCCGTGTTAAGCCCTGACTGAGCATTCTATATCAACTTATTGTATCCTGCTGCTGACATCTTTGGAGAAGGGCTGTCTACAAGTGCTTCCTAGAAGCCCTGGCAGATTGACATGAATATATGCTGCGCATGAGCACCCACATCATGTCACACTGCTACTTATATCTTGGAGGCTAGGCTGACTACAAGTGCTTCCTAGAAGCCCTGGCAGCCCTCCTCTGATGGAAGTTCTTCTGGTGCAGCCTCCTAACTGAGGCCAGAGAGCGCCTCCTGTTGGAATCATCCTCCTCGTCAGTATCCTCACTCTTGTCCTCAATCTTGTCCTCCTCACTCTCATCCTCACCCTCCTCACTCTCATCCTCATCCTCCTCAGTGGTCTCCTCACCCTCCATCTCCTCACTATCCTCCTCATCCTCCTCAGTGGTATCCTCATTCATGCCGGGGGGAGAGTAAGGGCTGTCGGGAGTGGGAACGCTGGGCTGAGAGCCTGAAAGAGGGAGAGACACAGCAGAGAAAAGGTCAGGAGGGCACAAGCAATGAGCTACATGTGTGATGTGTCAAATGGATTCATCCCTCATGAATGTTGAATAGGCAGGACAAAACAGTATGAGCAGCGCAAGTGAGCCTGGAAGAGAGAGAGTCACAGAAGAGACACAGCACAGACAAGGTCGGCAGGGTGCAAGCAAGTAAGAAGGTGTGATGTGTCATGCAGCCCAGAAATAAAAAGATGAACTCACAATAATCAAGCATGCAGGTCGCATTCACGGGCAGGGTGATGCTGCTCTGGTGGTAGTTGTCGGTCTTGGTCCTGGACCAGGTCGCAGTGATGGTGATGTTGCCAGTCTCAGAGCAGTCCACGATGTAGCTGTCAACATATTCCTTGCCAACAAAGTCTGCACCGGCAGCGGCCACCACTTGGTTGGGGCAGGAAGACTTGAAAGGGTTGCCAAACTCACCACTGCTGGCAGTCATGTACGCCTCAGCACCACTGAGGGGGAAGGTCACCTGCACAGGGGAAGAGGTGCAAGTAAGCAACAAGCACGAGTAACATTCATCGTGGTGTATAGCCTAGTGTCAAGAGCATGGGGTTAAGCAATAGGAGCAGCGCATGGCCATATGAAACGGAGGTCTGGCAGAGTGAAAGCTGGCGTGCATGGTGGATGGAGAAGATGTATGCATTCATGAAGTGTGACCAGAGTACACATCTCACCCATACAATCATACATGGACCATACTATTATCTAGCTCAAGGACTGATACAAAGTCGAGCAGCTCACCGAGAAGTTGTAGTCAGCTCCAGGGCACAGGGACTCAACAACCTCATCAAACTCAAGCATGGCAAAGGCCACATTGCCATCCTCCTGTGGGGCACCATGTTTGCCGTATCCACGGTTGGGGTTGGAGTCACAGTTGGTAGAGCTCTTCTTGGCATAGTCCCTGTAGAGAGGTGCAGGGAGAGTGAGCATCAGGTCAATATTCAGTAGGGGGGGGGGTATCATCAAGGGGTTAGACAGCAGGGCAATAGTCAGCAGGGCATAAGCCACTAGGGGGATAGTTGTTAGGGAGGACAGTCAGCAGGGGGGAGTTTTTCAGCGGGGGGTAGTCGTTCAATAGGTAGCAGCATCTTGATCACGAAGCTGTTGATGGAAGTGTGGGTGCTCTTGATGGAAAATCAACGGGTAATCAGCATGCATGATACTGTAGTTTGCATTTGTTCTGCTCAGGTACATGGGTGGGAGGACTGGTGCGTGGGGGGTAGTGCAATGGAGGGATGTGAGGGTGGATTGATGTGTGGGGTGGTCTATTTACTGGTGGAGGGTGGGGAAAGGAGATTGGGCTGGGTGGGTGGGGGGTGGGGAAAGGAGAGTTGGACAGGTGGGGTAGGGTGGGAGGTGTGGACTAGTGGGGTGAGGCAGGACAGTAAAAACACCGGGGGGGCAGAGCTTGAGACGGCAGAATGACTCACTCAGGGTACGCCATGGTCGAAGTGCAAGCAAAGGCAACGAGCAGTAGAACTCGGAGTGGGGAAGCAGGGGTGCGTGTCATGGTCATGGCCATGCTGAGTTAAGGCTTGATCGGTCGTCGAACTGGAACGGAGTGTGTTGGGTGGATTGGGCAGCTCCATCGCGAGCGCGCTTATATAGATGAGAACAAAAATGATGGCGGTGTGGGCAGTAAGTGGTAGAAAGGGGCGATGCTACGTCAATGAGTGTGGACTGTGGACTGTGGAGTGGGGAAGCAGGCCAGGCCAGGCCAGGCCAGACGCCGTGGGCCAGACGCGTCTAGGCTGACTGGGGCTGGTTGTCGGAGAAGTGTGTCGCCCATCCCATCTGCGCGCCAGATCCGACTACACCTTCCTCCACCTTCCTCCACCTGCCTTCCATCTGGCGCCAACGACCCTTTTCTTTCGCCGCGGCCCCTTTTCCTTGCTCGAACTTGAGCCCGATCACATGGACAGGATATCCATGTGATACGCTTCTTTCGGCGCATGCAGAATCGCGCGAGTAAGGGGGCGAGCTGCCCTGCCCTGTTCCCGGTACGCTCCAACGGATGAAACCGACCGGTTGTGCCAGGCTGTACCTGGCTGGGGCGCTACAAGCTTAGGCCTCCCTAACCACTTTTGGGGGGGCGGGGGATTGAAAGGATTTCCAACCAGGAAAATGGGACTCCTTGCGCTAGCAGAAGAAACAGAGGCTTTTGTCGATGCGAAAGGCAGAGCCATTCCTACAGAAGAAGGCGCCCTTAGGTCGGCGGGAGATACCGACCAGGGTTGTTCAGGGATACTTCAAAATCTACGTTTCGAAACTCATCTCTTCGCGAAATCTACGTTTCATGAGCCCAAATCGGGGTTTCGTGGGCCTAATTCCACGACTCAATAGCCTATATTTAATTTGACAACTTAGAGGACCCTCACAAATCTGTGTTCAAGGCGTAAAACATAACGAAAAATCATCTTCCAATATCTCTGTGTTAAACCAATTATTAGACATTCACAGACAATTACAGATGCTTCAGACGTCCAAAGAGGCAGGAGAAAAACAAAGCTTTTGCCAATATTTGGTGGTTGGCTCCAGTACAAGCAAACGGGCTGCCCCCTACAACCTCACATCTAGTAATGAGGCTTCCTATTAATTTATTTTATCCATTGGCCAAGTGTTCAGTGCTGCCAAGGATGAAGATTTGATATAATGTACAGGCGTAATAAGTAGGCTATCCGATCGCGCGCGAACATCCAGTGTATACCTTTGTATTCTGTGGGAGGTAGTGAACTACAGACGTGACATAATGCTACTTTGTTTTTGAAGGAGAAGTTTCGCCTCAAATGGTAGGTCTCCCTGTGCTAGCCCTAAACTCAAAATATAATTGAAAGTAGTAGCAAGCATGACTTAATATTTGCTACGACGCAATATTTCAGTCGGGTGGTATTTCAATGAAGGTGAAGTATCAAGCTTTATGAGCAACGACACGCAGCTGCCACACACTGCTTTCTTTCCGGCTGCGAGCAGCAGCTTCTAGGCATGTCCTTGAGCCACCCAATGATCTAAGCTCGTTTGTTTCAGCACGTCGAACAGCTGGTTTGTCAGAGTCCCGTTACACTAGGTTGCTTCAGCTTTTGCTCAACAGCCAGCTTAGGAAGCTTCTTCATTAAGTCTTGGGGCAGCATATAAAAATGTGAGGCACATGCATATCGTATTAAAATGGAAGGGATTTAGGGATGTGAAGTGGAAGTGGAAGTACAAAGTGAGGTGGGAGTGGATGTGGATGGGATGTGGAAATCATATAAAGAAAGGGGGGGGTGGGGTGGGGTGGAGGGGGTAACTGGGTAAACAGAGGCATACTTACAATCCATTGGAAACTAAAAAAACTTGAAACCATGATCAAATAAATCCAGGTGGAAACCAACACCACAGTTGGTACTTGAACAAAAACTGTGTCTTCATATTTTCAGCAGCTAGGCTAGCTTCATGATTATGGATATTTGTAATATTGTGATGCAATCATACATCATCATCATCATTTATTATTACATGAATATCTTTATTACACCAGCATATCCATGCTTTACACAGGAGTAGGCTGACAGTGATGCAAATGATGATGATGGTTACATCTTTCATGATGCCATAGGCCTGGACTCCAAGTGTGCCGGTGTGGAACCTAGAGGGGCTTAGTATGAGCAACATGAACACAATGAATGGGTAGATGGGCTATTTACCATCTGTTGTCTGTCTATTAATTTGTCTCAATCACTATTCTATCCAAATGTCCAGAACCAAGGTGTTTTGGAATATGGATAATGGACAATACTAATCACAATTGACTTGCACATTCGTAACGCAGGAAGCTCATGTATGGTAGGGTGCATCAGAACCCTGACCGAGACTTAGCTTTACCTCATATTAATCATTGTGATGTTCAGATATACCACACCACCACTGTATCAGCAGCAGTGGCCATATAATCATAACTGGAACTTGGATGCATGGCTCCAGCCAGCAATCAGAACAAGGACTCCAGCTAGCATCAGCACTAGTACATGGCTCCAGCTGGCATCAGTACAGAGACTCCAGCTAGCACCAGAACCAATACTTGGCTCCAGCTAGGACCAGGACAGGGGTTTAATCTATCATCAGACCCATTACCAGAACCAGTAAGCACATGCTCCAGTCAGCTCCAGTACAAGGACTGCAGTTCATCAGCACCAGTACCAGAACCAGCACCAGCACATGGATCCAGCTAGCACTAGTAACGATATTCCAGCTAGAACCAGCACCAGAACATGGCTCCAGGCAGCATAAGTAAAAGGACTACAATTCATCCGTGTTAAGCCTTGACTGAGCATTCTATATCAACTTATTGTATCCTGCTGCTGACATCTTTGGAGAAGGGCTGTCTACAAGTGCTTCCTAGAAGCCCTGGCAGATTGACATGAATATATGCCTGCGCATGAGCACCCACATCATGTCACCTGCTACTTATATCTTGGAGGCTAGGCTGACTACAAGTGCTTCCTAGAAGCCCTGGCAGCCCTCCTCTGATGGAAGTTTCTTCTGGTGCAGCCTCCTATCTGAGCCAGAAAGAGCCCGCCTCCCCTGTTGGAAATCAATCCCTCCTCTTCAGTATCCTCACTGTCTCGTGTCCTCAAATCTTGGTCTCCTCACTCCTTTCATCCTCTCACCCTCCCGCACTCTCATCCTCATCCTCCCTCAGTGGTCCTCCCCTCACCCCTCCATCTCCTCACTATCCTCCTCATCCGCCTCAGTGGTATCCTCATTCATGCCCGGGGGAGAGAAGGCCCCTGTCTGGAAGTGGAACGCTGGGCTGAGAAGCCTGAAGAGGGAGAGACACCAGCAGAGAAAGGCAGAGGGCCCACAAGCATGAAAGCTAACATGTGTGATGTGTCAAATGGGATTCCATCCCTCATGAAAATGTTGAATAGGCAACCCCAGGACAAAACAGAGTGAGCAGTGCAAGTGAGCCTGGAAGAGAGAGAGTCACAGAAGAGACACAGCACAGACAAGGTCGGCAGGGTGCAAGCAAGTAAGAAGGTGTTGATGTGTCATGCAGCCCAGAATAAAAAAGATGAACTTCAACAATAATCAAAGGCATTGCAGGTCCCGCATTCACTGGCCAGGTGATGCTGGCTCCTGGTGGTAGTTGTTCGGTCCCTTGGTCCCTGACCCATGTCCGCAGTGATGGGTGTGATGTTTGCCATCCTCATAGCAGTCCACGATGTAGCTGTCAACATATTCCTTGCCAACAAAGTCTGCACCGGCAGCGGCCACCACTTGGTTGGGGCAGGAAGACTTGAAAGGGTTGCCAAACTCACCACTGCTGGCATTTCATGTAACTCCTCATCACTCAACAGCCAACCCACTGAGGGGAAGGTTCAAACCTGCTAACAGGGAAGAGGTGCAAGTAAGCACAAGCACGAGTTAACATTCATCAATTGTGTATATCCTAGTGTCAAGGCAATGGGGCTAAGCAATAGGAGCAGCCCAATGTCCTTATGAAAACGAGGTTCTGCGCAGAGTGAGAGCTGGCGTGCATGGTAGATGGAAGAATATTGTTCATTTCATGAATGGTACCAGATACAATCTCAACCCTACAATCATTACATGGACCCATAGCTATTATCTTAAGCTCAAGGGACTGATACAAAGTCGAGCCATCCTTCACCGAGAGAGTTTGTAGCAGCGCCAGGGCACAGGGAACTCAAACAAAACTCATCAACACTCAAGCATGGCAAAGGCCACATTGCCATCCTCCTGTGGGGCACCATGTTTGCCGTATCCACGGTTGGGGTTGGAGTCACAGTTGTAGAGCTCTTCTTGGCATAGTCCCTGTAGAGAGGTGCAGGGAGAGTGAGCATCAGGTCAATATTCAGTAGGGGGGGGGGGTATCATCAAGGGGTTAGTCAGCAGGGCATAGTCAGCAGGGCATAAGCCACTAGGGGATAGTGTTAGGGAGGACAGTCAGCAGGGGGAGTTTTCTGCGGGGGGGTAGTCGTTCAATAGGTAGCAGCATCTTGATCACGAAGCTGTTGATGAAGTGTGGTGCTCTTGATGGAAATCAACGGGTAATCAGCATGCATGATACTGTAGTTTTGCATTTGTTCTGCTCAGGTACATGGGTGGGAGGACTGGTGCCGTGGGGGGTAGTGCAATGGAGGGATGTGAGGGTGGATTGATGTGGGGGTGGTCTTTTTACTGGTGGAGGGTGGGGAAAGGAGATTGGGCTGGGTGGGTGGGGGGTGGGGAAAGGAGAGTTGGACAGGTGGGTTAGGGTGGGAGGTGTGGACTAGTGGGGTGAGGGCCAGGACAGTAAAAACACCGGGGGGGCAGAGCTTGAGACGGCAGAATGACTCACTCAGGGTACGCCATGGTCGAAGTGCAAGCAAAGGCAACGAGCAGTAGAACTCGGAGTGGGGAAGCAGGGGTGCGTGGTCATGGTCATGGCCATGCTGAGTTAAGGCTTGATCGGTCGTCGAACTGGAACGGAGTGTGTTGGTGGATTGGCAGCTCCATCGCGAGCGCGCTTATATAGATGAGAACAAAAATGATGGCGGTGTGGCAAGTAATTGGTAGAAAGGGGCGATGCTACGTCAATGAGTGTGGACTGTGGACTGTGGAGTGGGGAAGCAGGCCAGGCTAGGCCAGGCCAGACGCCGTGGGCCAGACGCGTCTAGGCTGACTGGGGCTGGTTGTCGGAGAAGTGTGTCGCCCATCCATCTGCGCGCCAGATCCGACTACACCTTCCTCCACCTGCCTCCACCTGCCTTCCATCTGGCGCCAACGACCCTTTTCTTTCGCCGCGGCCCCTTTTCCTGCTCGAACTTGAGCCCGATCACATGGACAGATATCCATGTGATACGCTTCTTTCGGCGCATGCAGAAATCGCGCGAGTACGGGGGCGAGCTGCCCTGCCCTGTTCCCGGTACGCTCCAACGGATGAACCGACAGGTTGTGCCAGGCTGTACCCTGGCGGGGGGCGCTACAAGCTTAGGCCTCCCTAACCACTTTTGGGGGGGCGGGGGATGAAAGGATTTCCAACCAGGAAAATGGGGACTCCTTGCGCTAGCAGAAGAAACAGAGGCTTTTGTCGATGCGAAAGGAGAGCCATTCCTGAAGAAGAAGGCGCCCTTAGGTCGGCGGGAGATACCGACCAGGGTTGTTCAGGGATACTTCAAATCTACGTTTCGAACTCATCTCTCGCGAAATCTACGTTTCATGAGCCCAAATCGGGGTTTCGTGGGCCTAATTCCACGACTCAATAGCCTATATTTAATTTGACAACTTAGAGGACCCTCACAAATCTGTGTTCAAGGCGTAAAACATAACGAAAAATCATCTTCCAATATCTCTGTGTTAAACCAATTATTAGACATTCACAGACAACTTACAGATGCTTCAGACGTCCAAAGAGGCAGGAGAAAAACAAGCTTTTGCCAATATTGGTGGTTGGCTCCAGTACAAGCAAACGGGCTGCCCCCTACAACCTCACATCTAGTAATGAGGCTTCCTATTAATTTATTTTATCCATTGGCCAAGTGTTCAGTGCTGCCAAGGATGAAGATTTGATATAATGTACAGGCGTAATAAGTAGGCTATCCGATCGCGCGCGAACATCAGGTATACCTTTGTATTCTGTGGGAGGTAGTGAACTACAGACGTGACATAATGCTACTTGTTTTTTGAAGGAGAAGTTTCGCCTCAAATGGTAGGTCTCCCTGTGCTAGCCCTAAACTCAAAATATAATTGAAGGAGTAGCAAGCATGACTTAATATTTGCTACGACGCATATTTCAGTCGGGTGGTATTTCAATGAAGGTGAAGTATCAAGCTTTATGAGCAACGACACACACGCAGCTGCCACACACTGCTTTTCTTTCCGGCTGCGAGCAGCAGCTTCTAGGCATGTCCTTGAGCCACCCAATGATCTAAGCTCGTTGTTTCAGCACTGCCGAACAGCTGGTTATGTCAGAGTCCCGTTACACTAGGTTGCTTCAGCTTTGCTCAACAGCCAGCTTAGGAAGCTTCTTCATTAAGTCTTGGGGCAGCATATAAAATGTGGAGGCCACATGCATATCGTATTAAATGGAAGGGATTTAGGGATGTGAAGTGGAAGTGGAAGTAAAAGTGGAGGTGGGAGTGGATGTGGATGGGATGTGGAAATCATATAAAGAAAGGGGGGGGTGGGTGGGGTGGAGGGGGTAACTGGGTAAACAGAGGCATACTTTACAATCCATTGGAAACTAAAAAACTTGAAACCATGATCAAATAATCCAGGTGGAAACCAACACCACAGTTGGTCACTTGAACAAAAACTGTTGTCTTCATATTTTCAGCAGCTAGGGCTAGCTTCAGGATTTATGGATATTTGTAATATTGTGATGCAATCATACATCATCATCATCATTATTATTACATGAATATCTTTATTTACACCAGCATATCCATGCTTTACACAGGAGTAGGCTGACAGTGATGCAAATGATGATGATGGTTACATCTTTCATGATGCCATAGGCCTGGACTCCAAGTGTGCCGGTGTGGAACCTAGAGGGCTTAGTATGAGCAACATGAGCACAATGAATGGGTAGATGGGCTATTTACCATCTGTTGTCTGTCTATTAATTGTCTCAATCACTATTCTATCAAATGTCCAGAACCAAGGTGTTTTGGAATATGGATAAATGGACAATACTAATCACAATTGACTTGCACATTCGTAACGCAGGAAGCTCATGTATGGTAGGGTGCATCAGAACCCTGACCGAGACTTAGCTTTACCTCATATTATCATTGTGATGTTCAGATATACCACACCACCACTGTATCAGCAGCAGTGGCCATATAATCATAACTGGAACTTGGATGCATGGCTCCAGCCAGCAATCAGAACAAGGACTCAGCTAGCATCAGCACTAGTACATGGCTCCAGCTGGCATCAGTACAGAGACTCCAGCTAGCAACCAAGAACCAATTACTTGCTGGCCAGCTAAAGGACAGGAACAGGGTTTAATCCTATCCTCAGAAACCCATTTAACAGAAACCAAGTAAGGCACATGCTCCAGGTCAAGCTCCAGTACAAGGAACTGCAGTTTCATCAGCAACCCAGTACCAGAACCAAGCACCGCACAACAATGGATCCCCCAGCTAGCACTAGTAACGATATTCCAGCTAGAACCAGCACCAGAACATGGCTCCAGGCAGCATAAGTAAAAGGACTACAATCCCAATCTCCGTGTTAAGAAGAGCCCGAACTGATCATTCTATATCACTTATTGTTATCCTGCCTGCTGACATATTTTTGGAGAAGGGCTGTCCTACAAGTGCTTCCTAAGAACCTGGGCAGATTTGACAATGATATATGCTATGCCCTGCCGCATGAGCACCCACATCAATGTTCAAACACACTGCTACTTTATAAATTCTTGGAGCTAGGCCCTGAACTACAATGCCTTCCTGAAGCCCTGGCAGCCCTCCTCTGATGGAAGTTCTTCTGGTGCAGCCTCCTAACTGAGGCCAGAGAGCGCCTCCTGTTGGAATCATCCTCCTCGTCAGTATCCTCACTCTTGTCCTCAATCTTGTCCTCCTCACTCTCATCCTCACCCTCCTCACTCTCATCCTCATCCTCCTCAGTGGTCTCCTCACCCTCCATCTCCTCACTATCCTCCTCATCCTCCTCAGTGGTATCCTCATTCAATGGCCGGGGGAGAGTAAGGGCCCTGTCGGGAGTGGGACGCTGGCTGAGAGCCTGAAAGAGGGAGAGACAACAGCCAGAGAAAAAGGTTTCAGGAGAGGCCACAAGGCAATGAGCTAACATGTGGTGATGTGGTCAATGATTCATCCCTCCAATGAATGTGGAATAGGCCAGGAGGACAAAACAGTAATGACAGCGCACGTGAGCCTGGAAGAGAAGAAGAGTTCACAGAAAGCCAGCACCAGACAAAAAACAGGTCGGCAAAGGGTGCCAGCAAGTAAGAGGTGGTGATGTGGTCCATGCAGCCCAGAATAAAAAGATAACTCAACAATAACAAGCATGCAGGTCGCATTCACCGGGGGCCAAGGGGTTTTGATGCTGCTCCTGGGGGTCAGTTGTCCGGGTCTTGGTCCTGGAACCAAGGTCCGCAAAGTGATGGTGATGTTGCCCGTCTCCAGAGCAGTCCCAACATGGTAGCTGTCCAACTAATTCCTTTGCCAACACAAAGTCTGCCCACCGGCAGCAGGCCCCGACCACTTTGGTTGTCCATCGCGCGGCCGATCCGACTACACCTTCCTCCCCCTCCTCCCACCTGCCTTCCATCTGGCGCCAACGACCCTTTTCTTTCGCCACGGCCCCTTTTCCTTGCTCGAACTTGAGCCCGATCACATGGACAGGATATCCATGTGATACGCTTCTTTCGGCGCATGCAGATTCGCGCGAGTACGGGGGCGAGCTGCCCTGCCCTGTTCCCGGTACGCTCCAACGGATGAAACCGACAGGTTGTGCCAGGCTGTACCTGGCTGGGGCGCTACAAGCTTAGGCCTCCCTAACCACTTTTGGGGGGGCGGGGGATGAAAGGATTTCCAACCAGGAAAATGGGACTCCTTGCGCTAGCAGAAGAAACAGAGGCTTTTGTCGATGCGAAAGGCAGAGCCATTCCTGCAGAAGAAGGCGCCCTTAGGTCGGCGGGAGATACCGACCAGGGTTGTTCAGGGATACTTCAAAATCTACGTTTCGAAACTCATCTCTTCGCGAAATCTACGTTTCATGAGCCCAAATCGGGGTTTCGTGGGCCTAATTCCACGACTCAATAGCCTATATTTAATTTGACAACTTAGAGGACCCTCACAAATCTGTGTTCAAGGCGTAAAACATAACGAAAAATCATCTTCCAATATCTCTGTGTTAAACCAATTATTAGACATTCACAGACAATTACAGATGCTTCAGACGTCCCAAGAGGCAGGAGAAAAACAAAGCTTTTGCCAATATTTGGTGGTTGGCTCCAGTACAAGCAAACGGGCTGCCCCCTACAACCTCACATCTAGTAATGAGGCTTCCTATTAATTTATTTTATCCATTGGCCAAGTGTTCAGTGCTGCCAAGGATGAAGATTTGATATAATGTACAGGCGTAATAAGTAGGCTATCCGATCGCGCGCGAACATCCAGTGTATACCTTTGTATTCTGTGGGAGGTAGTGAACTACAGACGTGACATAATGCTACTTTGTTTTTGAAGGAGAAGTTTCGCCTCAAATGGTAGGTCTCCCTGTGCTAGCCCTAAACTCAAAATATAATTGAAGTAGTAGCAAGCATGACTTAATATTTGCTACGACGCAATATTTCAGTCGGGTGGTATTTCAATGAAGGTGAAGTATCAAGCTTTATGAGCAACGACACGCAGCTGCCACACACTGCTTTTCTTTCCGGCTGCGAGCAGCAGCTTCTAGGCATGTCTTTGAGCCACCCAATGATCTAAGCTCGTTTGTTTCAGCACTGCCGAACAGCTGGTTATGTCAGAGTCCCGTTACACTAGGTTGCTTCAGCTTTTGCTCAACAGCCAGCTTAGGAAGCTTCTTCATTAAGTCTTGGGGCAGCATATAAAATGTGAGGCCACATGCATATCGTATTAAAATGGAAGGGATTTAGGGATGTGAAGTGGAAGTGGAAGTAAAAGTGGAGGTGGGAGTGGATGTGGATGGGATGTGGAAATCATATAAAGAAAGGGGGGGGTGGGGTGGGGTGGAGGGGGTAACTGGGTAAACAGAGGCATAATTTACAATCCATTGGAAACTAAAAAACTTGAAACCATGATCAAATAAATCCAGGTGGAAACCAACACCATAGTTGGTCACTTGAACAAAAACTGTGTCTTAATATTTTCAGCAGCTAGGCTAGCTTCATGATTTATGGATATTTGTAACATTGTGATGCAATCATACATCATCATCATCATTTATTATTACATGAATATCTTTATTTACACCAGCATATCCATGCTTTACACAGGAGTAGGCTGACAGTGATGCAAATGATGATGATGGTTACATCTTTCATGATGCCATAGGCCTGGACTCCAAGTGTGCCGGTGTGGAACCTAGAGGGGCTTAGTATGAGCAACATGAACACAATGAATGGGTAGATGGGCTATTTACCATCTGTTGTCTGTCTATTAATTTGTCTCAATCACTATTCTATCAAATGTCCAGAACCAAGGTGTTTTGGAATATGGATAAATGGACAATACTAATCACAATTGACTTGCACATTCGTAATGCAGGAAGCTCATGTATGGTAGGGTGCATCAGAACCCTGACCGAGACTTAGCTTTACCTCATATAATCATTGTGATGTTCAGATATACCACACCACCACTGTATCAGCAGCAGTGGCCATATAATCATAACTGGAACTTGGATGCATGGCTCCAGCCAGCAATCAGAACAAGGACTCCAGCTAGCATCAGCACTAGTACATGGCTCCAGCTGGCATCAGAATGGGCGTTCCTGCTTTCCAACGGTTTTTTTATTTTACTGAAATCTTACGATAAATATTGTAAGATCGTTTTCGCAAATTAATTGATTTTGCTTTTTCGGTGGCTTTTACGAAAATATCTTAATTTATTTTGTAAGATTGTTTTGTTGTATTCCGGAGAAAGAGACTATTCCCTTCAATTTCAATTGTAACATTGATTTGCTCGTTTGGAGAGAGAGAAAGTATTCGAATACAAAATCAATTGTAGAGGACAGTCAAGAGGAAGGTGAAAGCTGTTTACAAAGTCTTGAACGCATTGCTCATAATTATTTATCTCACAACTCACAACTCAACAGTTCAAAATTACAACTTAGTACTTACGACTCCGAAATCTGTACTTATGTGTACCTCATCATTTATAACTCACAACTCAGAACTTATATGTACCTTATACAAGTCAGAACTAATAACTCCTAACTCAGGACTTATTATTCATAATTTCATACCTCATAAGCTCATTATGTACATAACACAAATTTAAATCCTGAAATCTGCAAACTGCCATCCTAGAATCCTGAAATCACTCAAAATGTGTGTTGGATGGTGCAAACAAGTACACTCGTGAAACTTGTGCACAATGCTAATGTTGCACTGCTGCCAACAAGTCCATTGGTGCTAACTTCTGCACTTAGTGCTGACAGATCATGTGCTAACTGACGCCATGGTGCTACCTCATAAGCTCATTATGTACAACACAAATTTACATCGTGAAATCTGCAATCCTAGTCTAGTGCACGATGTTACATGGTGCACTGATGCTCAACCAAGTCCATTGGTGCTAACTTCAACACTGGTGATGGCAGGTTTAGTGGAGCTAGCTTACTGACTCGCTAGTGCCAACTGGCACATTACTCGTCTTGCTCTGGGAACAAGTTGACACGATACCCAACGAGGGCCCATTCTAACTTCCTGGAATTCATCAGCCCTTTTACTGTTGCTGCACTGATGCAGCTTTCCAGAACCTTCTCCTTGCAGGCCTCGAACTCCTCGTCAGTCCAATGTGCGTTCTTCTCGCGAAATGTCTGGAGACACGTCTGTAGCTTTTGCATCATTTCCTCATTGGGCTCAGCAGGGTTGTCGCGAAACTCTGCGTCGATGTCTTCCTGAACCAGTTCCGCCGTCCTCGCCCTTGTTTCATCATCTGCATCAGTACAGGCTTCGAGACGTGATAGAATAGCCTGCTCCGTTTTTGCAAACATGTTCAAACGCCATGCAGCAGCCCCAAGCTTCTGAGTGATACAGTCCAAGCCAATGGCGTTCCTCCTCTCTAGCAAAGCTGCTAGCATGCCCGAGGCATCGCCAGCTTGCATGCACATCACATAGTTGCCAACGGAGCTAAGCTCCCGCACAAAGTGACGGAATTCGGCGACACTTCTCCTGCGGTATCCAACTTGTTTGGGACTCATCGAGCAGCCGCTAATGTCGGGGCGTCCAATGGCACTTTTCTGTGCGTCAATAGGCGGTAGGAAGACCGTGATGGCAGCGGCAAGACCAGAAGAAGAACTGGAAGCTTTCGAGGACGGGCCCGCTTGTCCCGCACCTTGATGCAAGATCCCCGAGATGGCGATGCTGGTGGAATGTGTCTTGAAGTCTGGCCCCATGCGTGTAATGTGAGTAAGGCGAATGTCAGCCACGCCAGCTTCTCTGAAAGCCACAAGGAACCTGCTGCCTTCCTCGTGGTTGGTGTACACGACCACATGGCACACTGAGGCAAACTTCCGATTCTGGCCTGCTAAGTTCCGCAGCATGTCGATCACATCAGTCGAACTCCAAGAGTCTTCATCGACGAGCCACAACGGTCCCTTTTCATCGCCAGGGAGACAGGGGTCGATGATCACCAAGTCGATCAGTTTGCCAGGCACCTGCAAGAGTAAACGAAATATGTACAAGTCAGTTAGATTATGGGTTGGAAGACAAGTTGAACAACGTGATGCTCCCGACTATGATCGGAAGGATTATGTGTAATGGATTTTGAAGTGGTGAAAAGACATGCTTAACACATCATCCTCCCGATTATGATCGGGAGCGTCAACTTTTCAACTTGTAGTCTATCATTTTAAACATCTACGCACCTTACGGATGTCATCACACTGGAATGTTTTCGCCTTCATGTTGTACAGGTGCGCGCTGACTGTTGCCGTCTCTAGCTGGACCCGACCGGCTCCAATCTGGTGGTCAGCGTCCATGAACACTGCTGTAGCTGCCGACATCAGGTGTGGATACATCTGTCCACCATCGTAGAGACGGAAAAAGTCTTCGGAAGGCTCTCCCCTTTTCCACACTGGCAAATCACCGTACTTTACCCTCAATGACAACAAGAACTCCTCTGTCAGGTTCGACATCGGAATCGCTGCTCCTCCATCTTTCCTCCGCCTTGTAAAGTCCATGACGAGGAAACCCACGACTCCCCTGATGGTGTTCAACGCATCGAGATGGATACTGCGAGGCGGAATGGGGAGTGCGAAAAGCAGTTCACGGCAGGCCTCGAGGAACTTGGACATATCATCACAGATTGGTTGTTGGAGGCTTAGGGCTTGGCTCCAGCTGGCATCAGTACAGAGACTCCAGCTAGTAAGCACCAGAACCAATACTTGGCTCCAGCTAGGACCAGGACAGGGGTTTAATCTATCATCAGACCCATTACCAGAACCAGTAAGCACATGCTCCAGTCAGCTCTAGTACAAGGACTGCAGTTCATCAGCACCAGTACCAGAACCAGCACCAGCACATGGATCCAGCTAGCACTAGTAACGATATTCCAGCTAGAACCAGCACCAGAACATGGCTCCAGGCAGCATAAGTAAAAGGACTACAATTCATCCGTGTTAAGCCCTGACTGAGCATTCTATATCAACTTATTGTATCCTGCTGCTGACATCTTTGGAGAAGGGCTGTCTACAAGTGCTTCCTAGAAGCCCTGGCAGATTGACATGAATATATGCTGCGCATGAGCACCCACATCATGTCACACTGCTACTTATATCTTGGAGGCTAGGCTGACTACAAGTGCTTCCTAGAAGCCCTGGCAGCCCTCCTCTGATGGAAGTTCTTCTGGTGCAGCCTCCTAACTGAGGCCAGAGAGCGCCTCCTGTTGGAATCATCCTCCTCGTCAGTATCCTCACTCTTGTCCTCAATCTTGTCCTCCTCACTCTCATCCTCACCCTCCTCACTCTCATCCTCATCCTCCTCAGTGGTCTCCTCACCCTCCATCTCCTCACTATCCTCCTCATCCTCCTCAGTGGTATCCTCATTCATGCCGGGGGGAGAGTAAGGGCTGTCGGGAGTGGGAACGCTGGGCTGAGAGCCTGAAAGAGGGAGAGAGACAGCAGAGAAAAGGTCAGGAGGGCACAAGCAATGAGCTACATGTGTGATGTGTCAAATGGATTCATCCCTCATGAATGTTGAATAGGCAGGACAAAACAGAGTGAGCAGTGCAAGTGAGCCTGGAAGAGAGAGAGTCACAGAAGAGACACAGCACAGACAAGGTCGGCAGGGTGCAAGCAAGTAAGAAGGTGTGATGTGTCATGCAGCCCAGAAATAAAAAGATGAACTCGCAATAATCAAGCATGCAGGTCGCATTCACGGGCAGGGTGATGCTGCTCTGGTGGTAGTTGTCGGTCTTGGTCCTGGACCAGGTCACAGTGATGGTGATGTTGCCAGTCTCAGAGCAGTCCACGATGTAGCTGTCAACATATTCCTTGCCAACAAAGTCTGCACCGGCAGCGGCCACCACTTGGTTGGGGCAGGAAGACTTGAAAGGGTTGCCAAACTCACCACTGCTGGCAGTCATGTACGCCTCAGCACCACTGAGGGGGAAGGTCACCTGCACAGGGGAAGAGGTGCAAGTAAGCAACAAGCACGAGTAACATTCATCATGGTGTATAGCCTAGTGTCAAGAGCATGGGGCTAAGCAATAGGAGCAGCGCATCGCCATATGAAACGGAGGTCTGGCAGAGTGAAAGCTGGCATGCATGGTGGATGGAGAAGATGTATGCATTCATGAAGTGTGACCAGAGTACACATCTCACCCATACAATCATACATGGACCATACTATTATCTAGCTCAAGGACTGATACAAAGTCGAGCAGCTCACCGAGAAGTTGTAGTCAGCTCCAGGGCACAGGGACTCAACAACCTCATCAAACTCAAGCATGGCAAAGGCCACATTGCCATCCTCCTGTGGGGCACCATGTTTGCCGTATCCACGGTTGGGGTTGGAGTCACAGTTGGTAGAGCTCTTCTTGGCATAGTCCCTGTAGAGACGGAGGTGCAGGGAGAGTGAGCATCAGGTCAATATTCAGTAGGGGGGGGGGTATCATCAAGGGGTTAGTCAGCAGGGCAATAGTCAGCAGGGCATAAGCCACCAGGGGGATAGTTGTTAGGGAGGACAGTCAGCAGGGGGGAGTTTTTCAGCGGGGGGTAGTCGTTCAATAGGTAGCAGCATCTTGATCACGAAGCTGTTGATGGAAGTGTGGGTGCCCCTGATGGAAAATCAACGGGTAATCAGCATGCATGATACTGTAGTTTGCATTTGTTCTGCTCAGGTGCATGGGTGGGAGGACTGGTGTGTGGGGGGTAGTGCAATGGAGGGATGTGAGGGTGGATTGATGTGTGGGGTGGTCTATTTACTGGTGGAGGGTGGGGAAAGGAGATTGGGCTGGGTGGGTGGGCGGTGGGGAAAGGAGAGTTGGACAGGTGGGGTAGGGTGGGAGGTGTGGACTAGTGGGGTGAGGCAGGACAGTAAAAACACCGGGGGGGCAGAGCTTGAGACGGCAGAATGACTCACTCAGGGTACGCCATGGTCGAAGTGCAAGCAAAGGCCACGAGCAGTAGAACTCGGAGTGGGGAAGCAGGGGTGCGTGTCATGGTCATGGCCATGCTGAGTTAAGGCTTGATCGATCATCGAACTGGAACGGAATGCGTTGGGTGGATTAGGCAGCTCCATCGCGAGCGAGCTTATATAGATGAGAACAAAAATGATGGCGGTGTGGGCAGTAAGAGGTAGAAAGGGGCGATGCTACGTCAATGAGTGTGGACTGTGGACTGTGGAGTGGGGAAGCAGGCCAGGTCAGGCCAGGCCAGACGCCGTGGGCCAGACGCGCCTAGGCTGACTGGGGCTGGTTGTCGGAGAAGTTTGTCGCCCGGAGGGGGGAAGTTCGTCCGGGGGCTCATGGTCCGGGGGCTATCCGACAGGGATATCAGCAAATCAGATCTCCTGTTCGAACGCACGTGGCGCACCGTTTGAATTGCAGCACGCAGTTCAAGGGGGGGTAGCTGCCTGCCTCGGACATCGCACGTCAGCTGAGCGACACCCGGCCTCTTACCGCTTATCTCGGAAATCCTGCTGCTGCGCGTGCACGAGCTGAAGAAATAATTTACCGCAACCTTGCATCTTGCATCTGAGTGGCTAGCTCGAATACTAGCTAATTTTAATCAGCCTCCCTCCCTCGACAACTTGGCACCACCAGCTTACGTTCCTAGTAACTTGGGGCCAAGCCTTGCTGACCACATCCGCCCTGCATGCGCCTCCTCGTCCTTCCTCCCCTCCTACCGTTTTTAACCGATTCTCCTGAGAATGGGGCAAGAGCGCGGTGGTGCAGCCTCCTGATATCATAAGTATAGCCTAATTGCTGCATGCTGCTAATATTACGAGATGGCTGGCATGATGTTGATGATGGCGGGGACGTGGGCGCGCGTGGTTGACAGAAGGGACAGTTTCGCCGTCCGATAAAAATGGTAGGAAGAAAGAAGGGAGGAGGGGGCGCCTGGCAAGGGATAACGCTATGGAAAGAGAGTTGGTGTGGGCAGAAAATTGAAATTCGAATGCGAGGCGATGTCCGAGGCAGGCAGCCTCCCCCCTTGAACTGCGTGCTTCAATTCAAACGGTGCGCCACGTGCGTTCGAACAGGAGATCTGATTTGCTGATATCCCTGTCAGATAGCCCCCGGACCAAGAGCCCCCGGACTAACTTCCCCCCTCCGTGTCGCCCATCCCATCTGCGCGCCAGATCCGACTACACCTTCCTCCACCTTCCTCCACCTGCCTTCCATCTGGCGCCAACGACCCTTTTCTTTCGCCGCGGCCCCTTTTCCTTGCTCGAACTTGAGCCCGATCACATGGACAGGATATCCATGTGATACGCTTCTTTCGGCGCATGCAGAATCGCGCGAGTAAGGGGGCGAGCTGCCCTGCCCTGTTCCCGGTACGCTCCAACGGATGAAACCGACCGGTTGTGCCAGGCTGTACCTGGCTGGGGCGCTACAAGCTTAGGCCTCCCTAACCACTTTTGGGGGGGCGGGGGATGAAAGGATTTCCAACCAGGAAAATGGGACTCCTTGCGCTAGCAGAAGAAACAGAGGCTTTTGTCGATGCGAAAGGCAGAGCCATTCCTACAGAAGAAGGCGCCCTTAGGTCGGCGGGAGATACCGACCAGGGTTGTTCAGGGATACTTCAAAATCTACGTTTCGAAACTCATCTCTTCGCGAAATCTACGTTTCATGAGCCCAAATCGGGGTTTCGTGGGCCTAATTCCACGACTCAATAGCCTATATTTAATTTGACAACTTAGAGGACCCTCACAAATCTGTGTTCAAGGCGTAAAACATAACGAAAAATCATCTTCCAATATCTCTGTGTTAAACCAATTATTAGACATTCACAGACAATTACAGATGCTTCAGACGTCCAAAGAGGCAGGAGAAAAACAAAGCTTTTGCCAATATTTGGTGGTTGGCTCCAGTACAAGCAAACGGGCTGCCCCCTACAACCTCACATCTAGTAATGAGGCTTCCTATTAATTTATTTTATCCATTGGCCAAGTGTTCAGTGCTGCCAAGGATGAAGATTTGATATAATGTACAGGCGTATTAAGTAGGCTATCCGATCGCGCGCGAACATCCAGTGTATACCTTTGTATTCTGTGGGAGGTAGTGAACTACAGACGTGACATAATGCTACTTTGTTTTTGAAGGAGAAGTTTCGCCTCAAATGGTAGGTCTCCCTATGCTAGCCCTAAACTCAAAATATAATTGAAGTAGTAGCAAGCATGACTTAATATTTGCTACGACGCAATATTTCAGTCGGGTGGTATTTCAATGAAGGTGAAGTATCAAGCTTTATGAGCAACGACACGCAGCTGCCACACACTGCTTTTCTTTCCGGCTGCGAGCAGCAGCTTCTAGGCATGTCCTTGAGCCACCCAATGATCTAAGCTCGTTTGTTTCAGCACTGCCGAACAGCTGGTTATGTCAGAGTCCCGTTACACTAGGTTGCTTCAGCTTTTGCTCAACAGCCAGCTTAGGAAGCTTCTTCATTAAGTCTTGGGGCAGCATATAAAATGTGAGGCCACATGTATATCGTATTAAAATGGAAGGGATTTAGGGATGTGAAGTGGAAGTGGAAGTAAAAGTGGAGGTGGGAGTGGATGTGGATGGGATGTGGAAATCATATAAAGAAAGGGGGGGGTGGGGTGGGGTGGAGGGGGTAACTGGGTAAACAGAGGCATACTTTACAATCCATTGGAAACTAAAAAACTTGAAACCATGATCAAATAAATCCAGGTGGAAACCAACACCACAGTTGGTCACTTGAACAAAAACTGTGTCTTCATATTTTCAGCAGCTAGGCTAGCTTCATGATTTATGGATATTTGTAATATTGTGATGCAATCATACATCATCATCATCATTTATTATTACATGAATATCTTTATTTACACCAGCATATCCATGCTTTACACAGGAGTAGGCTGACAGTGATGCAAATGATGATGATGGTTACATCTTTCATGATGCCATAGGCCTGGACTTCAAGTGTGCCGGTGTGGAACCTAGAGGGGCTTAGTATGAGCAACATGAACACAATGAATGGGTAGATGGGCTATTTACCATCTGTTGTCTGTCTATTAATTTGTCTCAATCACTATTCTATCAAATGTCCAGAACCAAGGTGTTTTGGAATATGGATAAATGGACAATACTAATCACAATTGACTTGCACATTCGTAACGCAGGAAGCTCATGTATGGTAGGGTGCATCAGAACCCTGACCGAGACTTAGCATTACCTCATATAATCATTGTGATGTTCAGATATACCACACCACCACTGTATCAGCAGCAGTGGCCATATAATCATAACTGGAACTTGGATGCATGGCTCCAGCCAGCATTCAGAACAAGGACTCCAGCTAGCATCAGCACTAGTACATGGCTCCAGCTGGCATCAGTACAGAGACTCCAGCTAGTAAGCACCAGAACCAATACTTGGCTCCAGCTAGGACCAGGACAGGGGTTTAATCTATCATCAGACCCATTACCAGAACCAGTAAGCACATGCTCCAGTCAGCTCCAGTACAAGGACTGCAGTTCATCAGCACCAGTACCAGAACCAGCACCAGCACATGGATCCAGCTAGCACTAGTAACGATATTCCAGCTAGAACCAGCACCAGAACATGGCTCCAGGCAGCATAAGTAAAAGGACTACAATTCATCCGTGTTAAGCCCTGACTGAGCATTCTATATCAACTTATTGTATCCTGCTGCTGACATATTTGGAGAAGGGCTGTCTACAAGTGCTTCCTAGAAGCCCTGGCAGATTGACATGAATATATGCTGCGCATGAGCACCCACATCATGTCACACTGCTACTTATATCTTGGAGGCTAGGCTGACTACAAGTGCTTCCTAGAAGCCCTGGCAGCCCTCCTCTGATGGAAGTTCTTCTGGTGCAGCCTCCTAACTGAGGCCAGAGAGCGCCTCCTGTTGGAATCATCCTCCTCGTCAGTATCCTCACTCTTGTCCTCAATCTTGTCCTCCTCACTCTCATCCTCACCCTCCTCACTCTCATCCTCATCCTCCTCAGTGGTCTCCTCACCCTCCATCTCCTCACTATCCTCCTCATCCTCCTCAGTGGTATCCTCATTCATGCCGGGGGGAGAGTAAGGGCTGTCGGGAGTGGGAACGCTGGGCTGAGAGCCTGAAAGAGGGAGAGAGACAGCAGAGAAAAGGTCAGGAGGGCACAAGCAAGGAGCTACAGGTGCGATGCGTCAAATGGATTCACCATTCATGGATGTACATTTGAATAGGCATGACAAAACACAGTGGGCAGTGCAAGTGAGCCTGGAAGAGAGAGAGTCACAGAAGAGACACAGCACAGACAAGGTCGGCAGGGTGCAAGCAAGTAAGAAGGTGTGATGTGTCATGCAGCCCAGAAATAAAAAGATGAACTCACAATAATCAAGCATGCAGGTCGCATTCACGGGCAGGGTGATGCTGCTCTGGTGGTAGTTGTCGGTCTTGGTCCTGGACCAGGTCACAGTGATGGTGATGTTGCCAGTCTCAGAGCAGTCCACGATGTAGCTGTCAACATATTCCTTGCCAACAAAGTCTGCACCGGCAGCGGCCACCACTTGGTTGGGGCAGGAAGACTTGAAAGGGTTGCCAAACTCACCACTGCTGGCAGCCATGTACGCCTCAGTACCACTGAGGGGGAAGGTCACCTGCACAGGGGAAGAGGTGCAAGTAAGCAACAAGCACGAGTAACATTCATCATGGTGTATAGCCTAGTGTCAAGAGCATGGGGTTAAGCAATAGGAGCAGCGCATCGCCATATGAAACGGAGGTCTGGTAGTTAGAACAGCTGGCATACATGGTGGATCGAGGAGATGCATGCATTCATGAAGTGTGACCAGAGTACACATCTCACCCATACACCCATACATGGACCAGACCACTATCTAGCTCAAGGAATGATACAAAGTCAAGCAGCTTACCGAGAAGTTGTAATCAGCTCCAGGGCACAGGGACTCCACAACCTCATCAAACTCAAGCATGGCAAAGGCCACGTTGCCATCCTCCTGTGGGGCACCATGCTTGCCATATCCACGGTCGGGGTTGGAGTCACAGGTGGTAGAGCTCTTCTTGGCATAGTCCCTGTAGATGGGTGCAGGGGAGTGGACAGCAGGGCAGCAGGATAGATAGTAGGGGAGGGAGTCAGGGGGGGGGGGGGGGGGGGGGGTCAGCAGGGGTTTTGATAGCAGGGTGGTAGAAATAAGCGGGGGGGGGGAGGGGGAAGGGGGGGGGGGGGGGGGGGGGGGGGGGCATAGCAGGGGAGTTTTCAGCAGGGGGTACCTAGCAGGGCTCTAATAGTCATTCCCTAGGCAGCAGCAGGTTGATCGCTGCGCCAGGCAGTTCTGTGAGTGTGAGTGATCTTCATGAAAAATCAGCTGGTGTGCATCATGATGCTTTGGTTTGTATACCGGTTTCTTTTGCTCAAGTAGATGGATGGGCGCGTGAGTGGGGTGGGGTGGGGTGGGGTGGGTCGGTTGGTAGATTGGATGGGTGGAGGTGGGTGTGGGTGTGTGTGGAGGGGGGAGTAGATGAGTTGGACAGGTTGTGTGGGGGGGGGTAGGTGAATTTAACAGGTGAGGTGGGGGGTTAGGTGAGTTGGACAGGTGGGGTGGGGGGCCGTGGGGGGGTATGTGAGTTGAGCAGGTGGGTCGGGGGGGTAGGTGAGTTGGACAAGTGGGGTGGGGGGTACTGTGTGTGGGGTGGGTGGGTGGGTGGGGGCGTGGGGTGGGGGGTGGGGTGGGGTGGGTGGGTGGGTGGGTGGGTGGGGGGGGGTATGTGAGTTGAACAGGTGGGCTGGAGGGGCGTGGGGGGGTATGTGAGTTGGACTGGTATTGTAGGGTGGCAGAGCAGTTGAGGGCGCAAGATGGCCAAATTGCTGGAAGACAGTATGACTTACTCAGGGTAAGCTATGGTTGCAGCGCAAGCAAAGGCCACGAGCAGTAGGACGCGGAGTCGGGAAGCAGGGGTGCGTGCCATGGTCATGATCATGTTGAGCTGAGGCTTGATCGGTTGTCGAGCAGGAACGCAGTGTGTTGGGTGGATTGGGTAGCTCCATCGCGAGCGCGCTTATATAGGGGAGCACAAAAATATTGGCGGAGGCAGGCGGAGGTGAAGGTAAGTGGAGGAAAGGGGCGACGCTACATCAATGAGTGTGGACTGTGGGGAAATGAGTGGGAAAACAGTGAGTTGGAATGCAGGAAGGCACATGTTGGCCGCGGTTGGGAGGGCTGGGCGGGAAGGCAGGAGCCCCTGGGATGAGGTTTGGTTCAGGTCCAGCCCACCTTCCGCCCAGATCCCCATCTGATCCCCTCTCTTTTTTCAGTGGCCACCTGCCTACGCACCGAGCCTGCCTACACAGGCGGACCCTTGAAACGGGCTGACTCGACTATACTAGACACGATTGCTTCTGCTGTGGAAGAATTTTCCCCAGCGCAGCCCCCATGTTTCCCGAGCCCGAGCCTTCGAATTCAACCTGTTCGTCTTCGTGTCTCTGTGTACGCCTTTTCTCCTCTCCGTTGCTGCTGGAGGTACACAGCTCCCTGCACAGCTCTGCCTTCTTTATTCTGCGCAGAGAAATTAACGAGGGCTCGTCCTGCCAGGGGGGATGTGAAGTGTACGATGCAGCTGGTGGTGGTGCTGGTGATGCCGCTGCTAATCTCCGTCTCTTTGGCGAGTTGGCAGGTGGGCTCGGGGGCTCGGCTGGCCTACACCCTGGGCAACACTCGGCTACGCTCGGCCGCGCTCGGCTACACTGGCGACCTCTTTGCTGGCGACAGACTCCTCCCCGCCCGTCCCCGCCCAGCCAGCTCACGACAGTACCTCTGGCCAGTACCGAAGCATCTGCCATCAGGCATGCCCGACCCACATGTCAAGGCTTAGGTGTAGATGAGATTTAGGGATATCCCGGGTAAGGGGCTAGTGAGGTTTTTTTCCAGGGTTATTTAGGAGGACCCCCAGCTCAGCGTTCTGTTACGCAACCAAATTTACAGCCTGCGCCCTGAGACGCAACAAATTCCATAGCCTGCGTCCTCAGACTCAACCGAATCAGCATAGCCTGCGCCCTGAAACGCAACTGACCCGCAACCGATCTATAGCCTGGGTCCTGCGACCGATTAGTAATGTTTCCATCTCCTCATACCCCATACTTGGGCATCGTGCAGACTGGTTATTACAGTTTGGGCCCAAATCCTTTAAACATCTATGCAGACCCCCAATCCAGTCTTCACCATGGGTAATTGGGTACCTATAGTACCGTCACAACTATTGCCCATCTCTCCAACTTATGGATCAGTCGCGAGCACTCAGACAAACTCATTTCTAAGCTGCACATAGAATATATGGCCTCCTTGAGGGGGACACTTGCTCTGTCTGCCGTGGTGACTTTCCCTGGCTTCGGTATACAGGAGGGGCCCCTTCTCCCCTTACCACCACGCCCCTCAATGCGTTTTGTTAAACTAAAACTATAACTAAAGCTAAAACTAAAACTATACATTGGTTCGTATGATTTCATGGCTCCAGCGTGCTCGCTGTCTCTGCCAGGAGCCCTTAACTCCTGGGGTGAAATACCTTTTACAACCGGTCACAACCAAACAAAAACTAGAAGAGCTTAAATGAAGCACGCGCTGGACATGTAGAATACCTGTGCTTGCTTTCTGCACTCAGGAAGTCAGGGGTGGGGTGTATTATTGCTTATATTTCTTCACCTTGAACTTGGTTACATGTCTCCGGCCTATTTGAGTGCTTGCTGTCTTCAGCGGCAACACCAACATTCGAAACATTACTATTTTTTCTACTTGTTTTCTATCGATGTTTCAATTTTCGGTGTTGCCATGTTAGCATGGGTGCGATTTTTGCGAATCTGGCAGGATCCGAGGTATCGACGTATCGTGGATCCTAAGGGCCAACCTGATGGGTGGGCGTGAGCGTGGGCCTGAGCTGATGTGGGTCTGATCTGTCCTGACGTGGATCTGACGTGACCCTGTGGGCCCCGCGGTGGGCCTGACGAGAAGTGATTCCAAGTCGGTCCAAGTGCAACTTGGCAGGAAGATGGGGGCGGGCTGGAAGATTAACCCGTGTGTGAACCATCCCATCCACTCACCAGCGTACCATGCGTCGCCCCCCATCTCATTATTACCCACCAGGACATGCCAAATAAGCCGAATGCGCGCGATTTCGGTCCTACGCAGCGCTGAGCGATGAGAGCACGGACCTGTCAGGGAGCAAAGCGCTGGAAGATCAGATTAAAGATCAGATTAATCAGATGGGTTCGAGTTGGGTTTGTGGCTTTAGCACTCGCCACGACTCGAAACGCGGCGGTTGTGTCATGGTAAACCCTAAATCTTGGATATCACCAACGCCTGCGCCCGAACCTGATGGCTTGAGACACCAGCAGGCACGAACATAAAACGAGTTGCTCGACTGTACCCTTTTCCCCGCGTCATTTCTCACCCTTGAACTTGCGCACTTACAACCTTCCTTCTCATATTTTCCATCTGGAATATGCCCTCCCTTAGTAGCATATCACATCCTGCGATAAATTCTGCCTCTGCCCTGCCGGGATCCAGTATCGACCCGATGCTTGGGCCGTAATAATCTATCTTGCGTTTGCGGAAAATCGCATACACCTAGGCTACTCTAGCTTCAACTTCTACGTAACTAGCCTTGCTACTAATTAGCTGCCAGCTCTTCCTGAAAAATGGTTATCACCACTTTGGGAGCTGTCTCGGGCTTGGCTATGGGCGGGATGCGCATCTCCGCTCCCAGCCAAGGCGCCGGAAGCTCGAACGTCGCTTCACGAGTCTCCTCCCGCCAAAATAATTCTAGCAGCAGTCACCGCTCTGCGTTATCGAGCGTTGCACCGCAAACACTACAAGGTCGGACAAGACGGAAAGAAGAGAACCGTCCGCCCGATAGGCTTGCTGCCAATCAGGTACTTCTTCTGCACGATGCACGTTCTCCACGTGCTAGCACGCGCACCTGTTAACACCTGTCGAGGTACAGTTGCTCTTTAGTCTTTACTCCACTCTCTCCTCGACTACATTCGGTGGATTCATCCATTGCAGTTGGTGCAATAGGGAAAAAGATATCTCAATGATAAGAAGGATGGCCACAGACAAGTGTCACACCACTCCTGTGACTACACTGCGTGTACACTGCGTGTACACTGCGTGTACATCAGGTCGACCCCGGCCTTTCATATGGATATTGGCCACCCTGGAACTTAGCTCAAAATTTCAATTGTAGCTTAGGGTTGTTCTCCATGTAAGGCATGTGGTATGCCCAGCAGATGTGACCTGTCTGGACTGATCTGTTCAAAAAACATATTCTTAAAGCACAGACTTTAGTGCAGGGTTGGAGCAGCATATACACATACACATATACATACACATACATATACTCATATACGCTTAATCGTGCACATGCACATACACACATACAGAAATGCACAAACATACTAACACACACTTTTTGCTCATGCACCAAGCAAGGGTCAGACAGATGGATCATATTTTCTTTATCCAGCTACTGTCCAGAGGGTAGGATTCAGCTACAGTCCAGTGGGGTCCAGGGGCAGTATTTAGCTACAGTTCAGGGGGTAGGAAATTAGGTAGTTATACTCTCACAAATTAAGTATCATTATAAGTGTCAGTAATATTCCCTCTATCAAATTATTAACAGCTTCAGCCCACGGCGAGGCACCATCCCTGCCAGTGTTTCTCTTTTCAGCTACGAGCAGTAGCTTCTAGGCATCTTCCTGAGCTATCCTCTGGGCTTAGCCCCAAGATTACGGCAGTTCTGGACAGTCGATTCTGTCAACTTCCAGACACACTAGGATTCATTAGCTCTGGTTGAATAGCTAGTCAGGGGAGGTGCCTAGAAGCTGCTGCCTTTAGATGTAAATAAAAGCACTTGCAGGGATGGTGCCTCACCATGGGTAGGAGCTGTTAATAATTTGTAAGAGGGATTATTACTGACGCTAATAATGATACTTAATTAACTTGTTTGGGGGAGTATTACTGATGATTATAATGATACTTAATTTGTTTTTTAAGGGAGTATTACTGACTCTAATAATGATGCTTAATAAATTTGTTTGAGGGAGTAGTACTGACGCTTATAATGATACTCAATTCGTTTTCTAGAGATTATGACTGATGCTTATAATCAGCTTATTATTATACTAAATTAATTTGTGAGAAAGAGTATTTCCTAATTTCCTACCCCTGGACCTTCGCATACAAACATACTGACAGTTCCCTCAGGGCCATGCACTTAATCACATTAACCAATCACTGGTAGCATAATCCCACTAGGGCATGCACTTTACCACTTCAACCAATCACTGGTAGCATCATCCCACTAGGCCAACCACTTTCTGGTTGACAATGTACTGATAAGGCCTCTCTCTGTACCTCTCTGCAGCTTGATTTGGATGTCTATGACCTCTCCCCTATGGATGGGACTCAGTCTTCCCATAACCACGATGGTAAGTCGCACCTACCACTTACTACTACTAGGTACTTGGTACTATTAGGTACTTGGTACTACGAAGTACTTGGTACTTATAGGTACTTGGTACTACTAGGTGCTTGGTACTACAAAGTACTTGGTACTACTACGTGCTTGGTACTACAAAGTTCTTAGTACTACTAGGCACTTGGTACTCCTAGGTACTTGGTACTCCTAGGTACTTGGTACCACAAAGTACTTGGTACTGCTAGGTACTTGGTACTGCTTGGTCCTACTACTTGGTACTACTTAGTACTTTGTCCTATTAGGTATTACTTGGTTCTACAAAGTACTTGGTACCACTACGTACTACTTGTTAGTTTCTGGGCAAGTTACCAAGCCATGCTTAATAGTCTTCGCCTTTCTTTCTGAATCCTTGATGAGCGGTGTTTTGTGTACGGGTTTCCACTTCCTGGGGTGAAAATCCTTTCAAACAACCACTTCTTAATTTCTTGTCGAGTTACCGAACCATGCTTAATAAATAAACAAGTATATTTTGGTGGTAGGCCCTAGTGCAAGCAAACAGGTTGCCCCCCTCAGCCTCTCACCTCGTAACAAGGCGTCTTTTGATTTATTTACGCAGGGCTTACGCGTAGATTACCCCACGCACTGACATGCCGGAACTTTGAACCCCCATCCACAAACAGATTGATGCCCCCCCCCCCCCCCCCCCCCCCCCCCTCCCCCCCCCCCCCTCCTCCTCTCATCCTCCCTCCCCCCATCCCCCCATGTACTAGAACCCCCCCCCCCCCCCCCCTCATCCCCCCCTCCCTCTTCTCCAACGCCCCCCTACCCCCGAACCATACTCTTACCCCCCCCCCCCACCCCACCCCCCCATCTCGCCCATGCACAGGTCTCCCTGAAGAGTTATACCTCCTTCTAGACCCCTCTCAGCCTGTACAGTTGTCTGTACTGCACCATGTGGGCCCACTTGACAACTGGAAGCTAGACAAGTTAGTAGCCTCCCTAGGACGTAACAGAGCCACATGGCGCAGAGCACTCGTCTTGTACGAGTGGCTGAAGGACTCAGGACATGATCTTGATGACAGGCTGTGTACAACAGTGAGTCTGTGATGTTGTGGTTTCTATTGTAATGTATAGTGGCTGACAAAGTGGGTGATGTAGTGGGTGGTGTCGTGGGTGATATTTAACTTGAACTTGGTTACATAGCTTCAGCCAGCAGGCAGTAGTGGGTGATATGGTGGGTTTATGGGATGTATTGGGATGTGTTCATTAAGTTGGAGATCCATTGGGTGATGTATTGGGATATAGTGTAATCGTGGGTGGTGCACTTGGGGCTTGTTAAAGGTAGTGGGTTGTGAGAAAAGGTGGGTGGCTGAAGGGAACACGATCTAGGGCTGTGCACAACAGGGAGTGTGGGTATGTGACAGTGCTAGGTGGACTGACCGGGTGGACGGATTTTCTGTGACAGAAATGGTGATGGGGCCAACCCAACCCATCCCATCCCAACCCAACCCAACCCAACCCAAACCAAACCAAACCATCCCATCCCATCCCATCCCAACCCAACCCAACCCAACCCAACCCAACCCAACCCAACCCAACCCAACCCAACCTATGCAGCTTATCCGCATGTGTGCTGACCATGGCGACACTGTGAGTGCCTTGAACGTGTACGAGTGGATGAGAGCTCCCAAGCGGGCTGGAGGGGGCGAGCTAGCTCCCACAAACTACACGTACACCGCTGCCATGAGGGCTGCCATGGGCGCCAACATCCTGCCTAGGGCCCTGCAGGTACGATGATCACGTACTGTACTTATGTATAGGGAAAGGCTAAGTTAGTTAATATTAGTGAATGAATAATACAAGTGAATGTTAGTTAATATTAAACTGACGAGACGTCTCACCAGAATTTTAATTTATTTGAAAAACTAATATTATTGTATCACTATAATAATATTAGTTATTTTTAGTTTTTCAAACACTTATATTAGTTGCCGTTCCCTACTAATATACAAGCTGCACATTCACCGCTGCCATGTGGGCTGCCATGGGCGCCAACATCCTGCCCAGGGCGCTGCAGGTTAGATGAGCACGTACTGTACTAATCTATAATACAAACCACATGTAAATAGACTACCAACACCCCTATCTAACCCTTGTGCCTAACAACCAACTCCAACCAACAACCAACTCCAACCAACACCCCTATCTAATCCTTGTGCAGTAAAACCAACTCCGACCAACACCCCTATCTAACCTTTGTGCCGGACAACCAACTCCAACCAACAACCAACTTCAACCAACTCCAACCAACTCCAACCAACAACCCTATCTAACCCTTGTGCCGTAAAACCAACTCCAACCAACAACCCTATCTAACCCTTGTGCCTTCCAACAGACTCAACTGATATGGGTTGACAGTGTGTCAGCTGGTACATCCCCCGACTGCCGCCTGTGCCTCACTACCAGCACCCCTATCTAACCCTTGTGCCTTACAACCAACACAACAGATATGGGAGGACAGCGTGTCAGCTGGTGCATCCCCTGACTGCCGCCTTTGCCTCACCTATATCGAGGTGTGCACGCGCCTAGGCTACACAGAGCGTGCCATGGCTATGTACACGAAGATGCGGGACGCTGGCAGTGGAAGCACCATGACGCCCACGGTGCACGTTTACACCTCAATCATGAGGGCCGTGTCCGATGGTGGTCAGTGGCTCAAGGCACTGGATGTGTGGAATGACATGCTCCGGGCTGGCTGCGAACCGACAGGTGGGTGGGGTGTGCGGCAGGGTAATTCAAAGCGCGCGCTTTTCCGCTTTTGAGCGCTGACTTTTTGACCCCCTCTGTGCTTTAAGCACAGTTGTTTGTAACCCCTTGTGGGCGCTGCAAGCAATTTTTGCGCTTTTTGCACTACAAAGCGCAGTTTTTTTGTTTTCAAGTGCGCTAAAGTGCTGGCCAATTTGGCCATTTGAAGTACCCTGGTGTGCGGGCTGGTCGGGTATGGGTTGGGGTTATAGGGTTGGGGTGGGATGAGGGGCGGGGGGCCGAGAGGAACAGGTAGACGATGGTGGGCAGTGGCTCAAGAAACTGGATGTGTGGAATGATATGCTCCGGGCTGGCTGCGAACTAACATGTAGGTGTGGAGTGGGTGGGATGTGCGGGCTGGTCAGGTATGGGGTGGGGCGGGGTTATAGGGTTGGGGTGTGTGTGTGGGGTGGGGTGGGGGTGGGTGGGGGGGGGGGCAGTCGGCAAGGGGGCTAACCCAACCAAAACCCATCCTACATTCCTTGCGTGTACTCAGGTCATGCTCCTTTCATGCACTTGTGCCGCACACGCACACACCGATTCCACCCAATTCACCCAATTCAACTTGCTCCTTCAGGACATGCGTACGCCGCTGTCATCAGGTCATGTGCTTCCATGCACTAAATTGTCGCCCACCTTGCACTTACTTGTCGCTTACCTTGCATGTCCTCAGGTCGTGCACCTTCCATGCACTTGTGCCACACACACACACACACACCGATTTCACCCAATTCACCCAATTCACCCAATTCAACTTGCTGTCCCTCAGGACATGCGTCCGCCGCTGTCATCAGTGTGTGTGCTTCCATGAACTGTCTTGTCGCCCCCTTCAGGTTCCTGAGCCTCTCCAGCTCCTCGGGCGACATCGGCTGCCCGCTGATGCACCCCCCCAGGATCTGCCCCTTGTGCCACCCACACACACCCCGATTTCACCCAATTCATTCACCCCACCTTGCTCTCCCTCGGGACATGCGTACGCTGCTGTCATCAGTGCTTGCACCTTTTGTGCACTTGTGCCACACACACACCCTGATTTCACCCAATTCACCCAATTCAACGTGCTGTCCCTCAGGACATGCGTCCGCCGCTGTCATCAGTGCGTGTGCTTCCATGAACTGTCTTGTCGCCCCCTTCAGGTTCCTGAGCCTCTCCAGCTCCTCGGGCGACATCGGCTGCCCGCTGATGCACCCCCCCAGGGTCTGCCCCTTGTGCCACACACACACACCCCGATTTCACCCAATTCGTTCACCCCACCTTGCTCTCCCTCAGGACATGCCTACGCTGCTGTCATCAGTGCGTGTGCTTCTGGAAGTGACTGGGTTCGAGCGCTTGCCCTGTTCGAGGAGATGAGCTCACGCGGAATTCGACCCGACGTGGTGTCGTGTACTGCACTCATCACCGCCCTGGCTTCTGCTGGGGAGGCAGAACAGGCACAGAAAGTGGTGGAGTGGATGTTGAAGAACAAGCTGAAACCCAATGTGAGATATTGCCATGTTTATTTGTGATGTTGATGAATAAGCTGAAACCCAATGTGAGATATTGCCATGTTTATTGGTGATGTTGATGAATAAGCTGAAACGTGTTTTTTTGTGACTAATTTTTATAGCAATTCAAGAGAGCGTGGTCGATGACGTATAAGCTGGAACTCAATGTGAGGCATTCCTTTTGTTATGTGTAAGATGAAGTGGCGGTGGGTGGGTGGGTGGGTGGGTGTTCAGTGAGTGGTGTGGTGTCCTGTACTGCACTCATCACTGCCCTGGCTTCTGCTGGGGAGGCAGAACAGGCACAGCAAGCGGTGGAGTGGATGTTGAAGAACAAGCTGAAACCTAATGTGAGAAATAGCCATGTTAAATTGTGCTGATGAGGATGATTGGTATGATTTTACGATGGATTGGATGTTGAAGAATAAGCTGAAAACCCAATGTGAGACATAGCCTTATTTATTTGTGATGATTGCATTGCAAGATAGAGTGGTCGTCGAAGAAAAAGCTGAAACCCAATGTGAGACATAGCCATGTTTAATTGTGCTGATGGGGATGATTGGGATGATTTTACGATGGATTGACCGATGAAGAATAAGCTTAAAACCAATGTGAGACATAGCTATATTTATTTGTGATGATTGCATTGCAAGATAGAGTGGTCGATGAAGAATAAGCTGAAACCCAATGTGAGACATTCCATTTGTTATGAGTAAGATGGAGTGGATGTTGAAGAATAAGCTCAATCCTAATATATAGACGGAGATAGAGACACTGCCCTGTTTATCGGCCTGTTTGTTCCTTCGTAAGTTGATGTTGAATAGTTAATGTTGAATAACAAGCTGAAAAGCAATATGAGACAAGTTTCGTTTTTTAAGCTGTAGGACTGCAGGTTAAGGCTTCAGACAGCCAATTAGGATAGTCCCCCCCCCCCCCCACACACACACACACACACACACACACACACACACACACACACACACACACTCACACACACACCTCCCCCCCCCCACACACACACACACCACCACCACCATCACCACAACCCCCACACCAGCCTCTACCCCCCTACCCCCATCCCCACCCCCACTGACCCCCATCACCCCCACAGACCCCCACCCCCACCACCACCTAATCCATTGCTCCTTCTTGCAGGTGAGGACCTACACTGCCTTGATCCGAGCCATGGGCAATGCCAAGGAGTGGACTCAGGCCATGGAGATGCTGTACTGCATGCAAACACCTGACTGGGGATCTGTACAGGTATGCCACAAAGTCACCAGTTTGTATGTGTGATCTACGATGCTGTCACAGTTATGCGGTTATGGTTATGCAGTTACGGTTATGTGGTCATGGTACTCCATGAAAACACCTGACTGGGGGTCAGTGCATGTAAGCCACAGCATCGATTGTTTGTGTGTGTGATCTACGATGCAGTCACAGTTATGTGGTTATGGTACTGCATAGAAACGTCTGACTGGGGATCAGTGCATGTAAGCCACAGCATCGATCGTTTGTGTGTGTGATCTACGATGCAGTCACAGTTATGTGGTTATGGTACTGCATAGAAACGTCTGACTGGGGATCAGTGCATGTAAGCCACAGCATCACCAGTTAGTTTGTGTGATCTACGATGCAGTCACAATTATGCGGTTACAGTTATGTGGTTATGGTACTCCATAGAAACGTCTGACTGGTGACCAGTGCATGAAAGTCACAGCATCAACAGTTTGTGTGTGTCATCTTGTATATTTTCCTGGGCGACTATGCATGAACTACAATGTGGTGAAGCACCCATAAGTAAATTACCCATGCAATGCACTGTGTAATGCCGAGTAGTGGACTCATGCCATGCCATGCCATTGTTTCCCTGCAGCCCAACACCTACACCCTAAACCCTGAACCACCCCCTGTTTCCCTGCAGCCCAACTTCTACACCCTAAACCCTAAAACACCCCCTGTTTCCCCGCAGCCCAACGCCTACACCCTACACCCTAAACCACCCCTTGTTTCCCTGCAGCCCAACTTCTACACCCTTAACCCTAAATCACCCCCTGTTTCCCTGCAGCCCAACTTCTACACCCAAACCCTAAAACACCCCCTGTTTCCCTGCAGCCCAACTTCTACACCCTACATCCTAAACCACCCCCTGTTTCCCTGCAGCCCAACTTCTACAACCTAAACCTTAAACCACCCCCTGTTTCCCTGCAGCCCAACGCCTACACCATACACCCAACACCCTAAACCACCCCCTGTTTCCCTGCAGCCCAACTTCTACACCCTAAACCCTAAATCAGCCCCTGTTTCCCTGCAGCCTTACGCCTACACCCTACACACTAACTCCTAAACCACACCCTGTTTCCCTGCAGCCCAACGCCTACACGTACAATGCTCTGCTCAAGTCTCTGGGTGAGCACGGGTAGGGGCAACTGGCCATCATCATCACCATCACCACCTGGATAAAATGATCTACTAAAATTGAATGTATCAAACCACCCCCTGTTTCCCTGCAGCCCAACGCCTACACCTACAGTGCTCTGCTCAAGTCTCTCGGCGAGCACGGGCAGTGGCAACTGGCTGAGGCGGTCTTCAGCCATTTGGAGCACCAAGTGCTCAGCCTGAACGCCCCTCCTAGCATCCCCTTGCGCCTTGGTCAGCACCCCCAGTGTCTCAGCACCCTCAATGTCCCTTCTGGCATCACCCCCTCCTCCAAACCTAGCCAGCCCTCCTATGGGTCTGCCCTGCCCACATGGGCCACGTTGCACTCCCCCTTCTCTTTCAAGCCGACTTCCTCGTCTGCCTCACTGAACACCATAGCCAGTGGGGCGGCAGCTTCTGTCTGGAGCAGTGCCTCACAACTCAACGGCATAAGCCTCTTGGATACCAGCCGGACACAGGTAGGGGTCAGCTATGTTATATTTATATGTATTTATGTTCAATTTTTTTAAATGTTAAATTAGTTGCTGTTACCTTGACACAGGAAGGGCGGAGCTGGCCAGCATAAATATTTATGTATTACGCCTTATTACGAGGCGTGAGCTTGAGGGGGGCAGCCTGTTAGCTGGTCAGCACTTATTTTCCTAATCCACCCCAACTACCTAAACCTAAACCCAGCCGGACACAGGTAGGGGTCGGCTATGTTATGTAATATTAGTGAATAAATAATATTATATAATAATAGTCGGACGAGCAGTCTTACCAGAATTTCAAAGTTATTTGAAAAACTATTATTATTGTGACACTTCAATAAAATAAGTTAAATTTAGTTTTTCAAACACTTATATTAGTTGCTGTTCCCTAGACACAGGTAGGGCAAAGCTGGCCAGCGTAAATATACAAATATTGCGCCTTCTATGAGGCGTGAGGTTGAGGGGGGCAGCCTGTTAGCTGGTCAGCAATTCTTTTCCTCAACCACCCAAACTACCTAAATGTCAACCAAAATCCCCCTAAACCACCCAAACTACCTAATCCTAAACCTAACCCACCCAAAAACCACCCAAACTACCTAAACCTAAACCACCTAGTCCCTAAATGACCTAAACCCAAGTGCTGATCAGCTTCCCCCTACTCTCGACACAGGAGCCAGCCCTGGAAGCTTCTGGAAGCTCAGCCATCGGCCAGCTCAGCATTGGCCAGCCAGCCCTTGGCCAGCTATTGGCTAGCTCAGCCATCGGCCAGTCATCAGGCAGTCTGTTCAGCCAGACATCATCTGAGAGCTCCCCCGGCACATCAGGATCACTGACCAGCACCCCCCTGGGTGTCCGTCTGCCTATTCAGCCGCCAGCCCAAGCCTTCAGCCTGTTCAGCCACCAGCCCAACGGCCGCATCAGCCCTCCCCGGCTGTCGCCCCGCCAATCGTCCAAGGGCTTTGGCTTGGCCCCAGGTCGCGAATTCCCCCTCGACATCACCTCAGACGCTTCCCCCCCTCTCCTCCAAAGCTTATCCATTCAGGCCAGTGCGACGATATCTGACCAGTTGTCTGCCATGTCAGCCATAGCTAGCCTGGGATCCCTAGCTCCCCCTTCCTCCACAGCACATAGTACAGGGGGGGGCTACCCCCTCAGGAGGGGCAAGGCCCCCCAGGCAGGGGAGAAGATCCTGAACGAGGTCGTGTGTGGTGCCCTCATGTTTTCCTATGAACGTGCGGGCAAGTGGGAGGAAGCTGTTAGGGTCCTTGACCGGGCCAGGGCCTTGGGCCTGAAGCCGAATCACGTGATGTACAACATGGCCATCTCAGCAGCCGGCAAGGCTGGCAAGCTGGACAAAGTGGAGGGGCTGTTTGAGCAGGTATGTGTTGTCTGGGCTGTGGGGGTGTGGGTCCTTGTCAGTGGGGCATGTGTGGGTAGGGGTCCTTGACCGAGCCAGGGCCTTGGGCCTGAAACCTAATCATGTGACGTACAACACGGCCATCTCTGCAGCTGGCAAGGCTGGCAAGCTGGACAAAGCTGTTGGAGCAGATATGTTGCCTGGGCTGTCAAGGTCTCCGATCTTATTTCCTTCTCACCTGTCAGGCGCTCGAGCGCAACACTATGACCAACAAGACCCTGCTCGCTGGCCGGGCTGTCAGCGCTCTTTCTTTACTGTTTCTGTTCCCTTTCTTTACTCCAATCTTGTTTCCTTCTCACCTGTCAGGTGCCCGAGCCCGACACTATCACCTACGAGACTCTGATAGCTGCCTACGGCATGGCAGGGCTGGCAGCCAAGGCGGAGGCTGCCTTTCGCACCATGGTCTACGAGCGCGGCCTGATTCCTCGCGACTACGCCTACTGTGGCCTCATTGCCTCCCACAGTCTGGCTGGTGACACGAAGTCAGCCTTAGGAGTGCGTCAGAGAATGCTGAGAGAGGGTAACTCACTGACAGTTCATGTCTACAATGCACTGATCGCTGCGTGTGAGCGTGGTGGAATGTACGAGCAGGCGCTAGAGCTGCACCGCCTCATGCAACGGGAGGGACTAGAGCCCAACCTGGTTACGCAGCAGCTAATGACTGTGGTGGGGCGCCGCGGGGGAGCAAGCGTTGAGGGCTAGCAAGTTGCCACTGCTGCCCTGTCAGCTGCTTTTGCCGCAGCTGGCTCCATTGTTATTAAAAGGGGACTATTTTGATGACTGGGGTGAAGTGCCTGGAGTAGCTATTGTCTAGGCCACTGCTGCTAATTAAGAGCCAGCAGGCTCTTTCAGCTGCTTTTGCTGCAGCTGGCTCCATTGCTATTAAAAAGGGACTATTTTGATGTCTGTGGTGGAGCTCCGGGGGATGGTTAGCAATACGGGCCAGCAGGCTCTTTCAGCTGATTTTGCTGAAGCTAGCTCCATTGTTATCAAAAGGGGACTGTTTTGACGACTGTGGTGGGACTCCGGGGGGTGGTTAGCGTTTAGGGTCAGCAGGCTCTTATGCTGCAGCCAGCTCCATCCTTATTCAGTGGGGTCTCCTCTAATCCACTCATTGAAGAGGAATGGTTGTGGCAATGGCAACAGTAACAGCAGTAACAGCAGCAGCGACAGTAGCAGCAATAACAGCAGCAGCGAATGTAGCAGCGGTAACAGCAGCAGCACTAGCAGCGGCAAGTTGCAATTTTTCTGCAAGCCACTAAAGGCTCTTGGCCTAATTCTAGTAAGAAGCAGCTTTTTCAGAAACACTAACAGCTGCTGAAACCGACCGAAACCGACTGAAACAGCTGCAGAATCGCAAATGGCAGCATTCAGGTTGAGTAGCAGCAACAGTAGTAGTTCGACACCAACATGGGTAGCAGTTGCGGTAAATAGAGGCCTGACTAATGCAGTTTGCCCTTGCCTCGGATATGCCACCTGTCAATTACGAATCACAAGCAAAAACTGATAAATGTGGACTGGTCATAGCATTTAGACAAAGCTCGCAGGGGGCGAATCCATGCCTCCTGGAGAGAGAAATAATGGAAAAGGCCGAGTGTAATAGACAAAAAACACCGAAAATTTGACCCAGAAGTGCTGAAACAACTCGAACGAAGCAACAGGGCCTGCGTCATCAGCCGGAGCAGCAGCAGCAATGACAGTTGCAGTGGCATAACCAGCAGCAGTTGCAGTAGCAGCAGGCGGAGCAGTAGTAGTAGCAGCAGCTGTAGCCGAGCAGCAGTAAAGCTTTTCGACTTTCACTAGGGCTATTTTTTGCACTGGGACGCAGGTGCAGGGGAGCAAGGCAGGGGGTTCAGTGTTTCGGCCCCTAGGGAAGCAAGGTAGGGTGCACTAGGCTGAGTGACCTTGTGACCTCCGGGACATCCATGCCCAGGGGCAAGAGACATCGGGTGCACAAGGTAGCAGCAGCAGCAGTAGCGGCAGCATCCAATCAGAATTCGACTTCCACTTGGCAAAGCTGTTCGACTTCCACTTAGGCTGGGACGCAGGTGCAGGGGAGCGAGGCAGGGCCTAGTGATTAGTTTAGTGACTAGTGACTAGGCCGAGTGACCTTGTGATCTCAGGGACACCCAAGCCCAGAGGCATGAGGCATCAGGTGCACTAGGTACCAGGTGAGGGTTTTGGTGTGTTGCCTGTTAGCACATTTTGCCTTTTGGTGTGTTGAACCAGAATCGAGTCGTGCTGTTCAAGTTGAGTCTGATCTCAACGCCGGCAGAGAACCAAGTCAAAGTGAGTTCAGTTGGAGGTTCCACACACACACACACACCCCTGAGGGGCTTTGGCCTCCCCACAGCATTGCCTCTTGGTACTCCCTCAGGCAGCTTCTCAAGCAAGTTGTGGCCACCATGTTTTTTTTTATGGAGATTTTCCCTTTTGAGTGAGAACAGCTGAGGACTCACTAAGAGGACGTGTCGCAGAACGTGGGGTTGTGTTGTGTTGTGTTCCCGCACACGAACTGCTCACAAAGCGTGCTACACTGCGCACTTAATGATAGGCTTGATAGGTATGGAGATACGGCACTATCTTCATGGGGGAAGATGCGGTACAGAGGTACAGCATTACCTTCATGGGGGAGGATGCGGTACGGAGGTATGGCACTACCTCCATCAGGGAGGATGCGGTACGGTGATACGGCACTACCTTCATGGGGAAGATTTCGGTACGGTGATACAAAATTGGGGTTCGATTTTATTGGGTTTTTACATGTTTTTCGGTCAACTTCGGCTGCTCACCATCTTCCAATTCCAAATCGCCCTAGGAAATATCTTCAAAATCCCCCTAGGCAATGCCCACAGAAACCAGGGAGCAAACTATGCAGATGACTTGGGTTTGAGTGGTGTGGATCTCCCATAACTGCACGTATTTGTGCATGGTAGATCCACACCCACTGTTTATTTTTGGGGCTATGCATGGCAGCTTCCAGCCAGCTCCATTAGCCATCCACTTGGTCAAGACCAAAGTTGTCAGCTTTATCGGATTCCCTGTCATGCCAGCTACCATGCACAAATATGTGCAACTGAGATCAGTGACATGTGTCACACTGAGATCAGATCGAATGAGATCTGTGACATGTGTTTCACTGAGATCAGATCGAGTGAGATCAGTGACTTGTGTTACACTGAGATCAGATAAAATGAGATCTGTGACATGTGTTTCACTGAGATCAGATCGAGTGAGATCAGTGACATGTGTTACACTGAGATCAGATAAAATGAGATCAGCGACATGCGTTCCACTGAGATCAGATTGAACAAGATTAGTGGCATGTGTTGCTGAAACCCCTTAGGGCCCTCCTTAACTCATTGAGTGAATGGGCAACTTACATTGGGCAGCTACTGAGGCTAACTTGTGTCTAGCACTGGCAGGCCTACTGTGCCTGTGGCTAGCGCTTTCCGAACTCTGGGGTCCTTCTTGACTCTTTGAGTGGATGGGTACCTTGCATTGGACAGCTACTGAGGCTAGCTCCAGGTTTCACCCACTGACAGACCTACTGTGCCTGTGTGTAGTACTGACAGGCCTCCTATGCTAGTGGCTAGCACAGGCATGCCAACAGTGCTAGTGGCTAGCACTATCCGACCGCCTGAATAATTATGTCACTCACTGACCGGCAGTCTTGGTGTGCAGCACCTGATAAGCAGGTTTTAATTTATTTATGGTGCTACTTAGTAGTACATGTGCTGAATCAGTATAGTACAAGTGCTGAATCACACACCTATTGTTTTGGGGGTACTACGGTAGAGCCCTTAGGGAATGCGTAGGGTGGCCCCAAAAGCTGATAGTAGCCCCGGGAAGGCTACTAAGCTTTGTTTGTTTTAGTGCGACGCGTTGTAAATTGTGCAACTCTAGCGCGACGCGCTGCGCCCCGATCCCCGTGAAGGGTGGAGCTCGGGGTGTTTGGAGGGGCATTTCTGACTCGTTAAGCTGGCCGGACCCAGGCAGCGACGAAATGGCGATGCGTCGCTCAAAAGGAAAACAGTGCTGCTAGGAGCACCCTCGTGCTTTTCTCGAGTCTAATTATTTTCCTTTTTAAAGTAATTCCTGCTGAGGCATGCCTCATCAACATGGCATCGACCACTGCTTCTTTTTAGGCTACGCGTATTTTTAGGCTACTCGTAGCAGCTTCTGTGCAGCTCCCTTTCCTTGTCCTTAGGCCAAACCTGGAGCTAGCTAGTGTGCCTGGGAGGTGGTATGACGAGCATTCAAATGCAGATGAAACATTTGAGGCTTGCCTCAGTGGCTGGCTGTCGGAGCTGGTCGAAAGCTGCCAGGTGTAGCCCAAAAATGAAATGGTGTCGATCACCTGTTTTCGGAAGTGATGGGATGTTGATAAGTTTGGTATTGTTGACAAGTCCGGTGTTGTTGACAAGTGTGATATTGTAGATAAGTGTGACATGTTGACAAGTGTGTGGGTGAGTGTTGAGGTTGTTGACAAGTGTAATGTACGTTATATCGTACTTGACCACCTTGATGTCGTACCATAGCTCGTACAAAATACTCTGAGGACCAATACAATATTAACAACCCAGATCAAATGTAGATAGTTTTTTTATTTCCCATTGCACGCACTGTGCATGCAGTGTACCACTGTTTCTGTTTTGGGCTACGCGTAGCAGCTTCTAGGCAGCTCCTTTCCCTCCACCTTGTGGCAAACCTGAGTCTATAGCTAGTGTATCTTGACGATGAAATTGCAGGCGATTCAATGCAATAGTAAGCTTTGGGCTAGACACAGTGGCTGGCTGCTGGAGCTAGCTGGAAGCTGTCATGCGTAGCCCACACCTGTAACAGTGGTTGTGCAGTGTACCGTACTTTTATTGCTGTTGAAGCCAGAACCATCCGACTCTGAAGTGTAATGCAGATCGGATTGTTACACTGTGTTTTCAGCTAACTCGTACTGCTCACCGTCTTTCAATTCCAAGTACCCCCCTTGGAATATGCAGGGAAACCAGGGAGCATAGTAAGCAGATAAGACAGTCTAAAGACTTGTCCAGGTCTACCACCGTCCGAAGTGTATCACCATATTCACTCATGCTTGCAAGGTTCGCCAACCATTGTTGCTCTCTTTTTCGTTTTGGGGGCTACTCATGGCAGCTCCCGCCAGCTACAGTAGCCAGCAATTGAATCGATAAAGTCCAAAGTTGTCAGTTGCACTACAGGGTACTACAAAGCGCGCGCGGCAGCGCGATTTCGCACACGCTTTTGGGGCCCCACTGCGCGTTTCACACAGTTGTTTCAACCCCTTGTGGGCGCAGCGCGCAGTTTTTGCGCTTTTTGCTCTAGCTGACCAATTTGACAAAATGTAGTATCCTGTTGCACTGGCATATCTGCTTACAGGCGCACTAGCTATCTCCAGTTTTTACTGTGGTTGCTTGTGAATGGTGTAGAAGTTAAAATAATTGTTCAGATTTCCAAATTTGGGTGTTAAAACTGGTGAGAACAAAAAACATGTTGAAGGCCCCAAATACAATACAAAAATGAAACCCAAAGCCCATTGGAATCATCATAGAAGGAGGGGGAAACGTCACCAGTTACATTACATGACATCACATTACATTACATTACATGTTAAAGTCTACTTGACTCCGCGAGGGTGTATGAGACTCTGTGCTTTAAACAAAAAGAAAAAGCACCCACAAAGCAAAAAAGTTGACGCATCAACAGACTCGGGCAGGCAATAGAGAGGGCAGGCACTTTAATACCAAGGCTTTCATTTGAAATTAAGCCCGAAGCAATTGCATGCCCTTAGTTCAAATTCCTTGGTTCAAAATGCTCCGCTCAAATTCACGAGGGAGAAGATGAAGGTGTTGGGCCCTTTGAGTAAGCTACACTCTACACCCTCTGAGCTACTCAGCTGAGTCTGATACCACAAAAAACAAAATCAGATAAAGATCAACGGATTCCTGACGGTCTACCCATAATTCGCTATCAGAACTGGTGTGTGCGTCCCGCAAGAGACTAAACAGAAAGTCGTGGGTAAACCGACGGTGGGATTTTGGGGCGTCGGTTTCTACTCTCCAAAAGTTTACTCAACCGACCTGTTTATTCACCCTGGCCTGTCTAGGCGTCTGGCATGGAATTTTTTCCCGTACCCGCCCATATCTGACGCAACTAGTCGCGAATGACAGCTCAATTGTTCAATGCAAAAACGCTGGAGACTAATTGTAAACTCGCTTGTTTCCTGGCCCACTTGTTCCCTGGCCAGGGCTCATGCCACTGTAAGGTCAAGCATCGATTGCTTTCTTCAACGGCCTTGCAGGCTCGCTTACAAACCAGCCTCCAATTGGCGCGTGTCTCAGCGTCGAAGCAACGCAGCAGATCGGCCTGGCAAATCCACAGCGCATCATCAGCCCACGGGGTTACGCTGGCGACGGGGGCTTCTGACACCTCAGGCAGTTCCGAATGCCTCCAACTCCCCGCCTTGGTATTAGTCTGCCCCATTCCGTGCAGCCCTATCTGACAGGGGGCGCAGATGCGCTGTCCGAATCTGAACATATGCGTGTCTCGCCTGGGATATAAATAAATGGATTGTGAAAATAATGTGCACTGAGTGTTAGGAAGCAAATGGCTACTGAAGGTGAACAGCGGGAAGATTTTAGCTGTTATCAATAAAGGTTTGCTTTGCTTTGTCCAAGGTTCCCTTATGATAAGTTTGAGCTGTCTAAGCCTCAAAGAATAGATCGCCCAAGAGGGCGATGTACTCCCAAGCTTTTGTCGAAGAAGCTCTGCGTGGCCGAGGCGACGCGTGGCTAAAGATCGGAGCGACAGGGTGGCAAGCGAGCTGTGCCAGGCCCCTGCTCCCCTGCTCCCCTGCTCCCTGTAGCGCGGTTTAGAGGCAAATCGACCTCCACGAAAAATCGAATTCGTTGCTGATGAAAGCGCGTTTGAATGTGGACACATGCAACCGGCATGCAACTATTTAATTTCTCGAACAGCGCAGGGCCTGCCATCCTCCTCCCCTGAAGTCCAGGTCAGAGTCAAGGTCAGGTAGTGGCAACGACATATCAACCAACTCTAAGCCGGCTCGTGCCCCAATTTAAACCGAATTAGAACCGATTCCGCTTCAAAACCGATTCCACTGATCACCAAATTAGTTGCACCGTGCTGGCTGGACAGGCCTAGGTTTCGAAGTTGCGTCCTCCATTGTATTGTAATCCAAGGCTAACGCTAGCATCCAAACTCCAATCGAATAAGGCTGCCATCATAGCACCGGAAGAGCTCATCGGAGAAACTGAAGACGAGCTCAAGCTGCTCAGTCGGTTGACGTTTCTACTGCATCGCAACAGGTAAGGTGCAAGCATGGAAAGCTATCATACGCGTTCCCCTTCCTCGTGCCCCCCCCCCCCCCCCCCCCGTAATCCCACAGAAACGTCGATAGTAGGTACTCCCCCTACTCCTCCGCTTGCCCGCGAACCCCCTCATGCATACTCATGCGCATTGCCTGTGGTTCAGTGCTCATGCTCATTGCTCCGTTCCTTCCATGTCGAACTTAAATCCCTGCATCTATTCTGGTGCACCGGGAAGAAAACCGAGGTTAGGATTTTTGGGATGCGGGTCTGAAGCGCACGCCTTCTGCACATGCTTGGTGGCGCTGAGGTGATCAGCCTAACTATCTTCCCAGTTCCCGCGGTAGACGCTCTGTTGCCTTTCTACTTATTACCTCCTTACCCTTACGCGTTGTGCCTTCACTTCGCCACCTGTCAATTTGCCTGCCTGTCTTAATTGATGCCTGTGCTTGCCCCTTGTCCTGTCCACGGAAACCGCTCTGCTGCCGCACAGGAGCAGCTGCTTTCCCCTTGCTTCGCGTCTCCCTGGTCTATGCACTTGCTTGTCGCTATTCCGATGCGTCCACCTGCCCCCCACCCTTCCCTCCGGAACCACTTTGCTACCTGTCCGATTGATTGCGCTGGGCAATGCCCGATTCCCACTAATACCTGCCACCTGCTGCCCCCGGGCCCCGGCTGATCCCTCCTTGTATCATTTTGACAACTGCCTAGTAAATGAGCGAGCTCCAGCAAACAACATATGTCACAAATCCATTCCAGAGATCCGCGCCTCGCTGTCATCTATCTGGCGATCACTCACGCTTCTCATTTCCGCCAGCAGGTTATCAGAGATGCTCAACTTCGGAAAGTTGGTTTCACGCTGGATTGGTGCCCCTATCTCAGTGAGTCAAGGGTTGATCCCCACTGTTGACCCCCATTGATTGCAGTGATGAGTCCTCCCCCAACCCCACCCAACCCCATCCCACCAACCCCCCATCAGTCCATCACTGATTCACTGATGGGAATGGGATATGCATGATATGCCCCCCCCACCCCCCCAACCCCAACCCCCCCCAGCCATCCCACCAGCCCCATTCCACCAATCCCATCACTGATGGGAGTGAGAGATGCACGATTTGCAACCCCCCCCAACCTCCCCATCCCCATCCCACCAACCCCATCACAACCCTAACCTAGCTAGATAACCCCTCTGCCCAAATATACTGCAAAACCACAATTGTCTGAAAATCGTGAAATTAAATTATCCATGGTGAAATGGGAGTGAGATATGCATCACTGGCATGCATTCCCTTAATAATAATACCTACAATATCTAGTAGTTTTCCTCCTCTTCCTCCACCTCCCATTTTAGCTAGTATCCTCCCCCAGATTATTCCTCCTCCATCCTCATCATCCACCCACCCGCACATACATTCACAATGGAGTTAAATGTGTAGCATGAGTGCATGGTCATGCTGATGGATGCTATCCATAAGCTGCCAGTTTCGCTGGTGCCTACTAATAAGGAATTTATCCGCCTTTCTTTCTGAATTCCCGGTGGGTGCTGCTTTGTATATGGGGTCCCACTTCCTGGAGAGAAAATCCTTTCAGTACAACAAAAAGGGGGTGAATGAGTGCAGCGTGCTAGTTTACGCCAGGTTACTGCATACCATATCTAGGGACCGGCATATCATATGATGTTGACCAAAGGCGAGTATGATATCATATGATATCATACAAATCGCATCATATGATATTTTCTATACACGGTAACTTTATCCTAGTCAGACTGCCGGCATCATAAGAAATCATATGATGACATGATATCATACGATAACATATTGCAGTTCCCTAGCCATATCAGATCCTGCCAGGGATCATGCCCCCCAGCACCGGCTTGCATGCTGTGGTGGTCTGCCAGGTTACTGCTCCTGCATACCATATCAGATCATGCCAGGGCTCATGCCCCCCAGAACCGGCTTGCATGCTGTTGGGTTTCAGTTCATCAGTGCCTTTTATTTTCAAGCCCTTCCTATCACGGTTGGGCAAGTCCCTTAAGCCTATTTGGCCTACCCCTGGACTGTAACATACATACACATACATGCTGTGGTGGTCCATTAGGTTCCTGCTCCTGCAAGCCATATCATATCATCCCAGGGATCATGCCCCCCAAAACCGGTTTGCATGCTGTGGTGGCCCAGCCAGGGCACACATTACACAAGTACCAAACTATAGTTTTCTTTTCAGATACGGGCAGCAGCTTCTAGGCAGCTCCCTGAGACAGCCACTGGGCTAAACCCCAAGCTTTTTGAAGTTTTGTCAGCTTCCAGACACGCTAGGTTGCACTAGCTTTGGCTGAATAGTCAGTCAGGGGAGCTGCCTAGAAGCTGCTGCTTTTAGCTGAAAATAAAGCACTGTACCAAACTTGTCAATGCTCGAGCTTGATTGTGTTGTTGGTCAGATAGAAGGTTGCACTTAATTGGTGTTGGTGTGTGTTGGTGTAGGTGTTGGTGTGGGTTGGTGTTGGTGTTGGTCAAACAGAAGGTTGCACTCAGTTGTCGATGATATGATATGATATGATATGATATGATATGATATGATATGATATGATATGATATGATATGAAATGATATGATATGATATGATATGATATGATATGATATGATATGATATGATATGATATGATATGATATGATATGATATGATATGAGAGGAAAGCATAGAGCATCCGCCAAACTGAGCAGGGATGATCCTGAGCCTCCTGCTGAATCACCAGCAAAAAAGATATGTACCATGATTTTGTGACGTTTTTTGCCATGTTTGAATGATTTGTGTAATATGTTTTAATCACTGCCATGATTTCTGTGTTCTCAGCAGAAGCCCAAGGTTCAGGATGCCAAGAGGATGCCCGAGATTCAGTATCGCGGAGAGGACGTCTTGGTGCAATCTTCCATGGCAGGCTACATGGACGGAACGTAAGCACAGTTTTTTTTCAGATCTCTGTAGTCCAGGTTGAGGACCTACTTGGGCTACTCAACCCTCATTTCAGGATAGTTGTGTAGCCATCGCATGGCAGAGGGCTAAGCGCGGAGCCTGGGGTGGTCGGGGGGCAGCGCTTCTCGATATTGGGGTGTCCGGGGGGTGTAGCATTCGACGGAATGGCGACGGAATGGCGACGCGTTGTCGAAAAAAAGAAACACTGAGTAAGCACTGCTTCTTTTTTCGGCTACACAGCCCGTTTCAGTGATACGATTGGTCAAGTGGTACACCAAATCACTAAAACGAAGAGGGGTTGGGGGTTCATTCCCCCCACGGTCACCCATAGCGTTGGAGGTCGTTGTCAACCACGATGGTAGCTTGTCCAGTTGAGGTGGTAGACCGTTCTCTACCCGCATACGACGGGCTCCCTTAATACCACGCCCCACCAGGCGTTATCATTACTTTTCGGCTACACAGCTCCTTTCAGCTTCTAGGCAGCTCCTTTCACCGATCCTTAGGCCAATCCAGAATTTAGCTAGTGCATCTGACCACTAAGAGGGAGCGTATTTCAAGGCAGCTGAAAGCTACAAGCTTGACCCAGTGGCTGGCTAATGGAGCTGGAAGGAAGCTGCTACGTGTAGCAACAAACAAAACAAGGAACATAAGCCATTGCTTGTGATCAGCTGATGTGGATTGTCATTCATACTCAGTAGGCGCCGTTTTGTGTACGGGGTCCCACTTCCTGGTGTGAAAATCCTTCCAATAAAATATGTGTGAACACACTAGAGTTTTTCATGCATCTAGTCACATGCACTCACATGCACACCCTCCCAACCACCTAATCACCATGCCATCACATGCTTGATAGGTAAAGAACGGCAATATTATATCATATGATATCATGCCATCATATGATGACGGCAGTCTGACTAGGCTAAAGTTACCATGTTCATACAATAGGATACCGTTTGTTTGGTGTCATATGATATCGTACATGCCATTGGTCTACATCATATGATATGCTGGTCCCTATTGACCTATTACCTTACCTATAATGTTAGGTTAGGATGCATGCGTGGTACCACCATTGGTAAGGATGCATGCGGATGCACCAGCGGGTCGATCCAGGGAATAGTGCTACCTCTGATGGTGTAACGGAACGCTAGACTAATGGGCATATCAAAAAGACATACTCAAGATGTCAAGATACTGAATTCAAGGTGTATATACCAGAGGTAAATACATAAATAAATAGTTGCCTTATTACGAGGCGTGGGGTTGAGGGGGGCAGCCAGTTTGCTTGCACTGGGGCCAACCACCAATATGTGTGTGTGGTGGGGGGCGGGAGGGGGGGGGGGGGGGGGGGGGGGGGGGGGGGGGCTGTCATCCCCCTGGAGATACCAGAGATGCAGATTAGTATCAGGCTCAGGGTACTTCCATTGACCGAATTGGCCAGCGCTTTAGCGCACTTGAAAACAAAATAACTGCGCTTTGTAGAGCAAAAATCACAAAAATCGCTTGCTGCACCCACAGGGGGTTGCAAATAACTGCGCGAAACGCACAGTGGGGCTCAAAAAGGCAGCGCGCCAGTGCGCAAAAGCGCGCGCTTGGAAGTACCCTGATCAGGCTATCCTGGTATGGGTGGTGTTATTTCATCTTCACCTCAAAGACACCAATGTGATGTCCATACATTTACCAAATCTGAATTACAGATTTTGGTTTCGGGTTGTTATTATTTGTTAATCTCTAATAGTTCACCGTGCTGGTGACTAAACTTTCAGCCTTTAGATAGGGACGCAGCTGGTGACTCATGAGGATTAAGAGTTAGGATTAAGATTGAGTCCACCAAGACACAGGCAAAACTGGAAAACATTGCAAGACATCGGGCACAACATCCAAACAAGGCAAAACATCGAGCACATGAGCAGGAAAATCAGGGTCATCAGCAGAAGCATTAGAGACAGGGAAAGCAGCGAGCTCTTGATGACTATGAGGGAGTTCAGGGACTTGGAGAGAGATATGCAAATCCTCGAAGACCTGAGGCAACAAGTCAGGAAAGAAACCAGGCTACTCAGGCGCATCAGGCCCCTCACAGGCATGCAAGCCTGCCAAAAGATGAGGGACAACCTCGGAGTAGGGACCAGACAAATCAGGCACATCAGGCCTGACATGCAAACAACAAAGGGGTCCTCACCTCGGCACTTCCGTATTAACACCTTGCCCTTGCCGGTGGAGAATCCTGCAGAAGCTTGGGACTGCCAGGTACCAGCCACCTCACCATCCACACCAGTGTTAACGAGATATACCACCCCCTCGCACTACCTGGTGCAGAATCCTGCAGAAGCTTGGGACTGCCAGGTACCATCCACCTCACCATCCACACCAGTGTGTACGAGATGTACCACCCCCACGCACTTGCCGGTGGAGAATCCTGCAGAAGCTTGGAACTGCCAGGTACCATCCACCTCACCATCCACCTCACCATCCACACCAGTGTGTACAAGATGTACCACCTCCTCGCACTTCCCGGTTCAGAAGCCTGGAGGAGCTTGGGAGGCAGCACATCGGCACTTCCAGGCGGGAAGGATGCTGTTCTTCAGTGACGACGGCGAGCTTGACTGGGAGCTTAACGAGGAGCTTAGTTATGATGCGGATCTCACCCTCCATGCGGTTGCAGATGGCCCCAAGGGAGAGGCCCCCCACTCAGGCCCCCCACTCACCCTCCATGCAGTTGTAGATGGCCCCAAGGGAGAGGCCCCCCGCTCAGGCCCCCCACTCACCCTCCATGCAGTTGTAGATGGCCCCAAAGGGGAGGCCCCCCACTCAGCGCTACCTGAGGTGGGAGCAGAAGCAGAGGCACAAGCCTTTGGCATCCAGCAGCTGCAACATGCTCCTGCCCCGCTCCCTAGATGCGACACCCCTTTCCCAAGCCCTGGACGTGTGGGCATCCAGCAGCTGCAACACACCCCTGCCCCCCTCCCTCGATGCTACACCCCTGCCACATTCCCTCGATGCAACACCCCTGACCCAAGCTCCGAATGTATGAGCATCCAGCAGCCGCACTACACCCCTGCCCCACTCATTAGATGCGACACCTCTTTCCCAAGCCCTGGACGTGAGGGCATCCAGAAGCTGCACCACACTCCTGCCCCCTCCCTAGATGCTTCACCCCTGCCCCACTCCCTGGGTGCAACACCCCTGACCCAAGCCCCGACTGTGAGGACATCCAGCAGCTGCACCACTCCACTGCTCAACTCCCTAGATGCGACACCCCTTTCCCAAGCCCTGGACGTGGGGGCATGCAGAAGCTGCACCGCACTCCTGCTCTCCTCCCTAGATGCTACACCCCTGCCACATTCCCTCGACGCAACACCCCTGACCCAAGCCCCGAATGCGAGGGCATCCAGCAGCTGCCCCACACCCCTGACCCACTCTCTGGATACGTCACCCCTACATCAAGCCCTGAATGCAAGGGCATCCACCAGCTGCATGACACCCCTGCCCCATTCCCTGGCTGCGAGGAGTGGGCCACTGTTGGCTGCATGCCTGTGGCATCTGCCGTGATGGCAGCATGCTCCGCATGCGAAGCCATGCTCACGGGCGTTGCACACTTTGCACTGGAACTCCTGCCCACCTGGGCCAAGTAACAATTCAGCATTTTACCTCCTCGCTACAGCTCTACAGTAATGATAACGCCTGGTGGGGTATGGTATTATGGGAGCCCCGTCTTATGGCGGTAGGGAACAGGCTGCTACTTTACCTGGACAAAGCTACCATGACGGTTGGCAGCGACCGCGTACACTACTGCATGGGGAATCGAACCCAGCGCCTTTGTCGTTCAAGGAGCTCAGCCATTGAGCCATTCATTGGACGGGAATATAGCTCTACAGACGTCAGGCAGTCTCTGTAAAATTGCATGCTGCATACACAGTAAGGCTAAGGAGATCAAGGTTTTTTTGCCACCAGCTTCGGCACTGTGCATCCCCTGTGCTGCTGCTGCTGCTGCTGCTGCTGCTGATGATGATTGCATTTTCCTGGTGCCCTACAGGACTCCAACTGTCCCCACGGCTTGGTGGAACCATGAACAGACAAAAAATGGCTTGCCTTCTGTGGACAGTTAGGCTAGGGGATCAAGGTTTTGCTGCCATCAGCTTTGGCACTGCGCAGCCTTTGTGAGGATGGAAATCGGAAATTGGAAAATGGAAATGTGTACAACTTGCCTCGGGGCGTGAGCTTGAAGGAACCTTCCCGTTCGCTTGCACTGGGGAATGTTTACTATGATGGGGTTTTGTTTCGCAGACCACTACTGCCCCTGAGCTCGGATCACCGCGCCACCACTGAGGGAAGATCTCAACCTCGTCTAAGGCGGAAGGTCTGAAATTTGAGAACCTGGCAAGGGCTCAAACCAAAGGCCTGATAGACTGATGCATTATACTGAACCAACCAGCCTGAGCTTGATATCTTTGTGAGGATGATAATCATGATGATTACACTTTCCTGGTGCCCTACTGGACTCCAACTACTTGACAGCAACTACTTGACAGCAACTACTTGACAGCAACTACTTGACAGCAACTACTTGACAGCAACTACTTGACAGCAACTACTTGACAGCAACTACTGGACTCCAACTTTGCCCGCCAGCTTGACAGAGTCAAGAGGGACCTGTGAACACCATGACAACAATGATGTGCCAGTTTTTCTAGTGAATCATCATTGCTGTGGCATCTTGCCACATCATGGAACTGCGCCTCCACCTTTGTAGGAGTGGCAGCACCTTTCGAGTCAAGGGGGAACCTGTGAAGATCCTGGGCAAATAAATAGCTTGCCTGCTACAAATACAGTTAGGCTAGGGGATCCAGATTTTGCTGCCACCAGCTTTGGCACTGTTCAGCCTTTGTGAGGATGAAAATTGAAAATTGAAATTGGAAAGTTCATACGCCTTGCCAAGGGTCTTGGCAGAGTCAAGGGGGACCTATGAACATCATGGACAAAACAAATAAATGGCTTGCCTGCTACACACACAGTTAGGCAAGGGCATCAAGGTTTGATCCGACCAGTTGAGCAGCCCTGTGGGAATTGCCATATTGGGCACTACAGGTCACCAGTTTTGGCACAGTGCGGCCCTGTGGGCATTGCCATATTGGGCACTACATCCCTGTGGGCATTGCCATATTGGGCACTCAAGGACCTTGCCATATTGGGCACTACAGCCCTCATTTCCATATTGGGCACTACAGGACCTTGTCATATTGGGCATACAGTCCTGCAGGTAGTGCCACATGGGCACTACAGTCCTGTTGGTATTGCCATATTGGGCACTACATCCCTGTGGGCATTGCCATATTGGGCACTACAGGACCTTGTCATATTGGGCACTACAGCCCTCAGTACATTGCCATATTGGGCACTACAGGACCTTGTCATATTGGGCACTACAGCCCTCAGTACATTTCCATATTGGGCACTATAGGACCTTGTCATATTGGTCACTACAGCCCTCAGAACATTGCCATATTGGGCACTACAGGACCTTGTCATATTGGGCAAACAGTCCTGTAGGTATTGCCATATTGGGCACTGCATCCCTGTGGGCATTGCCATATTGGGCACTACAGGACCTTGTCATATTGGGAACTACAGCCCTGTGGACATTGCCATATTGGGCACTACAGGACCTTGTCATATTGGGCATACAGTCCTGTAGGTAGTGCCACATGGGCACTACAGTCCTGTAGGTATTGCCATATTGGGCACTACATCCCTGTTGGCATTGCCATATTGGGCACTACAAGACCTTGTCATATTGGGCACTACAGCCCTGTGGACATTGCCATATTGGGCACTACAGGCACTGTTTTATTTTTGGGCTACGCGTAGCAGCTTCCACCCAGCTGCATTAGCCAGCGACTGAGTCGAGCCCAGAGATTACAGCTGCATTGGAATGCCTGTCATGCTAGCTTTCACACACATTAGCTAGCTTCAGGTCCGGCCCAAGGCTGGGTGAAAGGATATGCATAGGATATTTATCAGCTTCTAGGCAGCTCCCATTTTGTGGGTGGCTAGTTGAGCTGGCTAGAAGCAGCCAGCCCTGCTGGACCCTGCTCCCCCCTCCCCCCCCCCCCCCCCCCCCCCCCCCCCCCCCCCCCCAACACTGCTTCTGTTTTTGGTAACGCATAGGATACATAGCAGCTTCTAGGCAGCTCTTATTTTGTTGGTGGCTAGTTGAGCTGGCTAGAAGAAGCCAGCCCTGCTGGACTCTGCTCCCCCCCCCCCCCCCCAACACTGCTTCTGTTTTTGGCAACGCGTAGGATATATAGCAGCTTCGAGGCAGCTCCCATTTTGTTGGTGGCTAGTTGAGCTGGCTAGAAGCAGCCATCCCTGTTGGACTCTGCTCCTCCCCCCCAGCGCTGCCTCTAGTTCTGGTAACGCATAGGATATATAGCAGCTCATTTCAAGGCAGCTCATTTCCCCCGTCTTTTGCCAAGCCCGAAGCTTAAATATATTCCATTATTGCAATTAATTCGTTCATTTATGCGTTTTTAATTCGTTCATTCATGCATTGTTAATTCAATTGATTTCATTGTTACTACCGTTACCGGTATCCATTCGTAAATCCATGCCCTTATCCATGCATTCATTTATGCTTTCGTTATTTCATTGCCTGGCATATTGTAAATGACACTTCGTCAACCTTTTTCGTTCGTTCGTCACCTACAGATTTGTAATGCTTGGGCTATTGTAGACTTGGATCGATTACATGGATGGCCTGTCAGCCTCCACTCTGCTCACCGTATGTATGCGTTTGCCTGTGTAGTAACCAGTTGTACACATTACTACATGCATGGTATTTGAACTTGAACTTGCTGTAATGGCTCTAGCCCTGAGGACGCTCGCCATATTCGGCAGTAACAAAACAAATTCAAATAAAAGCCTTATTGTCGCAAAATATCGTTCTTCAAAGAAACTAGAGCATCTCGAATGACCAAAGAAACCAACGAATCTCGAGTGGCCATGAGTACTATAACATTACCCATATATTCACACATAAAACGTTGGGAACTAACACAATCCCCTTGAACTCCCCCTTATGGCTCTATGACGAGTTACCTCACAAAACCACTGGTTAAGTCATACACCTAATTAAACACGCAAGATAACCACCTGACTCTCTTAAACTCCCCCCTACGAACATCATAGAGAGAGGGGGTACGTTACATAAACTCAGCAGAACACTGCCGAGACAGGACAGCAGCACAGCCTGCCAAACATCAAAATTTATAACAGGAAGCATGAGGGGTTTGAGGCACCCCCACGAGCCTCATGAGGTTCATTATCATGGATTAATGGCCCTGATATCATATATATATATATATATATATAGAGAGAGAGAGCGTTTGTTACATAAACTCAGCAAATCATTGCCGAGACAAGACAGCAGCATAGCCTGCCTACCATCCAATATATAACAGGGAACATGAGGGGTTTGATATCGTGCTACAGTGTGTGTGTTTGTATTCTGCAGATGGCTAGACACTGAATTGCCGGCATATAGAACCTCGTAACAATTATTCTTCAATTCTTCCCTGGATCCAAGGCGTACACTAGATGGATACCTGGACAAGTCTTTAAACTGTCTAATCCGTTAAATATGCTCCCTGTTTTCTGTAGGTATCACGCGGGGGACCTGTAAAGTTGAAATTGGAAGACGTTGAGCAGCCCAGAGTTGGATAAAAAATAAAATACCCATGGAACAATCCACTTCACTCCTAGGTAGGTATATATATATATATATATATATATATATATATATATATATATATATATATATATATATATATATATATTCTATTATATAGGTTTCGACTATTGGCTAAATGGTTGAGTTCGTTGAAATTAGGCAGCAGGTGTGGGTTTCGAATCCCTACGGGTGCGCCTTAGTGTTTGCGGTCGCTGTCAACCGCAATGGTAGCACTGTATAGGTAGAGTAGCAGCCCGTTCTGTACCCCTTAACATAGGCTCCCTTAATCCCACGCCTCACCAGGCGTTATCAGCACATATTGGCACCACTCTAGCGCCAGCATATGGAAGACCCCCCGGATGTTGTGGAGCGGGCTTGTCTTTGACTCATACTTCGATAATTCAAATTCAAACCCAAATTCAAATTATTGGCCTCTTGGATAAACTACGGCCTGTCTATGTGACTCGATTGTTACAAGAGACAAAACATTAAGTACTTAGGGAGCCTATGTTAAGGGGTCAGGCTTCCTCCTATAACTGATCAATGGCGAGCAGCCAAATTGTTGGCTGGAGCTATGTAACCAAGTTCAAGTAATGTAACTGATAGGAAGTATGGTACCCGTCACTACACTTACTCAGCCGACCGCTGTCACTATGACACCGTTACGGTTTTTTGTTTACTGCCGAAGATGACGAGCAGCCAAATTGCTGGCTGGAGCTATGTAATCAAGTTCAAGTTCAAGTATGAATTTGTATATCATGCCCTTTCTTTGTCATCGCATCCACAGGTTAGTCAGCCCGTCTAGTTCCCCTAATCAGTTGTCCTTGCGTAGACAGGGGCCTCAATCCCCCCCCCCCCCCCCCCCCCCCCCCGCCCCCATGAGGCTGGACGGGGTTGATTTATGATGCTGATGATGCTGATTACATTTTCGCTGGTGACCCACTGGACACCCAATGCACCCTCGGCTTGGCGGAGTCAAGGGGGACTTTATGGTCCAGCCCTCGCCGCACAACTTTTGGCGGTCGGGAGTTCGAGACCTGCTGCCGAAAGACAGCGGAGGTTTTTCGCGTCCACCAACATGACGGCATTGTGTTGCTGACACGAGGTTCAAGAGCCCCTTGTAATCTTTCTTTCCCTCTCCTGTAACGATCTTTCTCTCTCTCTCTCTCTCTCTCTCTCTCTCTCTCTCTCTCTCTCTCTCTCTCTGGCGTAACCTGGACGTGCCTGTACATTGCTTAATCCGCTTAGTATACTCCCTGGTTTCCGTGGGTATCGCACGGGGGGACTTGGAACTGGAAGAGGGCGAGCAGCACAGTGTTGGCTGAAAGACCATGTAGCAATCTAATCCAATCTTTGGGTTGCATGTCACCCATGTGATGGCTCTCTCACCTCAGACGTGTTGTGGAGTAGTGTTTATGCTACCTATGTTTACTCCGCTCACATACGGTGAGCACTGTAGTGTGGTTCAGTAGCAATTATACTACACATGTGATTGCTTCCTGTAGTCAGAAGTGTAGCGGAGCAGCATGTATGCTACCCATGTTTACTCCGCTTGCATACGATGAGCACAGTAGTGCAGTTTAGTCGTAATTATACTACACCTGTGATTGCTTCATGTAGTCAGAAGTGTAGTTGAGTAGTGTGTATGCTACCCATGTTTACTCCGCTCGCATATGGTGAGCACAGTAGTGCTGTTTAGTAGCGATTATACAACACATGTGATAGCTCTCTGTAAACAGAAGTACAGCGGAATAGTGTTTATACTATCCATGTTTACTCTGCCAGCAAACGGTGAGCAGCTTGAAGGCTGAAGGCTCTTAGACCGCGTGTTTTGACCAGGTTTAATCAGGGGGAATCCAACATCTGCATCATGAGACACACCCTGTTCCAAGATCTGCGTCTGAGACACAACGGACCCTCCAAGATCTGTGTCTGAGACGCACCCTGTTCCAAGATCTGCATCTGAGACGTAATGGAAACTCCAAGATCTGCATCATGAGACTCACTCTGTTCCAAGATCTGCATCATGAGACACACCCTGTTCAAACATCTGCATCATGAGACAGTCCCTGTTCCAAGACCTGCATCTGAGACGCAACGGACCCTCCAAGATCTGCGATTGATATGAAAACAGAAATTTGAACAACCCTGGTTGCATCGGTAAGCAACCTGAAGGCTGATAGACCATGTCACCAAACCAAAGCAGGAGTACCTCCATCGCAATCTCTGCAATAACTCCGCCGGCAGACGGTGAGCAGCTTCAAGGCTGGAAGGCTGCTAGACTGTGTGTTGTGACGGTGAGCAGCCTGAGGGCTGATAGACCATGTCACCAAACCAAAGAAGCAGTCCCTTTATCGAATCTCTGCAATAACTCCGCCGGCAGACGGTGAGCAGCTTGAAGGATGGGAGGCTGCTAGGCCGTGTGATGTGGCGGTGGGCAGCCTGACCTTGTGTGTGACAGTAAGCAACCTGAAGGCTCAAAGACATTGTCATCAAACCAAAGCTTCAGTACCTTAATCGCAATCTCCGCAATAACTCCGCCGGAGTATGGTAAACAGCTTGACCGCTCTATCGTAGAGCGATCCCGGGCCGGACGAAGCAGATGCGGGGTCCTATCAGGTCTCTGGTTCCAACCTCAACGAGGTCATCTGGGCCCACCCGGAGGGTCGTCGACCGGCATGGTGACTGAACTCTAGGTGTGATGTAAGCCCGTCCATCGTATACTTACAAGGCGGTTCCCTTAATACCAATTGGGCACGTCCTTAGAGGTCATTCAGTGGCAATTCTTGGATGTTCAAATTTTCAATTTTCAATTTTCAATTTTTAAACAGCTTGACCATGTGTAGTGAAGGTGAGAAGCCCGAAGGCTGATAGACCATGTTTTCAAACCAAAGCAGCCTCATTGCAATCTCCGCAAGAACTCCGCCGGCAGACAGTGAGCAGCTTGACTGTGTGCTGTGACGGTGGGCCACCTGAAGGTGAGTTGTGAGTGAGCAGCCTGAAGGCTGATAGACCATGTTTTCAAACCAAAGCAGCCTCATTGCAATCTCCGCAAGAACTCCGCCGGCAGACAGTGAGCAGCTTGACTGTGTGCTGTGACGGTGGGCCACCTGAAGGTGAGTTGTGAGTGAGCAGCCTGAAGGCTGATAGACCATGTTTTCAAACCAAAGCAGCAGTAGCCTCATTGCAATCTCCGCAAGAACTCCGCCGGCAGACAGTGACCAGCTTGACCTTGTGTTGTGACGGTGAGCAGCCTGAAGGCTGATAGACCATGTAATCAAACCAAAGCAGCAGTACCTTCATCTCAACCTCCACAATATCTCCACCGGCAGACGGTGAGCAGCTTGAAGGCTGCTAGACCGTTTGTTGTGACGGTGAGCAACCTGAAGGCTGATAGACCATGTAATAAAATAAAAGCAGCGGTACCTTCAACCAACAGTACCTTCACCGCATATCCCGTTGAGCTGCACTGCCCCCTGTCTCATACTCTCATTAGAGGTCTGCGAAAGCAATACCCACAGTAACCATTCCCCAGTGCAAGCAAACGGAAAGGTTCCTTCAATCTCACGTCTAGTGGCAAGACGTAACATTTTTCAAATTTCCAGCGCAAATCCTGACGAGTTGCAAGGCAAGCCAAGGCAAATCCCGACGGTGTTGAACTGAAGGCTGATAGACCATGCAAACCTCTTAAACCAGCAGTAACTTCATCGTAACTCCTGCCGAGCTGCACTACCTGAAGCTTGATAGATCATGCAAAGCCAGCAAACCAGCAGTAACATCATCGCAACTCCCGCCGAGCTGCACTGCCTGAAGGTTGATAGATCATGCAAAGCCAGCAAACCAGCAGTAACATCATTGCAACTCCCGCCGAGCTGCACTGCCTGAAGGTTAATCGACCATGCAACCCCCACAAACCAGCAGTAACATCATCGTAACTCCCGCCGAGATGCACTGCCTCCTGTCTCATTATATTGAGCTCGAGTCATGGCCTCGGCCTGGTACTGTCCTGATGAGACGAACAGGGACATGCCCTCCCAAGCACATAGGGCAGGTGTCTGCATACATTACATGACTTGGCGTTAGAACATACCACATACGTACCACATACGGGTGTTAGGAAATCACATGACTGGGCGTTAGAACATACCACACATGGGACATGTAGTTTTTTATAATTATAATTGCATCTTTTGCTTTCTTAAATGTTTGTTTGTGATGCCCTTCCAAGCACAAAGGGCAGGTGTCTGCATACATCAAATGACTTGGCGTTAGAACATAAAAGCATGTGGAACATGTAGTTTTTTCTAAATAATAATTATTAATTGTTTTGCTTTCTTCATTGTTTGTTTGTGATGCCCTCCCAAGTACATAGGGCAGGCGTCTGCACACATCACGATATGACTGGGCGTTAGAGCATACGTGTGTGTGTGTGTGTGTGTGTGGGGGGGGGGGGGGGGAGGGTAGTAGTGTGGGGGATGGATAGTGGTGTGTGGGGATGGACAATGGTGTGGGAGGTGGACAGTGGAGGGGGGCAGTGGAGGGGGGGCAGAGAGCATAGAAGGCATGGATGGTGACACATGCCCAAGGCAGATGCACATGCACATGCAAACGGAAAAGGCAGGGAGGAGCACAAATGGGGAGGGGCACAGACAGACAGGAGAACATGGGCAAAGACAATAAATAGGGCAGGAGCAGGAGGGTCTAGGAAGTATTTACCCAAAATAACTAAGACAAGTTCTATGCAGCGTATCCTGCGACGCTAAAAATTGGCGGAGAGTGATCGCGTCGGCGCGACAGGTGGAGCGACAGGTGGCAACAGAAGCGAGTTAGTTACGAGTCCGTTGGCTGCCGTGTCAGGCTTCATCACGGTCAGATGAATGGATGGATGGGTGGTCGGTCGAACGGACAAATGGGTAACACTGGGGGCACCGCCAAAAACGAAGTTAGATGTAGTGATTCTAGACCCTATGCTAGGATTTTTTTATTTGCCCCCCCCTCCCCCACCCCTTTGGGGGGTCGAGATCTTTCCCCTCCGAAAGTTGATTTCGATTTTTCTCAGTGGTTTCGGGGCTTACGGCCCCTTGATGCCCCTAATTAAGGATGCGGTATACGAGCAACTTCCTAGACCCCCCTCGACCTGACAGGGTCTAAAAAGATAAAATATTTCTGAAGGGGTGGGGTGGGGGGGCAGAAACTGTTCTACAGAATTCCGCCGATCATGGGGGAATCAATCGCTTACACCCTCCATCCTAAACCACTCCCTGATAACCGCACTCAGGCCCTGCCCTAAACCACTTCCTGATAACCGCACTCAGGCCCTGCCCGAAACCACTTCCTGATAACCGCACTCAGGCCCTGCCCTAAACCACTTCCTGATAACCGCACTCAGGCCCTGCCCGAAACCACTTCCTGATAACCGCACTCAGGCCCTGCCCGAAACCACTTCCTGATAACCGCACTCAGGCCCTGCAATCGCTTACACCCTCCATCCTTAACCACTTCCTGATAACCGCACTCAGGCCCTGCCCGAAACCACTTCCTGATAACCGCACTCGGGCCCTGCCCGAAACCACTTCCTGATAACCGCACTCAGGCCCTGCAATCGCTTACACCCTCCATCCTAAACCACTTCCTGATAACCGCACTCAGGCCCTGCAATCGCATACACCCTCCATCCTTAACCACTTCCTGATAACCGCACTCAGGCCCTGCCCGACTCTCTATGGCGTTTCACATCCTCCCGGCAGGAGAATACATATGGCAGGAAAACAATTAGGGCAGGAGAAGAGACAGGGAAGGAGAAGAAATAGGACAGTGCATGGGTTGGTGTATGGGTTGGCGTTGGTTGGCGTGGCGCATGGGTTGGTGTAGGTGTTGGTGTGGGTTGATGTGGGTTGGTGAGGGTTGGGTGGTTTGGTTTGGCTGGGTTGGGTGGTTTGGGTGGTTGGGTTGGGTTGGGTCGGGTTGTTGTTGGTGTGTGTTGGTATTGGTGTGGGATGGGTTGGGTTCTTTGGGCAGTTGGGTTGGGTTCTTTGGGTTGGGTCGGGTCGGGCTGTTGTTGGTGTGTGTTGGTGTTCGTGTGGGATGGGTTGGGTTGGGTGCTTTTGGTGGTTGGTTTGGTTTGGGCTGTTGTTGGTGTGTGTTGGTGCTGGTTTGGGATGGGTTGGGTTGGGTGCTTTGGGTTGGGTTGGGTTGGGTCGGGTTGTTGTTGGTGTGTGTTGGTGTTGGTGTGGGATGGGTTGGGTGCTTTGGGCAGTTGGGTTGGGTTGGTTGGTGGGTTTGGGTTGGGTTGGGTTGGGTTGGGTTGGGTTGGGTTGGGTGCTTTGGGTTAAGTTGGGTTGGGTTGGGTTGGGTGCTTTGGGTGGTTGGTTTGGGTTGTGTCGGGTTGTTGTTGGTGTGTGTTGATGTTGGTGTGGGATGGTTTGGTGTTGGTGTTGGTGTTGGTGTTGGTTTGGTTCTGTTTGGCTGGTTTGGTTTGGTTTGGTTTGGTTTGGTTTGGGTGCTTTGGGTGGTTGAGTTGGGTTAGGTTACGTCACTTACTGGTGGCTCCAATACACCCAGGTCATAAGTATCGTTCACCAAGGGGCGAAGCTCTTTCTCGAAGCGCTGCTTGAAACCTGGACAGCCAGCCAAGCCACCTGCACAGTAGTAGTGTTTGCATGGTTGCACATGTTTTAGTTTTTCTATTATTTCCGTTTGCTTCTTCTCTAGTTAGTTACTTGGTTAGTCGGTTAGTTGGGCAGGTAGTTTGGTAGGTAGTTAGTTGGTTAGTTAGTTGGGTATGTATGTATGTATGTATGTATGTATGTATGTATGTATGTAAGTATGTATGTATGTATGTAGGTAAGTGGTTAGTTAGGTAGGTAGGTAGTTGGGTAGTTGGGTAGGTAGGTAGGCAGGTAGCTTGTGGATTAGTTTGTTTTCTGTTGGTTGCTTTTCGTGATACAGTCTTTTGCTTACGCTTAGGATTTATTGCAGCGTTTAGGCAGCTCCCAGTTTGAGGGTGGCTAACTGGGCTGGCTAAAAGCTGCCATCCCTGCTGGACTCCGCTCCTCCCCCCAACACAGCTTCTGTTTTTGGCAACATATGGGATTTATAGCAGCGTTTAGGCAGCTCCCAGTTTGTGGGTGGCTAATTGGGCTGGCTAAAAGCTCCCATCCCTGCTGGACTCCGCTCCTCCCCCCAGCACAGCTTATGTTTTTGGCTACGCATGGGATTCCGTTATACAGTCTCTAGCATATATGTATGTATGTATATGTGTGTTTGTGTGGGTAGTTGCGTCCCAATGGTACTGCCCATTGTGGGTGGATACACCTGAAGGGCAGAGTCGTAGGGGTAGGTAGGTGGGTGGGTGGGTAGGGGTAGGTGGGTGGGTGTGTATGTGTGTGTGTGTGTTGTGTGTGTGTGTGTATGTGTGGGTGGGTGGGTGTGTATGTGTGTATGTGTGGGGTGGGTGGGTGTATGTATGTAGGTGTGTGTGTGGTGGCTATGCTGTGTGTGTTTTAGGGGTAGTAGGTGGGTGGGGTGGGTTTGTTATGTTTGGGTGGGTGGATGGGTGGGTGGGTTGTAGGGGTAGTGGGTGGGTGGGTGGGTGGATTGGGGTAGGGTGGGTGTGTGTGTATGTGTTGGTGGGTTGTGCGGTGGGTGGGGGGTGTGTAGGGGTAGGGGGTAAGTGGGTGGGTGGATAGGGGTGGTAGGTCTGTGTGGGGAGGGGGGGGCGGTTGGGCGGGGGGGGGGGGGCGGGGGTCTGGGGTGGGGTGGGGGGGGGTGTAGGGGTGGGGTGGGTGGGGGGGGGTGTAGGGTTAGGTGTGTGGGTGGGGGTTGTGGGGGGTGGTTGTAGTGTGTGTGTGTGTGTGGGCTGTGTATGTGTGTATGTTCGTGTATGATGTTGTTGTGTGTATGTGTGGGTGGTAGGGTTAGGCTGTTTTGGGTGTGTGGGTTGATTTGTGTGGTTGTGTGGGGGGTGGTGTGTGTGTGTGGGGGGGTGTATGTGTGGGTGGGTCGGGGTTCGCTGTTTGGGATGTGGGGGGTGAGGGGTGCGCGGGTGGGTGTGTATGTGTGGTGGTGGGTATGTGTGGGTGGTGGGTGGTTTGTGTAGGGGTAGGTGGGTGGGTGTGTGTGGCGTGTGTGTGTAGGGGAGGTGGGTTAGGTTTGTGTGTGTGTGTGGGTGGGCGTCTTTGTTTTGGTAGTGTGTGTGTGTGGGTGTGTGGGCGTGTAGGGGTAGGTGGGTGGGTGTGGGTGGGTGTGTAGGGGTAGGTAGGGGGTGGGTTGGTGGGTGTTGTAAGTGTGTTGGGGTGGGTGGTTGTGTCGGGTAGGGGGTGTGTAGGGTAGGTGTGTGGGTGGGTGGGTGGGTGTGTCTGTTGTGGTGGGTGGGTGGGTGTGTAGGGGTAGGTGGGTGGGTGGGTTTGTGTAGTTTGTTTGGTGGGTGGGTGGCTGGGGTAGGGTGTGGGTGGGGGGGTGGGTGTGTATTGAAACTGAAATTGAATTGTACATCCGTTGTATTACAGTACTCACATACGTGCTGTTAAGGGCCACCACAGAGGAAGCCGGAGCCGGGCTTATATCACCGTTACTGTGGGTTGTGTATGTATGGTGGTGGGTGCGGGGTCGGGGGTGTAGTTGGGTGAGTGGGGGGTGGGTGGATGGGGTAGCTGGATGGGTGGGTTTCTGTATATGTATGTACGTTTCGTGGGCTGGGTGGGTGGGTAGCGGGTCGGTGGGTGGGAGGGTGGGTAGGGGTAGGTGGGTGGGTGGGTGGGTAGGTGGGTATGTATGTGTGGGTGTGTGGGTGTGTAGGGGTAGGTAGGTGGGTGGGTGGGTCATAGGGGTAGGTGTGGGAAAGAATTTGCATTTGAATTTGAACGTGAAGACAGTTAATATAGCTCTTGAGAATCAGCTTCAGGTGATAATTGAAATTTGAATGTGAAGAATGTCAATGAATGAGCTGTATGTGAGAATTTGAATTTGAATGTGAAGAGTGTCAATGAATGAGCTGTATGTGAGAATTTGAATTTGAATGTGAAGAATGTCAATGAATCAGCTTCAGGTGATAATTGCAATTTGAACGTGAAGAATGTCAATGAATCAGGTGTATGTGAGAATTTGAATTTGAATGTGAAGACTGTCAATGAATGAGCTATATGTGAATAAATCATATGCCATTGGCCCCCGAATTTGGAGGTGATTATACCTCGTACTTGTGAGCTGATGATTAGAAGAGAGAGCAGGGGGATGAGGGAGGGTATGTGTTGTATGCATGTATGCGTGTGATTATGCTGTGTTATGTGTGTATGGCATGTGTAGTGTAGTATGCAGTAGGTGTGCGTAGGCATGTATTGTGCGTATGCATGTATATGTGCGTATGCATGTGTATGGGTGTTTATGGAGGTGTGTTATTGTGCGTAATGCAGTATATGTGCGTATGCATGGGTCTTGTCTGTAGTTGCGGTACTGATAGTGCTTATGCATGTATAATTTGCGCTTATGCATGTGTATGGGTTGTATGCAGTGTATGTGCGTAGCTGGACATTGCGTATTGCATGATGAGATTGGGCGTACGCAGTATTGTGGTATTGCATGTATATGTGCGTATGCATGTGTATGTGTGTATGCATGTATATGTGTGTATGCATGTATATGTGCGTATGCTTGTATGTGTGCGTATGCATGTATATGTGCGTATGCATGTATATGTGCATATGCAAGTGTATGTCCGTATGCATAACTCGTACCAATGAGGATGACATTGGAGAAGGGCAGGGGATGGAGGAATGTGGGCGTTGCGTGCACGGCTTGTCCCATTGTATCAGCAACATCTGCCTGGTTGGCCCCAGTGCAAGCAAACCAGCTGACCCCATCAGACACTACACACCGACTAATAGGCACCCTATTACATTATATTACATTACATTACATGTTAAAGTTGTTAGACACCGCGGAGGGTTGTATGAGACTCCTCTGTGCTTAACCCAGAAGAAAAAGCACCCACAAAGCAAAAAAAGTAACAGTACTCAGGGGGGTGGGTGTCGGGAAAACATCCTATGGATTTATTGATTACTGATTACTGTTGGGGGATTGGACGAATTGGAGAAGAGGAAGGGGATGGAGGCGAGGAAGCTATGAATGCATGTGGGTGCATGCGTTGTGGGTTGTAGGTGTGGGTGTAGGTGTGTATATGGTGCGCTATAACTCCACACCCTGTGAGGAGGATGACGCGGGTAAGATTGGAGAGAGCAGGGGGAGGGAGGATGTGAGGGAGAAGCATGGAATGTGTGTGCCATGCGTGTGTTGGGCGTAAGTATAACTCATACCTGTGGGGATGACGCTGGAGAAGAGCAGGGGATGGAGGGAAGCATGAATGTGTGTGCATGCGTGTGTATGTGTGTAAGTATAACTCATACCTGTGAGGATGACGCTGGAGAAGAGCAGGGGATGGAGGGAAGCATGAATGTGTGTGCATGCGTGTGTAGGTGTGTAAGTCTAACTCATACCTGTGAGGATGACGCTGGAGAAGAGCAGGGGATGGAGGGAAGCATGTATGCGTGTGCATGCGTGTATAACTCGCACCTGTGAGGATGACGTTGGAGAAGAGCAGGGGATGGAGGGGAAGCGTTTGGGTTGACGTGATGCACAGGCTGTGTACACACGTTTCAGATATCGGCAGGCCGCTGGAGACGCCACGATTTCGAGGTAGAAAAAATTGAAAATTAGCCTTCTGGCAAAAGAAGCGTCGTTGTTGAGCACAAGAATTTGGCCCTGGGTGACATAAGAGTGAAAGGGACATAGGAGAGATTGATGGAGGGTGTGAGAAGGGTGGGGAACAGGGTTATGGTGAAAAGGGGTTACTGAGAGTGTAGGCAGGGGGGTGACATGGGGGTTGGACAGGGGGTTGACATGGTTGGGTTGACAGGGGGTGATATGATAGGGGGTGGCAGGGAGGTGGCATGGGGGGTGGACAGGGGCGGCTGACAGGGGTGACAGAGAGGTGGCAGGGGGGGGTGACAGGGGTTGACAGGTGTCGGTACTGGGTGACATGGGTGACAGGGGTGGCAGGGGGGTTTGACAATGGGGTGACAGGGGGTTGTGGTGGTTTGAGCCTTGGGGTAGGTGATGGGGTGAGAGGGAGGTGGTGGGACAGGGGAAGAGGAGTGACAGGGGACATAGGTGTGCCATAGGAAGGGGGTCAGTGGCCCTTAATTCAAATTATCTTTGTTTTCTATTTTGGGAGGTATACTATGTCTGCCATGGTGACATTCCCCAGCTGCGGCGTACGGGACTACAGGAGGGTCCCCTTAATACCACGCCCCTCTAGGCATTATCTGTTTTTTAATATCGGGAGGTACTTGTTAAGGGTTTCATGGTGACAGGGGCACAGGAGTGGAGTGAACTTCTTGACTCCACCTTACGGTAATAGGACAATGCACTGACATCAAGGAGATTTGTTTGTTGTATTGACGCTCACGAGAAAAACCTGAGCCCTGGGAAGCACAGTGGCATAGGTTAGTGCACGTGAGGAGTGGCAGGGGATAGGAGTGCCCATTGGCGAGTCGGTGGGCAGATTGCCTTCAGTTGTAATCACCCCCTGTCATCTAATGTAATTGACTTTGTTGTCTTGTTGACGAACCAGGGTTCTGGCTCCAAGTGATCATGGACATAGGAGTGTAGAGAGGAGTGGCAGGGGCTCATGATGGACAGGTAAATAGGTAGTGACAGGGACATAGGAGGGATGGGGGTGACAGGGATAGAGGGGTGGCAGGGGATAGGAGTTGCCCATGACAGGGTCTCCAGGTGGCAATTAATTCAAATTATCTTTGTTTCTATATCGGAAGGTACTTTCATAGACAAGCTCTGGAACAAGGAAGTGTGTAAGCTTACCATGTAACTGTCCAGGGTTAGAGTGAAGGCTAGCAAAAGAGGCTGGCGCGTTGGCCAGCGCGATTTTGCACACGGCTTTTTTGAGCTCCAATCTGCGCGTTTCGCACAGTTTTTTAACCCCCTGTGGGGCAGCGCGCAATTTTTGCGCTTGTGTTGCACTACATAAGCGCGCACCAAATTTGATCGTTTGTGCGCTTTATCGGGACCAATTTGACAAAATGTAGCACCCTGATGCCGGCATACTCGATTGATGACAACGTTACAGATGACAATCGAGTTTGGCGGTGTGGTATAGCTGGACACAAAGTCGGGTGACGTCGTGTTCTTTGTTAAAGGAGTCCCTAGTTGGTCACCCAACCCTGATTGACGACGACAGCGGGATTGGGATGTACTGAGATTATTTTTTAGGTTTAACACAAGAAAAAAATCATTGAAAGAAGGGAACTTTGCCCTGATATCTGTTTCAGTTCGGTGACTATAGCTAACTCCGGCTTACGCTGTGGTGTCCTTCACATCACGTCCTGTGCGTAACTGTATTACACGGATGTCCCAATTTCAATTTCAATTGACAATTAGACTCACCTCAGTTGTACGGATGTTGAAATTCGTCACTTTGTAGTTAACATGCCTAAAGTCATCATCGATTGTCATTGGAATTCAATATGTGTAACTGAATATCATATTTGTGTTACAGATTGACAATCCAGTGGAAGGTTGGGTATAGCTTGACAAGTGTGTTTACGGTAGTTGTTGAGCAGAGGGTACTTCATAAGCGCGCGCGTTGATCTGCGATTTTGAGCGCTGATTTTGACCACCTCGGCGCTTATTTAAGGCAGTTTTTGAACCCCCCTGTAGGGCGCAGCAAGCAAATTTGCGCTTTTTGAATACAAAGCGCAGTTTTTTGTTTCAGTGTGCTAAAGCGCTGGCCCAGTTGGTCATGGTGAAGACCAGGTTGTTGAGCACCAACAACCATATGGGTGACTTGGGCATAGCAGTGCGTGAGGAGTGAGAAATGACGGAGCTTGTTACCCCCCCCCCCCCTTTGTGGTTGCTACCATAGTGATAGCTACCTGGGATCGCTTCTGTTTCGGCCAGATACCTTCCGCTCCCACAAGACTCAAGCTAGGCCCCGCCCCTTGCCACCCCTGGGTGGCCTCCCAAAATCGCTACCAGGGAGACCAACCTTGAAAGAATGCTTAATTCCTGATTCGACCAAGACGACCCCCTGTCTTAAACGGAACATAGTCTATGCCGCGTCGCCTTGCGGACGCTAGACATAATAGCGGATGCGTGATTGCGACGGGTGGGGGATGCCGTACAGGTGGCAACGGGTAAGCGATAGCTTTAGTTAGGGGGACCGTTGGCTGATGCACGTACATGTCGGGCTTCATCACGGTTTCAGACGGATGGGAGAAGGACGGACAAATGGTAACCACTGGGGCTCCCGCCCCCCAAAAGGGGGGGCTACCCAAAAAAATCGATAGGCACAGGACAGTAAAATACCACCCTGTGACACTACGTAGCTTCCCACTCGTAGGGGGGCGGGGGGTGGGGTGGGGGGGGGGGGTTGGGTGGGGGGGTGGCGGTCAAGAAGCCATAAGCACAAGCCAAGTCAGCTTTCCACTAGTGGCGAGCAAAAGAAACTTGTTTCCAATCCGCCCATAACAGGTATGACGGCATCACGGGTTAGGGTTAGAGTTAGGCTTTAGTATAACATGTGGCGTGGTACATCATGGGTTAGGGTTTGCAGTTTAGGGTTTAGGGTTTAGGTTGATGAACTAAACCCCAAGTAAATGAGAGTAATTAACAAGAATGTTATGTATAAAATCTAATTAAAATCCTCAGCCCATGAAGGGTTATTGTTATCCACTGAGACGTGGATCCTGTGTAACTGCTAGTGGTTACGGGTGTAAAAATATAGGCCACACTCCTTATTGTATCTGACTTGACAGAAATAAGCCATGGGCGCTGCAGCAGAGTTATAGGGGGGAAGACAGCTTAGGGTGGTTGGTAAGGGGAGAAGGGAAGGGCGTGAGGGGGTAGTGGTAGGGAGGGGGGAGGGCCCAGGAGGGCGGAAGGTCAGAGATGGGGGAGGTGTACGGAGGGGGGACAGGGCGAAGGCAGAGAGGGGGAGGGTAGGGAGGGCGGTGAAAAGAGGAGGGGGGGGGAGGCTGGAAGCAGAGCTGGGGAGGAGGGTTAGGGCGGTGGAGGGAAGTGCGGAAGGCAGAGATGGGGAGGGTGATGGGAGGGGGGAAGGGGCAGGTTGGAAGGCGAAAGGCAGAGATGGTGGAGGGTAGGGAGGGGTGAAAGGGCGGGAAGGCAGGACTATGGGGGGGGAGGGGTAGGAGGGGGAAGGGCGGAAGGCAGAGATGGGGGAGGGTAGGGAGGGGGGGGGGATACGGAAGGGCATGGGGAAGGCGAAAGGCAGAGATGGGGAGGGGCTAGGAGAGGGGGGAGAGGGTGCCTGGGCGGGCGGTAAAGGACAGAAGATGGGGGGATGGGTAGGGAGGGTGGAAGGCCGGGAGGACGGAAGGCAGAGCTGGGGGAGGTAGGGAAGGGGGGAAAGGGCCTGAGGCGCGAAGGCAGAGATGGGGCGGGTATGGGGGTGAGGGTGGGATTGAGGAGGGGTGTAATAACCTTTCTGGTAAGGGGAGGAAAAGGCGGATGAAGGGGGAGAGGGTAGGGAGGGCGGAAAGGGGCGGGGAAGCGGGAGAAGGCAAGGGGATGGGGGTGGGTGTGGGGAGGGGGAAGGGGAAAGGGCAGGTGGAAGGGGGTGAAGGCAGGGAGGGGGGGGGAGGGGGGCGGTGTGAGTCGGAGGGACGGGGGAGGGGGGGAGGAAGGGAGGGGGGGGGGGGAAGGGCGGGGAATGGTGGTGGTTGTGGGGGTGTGGCCTGGGGGCGGGGAGGATGAGGGAATGGGGGGCGTGGAAGGCAGGGGGCGGGGAGGACGGTGGAGGGTGTGGAGGGGAGGAAGGAGGGAGGGGGAAAGGGCAGGGAGGAGGGAAGGGGGGAAGAATAGAACCTACCTCCTCTTTAGACGGCTTCCTTGGATCTGCAAGGGGTTCCTGCAGTATGGAGAAATGCAGTGGTTAAAATGATGGAAACGGGGATGAGGATGGGGATAAGGATGGGGATAGAGATGGGGATGTGGATAAGGATGGGGATAGGGATGGGGATAAGGATGGGGATGTGGATGGGGATAAGGATGGGGATGTGGATACGGATGTGGATAGGGATGTGGATAAGGATGGGGACAGGGATGGGGATAGGGATGGGGATAGGGATGGGGATACAGATGGGGATAGGGATGTGGATAAGGATGGGGATAGGGATGGGGATAGGGATGTGGATAAGGATGGGGATAGGGATGTGGATAAGGATGGGGATAGGGATGTGGATAGGGATGTGGATAGGGATGTGGTAAGGATGGGGATAGGGATGTGGATAAGGATGGGGGATAGGGAGTTAGGGATGTGGAAGGATAGGGATGTGGATATAGGATGGGATAGGGATGTGGATGTGGGAAAGGATGGGGATAGGGATCGGTGGATAAGGATGGGGATGGGATTGGAGGATTAAGGATGGGATAGGGAACGGGGATAGATAAGGATGGGGGTAGGCTGGAAGGTGGTGGTTGCAGGTAGATGGGGGAGGGATGTGGATAAGGATGGGGGGGATAGTGTGAAGCAGATGGGGGATAAGGAGTTTGGGGAACTGGACAGGACAGGATGGGGCAGGGATGTAGACAACGATGGGGATAGGGATGGGGTAGGGGGGGATGTGGATAAGGTGTGGGATAGGGATGGGATAAGGATAGGGACTAGGGATGGGGATAAAGGATGTGGATGTGGATAACGGATGGGGAAGGGATGTGGGATACGGATGGGGATATAGGGATAGGATGTGTATAAGGATGTGGCTAGGGAATGTGGATAGGAGTGTGGATAGGGGATGTGGATAAGGCTGGGGAAGGGATGGGATAAGGATTGGGGTAGGGATGGGGATGAATAGGATGGGGATAGGGATGTGGTAAGATGGGGGATAGGGATGGATAAAGGAATGGGGGTGATAGAGGAAGGGATACGGTTATTGGGGATAAGTGGATACGGATTCGGGTGAGTAGGGCTGTGAGACAAGGGATGCGGTTGAATAAGGAGGGATAGGGTGGAGGAAAGGATGTGGGGATAGGGGATTGGGGCTGATTATATTGGTTATGGGATTAGGGATGTGGATAAACGGATGGGGATGAGGGATACGGATGGGGATAGGGTGTGGATAAGGCATGGGGGATGTGATAGATGTGGGATAGGAAATGGGATAGGGATGTGGATTAAGGATGGGGATTAGGGACGGGGCATAAGGATAGGGATAGGGATGTGGATAAGGTGGGGATAGGGAGGTGGCTAAGATGGGGGATTCGGGATGTGGGGATGAGTGGAGTGTGGGATGGGGATAGGATGTGGATCGGATGTGGCTAAGGGATGTGTGACTCGTGGATTCTGGACGGGTGCCTAGGGGATGTGACTCCTGCTGGGCTGGGGCTGTGAATCCGGACTGGGAGATCGGGTGTGGCTCCGGCTGGGGACAGGGATTGGGATGGGATGGGTTGTGTAGAGGACTGGGGATCTGGCTGGTGCGGTAGGTGGGTTTACACTATGGGGATTGGGATAATAGCCGCATGGGTGAGGGATGGGACTGAAGGATGGGGAATAAGGAGGGGGATAGGGATGTAGGGATTGAGGGATTGGGGATAAGGAGGGGAGCGAGGGATGGGGTGGGCTAAGGATGGGGTCTGGGCGCGGGATGGGTATGGTTCATCCCATGTGGTGTTGGGAGACTAGAGAGGGATGGGGATAGGTCTAAGGGAATGTGGTGATAGGGATAGGTGATGGGGAATCAGGCTGCGGGAGTTGGATACGGATTAGTGATGGGGATAAGGATGTCGGATCGGATGGGGCTACCGATGTGAGGCTTAAGGCATGGGGATAGGGGAAGGCATGAGATCTGGGATGGACAGTGTTCATGGGTTCGATGAGAGAGGAGGATAGGCATGCGGGATTAGGATATGGTCTGAGGGATTCCGCACGAGTGGACGACCAATTCTTTAGGCGGGGTCGATGCATAAGTAACATTGTGCTTACGTCTGGTATTTTGGTCTCTCCACATAGCCGCGGTGTCGCTCTCGCCGCCATGTGTTCCGGCCTAGATTATTGGCCTAATTTCCGTGTGGCATTCCAGGCTACATTTACAGCTATTTCGTCGAGCCTCGACGTGTAGACACCGTTTGATGCCCCAGGCCTCATTGTCAGCGGCTAAACGATCGGGTCACCATTTTTATGCTTTTATTTTTTTCTCTTTGGTTTCCGCCCTTCGGCCCACCCTACGTACTCACGCACGTGTAATGTTGATGACGGCTGTGTGATGCCCACACAAAAATTAAATCTGATGACTGATGTAAAGTGTATTCGCTAGCCATTGTTGCGATATCCTACCAGACGAGCCTGGCTTACCTTGCCTGACACGAGTTTTATCCGCGCGCATGTGAGCTGTTCACCTGTTGGAACGCCCGACACACTAACGGAACTCACACCAAACAAAGTTCACTTTTCGTGGTCTCCATGTGAAACAGTGCAGGGTTTGAATTCCAATGTATTTGAACCGTTGGAGATCCCTTCACAGCAGCATGGTACGCTGCGTCTCCATGCTCGCCCTCCCCAGGTGTGGTTTATGTATCACGTTACACGCTCTATCTGAATGTTGCTGCGTGGGCGTGGACCTTTCGGACTATTACCCTGTTCTCTTCAACGTCTCGATCCTGGTTCTAAGTGTGGTTGTTCACTTGTATGTGGGCCAGCTTACAGCGCTGGATTCACTCTTCCCTCCCCCGCCGATTTTTCCCCCTGCGTTGTGCTTAGACAGCTTTCCCATGTGAATTCACCTCAACTGCCCACATCCAATAACCCTTTCAAGGAATACTTGGTCCCTCCGACTTGTTATCCTAGCAGACGGTCCAGTAAGTGAAAGATATCTTAAGCTACGGCTCGATGATTACTTGAAAATAGCCTGGTCTCTGATATCTTTAACACCCACCAGACTTAAGGGTCACACTCTGTTTGGCACCTCGCAGGCATCAACAGAGGAGATCAAACAACCAACCAAAACCTCATACGTAACTGTCGTCCACCCGTGTCCCCTCAGTATCTCGTGTAACTTCCCGACTGGTGTATCGTTGCTAAACTACTGCTGTCACTTTCACAAGCCCGGTTTGACCACCACGTGTTCATTCTGTTTGCGAAGGATCATAACAGAGGAAATCAAACAACAACTTCATACGAATCTGGTCACCGTTGTCCCCTTCAGAGGATGGAGTTGATTTGAAACTAGCTGGCCTGACTTTCACACAGCTGCAAGTGCGTTCACTCTGTTTGGAAGGACTAACAGAGGATCACAACAAAAAAACTCAACGTAACTGGTCCCGCGTCCCCTTCAGAGTGAAGATGTTTTTTTTGGATTCCCTGTGAACTAGCCTGGCGTGACTGTTTCACACAGCCTTGCAAGTGGTTCATCTGTTTGGACGGACTAACAGAGGAATCACAACAAATATAATCTCAAGAACTGGTCCCCCGTGTCCCCTTCAGAGTGCAATTGATGTGTGATCATTGAACTAGCCTGTGCTGACTTTCACCACAGCCTGGGCAAGTGGTTACTCTGTTTGTGGAAGGACTAACAGAGGAATCAAAAACAAAAACTCAACGAACTGGTCCCGTGTCCCTTTCAGACGATGGTGAAGATTTTGATTCTGAACTAGCCCTGGCTGCGAATTTCAGACACATGGACCTTTTGCAGGGTTCACCCTCTGTGGGACAGCGCAGCATACACCTCATTTATTCAGAAGGATACCCAGTGGAAATCTCACACCCTCTCTTATTATCCCCAAGCAAACTCAAGAACTGAGTCCCGTGTCCCCTTCAGAGTGATGAAGATGTTGACTTGAACTAGCCTGGCTGACTTTCACACAGCCTTGCAAGTGGTTCACTCTGTTTGGAAGGACTAACAGAGGAATCACAACAAAAACTCAACGAACTGGTCCCCGTGTCCCCTTCAGAGTGAAGATGTTGATCTGAACTAGCGGCTGACCTTTTCAAACAGCTGTGCACTGGTTCACTCGATTTGGAAGAGACTAACAGAGGAATCACAACAAATAAACTCACGAGACTTGGCCCGTTGTCCCTTCGACGTGAAGATGTGGATCTTGAACAGCCTGGCGACTTCAACAGCGGTGCAAAGTTGTGTTCACTCGTTTGGAAGGGTACTACAGAGGAATCCACAACAAAAACGCAACGAACTGGTTCCCGATGTGATCCCCTCAGAGTGAAGATGTTGATCATTGAACTAGCCTGGCTGACTTTCACCACAGACCTGTAGTAAAGTGGTCACTCATGTTTGGAAGGACTAACAGAGGGAATCACAACATAAAATCAACGAACTGGTCCCCGGTGTTCCCGTCAGAGTGATAGTGTGATCTTGAAACTAGCTGGTGACTTTCGACACAGCCTTGCAGAGTTGGTTCACCTGTGGAAGGACTAAAGAGGAATCACAACAAAAAAATCATCGAAACTGGTCACGTGTCCCCCTCAGAGGTGAAGATTTGTTGAGCTTGAACTAGCCTTTTGGCTGACTTTCACAAACAGCCCCTTCGCAAGTGGTCACTCTGTTTGGACGAAGGACTAACAGGGAAATTCACAACAAAAACTCAACGAACTGGTGCCCGTGTCCCCTTCAGAGTGAAGATGTTGATCTTGAACTAGCCTGGCTGACTTTCACACAGCCTTGCAAGTGGTTCACTCTGTTTGGAAGGACTAACAGAGGAATCACAACAAAAACTCAACGAACTGGTCCCCGTGTCCGCACCGCAGAGTGAGACGTTGATCTGGTGAATAGCCTGGATGTGATCTTTGCACACAGCTCTTGCAAGTGGGTTCACTCGGGTTTGGAAGGACTAACAGGGAATCACAACAAAAACTCAAAGAACTGGTCCCCGTGTCCCCTCAGAGTGAAGAGTGATCTGAACTAGCCTGGGCTGACTTTCACACAGCATTGCAAGTGGTTCACTCTGTTGGAAGACTAAAGAGGAGATCACACACAACAAAAACCACAACGAAAACTGGTCCCGTTTTTTCCCTTCAGGTGAAGCGATGTTGATCGTGAACTAGCCTGGCGAACTGTTCACAAAGCCCTTGCACGTGGTTCACTCTGTTTGAAGACTAACGAGGAGAATCACAACAAAACTCAAAGAACTGGTGCCCCGTTGTCCCCTTCAGAAGTGAAGATTGTTGATTCTTGACTAGCCTGGCTGACTTTCACACAGCCTTGCAAGTGGTTCACTCTGTTTGGAAGGACTAACAGAGGAATCACAACAAAAACTCAACGAACTGGTCCCCGTGTCCCCTTCAGAGTGAAGATGTTGATCTTGAACTAGCCTGGCTGACTTTCCACGCACTTGCAAGTGGTTCACTCTGTTTGGAAGGACTAACAGAGGAATCACAACAAAAACTCAACGAACTGGTCCCCGTGTCCCCTTCAGAGTGAAGATGTTGATCTTGAACTAGCCTGGCTGACTTTCACACAGCCTTGCAAGTGGTTCACTCTGTTTGGAAGGACTAACAGAGGAATCACAACAAAAACTCAACGAACTGGTCCCCGTGTCCCCTTCAGAGTGAAGATGTTGATCTTGAAAATAGCCTGGGGACTTTCACACAGCCATGCAAAGAGTGGTTCACTCTGTTTGGGTGAGAAGGACTAACAGAGGAATCACAACAAAACACTCAACGAAAACTTGGTCTCGTGTCCCTTCAGTAGTGAAGATGTGACTTAACTAGCTGGCTGCACTTCACACAGCCTTTCTTGCAAGTGGTTCACTCTGTTTGGAAGGACTAACAGAGGAATCACAACAAAAACTCAACGAACTGGTCCCCGTGTCCCCTTCAGAGTGAAGATGTTGATCTTGAACTAGCCTGGCTGACTTTCACACAGCCTTTGCTACGGGTTCCTCTGTTTGGAAGGACTCATAACAGAGGAATCACAACAAAACTCAACGAAACTGGTCCCCGTGTCCCCTTTCGAGGAAAGATGTTGATCTTGAACTAGGGCTGGCCGACTTTCAACAGCCTTGAAAGTGGTTCACTCTGTTTGGAAGGACTAACAGAGGAATCACAACAAAAACTCAACGAACTGGTCCCCGTGTCCCCTTCAGAGTGTGGATGTGTGTGTTGAACTAGGCTGGCTGACCTTCGCACAGCATCCCCATTTCGACAAATGGCTCAAAGGCAGAGCTCCTTGAACAAAGAAAGGTGCCAGTTTGAATCCCTACGGGTGCGCTTTGGTGTTTGAGGTCGCTGTCAAACGCTTTGGTAGCTTTGTCCAGTAGCCGCCTAGCAGTAGTAGCAGCCTGTTGCCTACCGCCATAAGACAGCCATAAAACGCTTTGGTAGCTTTGTCCAGTAGCCGCCTAGTAGTAGTAGCAGCCTGTTGCCTACCGCCATAAGACAGCCATAAAACGCTTTGGTAGCTTTGTCCAGTAGCCGCCTAGTAGTAGTAGCAGCCTGTTGCCTACCGCCATAAGACAGGGTTCCCTTAATACCACGCCCCACCAGGCGTTATCATAACTTTCACATAGCCTCGCAAGTGGTTCACTCTGTTTGGAAGTACTAACTAAGGAATCACAACAGTGCTCAATGGGCTGGTCCCCATGACCCCTTCAGAGTGTGGATGTGTATGCTTGAACGTGTACACAGTTTGACTAAAGGCATGAACACAATTCAATCATGGAGATTACTGTATCACGCGCTGAGATGCTTGCGATCTAACAGCGAGCCTGGCTTACCTTGCCTGACACAGCCTCGCAAGTGGTTCACTCTGTTTGGAAGGACAAACTAAGTAATCACAAAAAAGCTCGATGGACGGGTCCCCATGACCCCTTCAGAGTGTGGATGTGGACGTTAAACTAGCTTGGCGTACCTTCACATAGTCAGTGTTTCTTTTTTCGACGATGCGACGCCATTCCGTCAAATGCTACACCCCCTGGACACCCCGATATCGAGAAGCGCTGCCCCCCGACCCCCCCAGGCTCCGCGCTAAGCCCTCTGCCATGCGATGGCTTCGCAACTATCCTGAAATGAGGGTTGAGTAGCCGAGGTAGCTAGTCAACCTGGACTACAGAAATCTGAAATTAAAAACACTGCCCCCCATCCCCACTTTTAAATTAAAAACACTGCCGCCCATCCCCACTTTTAAATTAAAAACACTGCCCCCCATCCCCACTTTTAAATTAAAAACACTGCACATAGCCTCGCAAGTAGGGACCGAATCTAATTTTCCCGGAATACATTCTGATCGGAATACGAGACCCCGTTTTCGCCCAAATTGCTGGAATAAGAAACCTTTTTTAAAAACTGAAATTGACTAAAAATTACCGAAATCGACCAAAATCGGAATAAGGATCCTGTTTTGGGAGGAAAATAGGGAGGAATAAAATAAAAAGGAATTAGATTTCCTCTTTTTGACATCAAAAAAAATCCTGCCATAGCCTCTTAAGTAGGGACCGGCAAATCAAATGATGTTGACCAAAGGCGAGTATGATATCATATGATATCATTACATTGCATTCCATTTCATAATAAACACCGCGAGGGTGTATGAGACTCTGTGCTTTAAACAAAAAGAAAAAGCACCCACAACGCAAAAAAACCCATTACATCAGGGGTGTGTCGAGGACAAACAAACCAAACTCCCAACCATGATATTGTACATAATGGTAGCTTTGGCCTAGTCAGACTGACGGCATCATTTGGTATCATATGATGACATGATATCATATGATATTGTATTGCCGTTCCCTACTCGCAAGTGGTTCACTCTGTTTGGAAGTACAAACTAAGGAATCACAACAAAAGCTCAATGGACAATGATTCCCCATGTGAACGAACACTGTGGGTTGAACAACTGTACGTTGAGCTAGCCTGCCTTACTTTGGCTCTATGTGCCTTGGCTTGTGTGTGTGCCTGTGTGTGTGCCTTGGCTTACCTTGGCTGCATGTGCCTTAGCTTGTGTGTGTGAGAGTGTGCGTGTGTGCGTGTGTGCCTTGGCTTACCTTTACATAGCCTCTCAAGTTGTTCAGTCCTGCCTTGGCCTGTGTGTGTGTGTGCGTGTGTGCCTTGGCTTTTGTGTGTTTGTCTTGGCTTGTGTGTGTGTATGTGCCTTGGCTTCCCTTTACATAGCCTCTCAAGTTGTTCAGTCCTGCCTTGGCCTGTGTGTGTGTGTGCGTATGTGTCTTGGCTTACCTTGGCTACATGTGCCTTGGCTTTTGTGTGAGTGCGTGCCTTGGCTTGTGTATGTGTGCCTTGGCTTACCTTGACATAGCCTCTCAAGTTGTTCACTCCTGCCTTGGCCTGTGTGTGTGTGCGTGTGTGCCTTGGCTTACCTTGGCTACATGTGCCTTGGCTTTTGTGTGTGTGTCTTGGCTTGTGTGTGTGTATGTGCCTTGGCTTACCTTTACATAGCCTCTCAAGTTGTTCAGTCCTGCCTTGGCCTGTGTGTGTGTGTGCGTATGTGTCTTGGCTTACCTTGGCTACATGTGCCTTGGCTTTTGTTGTGAGTGCGTTGCCTTGGCTTGTGTATGTGTTGCCTTTGGCCTTACCTTGACATAGCCTCTCAAGTTGTTCACTCCTGCCTTGGCCTGTGTGTGTGTGCGTGTGTGCCTTGGCTTACCTTGGCTACATGTGCCTTGGCTTTTGTGTGTGTGTGTGCCTTTACTTGTGTGTGTATGTGTCTTGGCTTACCTTTCTATAGCCTCTCAAGTTGTTCACTCCTGCCTTGGCCTGTGTGTGTGCCTTTGCTTGTGTGTGTATGTGTCTTGGCTTACCTTTATATAGCCTCTCAAGTTGTTCACTCCTGCCTTGGCCTGTGTGTGTGCCTTTGCTTGTGTGTGTATGTGTCTTGGCTTACCTTGGCTACATGTGCCTTGGCTTTTGTGTGTGTGTGTGCCTTGGCTTTTGTATGTGTGTATGTGTCTTGGCTTACCTTTACATAGCCCCTCAAGTTGTTCACTCCGTCAGGAAGGACAAACTCTCGCCGGGTAGAGCGGACGGTGGGTGGGTTTTCCGCTGTTGACATAGCCGCTATGTCGCTTAGATGTGTAACTGCAGTGCAATGCTCGTTGGGGGAGGGGTGGATGTGGTTGGAGGGTAGTGGGGGGTCAGGTTGGGGGTCGGGGTGGGGAAGGTGGGAAGGGGAAGGGGGTCAGGTGGTGGTGGGAGAGGAACTGTGGGGCCGTTGCTGGAGCACAGCGCCCATGTCAGCTCGATGTCGCAATAGCCAGGGCGAAATAGTCGGGGTGGGGATGGGGTGGGTTGACGGTAGGGGGAGTCAGGGGGGCGTGGGGAGGGTGGGTATTAAGAGATACAGACGTTCTGGGGGTGGAGGAGGGTAATGGGGTCAGGGGGGGGGTGGGGTGGTGGAGGGTAGTTGGGTGTCAGGTGGGGTGGGGAGGTGTGCAGAGGGTTAGGGTGTAGGGGGGGGGGGAGGGTAGTGGGGGTCAGGTGGGGTGGGGGGAGGTGGAGGGTGGGGGGGGGGGGAGGGGAGGTTGGGTCAGTGGGTGGGGTGGGGGATGGTAGGGCGGGTTCAGTCTGGGTGGGAAGGGGAGGGAAGGGGGTCTCAGGTTACCGGTGGGCGGGGGACAGGGGAAGGGGGGTCAGTGGGGAGGGGAGGGGTGAGGGGAGGGGAAGGGTGGTCAGGTCGGGGTGGAGGGAGGGGGGAGGTGGAAGGCGGGTTCAGGTGTTGGTGGGGAACGGACGGGGAGGGGAAGGGGAAGGGGAGGTTTAGGGGGGTGGAGGAGGGGAGGGGAGGGGAGGGGGGTCATTGGGGGGTGGGGTGGGGTGGGGTGGGGAGGGGAGGGGAAAGAAAGAGGGTAGTGGGGTGGGGAACTGTGCGGCCGTCGCTGACACAGCACCATGTCACCTCGTATGACCTGCAAAGGCAAGGCAACATGCAGCGATTGGAGGGAAAATAATGAATTGGTTGCCAGTGCAATGTCACCCCCTATGCCCTTGAAGAAATAGGCAACATGCAGCGATTGGAGGGAAAATAATGAATTGGTTGCCAGTGCAATGTCACCCCCTATGTCCTTGAAGAAATAGGCAACATGCAGCGATGGAGGGAAAATAATGAATTGGTTTGACCAGTGCAAGTGTTCACGCCCTATGTCCATTGAAAGAAATAGACAACCTTGCAAGTGCCCTGCGCGTCATGAGTGGGCTGAAACGTGTGAACTAGGCCTGACTACCTTGGTAATGTATGTATGTTACAGTCCAAGGGTAGGCCAAATAGGCTTAAGGGACTTGCCCAACCGTGACAGGAAGGGCTTAACAAGAAAAAGCATTGATGAACTGACCCCCAAACAATCGTTTTACTGACAGGGGCCCTTGAGTTCGTGCCTACAGTTATCGATTTAATTCTATCATAAAAATTACTATGTGAGACGAAGCTCAGGACCCCCCCCCCTCCCCCCCCCCCACACACACAAACATCACAGCATTACACATACGCACACATACACCACACAGCACTACCACCTGAGTGCGACCCCCCCCAGCCCTCACCCCCCCCCCTCCCCCCCCCGCCCCCCCCCCCCTACACACAGCACACGACCCCCCACCCCCGAACACACACCACCCCACCTTCCCCCCACCACCCAACCCACGCCACGCATTTTGAAGTATATATTTTTTTTTTTACCTGACGAAGCTCAGCCCCCCCCCCCCACACGGCCCCGCCCACTTTCACACAACATACACACCAACACCTGATGCTGCCCACCACCCACCACAACCGCCCACACCACGCATTTTGAAAGTAATAATACATGTGAGACAAAGCTCAGCCCCCCCCCCACACACACACACATATTTTGAAGTAATATACTTGTGAGACGAAGCTCAGCCGCCGCACCCCACCACCCACCCACACATACATACACACAAACACACCACACCAGATGCTGCCCCCCCCCCCCCCCCACCCCCCCACCCACCCACCCACCCACCCACACCACCACCCACCCACACATTTTTAAGTAATATACCTGTGAGACAAAGCTCAGCCGCCCGCACCCCCACCCACCCACCCACCCAATACATACATACACACTAACACACCACCACCTGATGCTGCCCCACCCACACCCACACACGCACCCACACATGTTTAAGTAATATACCTGTGAGACGAAGCTCAGCCCCCCCCCCCCCCCCCCTCTCCACACACACACACAGACACACATTTTAAAGTAATATACCTGTGAGACGAAGCTCAGCTGATCCTTGATGGTCTCTATTAAGTACGTCTCGTCCATCATGTTCAGGCTCCTGAGGGTCATGAGCAGTATGGATTGATAACTGAATTGCTGATATATTTGAAATTCAATTTGAAATGTACCTGAATCAAAAGTATGTCTCGTCCATTGTGTCCAGGCTCCTGAGAGTCATGTGCAGTTTGGATTGTTTACTGAATCAGACTGGATAGCTGGTTTACTTGGAATTCAAATTTGAAATTGAATTGAAACAAGTGTGTCTCGTCCATTACGTCTAGGCTCTTGAGGGTCATGTGCAGTAAGGATTTTCAATTTAATAGCTGATTGCTTTGAAATTTAATTTGAATTTTTGATTAAAACAAGCATGTCGCATCCATCATGTTCAGGCTCCTGAGGGTCAAGTGCAGTAAGGATTCTCAACTGAATAGCTGATTTATTTGAAATTCAATTTGAAATTTAATTGAATCATGTATATATAGCCCATCATGTTCAGGCTCCTGGGGGTCATGTACAGTAAGGATTTCCAACTGCAGAGCTGATTTATTTGTAATCAAATTTGAAATTTAATTGAATCAAGCATGTCTCGTCCATCATGTTCAGGCTCCTGAGGGTCAAGTGCAGTAAGGATTGTTAACTGAAGAGCTGATTTATTTGAAATTCCAATTTGAAATTTAATAGAATCATGTATGTATAGCTCCTCATGTTCAGGCTCCTGAGGGTCAAGTGCAGTAAGGATTGTTAGCAGAATAGCTGATTTATTTGAAATTCAATTTGAAATGTAACTGAGTCAAAAGTATGTCTCGTCCATTGTGTCCAGGCTCCTGAGGGTGATGTGCACTATAGCAATTCAGGGGATGAACTGGACAAAACGTTTCCGCGAGAACTCGTACTTTGTAATTCGTCGAGAATTCTGGCCTGGGAATCTGAGAATTCTCGACAATTTGGCCTGGAATTCTCGACAACTCTCGACAAAGTACGAAACTTTTGTCCAGTTCATCCCCTGAACAGCTATAATTATTGTTCACTGAATCAGACCGAATAGCTGGTTTACTTGAAATTCAAATTTGAAATTGAAACAAGTGTGTCTCTCCATCATGTCCAGGCTCCTAGGGGTCATGTGCAGTAAAGATTGTTACCTGAAAAGCTGATTTATTTAAAATTTGAATTTGAATTGAATTTGAATTTGAATTGTATGTCTCGTCCATTATGTGGGTTCACCAGGCTCCTAAGGGTCATATGCAGTAAGGATTGTTAACTGAATAGCCAATTCATTTGAAATATGAAATCGAATTAAATCAAGTATGTCTCGTCCATTCAAGTCAAATTTGAAAGTGAATTTGAAATTTAATTGACTTCAGCATGTTTCGTCCATCATGTTCAGGCTTCTGAGGGCTATGTGCAGTTAGGATTTAAAACTGAATAGCTTATATTTTTGAAATTCAAAGTTGAAATTCAATTTGAAATGTAACTGAATTGAGTATATTTTGTCCATCATGTTCAGGCTCCAGAGAGTCATTGGCAGTAATGATTGTCAACTGCACAGCTCATTTATTTGAAATTTAATTTGAAATTTAATTTGAAATTTAATTTGAAATGTAACTTAATTGAGTATGCTTCGTCCATCATGTTCTTGAGGGTCATGTGCTGTAAGGATTGTCATCTGAATAGCTGATTTATTTGAAATTCAAATTTGACATATAATTGAATCAAGTATGTCATGTCCATCATGTTCAGGCTACTGAGGGTCATGTGCAGTAAGGATTGTCAATCGAATAGCTGGTTTATTTGAAGTTAAATATAAAAGACAAGTAGAGGTTCAAAAATTAATTCAGAATTCGAGTTGAAATTCAAGTTAAAAGTTGAACCCTTGAAGAGAAAGGATAGGCCTAGAAGCTGCTGCTCGTGCTATTACACACTAACACGAACACACATGTGCGCGATCATGCACTCCTGAATGTGACAAGTAAAATACATAAATAAATAAATACACAAATAAATCATGCACACCTGAATGTGACCAGGAAAAAATACATACATACATACATACGTACGTACATGAATACATAAATCCTGCACACCTGAATGTGACCAGTAAAATAAATTAATAAATCCTGCAAACCTGAATGTGACCAGTAATATAAATAAATCAATAAATACGTAAATAAATAAAGAAATCCTGCACACCTGAATGTGACCAGTAAAATAAATAAATCCTACGCACCTGAATGTGACCAGCTCCTTTAAGTAGTTAGTGAGGGCCTTGCCACCGACATTGATCCTTTTGACACCCTGGCAGAAGGAAGGGATCAGGTTTGTGTTGGTCAATTGTGCGGTTGGGTACGGTAAGCAGTAGTTGATAAAGGCTAAGTAGGTGTAGGTGTGGGTGTAGGTGTAATTTTTTGGTGAAGGTGTAGGTGTAGGTGCAGGTGTAGGAGTAGGTGTAGGTGTGGGTGTAGGTGTAGTTTTTTGGTGAAGGTGTAGGTGTAGGTGTAGGTGCAGGTGTAGGTGTAGGTGTGGGTGTAGGTGTAGTTTTTTGGTGTAGGTGTAGGTGCAGGTGTAGTAAAAAAATAACTACAGGGACCCGAATTTCTCGTACCTTGAAACAAGTTTCCCACCCAGACGCTGCTGGTTACAGTTGAAGTGTACATGTAGGTGTACTACGTTCTATACTTATATTTTTTGGTACAAATAAAAAAAAATCAACGTGCGGCAAAAATGCAGTAAAAACAAACCAATAAATCAAGAATAAAAATATTTTGAGGGCATCATCCCCGACATTACCACACACACACCACTCCCCCCCCGCAAATCTTCACCACACACCCACACACTCCACCCCCACACTCCACCCACACTCCACCCACACACTCCACCCACACACTCCACCCACACTCCACCCCCACACTCCACCCACACACTCCACCCCCACACTCCACCCACACACTCCACCCCCCACACTCCACCCCCACACTCCACCCACACTCCACCACACTCCACCCACACACTCCACCCACACACTCCACCACACTCCACCCAACTCCCCCCACCCCCCCCCCCGCCCCCCCCCACACACACACACACACCACACCACACACACCACTCTATAGTATATAATATATAATGATTTCGGAAAAAATCAATGTGCGGTTTTTAATGCAAAACGCATTATATTCAAAACAAACACAAAAAGTAAATTTCACCACCCTTATAGATCTGCCTAACCCTTATAAGTCACTCAAGTTATACAAGTTACACAGGCCATACCCGTAGGGGGGGCTGCCCATCAAAGAAGGGAATCATGTGTCCCCCAACCGACTAGAGCTGCCTAAGCCACACAAGTCACTCAAGTTACACAAGTTATACAGGCCACACCCCTAGGGGGGGCTGCCCATCAAAGAAGGGAATCATGTGTCCCCCAACCTACTAGAGCTGCCTAAGCCACACAAGTCACTCAAGTTACACAAGTTATACAGGCCACACCCCTAGGGGGGGCTGCCCATCAAAGAAGGGAATCATGTGTCCCCCAACCGACTAGAGCTGCCTAAGCCACACAAGTCACTCAAGTTACACAAGTTATACAGGCCACACCCCTAGGGGGGGCTGCCCATCAAAGAAGGGAATCATGTGTCCCCCAACCGACTAGATCTGCCTAAGCCACACAAGTCACTCAAGTTACACAAGTTATACAGGCCACACCCCTAGGGGGGGCTGCCCATCAAAGAAGGGAATCATGTGTCCCCCAACCGACTAGAGCTGCCTAAGCCACACAAGTCACTCAAGTTACACAAGTTATACAGGCCACACCCCTAGGGGGGGCTGCCCATCAAAGAAAGGAATCATGTGTCCCCCAACCTACTAGAGCTGCCTAAGCCACACAAGTCACTCAAGTTACACAAGTTACACAGGCCACACCCGTAGGAGGGGCTACCCCTCAAAGAAAGGAAACGCGTGTGTGAATGAGAATCCTGCATCCACCACCCTACTAGAGCTGCCTAAGCCACATGACCTACACAGGTTACACAAGCTAAACAAGCCACACAACTAACAAAAGCCTCATGGCGGTTTGCCCCAGCGCAAGCGCCTGGGATAGCCTCCTCAACCTCAAATCTTGTCATCAGACGTAAGCTTTTTTAATATATTTATTTATGCATATATTTATGTATTTATTAATTCATTTATGTATTCCTTTCTTTATGTATATATATATATATATTTATTTATTTAATCATGTTTTTATTTATGCATTTATTTATTTACATGGGCCTCACCTGAAGGAGAGGTTGGCCGTCGAAGAAGGGAATCACGTGCGTGAATGAGAATCCTGTATCCACCACCCTACTAGCGCTGCCTAAGCCACACAACAACACAAGTTACATGGTGGGTGTCCCCAGCGCAAGGGAACAGGACGCCCCCTCAACCTCACGCCTTTCCAACGGGCTTAACATGTATTTATGTATTCATGCATTTATATATTTATTTACATGGGACTCACCTGTAGGAAAGGCTGGCCATCGTAGAAGGGAAACTTGTGTGTGAATGAGAATCCTGCATCCACCACCCCACCAGATCTGCCTAAGCCACAAAACTACAAAAGATACACAATTACGTAGGCTACACCTGGAGGAGGGGCTGGCCGTGGAAGAAAGGGATCATGTGTGTGAATGAGAATCCTGCATCCACCACCCTCCTAGAGCTGCATAAGCCACACAAGTACACAAGTTACATGGTGGTTGGCCCCAGCGCAAGGGAACGGGATGCCCCCTCAACCTCACGCCTTGCCAGCGGGCTTAACATGTATGTATGTATTTATGCATTTATTTATTTACACGAGTCTCATACACCCTTTGCAGAGTCTCATACACCCTCACGGTGTCAAGTAGACTTTAACATGAAATGTAATGTAAATGTGATGAGCGAAACCTGAAAGAGAAACTACACCTCAAAGAAGGAATCACATGTGTGTGAAGGAGAATCCTGCATCCACCACCCTACTAGAGCTGCCTAAGCCACACAAGCTACACACCCATAGGAGGGGCTACCCCTCAAAGAAAGGAAACACGTGTGTGAATGAGAATCCTGCATCCACCACCCTACTAGAGCTTCCTAAGCCTCGCAAATTACACAAGTGACGTAGGTCATATGTAGGAGAGGCTACACCTCAAAGAAAGGAATCATATGTGTGAAGGAGAATCCTGCGTCCACAAGTTTCACTAGCTACAACTGAAGGAGTGTCTCGCTGTTGAAGAAGGGAATCATGTGTCTAAAGGAGAATCCTGCATCCACCACCCTACTAGAGCAGCCTAAGCCACACACCTAACACAAGCCACATGGTGGTTGGCCCCAGCGCAAGCGTACGGGATGGCCCCCTCAACCTCACGCCTCGTCATCGGGCTTAACATTTATTTTATTATTTATGCATATATTTATTTACATGGGCCTAACCTGAAGGAGAGGTTGGCCGTCGAAGAAGGGAATCACGTGTGTGAATCAGAATCCTGCATCCACCACCCTCATAGAGCTGCCTAAGCCACACAAGTACACAAGTACACAAGTTACACGGTGGTTGGCCCCAGCGCAAGGGAACGGGATGCCGCCTCAACCTCACACCTCGCCATCGGGCTTAACATGTATTTATGTACTTATGCATTTATTTATTTACATGGGACTCACCTGTAGGAGGGGCTGGCCATCGAAGATGGACAAGTTTGATGCAGCGTCGCCTGCGACGCTAAACATTGGCGGAGCGTGATCGCGACGGAGCGACAGGTGGCAACGGAAGCGAGTTAGTTACGAGACCGTTGGCTGACGTGTCGGGCTTCATCATTGTCAGACGGATGGATGGATGGTCGGTCGGACGGACAAATGGGTAAACATGGGGGCTTCCGCCCCCCTTGAAGAGGGGGCTCCGCCAAAAAACTTGTGTGTGAAGGAGAATCCTGCATCCGCCACCCTACCAGATCTGAGTAAGCCACAAAACTACACAAGTTACACAAGTCACACAAGTTACATAGGCTACACCTGGAGGAGGGGCTGGCCGTGGAAGAAAGGGATCATGTGTGTGAAGGAGAATCCTGCATCCACCACCCGACTAGAGCTGCCTAAGCCACACAACTACAAAAGTTACATGAGCCACACCTAAAGGAGAGGCTGGCCGTGGAAGAAAGGAATCATGTGTGAGGGAGAATCCTGCATCCACCACCCTACTATATCTGCCTAAGCGACACAGCTAAACAAGTTACACAAGTTATACAGGCCACACCTGAAGGAGCGGCTACCCCTCAATGGAAGGGAATCACGTGTGTGTGCAGGAGAATCCTGCATCCACCACCCTACTACATCTGCCTAACACTACACATTTTGGGGGTCCTCGGCACCCTTTGCTGCCCCCCTACAGCACCCTTCCCACCTAGAATGCACCCTTATCATCCAAGTGAAAGGGCGCCATAGACTCGCCAAATGTGTAGCATTACTAGAGCTGCCTAAGCCACACAACTACACACGTTACATAGGCCACAACTGGAGGAGCGGCTACCCCTCAAAGGAGGGGAACACGTGTGTGAAGGAGAATCCTGCATCCACACCACACCGGACTAGAGGATGCCTAAGCCACCACATCTGGCACCCTTCCTGACCCATACGGCACCCGTCCACCAGAACAGCACAAAAACACAAACAATCACCACCATAATCCATGATGAACCACAAACCAACACAAAACCACCACACCCCCACAACACCCCAAACTACACCCAAAAATAAAAAACCACAACAAACCTCCACCACCACACTAACCACCCCCCACCTAACCACCACCACCAAACCCCCCCCCCCCCCAACACAAACCCACACACCCCCCCCCAACCCTCTATATCACCAAACAAAAACACCCCAACCCACCCCCCACCCACCCCCCCCCCCCCACCTACTCCCAACACCTCCCACCCCCCCGGAGGGCCACCAGAGAACATCTCGAAAAAAACACCACAACACCACCCAACACACCACCCCCACACAAACCCCCCCCACCCACCTCCCACCCCCCCCCCACCCCACCCACCCCACCCCCCCAACCCCCCCCACACCACACAAGACCCCCCCCAAAGTCGAGGTCATGATAGGTGCCGTAGTGTTAATAGAGCTGCCTAAGCCCACACAACTACACACGTTACATAGGCCACAAACTGGAGGAGCGGCTACCCTCAAAGAGGGGAAACACGGGGTGTGAGGAGAATCGGCATCCACACCCGACTCGAGCTGCCTAAGCACACATTCTCGGCCACCCTTTGCCTGCACACCTACTGGCACCCTCCAACAGAATGCACCCATATCATCCATGTGAGAGGGCGTCATAGACCCACCAAGTGCGTAGCGTTACTAGAGCTGCCTAAGCCACACAAGCTACACACGTTACATGGGCCACAACTGGAGGAGGGGCTACCCCTCAAAGGAGGGAATCACATGTGTGTGAAGGAGAATCCTGCATCCACCACCACGCCTGCCTGAGCCACACAACAACACAAGTTACATAGGCCACACTTGAAGGAGAGGTTGGCCGTCGGAGAAGGGAATCACGTGTGTGTGCAGGAGAATCCTGCATCCACCACCCTAAAGAGCTGTTTAAGCCGAACACTTTACATGGTGGTTGGCCCCAGCGCAAGCGTACGGGATGGCCCCCTCAACCTCACGCCTCGTTATCGGGCTTAACATGTATTTATGCATTTATTTATTTACATGAGCCACACCTGAAGGAGAGGCTGGCCGTCGAAGAAGGGAATCACATGTGTGAAGGAGAATCCAGCATCCACCACCAAGCCTGCCGCCGCCTGACTTGCTGGAAGGTCTGGGTTAAGGTGGCAAGCCCGTCGCATGGAGAAGACAGGGGCAGGGGCTGCATAGTAGCTAGGCACACCCAGCTCTTCAAATGCTATCTGTGTGTGTGCAGAGGGGAGGGAGGGGAGATGTGGGTGGGTGGGGGGGGGGGGGGGGGTGAAATTGGAAAGCCTGCATAAAGAAGACAGGGATAGGGGCTGCATAGTAGCTAGGCACACCTAGCTCTTCAAAATGCTATCTGTGGGTTAGAAGGGGAGGGAGGGGGATGCCGGTTGGGGTGTGGGTAGGTTGGGGGGGTTGAAGGTTGCAAGTGCGCATTGAGAAGACTGGAATAGGGGCTGCATCGTAGCTAGGCACACCCAGATCTTCAAATGCTATCTGTGTGGGTGGGGAGGGGAGGGAGGGGGTATGCAGGTGGGGGATTGGGAGGTGAAAGGTTACAAGTACGCATAGAGAAGACTAAGGCAGGGGCTGCATAGTAGCTAGGCACACCCAGATATTCAAATGCTATCTGTGTGGATGGGGAGGAGATGGATGGGGATGCCAATGAGGGGGTGGGGGGTGAAGGGGAGAAGCGTGAGAGGCTGTGCACCTCCTCCCCCCCCCCCCCCCCCCCCCCCCCTCCCCCCCTCCCTCCCCCCCACACACACACATACTTGTTCAGCAGCAGCCTGTGCTTGCGGGAAGTTGGAGATCGGTTCTGTCACCCCCACCGACAAAACACAACCCTAACATCACCCAAAGGCAGTCACACAACTACCTCCCTCACCCTCACCCCCCCAGAAACCCACCCCACCCTCCCCACCCCTACGCACTTGTTCAACAGCAGCCTGTGCTTGCGGTAAGTTGGAGATCAGTTCAGTCACCACCACCGACAAATCCCAACCCTAACACCACAAAAAAAAGGCAGTCACACAACTACCTTCCTCTCCACGACCTACCCCCCCCAGAAACCCACCCCCACCCTCCCCACCCCCACATACCTGTTCAGCAGCAGCCTGTGATTGCAGGAAGTTGAAGATCAGTTCTGTCACCACCACCGACAAATCCCAACCCTAACACCACCCCAGAAAAAGGCAGTCACACAACCACCTTTCTCACCACCACCCCACCCACCAGAAAACCACCCCCACCCTCCCCACCCCCACGTACTTGTTCAGCAGCAGCCTGTGCTTGCGGGAAGTTGAACATTGGTTCTGTCACCATTAGACCGAACTCTTGAGGATTGACTTTAAGGACGCCTCGATACATTCGACTCCAAATCTCACGCTCGAGATCGAAATTCACCAAGTACCCCTGTTCATGAAGGTTGGGTGGTTGAGGGTGTGGGTGGGGGGTATATGTGTGTGTGTGTGGGGGGGGGGGGGGGGGGGGGTATGAGTGTGGGTGGAGGGGGGAAGTGCGATTGGCAATGAAATTCCATGGACGCATTCAACCCCAAATCTCCCTCGCTCGAGATCAAAATTCACCAAGTAGCCCTGTTCATGGAGGTTGGGTGGTTGGGGTTGGGGTTGGGGTTGGGGTTGGGGTTGGGGTTGGGGTGGGGGTGGGGGTGAGGGGGGGGTATGGTTGTGTGTGTGGGGGGGTGAGTGTGGGTGGTGGGGGGAAGCGTGATTGGCAATGGAATTCCTTAGATGCATTCGACTCAAAATCTCTCGCTCGAGATCACAATTCACCAAGTAGCCCTGTTCATGGAGGTTGGGTGGTTGAGTATGGGTGTGGGTGGGGTGGGGGTCATGGGGGTGGGTGGATGGGGGGAGCGTAATTGGCAATGAAATTCCTTTGATAAATTCGACTCTAAACCTCACGCTCGTGATCAAAATTCGCCAAGTAGTCCTGTGCATGGAGGTTGGGTGGTTGGGGGTGGGGGTGGTTGGGGGGTGGGGGGTATCGGTGTGGGTGTGCAGTTGCTTTGATGTATGTAATAAAAAGCATAGTCTATGGCGGGGTGGTGGAGGAGGGTGAAGGGTAGAGGCGTGAGAGGCTGTGCAGTTGCTTGGATAAATTTAATTGAAGTCTATGAGCACCTCGTCATAAACTCCTTGCAATTCATGCACAAATATGATTTGACGGTTACATGACGTAATTGTGATTTTTTTGAAAAAGTGGAATTTTGGTCTGAGTGAGATTTGAACCCCGACCTCTCAATTTCAACCTAGTCGTAGAGCCGTCTGGGTTGAGCTCTGTGTGCTAATTATAGCTAAGTGCCGAGGATCATTCTCGGCCTTAGGTTCTGTATGTCGTCTGGTTTGGTCTATATGTATGTCTGTCGGTTTGTCTATCCGCATGCTATCTTACATGTCGTCTGTTGTCTATCTTACTATTGTCTGTCTGTTGTCTATCTGCCTTGTCACCTTAACTGTCTGTCTGTCTGCTGTCTGTTTGTTATATGTCTGCCTGTCTATCTGTCGTCATGCTCTATCTTACGTCTGGCTGCTGTCTGTTTGTCTATCGGCATGTCTACCTTACGTCTGTCTGTCTGTCTGTCGTCTGTCTGGTGTCTGTCGTTGGCTATAGTCTGCCTGTTAGTGTATGTCTGTCTGTCTATCTTACTGTCTGTCTGTCTGTTTGTCTATCTGCCTGTCTACCTTACTGTCTGTCTGTCTGTCTGTCTGTTTGTCTATATGTTTGCCTGTCTATCTGTCTGTCTGTCTATCTTACTGTCTGTCTGTCTGTTTGTCTATCTGCCTGTCTACCTTACTGTCTGTCTGTCTGTCTGTCTGTTTTGTCTATATGTTTGCCTGTCTATCTGTCTGTCTGTCTATCTTACTGTGATGTCTGGTCTGGTTGTCTATTGTCTGTCTCCTTCCGTCTGTCTGTCTGTAATCTACTGTCGTCTGTTGTTTGTCTATATGCCTGTTACCTTACGTCGGTCTTGTCTGTCTGTTGTTGGTCTATCATGGTTTGCGTCATCTGTCTGTTGTCATCTTACTGTCTGTCTGTCTGTTTGTCTTCTGCCTGTCTACATTCACGGTATGTCTGTCTGTTCTGTCTGGTTTTCTATATGTTGGCTGTCTATCTGTCTCTGTCTATAGTACTGTATGTATTGTTGTTTTGTCTACTCGCCTGTCTACCTTACTGTATGTATGTCTGTTTGTTATATGTTTGCGTTATCTCTGTTGTCTATCTTATGTTGTCTGTCTGTTTGTCTATATGAAGTTACCTAATGTCTGTCTAGTCTGTTTGTCATAGTCTGCTGCTATCTGTCTGTCTGTAGTCTATACTGTCTGTCTGTCTGTCTGTCTATCTGTCTGTCTACCTTACTGTCTGTCTGTCTGTCTGTTTGTCTATATTTCTGCCTGTCTATCTGTCTGTCAATCTGTCCTTTTGTGCTTATTTTTTCTGTGTTGTTTTTTCCCAGGCTTTGGTGCTTTCTTTGTTTATCTGTGTTCAGTTGCATACCCCTCTGTGCAAAACAAACACACCCCACGACCACCACCGCCGCTGCCCCCCCCCCTCACCAACCCACCCCCACCCCACCCCAGGACACACACACAATTGCATACCCCTCTGTGCAAAACAAAGCAGGGGTGACCTACCCTATCTATAGGCCGCTTCAAATTGAGCTGGGATATCTCTGGACACGTAGGTAGCTGATCTCCCATCAGCAGCTGCCTCTCGCCCTTGGCCTTGGCAGTACAGTGAGGGTACACCCTGCAGGATGCAATGGTGCAATCAAGAAAGTGCTTATGAGGTCCTAAACCGGATCAGGGATATTTTTTCCGGAATACATTCCGATCGGAATACGAGACCCCGTTTTGGCCCACATTGCCGCAATAAGAAACCTACATTATTTTACTGAGATTGACTAAAACTGACCCAAATCGACCCAAATCGGAAAAAGAATCCAGTTTTGGGAGGGGATAAGGGAGGAGAAAAATAGAAAGGAATTAGATTTTCTCTTTTTGATTTGAAAAAAACATCCCTGAACAGGATACCATCAGTGGCGCCCAGCAGACAAAAAAATGAGAACGCCTGGTGGGGCGCGGTATTAAGGGAGCCTCGTCTTACGGCGGTAGGGAACGGGCTGCTACTTGATCTGGACAAAGCTACCATGGCGGTTGACACAACTGCGAACACTAGAGCGCCCCCGTAGGGATTGGAACCCGCCACCTTTGTCGTTCTAGGAGCTCTGAGCCATTCGTCGAACGGGGATACTAAACAGGATGCAATCAATGACACCTACCACACCCCACAAACCAACATACCCATCACGCCACTCCCCTGACACACTCATTTGCCCCCACCCATCCAGCCACCCGCTCATACATACATTTATACATGCATATACAGAAGATGCACTCAAAACACGCCACACAAATCACACACACGCACATGCACACACATGCACACACACATGGGCACGGACACACACACGCATGCACACACAGCAACCAATCTCACAAACGATTTTAAGCTTACCTTCTGGGCGAATTCTCACCACCAAATCCAACTTTAATATTCCCTCCTCCATTGTCCACTATCACCACCCCGCTCTCTCTACCCCCTCGCTGCATGCTGGATGGTTGGGCTCAACCCCTCAGAAGCTTATCATGAAGTGTCTCGATGCCCAGTGAGTGATAATGGCTTAGGCTTGTGCTAATCCGGAAGTAGGCACTAGGAGAACGGGCATACTAGTGGCAGCAGCTAATTGGGCCTAGCAGTACCGTGGGACGGGAAGGTAAATTCGGGAACAGGGGTGGAGGCGTGGCGATGTTAACTGAGGGATCCAATTACGATGGGATGAATAAATCGGAGTATTTTAGGCTCTACTCGTCGATGCTTCGGACAATCTGTTAACCAAGGGCAATGTGGAATCTCTGTTGCTCGGGGCGGAGTGCAATTTGACAGACAGGGTGGTGTTGGATAATCGATTGTATCACGCAGGCTGATTGATCACGCGCAGCAACAAAGGTTGGTGGGGAGCATCGCATGAACTCCTTTGGCAGTGGAAAACAATGGTGTTGGTGCCAGATGGCGCATTCTCGCACGTCCAGTCAGCCTGCCCGAGTCTGCCCCGCCTGCAGGCCTGCAGTCAGCCATGCTACTCTCCGTCTCTTTGCGATGAGCAGACGACAGTCTGCTAGTCCAGAATAGTCCCAATTGTTGCGTTCAGTCTGAGACATATGTCAGGGGCACGTTTGACTTGGTCCACACCGTTCAGACAGTCGGACAGGTCAGCAGTCGGAATGTTTCCGATGCGAACTTCGTGTACCACAAGGTGGGATGCATGCGTACGTCCAAAGCGTCCAGGAATCACTCGAGTGAGGACTTGGACCGTCTTGGCAAGAGGGGGGGGGGGGGGGGGGGGGAGGGGGCCGGGGGGGGGGGGGGGGAGAGAGACTTCCTTAGTTACAAACTTTTAACTAATCTTGGCCAATCTCAGTAACAAAATCTCAGCAACAAAATCAAAATTTCCTCCTGAAGCTCTCTACCTGCACCAGTCTACCTTCACTTGTCCTCCATCGCTTCTGGCTGCTGAAATTCCCCTCCTGCATTTTTGAAACATGGAGGCAAAGCCAAATGGATCTGACAGAGATCAAGCCTCAGCTCAGTTTGCTGATGTCTCTCTAGAGCAGCTCAGGTGAACCCATGCTGCCTCGTTCTGCTAGACACACCTCCTGGTACCGCCGCGCCCTGGAATCTGCCACCTTTCCTCTCCAATTTCCACCCTCCTCCACCACTTCCTTCCGCCCCCCAAATGCCTTCTCCCCCCACTGGTGTTGTTTGAGTAACCTCTCCAGGTAGCTTCCTAAAGACCCGCCGACTTGGCATAATGCTTTCTTTCATTCTTTCTTTCTTCCTTCCTTGTTCTTCTTCTCTTCCTTTTTTCCCTTCCACCTTTCTTCCTATCTTCTCATCTTCTTTCCTTCCTTTCTTCTCTTCCTCCTCTCTTCTTTTCTTCTCTTCTTGTTCTCCTCCTGTCTTCCTACCTAACTTCCTAACTTCACTCAATTCTTCCACTCCTCCTTTCTCCTGCACATTTCCTTCCTTCCGCTTCTCCTTTCTTCCTGTCTTCCCTTCTTCCTTTCTTCCTTTCTTCCGATCCTTCTTTCTCCCCTTATCCCCTTCTTCTCTTCTCCTAAGCCTCCATTATTTTCTTCGATCACAGCAACCCAAATTGTGTTAAACAAAATAGTGCACAGCCCATCCACCCCGTTCCTCATCTCATGCACCATTGCATCTGCTTCATGCCATCATTATTTCTCTGTTTTTTCTGATCGCGCCGTCCATCTTTTTTTCAATCAGTGGATCGCAAGTACGATCAATGATCAATGCTCTTTGTAGATCGCTTGCTGCTGAGATACAAATACTGACATACTGCTTGCAGTTGCATGCAGCCACATTCACAATCACCATCAAGCACATGCGACAACAACCAATTACATGCAAGGACACACAAGAAGTATCTACAACAGGCATCGTCATGCAGCACCTATGAACAACATGCAACGAAATGGAACAACCACATACTGCTTGCATTTGCATGCAGCCACATACAAAAGCACCATCAAGCACATGCAACAACAACCAACTGCATGTCATAAGGACATGCAACAAGTATGTTCAACATGTATCGCGACGCAGCACCTATGAACAACATGCAACGACATGAAACAACCACATACAGCTTTCAGTTGCATGCAGCCACATACAAGAGCACCATCAGACACATGCAACACCAACCAACTGCATGTCATCAGGACAGGCAACAAGTATGTTCAACATGCATCGCCATGCAGCACCTATCAACAACATGCAACGACATGAAACAACCACATACAGCTTTCAGTTGCATGCAGCCACATACAAGAGCACCATCAGACACATGCAACACCAACCAACTGCATGTCATAAGGACAGGCAACAAGTATGTTCAACATGCATCGCCATCACCTATCAACAACATGCAACGACGTGGAGCAACCACATCACCTATCGACAACATGCAACGACATGGAGCAACCACATACAACTTTCAGTTGCATGCAGCCACATACAAAAGCACCATCAAACATATGCGACAACAACAAATTGCATGTAAGGACCAGCAACCAGTGCCTACACCATAGAACAACCACATGCAACATGCAACTGCTTGCAACAACAACCAACTGCATGCAGCCACATACAAAAGCACCATCAAACACATGCGACAACAACCAACTGCATGTAAGGACCAGCAACCAGTGCCTACAACATAGAACAACCACATGCAACTGCTTGCAACAACAACCAACTGCATGCAGCCACATACAAAAGCGCCATCAAACACATGCGACAACAACCAACTGCATGTAAGGACCAGCAACCAGTGCCTACAGCATAGAACAACGACATGCAACTGCTTGCAACAACAACCAACTGCATGCAGCCACATACAAAAGCACCATCAAACACATGCAGCAACAACCAACTGCATGTCATAAGGATACGCAACAAGTATCTTCAATATGCATCGCCATGCAGCAACTATCAACAACATGCAACGACATGGAACAACCACATACAACATGCATCGCCATGCAGCATCTATCAACAACATGCAACGACATGGAACAACCACATACAACATGCATCGCCATGCAGCAACTATCAACAACATGAAACAACATGAAACAACCACATGCAACTTTCAGTTGCATGCATCCACATACGCAATCACCATCAAACAATGCAACAACAACCAGCTGCACCTCTGGTATCATAAATGTTATTTCATTCCAACGTGTCATTTTATCATATAATAATACCATACTATACCATACCACATAATTCCGTACCATATCGTCATATCATATGTTTATTAAATATTGTATGTTTATATCATCAAATCAGACTAGATCAGTCCAGATCAGACAAGATCAGTCCAGATCAGACCAGATCAGACCAGATCAGACCAGATCTTATATAGTAATATAGTTAAGTACCTGAGATGACATCACATCAATTCCCAAAACACTATATTAACACTGACACAACATGACACTGACACATAAATTCCCACAACCCTGGCCCAACACAGCACTGACACAACACAACACAGCACTGGCTCAACACTGACACAACACAACTCTGACACATCAATTCCCACAACACTGACACAACACAGCACTGACACAACACGACACGACACTGACACATCAATTCCCACAATACTGCCCAACACAGCACTGACACAACACAGCACTGATTCAACACAGCACTGATTCAACACAGCACTGACTCAACACGACGCTGACACAACACAACACAACACTGACAGGGGGCGTCTGCATGACTTCGCTGAAGAGAGAGACTGGGCACAAGTAAGTTACGCTGTTGCCTGTCCACTGTTTCTAATTTGGGCTACGCATGGCAGCTTCCAGCTAGCCCCATTAGCCATCCACTTGGTCAAGACCAAATCTGCCAGATTGTTTGGATTCCCTGTCATGCCAGCAATCAGACACTAGCTTCACTCAGCTAGTTTCAGGTTTCACTCAAAGACAGGTAATGGACAACGCGGTGTGGATCTCCCATCTCTGTTTCTATCTTGTGCTACGCATGGCAGCTTCCAGCTAGCTCCATTAGCCATCCACTTGGTTAAGCCCAAATCTGTCAGATTGTTTGAATTCCCTGTCATGGCAGCAATCAGACACTAGCTCCACACAGCAAGTTTCAGGTTTCACTCAAAGACAGGTAAAGGACAAAGTGGTGTGGCCCCTGCCGGGGCATGCATTATTGTTAGAAAGGTGAACTACATGCACACGGATGCTATATTGGTATCTTGATCTAGATGCCGATATAGCATCCGTGTGCCATTCTGACAGATCTCCCATCTCTGTTTCTATGCTGTGCTATGCATGGTAGCTTCCAGCTAGCCCCATTAGCCATCCACTCGTTCAAGGCCAAAGCTTTCAGCTCTGTTGGAATGCCTGTCATGGCAGCCATCAGACGTACTGGTTGGCTTCAGGATTCACCCAAGGACAGGGAAAGGGAGCTGTCTAGAAGCTGCTAAGCGTAGCCCAAAAAAGAAACAGTGTGCCTGTCTAGATCATGGTGCCCTATATCCCTACCCAACCCATACTACTCAACCCATTGTACTCAACTACCCATACTCATACCCATTGTACTAATACCCATTGTACTCAACTACCCATACTACTCAACCCATACTACTATGGTTGACCATAATGTACAACTCGTGTCCTCCTCAACCCCTTCTATATCTAGGGACCGGCATATCATGTGATTTTGAGCAAAGGGGAGTATGATATCATATGATATCATACACCATACAAATTTCATCATATGATATTGTACATAAATGGCAACTTGATCCTAGTCAGTCTGTGGGCATCATATATTCATATGACATCATATGATATCATATTGCCATTCCCTAACTATATCCTTACCATCTCGATCCCACCAGTTCCACCACCCTACCATCCCCACCCCTACCCCTCTCCACCCCTCCACCCCTACCCCCAAGTTTTACAACCCTACCGTATCCACCCCTAACCCCCTAAACTCCAGTTCCACACCCCTAACCCCCTCCACCCCTAACACCCTAAACTCCAGTTCCACACCCCTACCATCTCCACCCTCCATCCCCCCACCCTGCCCCCCCCTAAACCTCCAGTTTCCACACCCCTGCCATCTCCACCCCTTAACCCCTCCACCCCTCCACCCTACACCGTCCGTTCCACAAAAACCCCTACCAGCTCTCTCCACCCTCCACCCCTCACCCCTCACCTCCGTTCCCCTACCCCCTACCAATCTCCACCCCTCCCCCTAACCCCCCAGGTGCACAACCCCTACCAATGCTCAACCCTGCCAACCCCTTCAACTCTTACCCCCTCCACCAACCCCTCCACCCTACAACCCTACAACACCCCTACACCCCTCCACCCTTCCAACCCCTCCACCCCTCCAACCCCCCTCCACCCCTACACCCATCCGCCCCCTCCAACCCTCCCCCCCACCCCCCAGTTTTACACCTACAGTTCCACCCCTCCACCCTACCATCTCCACCCCTCCACCCCTCTTGACCCCCTAACCCCCTACCCCCTCCACCAATCCACCCCTGCCCCCCAGTTGCACACCCCTACCATCTCCACCCCTGCCCCCCTCCACCCCTAACCCCCAGTTCCACACCCCTACCATCTCCACCCCTCCACCCCTCCACCCCTACCATTTCCACCCCTGCCCCCCTCCACCCCTCTACCCCTACCCCTAACCCCCTCCACCCCTCCACCCCGAACCCCCAATTTCACGCCCCTACCATCTCCACCCCTAATCCCCCTCCACCCCTCCACTCCTAACCTCCAGTTCCACACACCCTACCATCTCCATCTCCCCAGTTTCACACCCCAAGAAATCTAATGATGGCCCTTGTTGGCGAAGTTGGAGAGCTGGCAGAAATCTTTCAGGTGAGAGAACACGTCATTATTGATGATGATGGCGAGGAAGAGGAAATGATGTCCTTATTGATGATGACGGAAACGAAAATGACGGGAAAATGAAATGAAAATGACGGAAATTACGTCCTTATTGATGATGATGGTGAGGAAGCGGAAATATTTCAGGTGAGAGAACAACGTCATTATTAGGCTTCTCACCTCCGCCACTGTTAGTGGTTGAGATCTGGGTCCTGCTCTAGGGGGGTTAATACCTACGCCACCAAAACGGTGGTTGGGAGTTTGGTTTGTTTGTCCTCGACACACCCCTGATGTAATGGGTTTTTTTGCTTTGTGGGTGCTTTTTCTTTTTGTTTAAAGCACTGAGTCGCATACACCCTCGAGGTGTCGAGTAGACTTTAACATGTAATGTAATGTAATTAGGGAACTGCAACTAATATTCTTGTTTGAAAACTAATATTAACTCATACTATTATTGTGCCACAATCATATAAGTTGTTCAAATAAATTCAAAATTCTGGTGAGACGGCTCGTCCGGCTAATATTACATAATATTATTTATTCACTAATATTTTATAACATACCCTACCCGAGTCATTATTGATGATGATAGTGAGGAAGATACTGATGATAATAAGGAGGAGGAGGAAGAGGAGGAGGATAATGGTGTCGATGAGGAGGAGGAGGAGGAGAAAGAAGAGGAGAAGGGTGTCGATGAGGAGGAGGAGGAGGAGGAGAAGGGTGTCAATGAGAAGGAGGAGGAGGGGGAGGAGGAAGAGGAGGAGCAGGAGGAGTAAGTTGAGAAGGATAAGGGTGACAATGAGGAGGAGGAGGAGGAGGAGAAGGGTGTCAATGAGAAGGAGGAGGAGGGGGAGGAGGAAGAGGAGGAGCAGGAGGAGTAAGTTGAGAAAGATAAGGGTGACAATGAGGAGGAGGAGGTGGAGGAAAAGGATAAGGGTGATGAAGAGGAGGATGCGGAGGAGGAGGAGGGGGATAAGGGTGACTATCAGGAGGAGGCGGAGGAGGAGGATGAAGGTGACGATGAGCATGAGGAGGAGGAGGAGGGGGGGATAAGGGTGACGATGAGCAGGACGAGTATGAGTGAGTCGTGAGTAGGAGTATTAAGTTTTATATAAGCGAGGTAGTAGTAGTAGATTTTATAATTTTTAACTATAGGAGTAGTGATTATTATATAAACTTGACGAATAGGATGAGGATTATAGGATTAGAGGGATAAGGGGTGACTATGAGCCAGGAGGAGGGGGAGAGGGGATGAGGATAAAGGTGACTAAGAGTAGTAGGAGGAGGAGGGTGAATATGGTGACTAGGAGGAGTAAGGCGGCGAAGGAAGGAGGATAAAGGAAGGAAAGGAAAGAGAAAGAAGTTTAACGGATGAGCAAGTAGGAGGGGATGGGGAGGAGGATAGGTGACGAAGAGTAGGAGGAGGGGATATAAGGAGGGGGATAAGGTGACGATTAGTAGGATTAGGAGGAGGTTTTATAATGTGACGATAGTCTTAGTCTTCGTATGAGATAAAGTTTACGATTAATTACATGTATTGATATTAGTGATCTTAATATTATCGCATTCTATGACCATGAGCAGGAGGGGGAGGAGGAGGAGGATAAGGGTTCCGATGAGGCTGAGGAGGAGGAGGGTACTAATATGGAGGATAAGGATGACGATGATGAGGATCATGATGAGGAGGAGCAGGGTTCTGATATAGAGGATAAGGGTGACGATGATGAGGATCATGATGAGGAGGAGCAGGGTTCTGATATAGAGGATAAGGGTGACGATGATGATGATGATGATGAGGAGGAGGAGGAGGAGGATAAGGGTGGCGATAAGGAGGAGGAGGAGGAGGAGGAGGATGGTGGCTATGATAAGGATGGCGGTGATGATGATACTGATGACAGTGAGGATGTAGAGGATTTGGATAATGGTGATGGTAGCGGTGATGAGGTTGAGAATGCTGAAGATAATGATGGTGTTGGTAGGATGGTGAGGAGGAGGGTGATAATAATGAGGTGGGTAACGATGATGACGTGGATAATGATGATGATGACAATGATGATCTCCGGAATGCAATTGGCTTGTTTTGTAAACAGCCCTTCCCAATATTGAGGTTGGGCAAGTCTATTTAGCCTATTTGGCTGCGCCTTAACCGGCTAGACTGTATGTACGTATGTATGTTACAGTCCAGGGGTAGGCAAAATAGGCTAAAGGGACTTTCCCAACCGTATAGGAAGGGCTTAAAAAGAAAAAGCACTGATGAACTGAACCCCAAACAATCGTTTAACTGACGGGGGCCCTGAGTTCGTGCAGACTGTAAAACACACACATGCTCTATCACCCCCTTGGTTGATAATGATGAGGATGATAATGATGATCTCCAGAATGCTCTGTTGCTTTCTCTTTTCGAAAATTTCATCTTAGATCCCTAGTTCTCACTGCCCGGAAAGAAGCTTTATTTGTTACCCACCACCACCACCACCACCACCCCCTTCTCAAAATGCTCTTTAACCCCCTTAGACTGCCTCCCGCCTGCACCGCCACCGCCACAACCCGGCCTACCATCCCCCCCCCCCCCCCTACCCCCCTATACCCCCCCCCCCCCCACACACACACACACACACCCCTGCTATATCATCACGCTCTATTACCTCCTCAGGCTGCTTTCCGCCTGCATCACCACCACCACCACACCCCAGCCTACCATCTCCACCCCTACCCCCCTGCTCTATCAACACGCTCTATCACCCCCTGGAATGCCTCCCGCCTGCACCGCCACCACCACCACAACACCCGAGCCTACCATCTCCACCCCCCCCACCCCCCCCCCCCCCCCCCCACACACACACACACACTGCTCTATCAACACGCTCTATCACCCCCTGATGCAGTGGAAAGGCGAGGTCCAACGTGGACTGCCAACATTTAGTGAGGAAGAGAAGACCCATGTTGGAGAAGAGCTGTCGGATGTCCTCCTCTATTTGGTAGGACCCTTCACATGCAAAAAAATAAAATTAGGAATACGTCATCTAGTCAACCCTATTATGGAGAAAGTACAGTAAGCCATCTAACTAAGATCTAGTGAGGGGGTGGGGGTGCTCCTGCTGCCCCTGTTCTCGGTTCACCTTCTCCAATCCGCCTCCCTTTCTCGCTGGCTGTGCTTAGTATGTTGGTTTCGTTTCTCTAGTTTGAGCTCTTGCTTGTGGCTTCTGGCATACGGGCAAGGATTTTATGTTGGCTGCAAAAACTATCAGATGCTTATAGCCACCTGTTTCACCCTGCTGCCCCTCCCCTTCACGCTCCCCTTCACGCTCCCCTTCACGCTCCCCTTCACGCTCCCCTTCACGCTCCCCTTCACGCTCCCCTTCACGCTCCCCTTCACGCCCCCCTTCACGCTCCCCTTCACGCTCCCCTTCACACTCCCCTCCACGCTCCCCTTCACGCTCCCCTTCACGCTCCCCTTCACGCTCCCCTTCACGATCCCCTTCACGCTCCCCTTCACGCTCCCCTTCACGCTCCCCTTCACGCTCTTCTTCCCGCCCCTAGTTTGTTTTTCAGGTTTGTGGGGGTGCCTTAAAAAGCCTCATGCATTCCTGTTATAAATTGGATGGTTGGCAGGCTGTGCTGCTGTCCTGTATCGGCAATGATTTGATGAGTTTATGTAACGACTCCTCTCTCTCTGCCCACCCATTCCAAACCAACACTTCTGCTTACACCAACGCTACTCCATTCGCCCATGTGGGTGTAGCTGAGGCTGGCTGACCCTTGCCCCACCATTCCAAACCAAAACTACTGCATGTGCCCATGTGGGTGTAGCTGAGGCTGGCTGACCCTTGCCCCACCATTCCAAACCAACACTACTGCATGTGCCCATGTGGGTGTAGCTGAGGCTGGCTGACCCTTGCCCCCCCATACCAAACCAACACTACTCCATGTGCCCATTGTGGGTGTAGCTGTGGCTGGCTGACGAGTGTGAAATTGATAGAGGTGCTGTCTCTGAGTCTCTCCCTACTGCCCTTGCCCCCCCATTCCAAACCAACACTACTGCTAAAACCAACACTACTCCATTCGCCCATGTGGGTGTAGCTGAGGCTGGCTGACATGTGTGAACTTGATACTGGTACTGGATCACCCTGCTGACCTTGCCCCCCCCATTTCAAACCAACACTACTGATGACACCAGCACTACTCCATTCTTCCTTGTGGGTGTAGCTGAGGATGGCTGACGTGCGTGAAGTTGAGATTGGGGCTGTCTCTACCTACTGCCCTTGCCCCCCCATTCCAAACCAACACTACTGCTAAAACCAACACTACTCCATTCGCCCATGTGGGTGTAGCTGAGGCTGGCTGACATGTGTGAACTTGATACTGGTACTGGATCACCCTGCTGACCTTGCCCCCCCCATTCCAAACCAACACTACTGATGACACCAGCACTACTCCATTCTTCCTTGTGGGTGTAGCTGAGGCTGGCTAACGTGTGTGAAGTTGAGATTGGGGCTGTCTCTACCTACTGCCCTCGCCCCCCCATTCCAAACCAACACTACTGCTAAAACCAACACTACTCCATGTGCTCATGTGTGTGTAGCTGCGGCTATCTGACGTGTGTAAAGTTGATATTGGTGCTTTCTCTCCCTGCTGCCCTTCCCCCCCCCCCATTCCAGACCAACACTACTGCTGAGACCAACACTACTCCATGTGCTCATGTGGGTGTAGCTGAGGCTGGCTGACGTGTGTGAAGTTGAGATTGGGGCTGTCTCCACCTGCTGCCCTTCCCCCCATCCATTCCAGACCAACACTACAGCTGAAACCAACACTACAGCTGACACCAACACTACAGCTGACACCAACACTACAGCTGACACCAACACTACAGCTGACACCAACACTACAGCTGACACCAACACTACAGCTGACACCAACACTACTCAATTCTTCCATGTGGGCTTCCTGTCATAAATTGGATGGTCGGCAGGCTGTGCTGCTGTCCTGTATCGGCAATGATTTGCTGAGTTTATGAAATGACTCCTCTCTCTCTGCCCCCCCATTCCGAACCAACACTTCTGCTGACACCAACACTTCTCCATTCTGCCATGTGGTTGTAGCTGAGGCTGGCTGACGTGTGTGAAGTTGATATTGGTACTGTCTCTCCCTGCTGCCCTTTTCCCCCCATTCCAAACCAACACTATTCCATGTGCCCGTTGTGAGCTTCCTATTTATAAATTGGATGGTCGGCAGGCTGTGCTGCTGACCTGCCTCGGCAATGATATGCTGAGTATATGTAACGAATCCTCTCTCGTGTGAGTGTAGCTGAGGCTGGCTGACGTGTGTGAAGTGGATATTGGGGCAGCGGTGCAACGAAAGATGAAGAAGAATGCTGAGAAGTATCCAAGCGAGTCATGCAAGTGAGTAATTGTGGTATTTTTATTTTTAAAAAGGATAACGCCTGGAGGGGTGTGGTGTTAAGGGGACCCTCCCGTACGCCGCAGCTAAGGAAAGTCACCATGGCAAAAACAAGTTCTATGCAGCGTCGCATGCGACGCTGAAAACTAGCGCAGAGTGTTCACGACGGAGCAACAGGTGGCAACGGAAGCGAGTTAGTTACGGGATCGTTGGCTGACGTGTCAGGCTTCGTCTCGGTTAGACGGGTGGACGGTCGGTCGGACAGACGGACAAATGGGTAACCCTGGGGGCTCCCGCCCCCTTGAAGAGGGGGCTCCGCCAATACTCCGGGTTGACAGAGGCTCATTCAACCCAGAACTGTTGGAGTTCACTCGCGGTCAAGTTCCCAGTTTTGATTAGGGAACGGCAACTAATATAAGTGTTTGAAAAGGACTGTTAACTAATATTACTACAGTGTCACAATTATGTTAGTTTTTCAAATAAATTCGAAATTCTGGTGAGACGGCTCGTCAGTCTAATATTAACTAACATTCACTAATATTATTCATTCACTAATATTAACGAACTTAGCCTTTCCATAGTTATGATGAGAGTGGCTGCTATTGTGAGGATAAGAACTCGACTTGTATGTGTGTATGTATGTGTGTATGTATGTATGTATGTATGTATGTATGTATGTATGTATGTATGTATGTATGTATGTATGTACGTATGTATGTATGTATGTGTGTATGTATGTACTGTATGTATGTATGTATTATGTATGTATTATGTAACGTAATGTATGTATGTATGTATGTATGTATGTATGTATGTATGTACGTACGTATGTATGTATGTATGTATGTATGTATGTATGTAGTATGTATGTACGTATGTATTGTGATGTATGTATGTATGTATGTAGTATGTATGTATGTATGTATGTACGTATGTATGTATGTAGTATGTAAGTATGTTGTATGTATGTATGTAATGTATGTATGTATGTATGTATGTATGTTTATGTATGTATGTACGTATGTATGTATGTCTGTATGTATGTATGTATGTAGTATGTACGTACGTACGTATGTATGTATGTATGTATGTATGTATGTACGTATGTATGTATGTATGTATGTATGTATGTATGTGTGTGTGTATGTATGTATGTATGTATGTATGTATGTGTGTGTGTATGTATGTATGTACGTATGTATGTATGTATGTATGTATGTATGTATGTATGTACGTACGTATGTGTATGTATGTATGTATGTATGTGTGTATGTACGTACGTATGTATGTATGTATGTATGTATGTATGTATGTATGTATGTACGTATGTATGTTACAGTCCATGGGTAGCCAATTAGGCTAAAAAGACTTGCCCGTCCTCGAACAGTCAGATCAAATATAAAATGCCAGTAGAAGTTGTGAAATATACTTATATGTATTCTGCAGGTTATCATTCCTCCTTGCTTGTATGTATGTATGATACAGTCCAGGGGTTTGCCAAATAGGCTTAAGGGACTTGCCCAACCGTGATGGGAAGGGCCTAAAGAAGAAAAGGCACTGATGAACTGAACCCCAAACAATATTTTTGTCGACGGGGGCCCGGAGTTCGTGCTACAGTGATCATGTAATTATTGCTTGTGGTGGCCCAGACGAGACCAAACTGAAGGCTTTCACAAAAAGCACTGTTCATTTGTCCCTGAATTCTTGTACTGCTCACAGCTTTGAAATGTATGCATATGTATTACCGGTATATGAACTGTATGATTTAATTTATTATCTCATTTATTATTCAACTTACTGGCGTAAAATCTATTTTTTTTACTTGAGAACATATGCACATTCTGTCCGTTACAGAAGTGCCAAACTTCGGCACTCGACAAGATTGATGACATCTATGCAAATTTCACAACCCACTGCCCAACCATTATCTGGGAATCTCTGAATGGTGGCTTGCCCCTTTTGCAGAGGGTCTTCGGCAAAGTACACGAAGTACAGAACCAATTCAGTTGGGAACAAAGTTGGAACCTCGACTGCCGAGGAGGTCAATGACAAGGAGGTAGAGGACAAGGACAAGGAGGACAGTGACGATGACAATGACAAGGAGAGGTCTTGAAGGACGAGGACAAGGACAAGGAGGTGGAGGACAACGACAATGACAAGGACAAGGAGGGCAAGGACAAGGCTTGAACGGGTCTTGCACACTCCGACAATGAGCCAAATGTTTGGGTGCGGAGGTGCCCGGTATTGTTCAAACGCCTGGACGGAGGCATGGAGAGACGGAGAACGGAGAGAGACGCAAGGGGAACTTAGGGCTTCAGCCCCGGGACCATGGGGGGTCCATAGGGGGCTAAAGCGAAAAGGACAAGGAGGACAAAGACAAGGAGAGGGCTTGGACGGGTCTTCAGCATGGGCCTTGGTCCTATATTACTTTGTTGCTACTTGAACTTGAACTTGGTTACAGGGCTCCCGCCAGCGATTTGGCTGCTCGCCGTCTTAGGCAGTAACATGCACAATTCAAATCAAAACATGATTATCAAAATTCACTTGATCTTAGCCCATTTCAGTGATACGATTGGTTTAGTGGCACACCAAATCGCTTTAACGACGGAGGGTCGGGGCTGCGGTTCCCCCTACGGTCACCCTTAGCGTTGCAGGTCGTTGTCAACCGCGATGGTAGCTTGTCCAGTCGAGGTGGTAGATGGTTCTCTGCCCGCATACGACGGGTTCCCTTAACACCACGCCCCACCAGGCGTTATCATTACAATTGATCTTGTTTGTTGTCACAGTCTTGTGGCTGCTCAAACCTGGAGGGAGTAGGGACCAGCATCCACTGTTTTTCTTTTTGGATACCAGCACCAGCTTCCAGGCAGCTCCCGGAGACTGCCACTGGGCCAAACCCAAAGATTACAGGAGCACTAGAAAGCTGCCGATATCACTTTCCAGGTTTCTAGGTTGCGTAAGGTTTGGACGAAGAGATAGCCTAGGGAGCTGCTTAGAAGCTGCTGCTCGTAGCTGAAAAGAAAAACTATGCCAGCATCACGTAGGCTCTCCAAAGGGCAACCTTTGCCTTCCATTGTCTCTAGATTGGATTGTTACACGGTTTCCAGCCAACTCTGGGCTGCTCACGGTCTCCCAATCCCAAGTCCCCCCCCCACCACCACCACCACTTCCCTCCCTCCCCCGCCGTGTGATACTCTCCCGGAAACCAGGGAGGTTACTAAGTGGATGGGAGAGTTGAAAGACTTGCCCGGGTGTATCATGGAGGCTTTCCAAAAGTCATTTTGCCCTTTCCACTTGTCACTGGATGCCACTAATAGATTACTGTTTGCGTTGGGTTGAGGGAGGGGGGGGGGGGGGGGGGGGAGGGGGCAAAAGTGTGGGTCTCCCTGTGCTAGGCCTCGACTGAAAAGGGTAGGCTGGATTGGATTGTTATATAGTTTTTTGGTGGAGCCCCCCTTTCTTGGGGGCGGGAGCCCCCAGGGTCACCCCCTTGTCCGACCGACCGACTCCCCGAGACAAAGCCTGACACGTCAGCCAACTGTTTCGTAACTAATTGGCTTCGGTCTGCTCGATTCCGTTGCCAACACTCTCCGCCAATTTTTCGGGTCGCTTGTGACGCTGCCTAGGACTGTCTTCCAATTCCAAGTCCCCCCGAGCAATGCCCACGGAAACCAGATATTCTACTGAGTGAATTATGCAGTTTAAAGGCGTGGGGTTGCGTTGGATAGTCCATTGTTTTAGTATAGCTGTTATTTTTAGGTGAGCGTATTTGCATATGCATTATTAGAAAAAGCACTGATGAACTGAAACCCAAAATAGGAGTGTGTGCAGGTTGGCTGTCCCTGGACTGTAACATACCAACTTATATGCGGTGGACAGTTTACAGGTATGCCCAGGTCATAGGATGGTACTTGGAAGCTTCATCCTAGCGGAATTTAGATGGGGGCTTCAGAGAGTAGGTCGTGAGTGGGTTGAGTCTATGGTTGGACTTTTGTCTAACCCCACGAACGTTTCCGTCGAATTTCATCTCCCAGAATGCATCATAGCAAGAGTGCCCACTGCACAGGCTTAATTTAATTCCATTTTCTCAGTCCCGGCAATGTCCATGGCTGAGGGCAGGCTTTGTGGTGGAGCGAGATTGGTACTGGGATCGGACCCTGGCTAGTGGTAGACGGTATTACCCGGCTGCGAAGTTCGAAAGGCTTATTCATCGGACCAGGTTGCATGCTTGGGGGGTGAATAGAATACGCATGCAGGTGTGTATGGTGGTGGTGGTGGTGGTGGTGGTGGTGGGGGGGGGGGGGGGGGGGAGTTCTGCCTAGGATGCTCGGGCACCTATCTATCTCTGGGCGGTACTAGTTGGAGTACCAGCCTCTATCTCTGGGCGGTACTGTAGCTACAAAAAAAAGCATGCCTACGTAGGGTCGTAGGGTGTGTTGCCAAGGGTAATATCACATACGTTATGTGGTATATTGGGAGGTGTGTGGCCCAGGGAACTTTGGGAGGACCCCCAGCTCTCCTGCCTGAGACGCAACCAATTTTCTAGCCTGCATCCTACAACGCAACGGACCCTTCCTTCTGGTCAACAGACTCTCCCCACGTTGCGTCCTGCGACGCAACGGACTCTTCGACGTTGCCTCTGCGGCGAAGGACGCAGCGTCCTGGACAACCTAGTGTATAACCAAGTTCAAGTTCAAGTTATCAAGCTGGACTCAATAGCTGAGACAACGTGTTGGGTTTGGGGATACGACTGGGAATTGTGTAGCCTATGCTGCATACTTAGGCAGTGATTTTAATACGGATTTTACCACAAATATTTAGTATGTGGCAGTCATGCATATGCCCAGGTGTGAACTTTGGTGAGGCAGACAAATTAAGTATCTGGCAGCCACATACCCAGGTGTGGACTTTGATGAGTCAGAAACATTAAGTATCTAGCAGCCCGATGCCCAGGTGTGGAATTTGGTGAGGCAGACATTAAATATCTGGCACGCGCGATATTGCTTACATTTGGTAAAATAAATATCGGGCTGAACGATTGGTCCAACATTCTGAGAATAAAAATATTGTGCTCCTTTAAACTCAATTCGTAAATCATGGTAACCTTAATAACAACCCCTAGTAACAAATCCTGGTAACCCTAGTAACAAACCCTGGCAACAAATCCTGGTACTATATCCCGGTAATAAAACCTGGTAACTCTATTTTAGTCACATTAGCTAGGACATGGTAGCTAAATTAAGGGGCCTAGCTGATCATTCGATGGCGCGTGCACTTGTCGGACCAGTGCTTGAAAGCCTCCTCGAAAGAGAAGGCGTGGGCAGGTAAAAGGCCTCGCATTGCCTATAGTGACTGGTGATCCTGCAGATGTGGTGATGCAACTCCTGTCTGTTGGGACGGCTTCTAAGGCTCCCATTCCTAGGGTAAAAAATGATAACGCCTGGTGGGGGGTGGTATTAAGGGGGCCCGTCGTACGACATTAGGGAACGGCCTGCTACTTTACCTGGACAAAGCTACCATGGCGGTTGACCGCGACCGCGAACACTAACGCGCACCTGTGGGGATCCGAACCGGGCACTTTCGTCGTTCAAGGAGGTCAGCCATTGAGCTATTCGTTGAACGGGAATCCTTGGGTATCAGTTTTGCAGGTAGAGTAGTCGCATGGCCTCAAGCAGGTGACTTGGCAGCCCAACCCCTAATGGATGGAAATGATAACGCCTGGTGGGGCGTGGGATTAAGGGGGGCCCGTTTTGCGACGGTAGGGAACGGGCTGCAACTTATCCTGGACAAAGCTACCGTGGCGGTTGACAGCGGCCGCGAACACTAAAGCGCACCCGTGAGGATACGAACCCGGCACCTTTGTCGTTCTAAGAGCTCGGCCATCGAGCCATTCGTTGAACGGGGATCCTAGGGTATCAGGTTTGCGGGTAGATGCGTGCCATGGCCGCAAGCAAGTCACTTGGCAGCTCTACCCCCAACAATGGATGGGTACTTCATGCACCCCACAAACATGCCAGATGGATACCCAAACAAAGCTTGCTACTTGGTCTAATGATTTTCATGTTTAAAAGTTGCAGCCTAGGAGTGTGTGTGGAACTGTGGAATGTTCAAAACCTTGTTGATGGCATGTTGATGACGAAGTAATGCAATGTTATGTTACATCCAATTTGAGGCAAGGGGATAGAAGGCTCGGCTAGGGTAAGAATGGCCATTCACCACCTCATTAAATTACTTGCAAAAGGTTCCGATTGTAGCACACATCCAAGGTTGTGAATCCATCTTCGCGTGAGATGTAAATAGGTAAATTGAGGTACACCTGTTACCTCCTAAAGCGTGGGCACTGTCCAGCATCACCCGCACGTAAGGTTCAAGCGTTTGGGAGCGTGGTCGGCGTCACTTAGTTCAATCCGTCCATACCGTTCGACCCGGAACCATTTCCGTGGCAAGTCATTCGGTAGCATCGTTCGCCGATATGGTCAACGCCACCGCGTCTGTCGTCGGGATCCCCTTCCCTTCGGAAGAGTGGGGACGCGGCGAAGAGCTGGCGGAAGGTGCGCGTGGCCTATTCGGATCTGGCTGGTAGGTAGCTCCGAGTGTGCCCACCCTAAATGCCAGCGTCATCGGTGGTGGCTGACTGGGGCTGCGGTCCACCCGGGTCCACCCAGGCCTGGGCATGTGTTCTGGCCCCAGGTCAACAGATCCACCGACTTCCCCACTCCTCGACCCCCCCTCTTTTTCCCCCTCGCCACCCACGGTAACACTTTCCCTGCCAGGATATAAAGCAACGCGCGATGAAGCCATCACTGTCACTCTCCAGACCCCAGGCACTTAACAGCTGTCCAGCTGAGTTGTTCTCGCCCCCCGAAGCTTTCCAACCTACCCAAACCGTGCGTCGACGGCGATATCACGATGAACCGTGCATCTACTGCACTGCGTGTCCTGATTCTCGTGGCCTTCGCGTTCGCCACATCTTTGGCGTACCCTGAGTAAGTCGGTTTACCCCTCCGACCAAATGTCCTGCAATGTATGCTTCCCCCCCTCCCTCCCCCCATCCCCAATCCATCCATCCATCCATCCATCCATCCATCCATCCATCCATCCATCCATCCATCCATTTATCCATCCACCATTTATCCATCCATCCACCCACCATCCACCATCCATCCATCCATCCATCATGTGTCTGAATCTCCCATCCATCTATGAACAACCTACTAGCAAATATTGCCCTGCTGACCCCTCTGCTACCAAACCCCCTGCTGACCCCCCCCCCCCTGCTGACTCCCTCCCCTACTATCTATCCTGCTGCCCTGCTGACCACTCCCCTGCACCCATCTACAGGGACTATGCCAAGAAGAGCTCTACCAAGTGTGACTCCAACCCCAACCGTGGATACGGCAAGCATGGTGCACCACAGGAGGATGGCAGCATGGCCTTTGCCATGCTTGAGTTTGATGAGGTTGTGGAGTCCCTGTGCCCTGGAGCTGACTAAAACTTCTCGGTGAGCTGCTCGACTGTGTATCATTCCTTGTGCTAGATAGTGGTATGGTCCATGCCTGGGTGTATGGGTGAGATGTCTACTCTGATCACACTTCATGAATGCATGCATCTTCTCGATCCACCATGTATGCCAGCTCTACTCTAACTGCCAGGCATCCATTCCATATCGTCATGCGCTGCTCCTCCTGCTTAGCTCCATGCTCTTGACACTGGGCTATACACCAGGATGATTTTTCCTCTTGCTTGTTGCTTACTTGCACCTCTTCCCCTGTGCAGGTGACCTTCCCCCTCAGTGGTGCTGAGGCATACATGACTGCCAGCAGTGGTGAGTTTGGCAACCCTTTCAAGTCCTCCTGCCCCAACCAAGTGGTGGCCGCTGCTGGTGCAGACTTTGTTGGCAAGGAGTATGTCGACAGCTACATCGTGGACTGCTCTGAGACTGGCAACGTGACCATCACTGTGACCTGGTCCAGGACCAAGACCGACAACTACCACCAGAGCAGCATCACCCTGCCCGTGAATGCGACCTGCATGCTTGAGTATTGTGAGTCCATCTTTTTTATTTCTGGGCTGCATGACACATCACACCTTCTTACTTGCTTGCACCCTGCCAACCTTGTCTGTGCTGTGTCTCTACTGTGACTCTCCCTCTTTCAGGCTCACTTGCACTGCTCACTCTGTTTTGTCCTGCCTATTCAAATGTACATTCATGAGTGATGAATCCATTTGACACATCACTCCTGTAGCTCCTTGCTTGTGCCCTCCTGACCTTTTCTCTGCTGTGTCTCTCCCTCTTTCAGGCTCCCAGGCCAGTGTCCCCACTCCTGACAGCCCTTACTCCCCCCCCGGCATGAATGAGGATAACACTGGGGAGGACGAGGATGATAGTGAGGAGATGGAGGGTGAAGGGACCAATGAGGAGGGTGAGGATGAGAGTGAGAAGGGTGGGGATGAGAGTGAGGAGGACAAGAGTGAGGAGGACAAGAGTGAGGAGGACAAGAGTGAGGAGGGCAAGAGTGAGGGCAAGAGTAAGCACAAGCGTGAGGACAAGCGTGAGGATACTGACGAGGAGGATGATTCTGACAGGAGGCGCTCTCTGGCCTCAGTTAGGAGGCTGCACCAGAAGAAATTCCATCAGAGAAGGGCTGCCAGGGCTTCTAGGAAGCACTTGTAGACAGCCCTTCTCCAAAGATGTCAGCAGCAGGATACAATAAGTTGAGATAGAATGCTCAGTCAGGGCTTAACACGGATGAATTGCAATCCTTGTACTGATGCTGCCTGGAGCCATGTACTGGTGCTTGTTCTAGCTTGAATATCAGTACTAGTGCTAGCTGGAGCCATGTACTGGTACTGGTTCTATCTGGAATATCAGTGCTGGTGCTAGCTAGAGCCATGTGCTGGTTCTGGTACTGGTGCTGATGAATTGCAGTCCTTGTACTGATGCTGACTGGAGGCATGTACTACGTTGCTGAATTGAGCCAAGCACTGACTGGTTCTGGTATTGGTGCTGATGATAGCCGTAATCCCTTTACTGGTCCTAGTTGGAGCCAAGTATTGGTTCTGGTACTAGCTGGAGTCCCTATATTGGTGCTAGTTGAAGCCATGTACTAGTACTGATGCTAGCTGGAGTCTTAATACTGATTGCTGGCTGGAGCCATGTATACAAGTTCAAGTTATGATGCTATGGTCACTGCTGCGGATAATGTGGTGTTGTGGTATATCTGAACATCACAATTATTATATGAGTTGCAGCTAAGTCTCCGTCAGGGTTCTGATGCACCCTATCACGAGCCTCCTGCCTGTCCATTGCGCAAGTCAATGTTGATTCATTTTGTCCATTTATCCGTTGTCCAAAACATCATTGTTCTGGACAGGTGATAGAATAGTGATTGAGACAAATTAATAGACAGACAACAGATGGTAAATAGCCCATCTACCCATTCATTTTGTTCATGTTACTAATACTAAGTCTCCCTTGGTTCCACACTGGCACACTTAGAGTCCAGTACGGCATCATGAATGATGCAGCCATCATCATCATTTGCATCACTGTCGGCCTACTCCTGTGTGTAGCATGAATATGCCGGTGTAAATACCGATAGTCATGTAATATTAAATGCTGGTGAAGCATGATTGCATCACGATATTACAAGTATCCTTCGATCATGAACCTAGCTTAGCTGCTGAAGATGTAAAGACAATGTTTTTGTTCAAGTGAGAGTGTGTGTGACCAACTGTTGTGTTGGGTTCCACCTGAATTGTTGTGATCATAGTTTCTTTAATTTTGAATGGATTGTAAATGACGACTCTGTTTACCCAGTTACCTCCCCTTTTCTTTGCTTGACTTCATGTCTACATCCACTTCCACAGCCACTTTCACAGCCACTCCTACGTTGAAGGGTCAGTTGCGGTGCAACTTGGAGAGGGTTGGTTGGGTCGCAGGACGCAGGCTATGGGTCAGTTGCGTCACGTCGCAGGCTGTGGGTCGTGTCGCAGGCTATGCAATTGGTTGCGTCTCAGGGCGCAGGCCGTAAATTTGGCTGCGTCTGAGCCTCTGAGGATGCAGAGATGGGAGTCCTCCTGAACAATCCTGCGCTCGAGACCCACATGCAATATGGAGTGTAGCATTAACGGCAGCAGATATGGTTACAGTATAGCTGATATGTAGGTTTAGTTTTCAGTAGTATAGACTGCAGACTCTACTCGGTATGCTCATTACATAGAGTGAAGATAACTATCAAGCATGGGAGCTTGGACTATATAGAAGAAGAAAGAAGATGGCAACAGTACAGATCTGTACTGCATTGCGGCGCACGTGGTCATAGCTGGCCTCGGTGCTGCACTGCAGGCGGCACAGGGCCCGGAGGGGACTTACACCTGTGCATACATTGGCACCCTAGATACGACGTATAAGTCGTCTCCAACAGTAGGAGAGCACATAATGATACAAATGGTGGCGGGGGTGACGGTAAGTGGTGCGAAGGGGCGATGGTACATCAATGAGTGTGGAACCATAGCGCGGAACTCCAATATTGATATTTGTAAACGCACAGCAGATTACAGTACAGCAGGGCACAGTGCAGTAGAGTAAAAACAAGTTAAATATATTACAGACTGAACTCGCTATCTAAATATATGTGCGTATGATCAGAAACTTTGGCAAATCCCGAAAACTGTAATGTATTACTGGTTTACGACTGTATGCGAGAACACAAATCATGTATTGACAAGCATCATTTGACTTTAAAGGCCATAAGTGTGAATTCCCGAGTATTGAGGGAAGCATAGATGCGAGTTATTACACAGATAGGCAGTCGGCAAGGATGCCGGCAGATGAAAGAAGTCGACAGTACCTCAGACGGAACTGCGTGGAACGGCACGTGGCCATAGCTGGCCAACGGCACTGCGGAAGGCACGCCAGGTAGTGTGACCTGCTGCGTGCTCTATTGTCACTCTACAGGCGGCATGAAAGCCGGACAATAACAATACGCCCCTAACCAGGAGTATCCCTAAATCCCTTCTACACCCAGAATGGACGTATCAAGCGGGCAGGCCTGATACTGGTAAACGGGAACAGAAATAATGTATTGGCAAGCATCACCCTCATTTGCCATTATTAGTTCCCTTACCAGGGACATCCCTAAATCCCTTCTACACCTAGGTAGGAGGACGTATGGGCCGGGCAGGCCTGATGCCAGTATTCCAGTAAACGAAAACACAAATCATATATTGACAAGCAACACCGTCATTTGCCATGATCAGTCCCCTAAAAATGTCCCCTTACCAGAGATATCCCTGAATCCCTTCTACACCCAGGCCTTGGAAGATGGGCCGGGCAGGTCTGTTGCCAGATGCGTCGGTACTGGCCAAAAGTACTGGCGTGAGCTGGCTGGGCGTAGAGAAGTCTGTCGTCAGCGTAGCCGAGTGTAGCGCAGCCGCACCCCCGCTGCCAACTCGCCAGACATCACCAGCACCACCAGCAGCTGCATCGTACACTTCACATCCCCTCTGGCAGGACGAGCCCTCGTAAATTTCTCTGCGCAAAACAAATACGGCAGAGCTGTGTACCTCGGCAGCTAGCTGGAGCTGGAGAGGAGACAAGGCGTACAGAGAGACAGGAAGACGAACAGGTTGAATTCGAAGGCTCGGGCTCGGGAGGGATGGGGGCTGCGCCGGGGAAAAGTCTTCCGAAGCTGAAGTAATCGTGTATAGTATATTCAAGTCAGCCCGTTTCGAGGGTCCGCATGTGTAAGCAGGCTCAGTGCGTAGGCAGGTGGCTGGTGAAGAAAGAGAGGGGATCAGATGGGGTCAGATCTGGGCGGAAGGTGGGCTGGACCCCTGGGCTGGACCTGAACCTAACCTCTTGTCCCAGCCTGGCAGGGGCCCCTGGGGGGGGCCTGCCATCCCGCCCAGCCCTCCCAACCGCGGCCAACATCTGCCAGCCTGGCCCGCCTGGAACTGCTGTCCCAATGTGCCTGCCCACTGTTTCCCCACTCATTTGTCCACAGTCCACACTCATTGATGTAGCGTCGCCCCTTTCCTCCTATTACCTTCACCTCCGCCTGCCTCCGCCAACATTTTTGTGCTCCCCTATATAAGCGCGCTCGCGATGGAGCTACCCAATCCACCCAACACACTGCGTTCCTGCTCGACAACCGATCAAGCCTCAGCTCAACATGATCATGACCATGGCACGCACCCCTGCTTCCCGACTCCGCGTTCTACTGCTCGTGGCCTTTGCTTGCGCTGCAACCATAGCTTACCCTGAGTAAGTCATACTGTCTTCCAGCAATTTGGCCATCTTGCGTCCTCGACTGCTCTGCCACCCTACAATACCAATCCAACTCACATACCCCCCACGCCCCCCCCCCCCCCACCACCACCACCACCACCACCTTTTCAACTCACATACCCCCCCACACACACACACCCACACACCCACACACCCACACACCCACCCACACACACACACACACACACACACACAGTACCCCCCACCCCACCTGTCCAACTCACCTACCCCCCCGACCCACCTGTTCAACTCACATACCCCCCCACGGCCCGCCACCCCACCCCTCCACCTCACCTACCCCCCCACCTCACCTGTTCAACTCACCTACACACAACCTGTCCAACTCATCTACTCCCCCCCCCCCCCCCCCCCCCCCCCCCCCCCCACACACACACACACACACACACACACACACACCTCCACCTATCCAATCTACCTACCACCCCACCCCACCCCACCCCACCCACGCGCCCATCCATCCACTTGAGCAAAAGATACCAGTATGTAAACCAAAGCATCATGATCCGTGCCAGCTTATTTTCATGAAGATCACTCACACTCACAGCACTGCCTGGCTCAGGGATCAACTTGCTGCTGCCTTGGGAAGGACTATAAGAGCCCAGCTGGGTACCCCCCCTGCTGACTACTACCCTGCTATGCCCCCCCCCCCCACACACCACCACCCCACCCCCACCCCACCCCTGCTGACTCCCTCCCCTATTCCCTATCCTACTGCCCTGCTGACCACTCCAGTGCACCCATCTACAGGGACTATGCCAAGAAGAGCTCTACCAAGTGTGACTCCAACCCCGACCGTGGATATGGCAAGCATGGTGCCCCACAGGAGGATGGCAAAGTGGCCTTTGCCATGCTTGAGTTTGATGAGGTTGTGGAGTCCCTGTGCCCTGGAGCTGACTACAACTTCTCGGTGAGCTGCTTGACTGTGTATCATTCCTTGTGCTAGATAGTGGTATGGTCCATGCCTGGGTGTATGGGTGAGATATGTACTCTGGTCACACTTCATGAATGCATGCATCTTCTCGATCCACCATGCATGCCAGCTGTTCTCTAAATACCAGACATCCATTCCATATCGCCATGCGCTGCTCCCACTGTCTAGCCCCATACTAGGCTATACACCATGATGAACCTTACCCTTGCTTGTTGCTGATTTGCACCTCTTCCCTTGTGCAGGTGACCTTCCCCCTCAGTGGTGCTGAGGCGTACATGACTGCGAGCAGTGGTGAGTTTGGCAACCCTTTCAAGTCCTCCTGCCCCAACCAAGTGGTGGCCGCTGCCGGTGCAGACTTTGTTGGCAAGGAGTATGTCGACAGCTACATCGTGGACTGCTCTGAGACTGGCAACATCACCATCACTGTGACCTGGTCCAGGACCAAGACCGACAACTACCACCAGAGCAGCATCACCCTGCCCGTGAATGCGACCTGCATGCTTGAGTATTGTGAGTCCATCTTTTTATGTCTGGGGACTCTATATTTAGGAGTTTGTTCAGGTACAAGGGGTTCATTATTTGTTCTTGTGCTGTCCTGGGCTTGTTTCTTTCGTATGAAGTGACTGGCTAAGTGCTAGGGTGAGTAGTTATATTTGATGGTGCTAAAAGGTTTAAGAGTATAACTGCCATTCTGCAATGTTGTTTGTAATAGACCCGATCAATCACTCATCCCCCAGACATGACCAAACCAATGTTGTATGTAGTACAATGTTACCTTCACCCAATCAACCAAGCATTCCACATACGCGATCATACCCACTAACTGTGTATGTAATTCCATGTTGCATTCACTGCATGCATCATAGCTGTAGCTTCTTACTTGCTTACACCCTGCCGCCCTTGTCTGTGCTGTGTCTCTGCTGTGTCTCCCCCTCTTTCAGGCTCACTTGAACTGCCCACTGTGTTTTGTCCTGCCTAGTAAAATTTACATCCATGAATGATGACTCCATTTGACGCATCACACCTGTAACTCCTTGCGTGTGCCCTCCTGACCTTGTCTGTGCTGTGTCTCAGGCTCTCAGCCCAGTGTCCCTACTCCTGACAGCCCTTACACTCCCCCCGGCATGAATGAGGATACCACTGAGGAAGATGAGGATGAGAGTGAGGAGATGGAGGGTGAGGATGAGAGTGAGGAGGACGAGAGTGAGGAGATGGATTCTGAGGAGGAGATGGAGGGCGAGGATACTGACAAGGAGGATGATTCTGACAGGAGGCGCTTTCTGGCCTCAGTCAGGAGGCTGCACCAGAAGAACTTCCACCAGAGGAGGGCTGCCAGGGCTTCTAGGAAGCACTTGTAGCCAGCCTAGCCTCCAAGATATAAGTAGCAGTGTGACATGATGTGGGTACTCATGCGTAGCATATACTCATGTCAATCTGCCAGGGCTTCAAGGAAGCACTTGTAGCCAGCCCTTCTCCAAAGATGTCAGCAGCAGCTGGCGGCAGGATCCAAATAGAATGGCCAGTCAGGATTGTGGGATTGATGAGTTTCAGTCACATGACTGATTGCTGGCTGGAGCCATGCATCCAAGTCAAAGTTATGATGCCATGGTCACTGCTGCTGATACTGTGGTGTTTAGGTAAGGATAACTCCACATAATGGTAGGGCGTGTTGCTAAGGAAGCCCGTCGTACGCGGGCGGGGAGCGCTCTCCCACCTGAACTGGACAAGCTACCATCGCGGTTGACAACGACCAGCAACGCCAAGAGCGACCGAAAGGGGAGTCGAATCCCCGACTCTTCTTCCTCAAGCGATCTGGTCTACCACTAGAACATTGTATATCACCAAAAGGGGCTGTGTTGTGGTATATATGTACACCACAACGATTATTAGATGCGTTGAAGATAAGTCTCGGTCAGGGTTCTGGTGCACCCTACCATGAGATCTGCCTTTCCATTGCGCAAGTCAATGTTGATTCATATTGTCAATTTATCCGTAGTCCAAAGCACCATTGTTCTGGACAGTTGATAGAATAGTGATTGAGACAAATAAATAGGCAGACAGCAGATGGTAAATTGCCCATCTACCCATTCATTTTGTTCATGATGCTCAAAAGTCCCCCTTGGCTTTGCCAACCAGCTGGCACATGTGGAGTCCAGTACTCCAACCCAGTACGTCACCAGGGAAGATGGAACCGTCGTCATCATTCATTTGCAGCCATTCCTGCCTACTCCTGTGTGGAGCATAGCATAAATATGGTGTAAATACTCTTGCATGATTGCATCACTATCAGCCTACTCCTGTGTAGAGCATGGATATGCTGGTGTAAATAGCGAAATGCATGTTATAATAAATGGTGGTGATGCATGATTGCATCACCATATTACAGATGTCCTTAAAGCACGACCCTAGCCTAGCTACTGAATATATATAGACAATCGTTTGGTAACGTGAGAGTGTCCTTAAAGCACGACCCTAGCCTAGCTACTAATGTCCTTAAAGCACGACCCTAGCCTAGCTACTAATAGATGTAAAATGTTTGGTAACGTGAAAGTGTTTGTGACCAAGGGTGGTGTTGGGTTCCATTTGGATTGATGTGATCATAGTGTCTGTATCTTTCAATGGATTGTAAACCAGGCCTATGTTTGCCGTAACCAGTAACCTCCCTCTGTCTTCCCTCTCCCTCCTTCCATTATTGCTTTAATTTTTGAAGCACATTTGTATATGCAGTCGCGATTTAAAATGTTGCAGCTTCCCGAGCCGGCTGTTCAGCCAAAGCTGAAGTAACCTAGTGAAACTGGAAGCTGAGATAAACAGCATTTTATAAGAGCATAACTATTTGAGCTTGACCCAGTGGGTGACTCAAGGACATGCCTAAAAGCTGCTGCTCGTAGCGGGAAAGAAAAGCAGTCTGTGACAGCTGCTGACCGTTGCTCATGGAGCTTGCCAGTCGACCTTCTTTGAAAAACCAACCGACTGAAATATTGAGTCATATAAACTATTAAGTAATGCTTACTACCGTACTACTGGTGCAACTACCGGTACTATATTTTGAGCTTAGGGCTACCATAGGGAGACCCACCCTTTGAGGCGTAAATCCTCCTTGACAAACAAACTAGCGTTATATCACGTAAGGAAACCATGGGGAATAACTCACCCAATACATTTGATGTTGCCTCGGGAGCAAGGGAGGCGGTGTCATTCACGTAGAGATTATATATACCGGTATCGAAGGACGCCTTCTTCTCTTCCTCTCTAGCTTTCAGGAAGTGGGGTCGCAACAATTTGTAGTGCTTGAACTTTTCATCAGAGAATTTATCAAAGATACTGTAGCTTTGTACCTTCAGCTTCCAACGCCTCCTCACTGAGTCTGTGACCATCTCTGCTGTAGGCACAATATAAACATGACGAATGGTAGATCATGGATGAACTTCCATCCCGAGACCAGAAATTGACATATATATAAATATATACGAACAGTTTTACAGTCCAGAGTCAAGAAAATAAAAAATGAGGACCACACAGAAAGGAAGCATACTTTGCTAGGCTTGTATGTGGTAGGTCTATGCCTGATATTAAAGAACGAACAAGAATGGAAGAATATCATAAAATGTAATAATGGAAGAATGGGTTGTCCAGGCCATGGATGGAAGTGATCAGAATCAACCTCAGGTTGATGAATAATGATCCAGGCCATGGGAGCTACATATAATAATAATCAGTCTAAGAGTTACGAATGGTTGTTCCCATGGCGCAGAAGGGAATGGTAAAGGAGGAAATACAGACAACTGCTACTCAAGGAGGATAGTCCTTTGTCTAGAGTCTAGCACATAAACAAGGCTGGTATAACCTGTCTTGCTAGACGACGGGCCTGGTTCCATTGGTGCACCCCCACTAGGATTCCCAGAAGGGTTTAGCTATCCATCCCGTCCATATCCGGACGTGTTTGGGTTCAACAGCTCGGAGAGGCTAGCCTTAACGGAGAGGGGTTCTTAGAGCCTCAAGCCTGAAGCCTAAAGCCTGGAATTGTTGAAGCCTGAAGCTTTGAGTTCCTGAAGCCAGAATCCTGAAACCTGTGGCCTGGAGTTATTGATGCCAGAAGCCTGAAACCTTTGGCCTGGAGTTATTGAAGCCAGAAGCCTTCAGGCTTCTGGCTTCAATTACTCCAGGCCACAGGCTTCAGGTTCCAGGCTTCAGGCTTCAATAACTCCAGGCCACAGGATTCAGGTTTCAGGCAATTGGCTTCTGGCTTCAATAACTCCAGGCCATAGGATTCAGGTTTCAGGCTTCAGGGTACTTCAAGAATCTGAATCCTGTGGCCTGGAGTTATGGAAGCCAGAAGCCTGAAGCCCACGGCCTAGAGCTCCTGAAGCTTGAAGCTTGAAGCCTGAAGCCAGGGTCCAGATCTCCCCCCAGAACTTGGCGGTTTAGCGGAGAAACGAATTTCCCCCTTAAGTCCTCGCATAATTCCAAAATGACCTGTCGCTGACCGGGACGACCTTGGGCTTCAAGCTATTCATAGTACCAGTGGTACACAGAACAGAAACACATTGCAAATAAAGCGCAGCAGTCGGTGGCAACGGGGCACAAAGGGGGCAACATCTGCCTCAGTAGCCGTAGCAGTAGCATCCCCGTACACGCCTCCAACAGCAGGCTCCATGGCAGCGGCAGTGATGGTTCGAATAGCAACCACAGGCTCTGTGGCAGCAACAGCAGGAGCAACCAGTACCTCCATAGCCACCAAAGGCTCTGTGGCAGCAACAGCGGGAGCAACCAGTCCCTCCGTAGCCACCACAGGCTCGGTGGCAGCAACAGCAGGAGCAACCAGTACCTCCATAGCCACCACAGGCTCTGTGGCAGCAACAGCGGGAGCAACCAGTCCCTCCGTAGCCACCACAGGCTCGGTGACAGCAACAGCGAGATCAACCAGTACCTCCATAGCCACCACAGGCTCTGTGGCAGCAACAACAGTCTCTCTGCTCCCAGCAATGGGTTGCTTGGCAGCAACAGCAGGGACCTCCAGACTCACAGGAACAGGAAGTGCGAGAGCAGCATCCATGGCCTCTACTGCAGTAGCAGGCTCCTCAGTAGGCACTAATATGTAGCTGGCAGCTGGCTGTGCAGCAGATGCTCTCTGAGTGAGGAACAACTCCTTGGCCTTGTTCTTGCGAATCTCTGCTTCATCAGCAACTGCCGCCACACCACATGGGGCACCCCTGTTGCGCAGCCTGATCAGCACGCGGGTGATCTTTTGCAACCCCCATAGCAGTCTCTCAAGGCTGGGTCGATCGCTGGGCAAGGGTTGCATGGCACAATCTGCTTGGTTATGGAGAAGAGATATGCATTCCTCTGATTTCGTGGAGGCATCCTCCCTGGATACATATGGCAGGTGCGAGAGGCAGAACTTGACGGTTTTGCCAAAACCAAAGATGTCATGCAAGTGGCTGCCAGGCTCACCCTTGTTGCAGTAGACCTCACTGCCCAACGCACTGCAGGAACAGGTGGACAGGCAGGTAGGAAAGGTGTCAGTTTTGTGCTGTTTTAACTATTTTTGTCGGAGGATATTGTTCGCAGTGCTAGGTGCTGGTGTTGGTGGTGATGACGGTGTTGTTGTCGGTACTGGTGGCGGTGCTGTTTGTGCTGGCTGTTTTTATGAAAGGGGCTGTGATGAGATGCATCTCAAGAGCTCAGCCCCCAAGGCAGATGGTTTCAGGACATTGGGCCATATGTTTGCCCCAACCTAGCAAAGATAACCAAGCACAACAACCCAGGCCAGAGTTGTTGCAATTGTGAATTAGTGAACTGAGAGAAAAGGAGGTTTATTGCCCAACTCCTCACCACTGGCAAACTCGCTCACCCAGGCCCTCTCAAACACTCCTCATCACTCACTCAGGGAGGACATCATCTGGCGATTGCACAGCCTGTGACACACCGAAGTCACTTATCACCGAGCACAAATTGTCTCCGCCATGGTTGAGGACGAGGACGTTCTGTGGCTTCAAATCGTTATGAACAATCTTGCATTCCTTCAGCGTCTTCATCCCTTCCAACATCCCACAGAGCAGCACGCCAAGGTTTGCAAGGTCGATAGTGGGCCCGTTTCTCTGCACAAAGCTGAACAAGCTGTGATGGCAGGAAGAATAGGGGGTGGAAGAAGTTCGTTAGCCAAAGTAACCATGCTCTTGATTGAGTTCACACATTCTGATAGTATGCAAACAGGTTTTTCACGCTTTCACACCCAACATAAGCCCACCTTTCTGATGCAAGCTCTACGACGATGCAACCACGGTAGGTCCAAGTTCCACAGCTGTCAACTCTGGATTCAATGAACCATCCAAGGGTCCCAGCAACATTGGGGCGGCCAGACACATACAACATAAGGGCCACCTGTGGTCAGGACACAGAAAGTGAAGTATGAGCATAGGTGGTACCAAAGGCATCAGTGCAAGCATCTGAAGGATCAGAAGAGGAAGGAAGAACAAACACGCCTGCATGTGGAGACCCAGTCATCATACACAATCAAGAATTACAACTGTCAAAAGCTCACCAGATTGTTGCCCCTCTTACCTCATTCTGAAACGTCTCAATTTCCTCAGTAATGAACTTTTTAGCACCCGCCCAGTAGAAATCTTTGACCGCAACCTACATTTCATGTAATGTATGCACATGATTCAGCACCAGCATAAATGTATCTTTGGCAGACTGGGGGGAAAGAGCAGCCAATGGGGTACACATGGTTTGCACAGAGTGGGGCAGTCAGGCCTACTACATGCAACATTTGAGCAGCCATGCTTGAACAACATGCGTGTTGCTACATGGGGCTGACTAGTGTCAGTGAGGACCCCCCCCCCCCCCCCCCCCCCCCCCCCCTCGGAACACAAACAACAGTCAGGTAGGAACTTACGAAACCAGGGGTGAATCCAGGTACCCGAGAGGACTGCAGGTACCCTAGGCACACTGTGGCATAGCCTCCAAAGCCTAGGCCCATGGGGGCAGTACCCTCAGCAGTAGAAACACGAGTTAGGCCTTCCTTCTTCACATCCATCGGGATGGCCTTGTTCGCCATGCTGGGTGGCAGTTGCTGGGCGATGGCGGCGCTTACATCTTCCTCGAATGACTGCACCGGCCATACACACAATTCTTCCTGCACAATATGCGGAAGGCAATAGAGACTTAGGGGATATTTGGGTATATCAGGACATCAAGGAGACCTCTGAGGCGTCTGGGATTTTTTTACATGTAGACAGCATCATAATAAGGTGCCATGTGCCTACAAAACAGATTTATTTTGAGTTCAATTATTACTTTTGAAGCTCACTGCTGGCGCGGTCACATCCAAAACGGCCACGACATAGTCTCCAAACCAACCCAGCCCCTGCCCTCCTACCCTTATTATCAGCATCAGCATCAGCATCATGCCGTAATCGCTTCGCTAGGGTAGTAGACCAGGAGGGTTGCATGGACATATTGTGCAGTTGCCTTGAATTATCCCCTAAAGTCAATAGGCTAATATGCTGCAAGGCTCATTTCATTGGCAAAACATATCAACTATCAGACAAATTATCTGACATCTGGTTATGCACATCTCAGAAACAGATAACATCACGCGATAGCGCGGGCGATAACAATTTAATTGCACGGTGTTGGGCTTCGTGGGCCTGGTATGTATGGAAGCAAGGCTGTATGGTTCTGTCCCATGTGCTGAAGTAAGTTTGGGGAACATGTGGGCAGCCTGCCAGCCAGGTATGTAGGTGATCTGACTTACACTGGCAAGGGTGTGACGTAGTACCAACCTGAGAATTTACCCTTCTTGCGGAATTGACCCAGCGCCCTCGCTTCACGCTCAGCTAGTTACATCTTTGAGACCTTAATTAGGAAGCTAATTAAGTAGGCGCATTTAACGGAGGAAGGGCGGAAGCTTCGCGAGTAGGTGCGGATGGAAATTGCGCATTCCTGAGATTGTCCTTACTGAGCCTGGAGGCTCACTACGGGGCAGTAAGGAATGCGAGATATACTGATGCAAAAAATCGAAGAGGGCCGCACGAAGGGAAAGTGAATTGAGAGCTTCGACAACGACAGTCGACGACGCGATGTATATAGGGATCAGGGGGGGCGTCGGACAAGGGGTATCGATAGATATAATTATAGAAGAAAGACCGATACATCTGTTTAGACATATCCAGGTAGATCGGTCCTTTGTTTTTGCTTTTTAAATACTTCAAATAACAATGATCCACCTTTCACTCACCGATTCCTCAATAATTAGCATGATCTGAAGCTGTTTAATAGCATCCTATGAAGTCAACATCTGACAACAAGTATGGGATACACACTATCATTCAGATCAGAAAGCTAGTTATATGATATTTCCATCCTCAGATCTCTCTAGCACTTATTTATCAAGAATTAAGGAAGATATCAGTGCTCAACTACATCATATGGTATCAAAATATGACCAACAGTTTCTACACGAAGTCATGTTAAATGAACCTTCATCCCCAACTAGTTGCTTTCCAAAAGTTCAGAAGTAATCTGATTGATGGCTATATACAAGTACTGCCAATATCTTGTTCATATGTTCCATTCAAAACGTGCATGACCTCAACTACTTATACTGCAGAGATGTTGCACCTCATCTCAATTGGGTATAGGGGGCAAGAAATGGATTGTCATCCCCAATCAGAGTAACTCTTCTGAAGAGCCCTCTTCCCATCCTCCCCAGTCAGGAAATGGGGGTGCAGCTTATTGGCAGCTTATTGGCAGTGAAGCCCATGATGATTAAATTAAGGTGGTACGTTCAAAGCTGCTACCAATATTGGGGGGTTTCAAGGTCTCCTCACTAAGTTCAACCACAACGAGACTTAGCCTCTCACCTTCGTGAATTGGATCATGTGGGAGGCGACGTCCCCCTTCCTTTTTGGTAGGACCTCGACTGTCGTCGTTGGAAGGTTACTTTTGACTGTGTCCTTCATCTGCATCAAAGAATGGAGAAGTCTGGTCAAAGCCGTGAAACTATTATCTGCTCGCCGTTAGTAAGCGTTTGTGATGTCTATGGTAGGGAGTGGGGGCTGCTCAGCATAATTGGGATTCGCTTATTTGAGAATGCCATTCACGGTCGCGGGTTGGGTAGTTAGTATTTGGTCCCTTGCGAGCTGACATGGAAGGAAAGCGTGGACATTTTAAGGGTTCAAAAGAAAGGACAGTAGCAGCTGTGTTGGGGTGGGCCGATAGGCTCCTTTACCCACCTCGATACTTGCAGTATGTTTATTCTTGCTAATCTCGGACTGCTTCAAGCTCAATGAGACAGGCAGTGAATTTTGCTGGGGGCACTTGGCCCGTTTTTTCCAGGTAGGCATTTTCATGTAGGCTGGATATCCTTCAGCGTTTGATTTTGTGGGGAGGCGTAGCAGCGGAGGGCTAAATTGAAGGAAGGAGCTCAGAGAATATCTGGCGGACAAGAGGAATGAGTCGGATTCATTGGGTGGAGGTTATAGCCTGTACTGGATGAAGTACAAAATAATACTGGAACCAGCCCGCAGCCCACCTAGCTACCTAACTGGCCATGGCTATGGGTCTTCTAGCTTTGAGGACGAGGATGCTTTTCTGGATAAGCGAACTGCATTCTTGGAAACTGCTAATTGATGTGCGGGAGACTGAACAGAAGAAAGCTTTGAATTGGGGAAGGGGCCTAGCGGGAGTGATCTGGCCTGCTTTTCGGAATGTAGAAGTCCCCGAGACCTCGGTCCTAGCCAGCAAGTATTAATTGGACACAAAGGATAGGCCCGAGCAGTAATATTGAGCATCTGGAAGGCAGGGGTGAATATATAGCAGGGTACTTCAAACGGACGTCAGGGGTTGCGTCCACTGTTCACTGAATAGCTGGGGGCCGTATGTACTTATCAGAATCCTACGTCCTGCGGCAAATCTCGGGATTTGAAAGCCGCTAATGTGGGGAGCCGATGACTGAGCCTTTTTGCTGGAGTAGTAGACTAGTAGACGACACAATGGAACTGTCTCTGTCTCGGTTCGTTGGTCAGCCCCCTGAGGGGGACAGACCTAAGCGATACTTACCCGAAATCGTCAAATCCTCACATCCTCACATCCTCAAATCCTCAAATCCTCCCAAGATAGAAACGATTAAACCGACTTCTTTCGCATGGAATCGACCTCTGAGGGCATACCCACGTGGACAACTTTGTCATATTTTTCAACATCCAATAAGAAATGTAACAATTTTAGACAACTGAACTACAAACCCAGAAGCCATCGTGTTCCATACTCCACCCCCGGGACATGCATTATTGTCAGCGTGTACTACTAGGACACGAGTGCATCATTGGCATCTGATCAGATACCAATGAGGCACTCGTGTCCTAGTAGTTCACGCTGACATATAATCAGCGTGTACGCTCTACCAGAGTGAGTGAGAGAGAGAGAGAGAGAGAGAGAGAGAGAGAGAGAGAGAGAGAGAGAGAGGGGGGGGGGGGGGGGGAGCCTTCAGGAAGTGGGGGCGCAACAATTTGTAGTGCTTGAACTTTTCATCAGAGAATTTATCAAAGATACTGAAGCTTTGTCCCTTCGGCTTCCAACGCCTCCTCACTAAGTTTGCGACCATCTCTGCTGTAGGCACAATATACACATAACGAATGGTAGATCATGGATGAATTTCCATCCCGAGTCCAGTAATTGTCATATATATATCCGAACAGTTTTACAGTTCAGAGTCAAGAAGAAAAAATGAACACCACACAGAAAGGAAGCATACCTTACTAGGCTTGTATGTGGCAAGTCTGTGCCTGATACCGTATTAAATAACGACCAAGAATGGAGGAATATCATACAATGGAAGAATAAGGCATGTAATAATGGAATAATGGGACGTCCAGGCCATGGATGGAAGTGATCAGAATCAACCTAAAATTTATGAATAATTATCCAGGCCATGGGAGCTACATATTTGATCCACCTGTTTGAGCCACCTGTTTGATTCTCTTGTACAACCTATCCTTGATTTGAGCCACCTATTACTCTTGTACAACCTATCCTTGATTTGAGCCACCTGTTTGATTCTCTTGTACAACCTATCCTGAATTTTGGCTGTGAGGTGTGGGCTCCTTCTATTCTGAACAACACACTTATCTCAAATGACCATGCTTGTGAGAAATGGCTTAGAGGTATACTTAAACAAATGTTGGGTGTTTGCCAATCTACTACATCTAATATTATCATGGAAGAGCTGGGTAGAACCCCGTTGTGTTTTGCTTGGCTTAAACAAGCTTTGCGCTTCTGGAACAAGACCATACATAAAGAACCTGAGGATCTCATTAGAATGGCTCTTGAGGAATCTTTTGACTCCAACACTGGCTGGGTTCATGACTTGCGTTGTGCTCTCCACAAGCTAGGATCCAGTAAAAACATCAACATTTTGGAGGCTGTCGATGTCGAAGGTATTATGTCTGAAGTTTTTGAGTCATGGAGGTTTAAGTACCCAAGTGACACCAATGCAGTTAGAGACATCCCTGATGAGAGAAGGGTTGGCTTTAAACGCCTCCGATACCAAAAATGGTTCGCAGCCAACAGCAATGATGAGAATGGCTTGATTCCTTTTACATCCGCCTTACATAAGCAGGATCAGATTCGTTCTATAGCACAGTTTAGAATGGGTTCCCATTGGCTGAACACAGAAAGAATGAGGGTGGTGGATAGAGCACACATCCCTCGCTCAATGAGACACTGTCAAATGTGTGGGTTCCAAAAAACTGAGGATGAAATGCATATGTTTGAGTGCCCTTTTTATAATGATATTCGCCTCCGCTACCAGAATCTGTTTACAGATATTTATAGGCATGTCCATGAGGATACCGACTTAACCGTATGGAATGTGGAATTCTGCGATTCCACATTCAGAACCTTTATGAATGGAAATGGCACTAAGTCTTTTTGGAGCAACCTAGCCGACTATCTTTCTACTTGTAGAAGAGCAAGACAGGAAGCCCTGGACTGCTTAGTGGCACCGTAATTTATTATCCCTTTTTTTTCTTCTTGAGACTTCTCATTTGTTAGCTTCTTACCTCCGCCACTGTAAGTGGTTGAGATCTGGGTCCTGCTCTAAGGGGTTTAATACCTACGCCACCAAAACGGTGGTTGGGAGTTTGGTTTGTTTGTCCTCGACACACCCCTGATGTAATGGGGTTTTTTGCTTTGTGGGTGCTTTTTCTTTTTGTTTAAAGCACAGAGTCTCATACACCCTCGCGGTGTCAAGTAGACTTTAACATGTAATGTAATATAATAATCAGTCTAAGAGTAACGAATGGTCGTGCCCATGGCACGTAAGGGAATGGCAAAGGAGGTAATACAGACAACTGCAACTCTAGGAGGATAGTCCTTTGTCTCCCTTTGGATCCTCCTTTCCATCCCTTGTAGGAGTTAAACAAGGAGACCCCCTATCCCCACTCCTTTCGGTCTGTTCATTGATAGAATTGAATCGTTCCTCCAATCCAAGCTCCCAAATGTAGGGGCTGAGCTTAGGGGAAAGATTCTGCAACTGTTACTTTATGCTGATGACCTAGCTATAATGGCAGAATCCCCGGCAGATATGCAAGCGATGCTTGACTGCCTGAGAGATTTCTGCGAGGCTACTAAGATGGCTGTGAATATAAAGAAAACTGAGATTGTCGTTTTCAACAAACAATTCTGTGATGAGGCCCGCATGGATCCTGATTACAAATTTGTCTATGATGGAGCACAACTTTCTACAAAGTTATCTTTTATCTACTTGGGATCCCTCTTTGTGGATGGTGACTCAAGCAATCGTGCAAAAGCTGCTTTTTCTAGGATGCTCACTAAGGCCCAAAAGGCACACCACATGCTTCGTAGGCGATGCCATACTATGGAGATATACAATATTGATATTCTCACCCACCTGTTTGATTCTCTTGTACAACCTATCCTGAATTTTGGCTGTGAGGTGTGGGCTCCTTCTATTCTGAACAACACACTTATCTCAAATGACCATGCTTGTGAGAAATGGCATAGAGGTATACTTAAACAAATGTTGGGTGTTTGCCAATCTACTACATCTAATATTATCATGGAAGAGCTGGGTAGAACCCCGTTGTGTTTTGCTTGGCTTAAACAAGCTTTGCGCTTCTGGAACAAGACCATACATAAAGAACCTGAGGATCTCATTAGAATGGCTCTTGAGGAATCTTTTGACTCCAACACTGGCTGGGTTCATGACTTGCGTTGTGCTCTCCACAAGCTAGGATCCAGTAAAAACATCAACATTTTGGAGGCTGTCGATGTCGAAGGTATTATGTCTGAAGTTTTTGAGTCATGGAGGTTTAAGTACCCAAGTGACACCAATGCAGTTAGAGACATCCCTGATGAGAGAAGGGTTGGCTTTAAACGCCTCCGATACCAAAAATGGTTCGCAGCCAACAGCAATGATGAGAATGGCTTGATTCCTTTTACATCCGCCTTACATAAGCAGGATCAGATTCGTTCTATAGCACAGTTTAGAATGGGTTCCCATTGGCTGAACACAGAAAGAATGAGGGTGGTGGATAGAGCACACATCCCTCGCTCAATGAGACACTGTCAAATGTGTGGGTTCCAAAAAACTGAGGATGAAATGCATATGTTTGAGTGCCCTTTTTATAATGATATTCGCCTCCGCTACCAGAATCTGTTTACAGATATTTATAGGCATGTCCATGAGGATACCGACTTAACCGTATGGAATGTGGAATTCTGCGATTCCACATTCAGAACCTTTATGAATGGAAATGGCACTAAGTCTTTTTGGAGCAACCTAGCCGACTATCTTTCTACTTGTAGAAGAGCAAGACAGGAAGCCCTGGACTGCTTAGTGGCACCGTAATTTATTATCCCTTTTTTTTCTTCTTGAGACTTCTCATTTGTTAGCTTCTTACCTCCGCCACTGTAAGTGGTTGAGATCTGGGTCCTGCTCTAAGGGGTTTAATACCTACGCCACCAAAACGGTGGTTGGGAGTTTGGTTTGTTTGTCCTCGACACACCCCTGATGTAATGGGGTTTTTTGCTTTGTGGGTGCTTTTTCTTTTTGTTTAAAGCACAGAGTCTCATACACCCTCGCGGTGTCAAGTAGACTTTAACATGTAATGTAATATAATAATCAGTCTAAGAGTAACGAATGGTCGTGCCCATGGCACGTAAGGGAATGGCAAAGGAGGTAATACAGACAACTGCAACTCTAGGAGGATAGTCCTTTGTCTCCCTTTGGATCCTCCTTTCCATCCCTTGTAGGAGTTAAACAAGGAGACCCCCTATCCCCACTCCTTTCGGTCTGTTCATTGATAGAATTGAATCGTTCCTCCAATCCAAGCTCCCAAATGTAGGGGCTGAGCTTAGGGGAAAGATTCTGCAACTGTTACTTTATGCTGATGACCTAGCTATAATGGCAGAATCCCCGGCAGATATGCAAGCGATGCTTGACTGCCTGAGAGATTTCTGCGAGGCTACTAAGATGGCTGTGAATATAAAGAAAACTGAGATTGTCGTTTTCAACAAACAATTCTGTGATGAGGCCCGCATGGATCCTGATTACAAATTTGTCTATGATGGAGCACAACTTTCTACAAAGTTATCTTTTATCTACTTGGGATCCCTCTTTGTGGATGGTGACTCAAGCAATCGTGCAAAAGCTGCTTTTTCTAGGATGCTCACTAAGGCCCAAAAGGCACACCACATGCTTCGTAGGCGATGCCATACTATGGAGATATACAATATTGATATTCTCACCCACCTGTTTGATTCTCTTGTACAACCTATCCTGAATTTTGGCTGTGAGGTGTGGGCTCCTTCTATTCTGAACAACACACTTATCTCAAATGACCATGCTTGTGAGAAATGGCATAGAGGTATACTTAAACAAATGTTGGGTGTTTGCCAATCTACTACATCTAATATTATCATGGAAGAGCTGGGTAGAACCCCGTTGTGTTTTGCTTGGCTTAAACAAGCTTTGCGCTTCTGGAACAAGACCATACATAAAGAACCTGAGGATCTCATTAGAATGGCTCTTGAGGAATCTTTTGACTCCAACACTGGCTGGGTTCATGACTTGCGTTGTGCTCTCCACAAGCTAGGATCCAGTAAAAACATCAACATTTTGGAGGCTGTCGATGTCGAAGGTATTATGTCTGAAGTTTTGAGTCATGGAGGTTTAAGTACCCAAGTGACACCAATGCAGTTAGAGACATCCCTGATGAGAGAAGGGTTGGCTTTAAACGCCTCCGATACCAAAAATGGTTCGCAGCCAACAGCAATGATGAGAATGGCTTGATTCCTTTTACATCCGCCTTACATAAGCAGGATCAGATTCGTTCTATAGCACAGTTTAGAATGGGTTCCCATTGGCTGAACACAGAAAGAATGAGGGTGGTGGATAGAGCACACATCCCTCGCTCAATGAGACACTGTCAAATGTGTGGGTTCCAAAAAACTGAGGATGAAATGCATATGTTTGAGTGCCCTTTTTATAATGATATTCGCCTCCGCTACCAGAATCTGTTTACAGATATTTATAGGCATGTCCATGAGGATACCGACTTAACCGTATGGAATGTGGAATTCTGCGATTCCACATTCAGAACCTTTATGAATGGAAATGGCACTAAGTCTTTTTGGAGCAACCTAGCCGACTATCTTTCTACTTGTAGAAGAGCAAGACAGGAAGCCCTGGACTGCTTAGTGGCACCGTAATTTATTATCCCTTTTTTTTCTTCTTGAGACTTCTCATTTGTTAGCTTCTTACCTCCGCCACTGTAAGTGGTTGAGATCTGGGTCCTGCTCTAAGGGGTTTAATACCTACGCCACCAAAACGGTGGTTGGGAGTTTGGTTTGTTTGTCCTCGACACACCCCTGATGTAATGGGGTTTTTTGCTTTGTGGGTGCTTTTTCTTTTTGTTTAAAGCACAGAGTCTCATACACCCTCGCGGTGTCAAGTAGACTTTAACATGTAATGTAATATAATAATCAGTCTAAGAGTAACGAATGGTCGTGCCCATGGCACGTAAGGGAATGGCAAAGGAGGTAATACAGACAACTGCAACTCTAGGAGGATAGTCCTTTGTCTCCCTTTGGATCCTCCTTTCCATCCCTTGTAGGAGTTAAACAAGGAGACCCCCTATCCCCACTCCTTTCGGTCTGTTCATTGATAGAATTGAATCGTTCCTCCAATCCAAGCTCCCAAATGTAGGGGCTGAGCTTAGGGGAAAGATTCTGCAACTGTTACTTTATGCTGATGACCTAGCTATAATGGCAGAATCCCCGGCAGATATGCAAGCGATGCTTGACTGCCTGAGAGATTTCTGCGAGGCTACTAAGATGGCTGTGAATATAAAGAAAACTGAGATTGTCGTTTTCAACAAACAATTCTGTGATGAGGCCCGCATGGATCCTGATTACAAATTTGTCTATGATGGAGCACAACTTTCTACAAAGTTATCTTTTATCTACTTGGGATCCCTCTTTGTGGATGGTGACTCAAGCAATCGTGCAAAAGCTGCTTTTTCTAGGATGCTCACTAAGGCCCAAAAGGCACACCACATGCTTCGTAGGCGATGCCATACTATGGAGATATACAATATTGATATTCTCACCCACCTGTTTGATTCTCTTGTACAACCTATCCTGAATTTTGGCTGTGAGGTGTGGGCTCCTTCTATTCTGAACAACACACTTATCTCAAATGACCATGCTTGTGAGAAATGGCATAGAGGTATACTTAAACAAATGTTGGGTGTTTGCCAATCTACTACATCTAATATTATCATGGAAGAGCTGGGTAGAACCCCGTTGTGTTTTGCTTGGCTTAAACAAGCTTTGCGCTTCTGGAACAAGACCATACATAAAGAACCTGAGGATCTCATTAGAATGGCTCTTGAGGAATCTTTTGACTCCAACACTGGCTGGGTTCATGACTTGCGTTGTGCTCTCCACAAGCTAGGATCCAGTAAAAACATCAACATTTTGGAGGCTGTCGATGTCGAAGGTATTATGTCTGAAGTTTTTGAGTCATGGAGGTTTAAGTACCCAAGTGACACCAATGCAGTTAGAGACATCCCTGATGAGAGAAGGGTTGGCTTTAAACGCCTCCGATACCAAAAATGGTTCGCAGCCAACAGCAATGATGAGAATGGCTTGATTCCTTTTACATCCGCCTTACATAAGCAGGATCAGATTCGTTCTATAGCACAGTTTAGAATGGGTTCCCATTGGCTGAACACAGAAAGAATGAGGGTGGTGGATAGAGCACACATCCCTCGCTCAATGAGACACTGTCAAATGTGTGGGTTCCAAAAAACTGAGGATGAAATGCATATGTTTGAGTGCCCTTTTTATAATGATATTCGCCTCCGCTACCAGAATCTGTTTACAGATATTTATAGGCATGTCCATGAGGATACCGACTTAACCGTATGGAATGTGGAATTCTGCGATTCCACATTCAGAACCTTTATGAATGGAAATGGCACTAAGTCTTTTTGGAGCAACCTAGCCGACTATCTTTCTACTTGTAGAAGAGCAAGACAGGAAGCCCTGGACTGCTTAGTGGCACCGTAATTTATTATCCCTTTTTTTTCTTCTTGAGACTTCTCATTTGTTAGCTTCTTACCTCCGCCACTGTAAGTGGTTGAGATCTGGGTCCTGCTCTAAGGGGTTTAATACCTACGCCACCAAAACGGTGGTTGGGAGTTTGGTTTGTTTGTCCTCGACACACCCCTGATGTAATGGGGTTTTTTGCTTTGTGGGTGCTTTTTCTTTTTGTTTAAAGCACAGAGTCTCATACACCCTCGCGGTGTCAAGTAGACTTTAACATGTAATGTAATATAATAATCAGTCTAAGAGTAACGAATGGTCGTGCCCATGGCACGTAAGGGAATGGCAAAGGAGGTAATACAGACAACTGCAACTCTAGGAGGATAGTCCTTTGTCTCCCTTTGGATCCTCCTTTCCATCCCTTGTAGGAGTTAAACAAGGAGACCCCCTATCCCCACTCCTTTCGGTCTGTTCATTGATAGAATTGAATCGTTCCTCCAATCCAAGCTCCCAAATGTAGGGGCTGAGCTTAGGGGAAAGATTCTGCAACTGTTACTTTATGCTGATGACCTAGCTATAATGGCAGAATCCCCGGCAGATATGCAAGCGATGCTTGACTGCCTGAGAGATTTCTGCGAGGCTACTAAGATGGCTGTGAATATAAAGAAAACTGAGATTGTCGTTTTCAACAAACAATTCTGTGATGAGGCCCGCATGGATCCTGATTACAAATTTGTCTATGATGGAGCACAACTTTCTACAAAGTTATCTTTTATCTACTTGGGATCCCTCTTTGTGGATGGTGACTCAAGCAATCGTGCAAAAGCTGCTTTTTCTAGGATGCTCACTAAGGCCCAAAAGGCACACCACATGCTTCGTAGGCGATGCCATACTATGGAGATATACAATATTGATATTCTCACCCACCTGTTTGATTCTCTTGTACAACCTATCCTGAATTTTGGCTGTGAGGTGTGGGCTCCTTCTATTCTGAACAACACACTTATCTCAAATGACCATGCTTGTGAGAAATGGCATAGAGGTATACTTAAACAAATGTTGGGTGTTTGCCAATCTACTACATCTAATATTATCATGGAAGAGCTGGGTAGAACCCCGTTGTGTTTTGCTTGGCTTAAACAAGCTTTGCGCTTCTGGAACAAGACCATACATAAAGAACCTGAGGATCTCATTAGAATGGCTCTTGAGGAATCTTTTGACTCCAACACTGGCTGGGTTCATGACTTGCGTTGTGCTCTCCACAAGCTAGGATCCAGTAAAAACATCAACATTTTGGAGGCTGTCGATGTCGAAGGTATTATGTCTGAAGTTTTTGAGTCATGGAGGTTTAAGTACCCAAGTGACACCAATGCAGTTAGAGACATCCCTGATGAGAGAAGGGTTGGCTTTAAACGCCTCCGATACCAAAAATGGTTCGCAGCCAACAGCAATGATGAGAATGGCTTGATTCCTTTTACATCCGCCTTACATAAGCAGGATCAGATTCGTTCTATAGCACAGTTTAGAATGGGTTCCCATTGGCTGAACACAGAAAGAATGAGGGTGGTGGATAGAGCACACATCCCTCGCTCAATGAGACACTGTCAAATGTGTGGGTTCCAAAAAACTGAGGATGAAATGCATATGTTTGAGTGCCCTTTTTATAATGATATTCGCCTCCGCTACCAGAATCTGTTTACAGATATTTATAGGCATGTCCATGAGGATACCGACTTAACCGTATGGAATGTGGAATTCTGCGATTCCACATTCAGAACCTTTATGAATGGAAATGGCACTAAGTCTTTTTGGAGCAACCTAGCCGACTATCTTTCTACTTGTAGAAGAGCAAGACAGGAAGCCCTGGACTGCTTAGTGGCACCGTAATTTATTATCCCTTTTTTTTCTTCTTGAGACTTCTCATTTGTTAGCTTCTTACCTCCGCCACTGTGAGTGGTTGAGATCTGGGTCCTGCTCTAAGGGGTTTAATACCTACGCCACCAAAACGGTGGTTGGGAGTTTGGTTTGTTTGTCCTCGACACACCCCTGATGTAATGGGGTTTTTTGCTTTGTGGGTGCTTTTTCTTTTTGTTTAAAGCACAGAGTCTCATACACCCTCGCGGTGTCAAGTAGACTTTAACATGTAATGTAATATAATAATCAGTCTAAGAGTAACGAATGGTCGTGCCCATGGCACGTAAGGGAATGGCAAAGGAGGTAATACAGACAACTGCAACTCTAGGAGGATAGTCCTTTGTCTCCCTTTGGATCCTCCTTTCCATCCCTTGTAGGAGTTAAACAAGGAGACCCCCTATCCCCACTCCTTTCGGTCTGTTCATTGATAGAATTGAATCGTTCCTCCAATCCAAGCTCCCAAATGTAGGGGCTGAGCTTAGGGGAAAGATTCTGCAACTGTTACTTTATGCTGATGACCTAGCTATAATGGCAGAATCCCCGGCAGATATGCAAGCGATGCTTGACTGCCTGAGAGATTTCTGCGAGGCTACTAAGATGGCTGTGAATATAAAGAAAACTGAGATTGTCGTTTTCAACAAACAATTCTGTGATGAGGCCCGCATGGATCCTGATTACAAATTTGTCTATGATGGAGCACAACTTTCTACAAAGTTATCTTTTATCTACTTGGGATCCCTCTTTGTGGATGGTGACTCAAGCAATCGTGCAAAAGCTGCTTTTTCTAGGATGCTCACTAAGGCCCAAAAGGCACACCACATGCTTCGTAGGCGATGCCATACTATGGAGATATACAATATTGATATTCTCACCCACCTGTTTGATTCTCTTGTACAACCTATCCTGAATTTTGGCTGTGAGGTGTGGGCTCCTTCTATTCTGAACAACACACTTATCTCAAATGACCATGCTTGTGAGAAATGGCATAGAGGTATACTTAAACAAATGTTGGGTGTTTGCCAATCTACTACATCTAATATTATCATGGAAGAGCTGGGTAGAACCCCGTTGTGTTTTGCTTGGCTTAAACAAGCTTTGCGCTTCTGGAACAAGACCATACATAAAGAACCTGAGGATCTCATTAGAATGGCTCTTGAGGAATCTTTTGACTCCAACACTGGCTGGGTTCATGACTTGCGTTGTGCTCTCCACAAGCTAGGATCCAGTAAAAACATCAACATTTTGGAGGCTGTCGATGTCGAAGGTATTATGTCTGAAGTTTTTGAGTCATGGAGGTTTAAGTACCCAAGTGACACCAATGCAGTTAGAGACATCCCTGATGAGAGAAGGGTTGGCTTTAAACGCCTCCGATACCAAAAATGGTTCGCAGCCAACAGCAATGATGAGAATGGCTTGATTCCTTTTACATCCGCCTTACATAAGCAGGATCAGATTCGTTCTATAGCACAGTTTAGAATGGGTTCCCATTGGCTGAACACAGAAAGAATGAGGGTGGTGGATAGAGCACACATCCCTCGCTCAATGAGACACTGTCAAATGTGTGGGTTCCAAAAAACTGAGGATGAAATGCATATGTTTGAGTGCCCTTTTTATAATGATATTCGCCTCCGCTACCAGAATCTGTTTACAGATATTTATAGGCATGTCCATGAGGATACCGACTTAACCGTATGGAATGTGGAATTCTGCGATTCCACATTCAGAACCTTTATGAATGGAAATGGCACTAAGTCTTTTTGGAGCAACCTAGCCGACTATCTTTCTACTTGTAGAAGAGCAAGACAGGAAGCCCTGGACTGCTTAGTGGCAACCGTAATTTATTATCCCTTTTTTTTCTTCTTGAGACTTCTCATTTGTTAGCTTCTTACCTCCGCCACTGTAAGTGGTTGAGATCTGGGTCCTGCTCTAAGGGGTTTAATACCTACGCCACCAAAACGGTGGTTGGGAGTTTGGTTTGTTTGTCCTCGACACACCCCTGATGTAATGGGGTTTTTTGCTTTGTGGGTGCTTTTTCTTTTTGTTTAAAGCACAGAGTCTCATACACCCTCGCGGTGTCAAGTAGACTTTAACATGTAATGTAATATAATAATCAGTCTAAGAGTAACGAATGGTCGTGCCCATGGCACGTAAGGGAATGGCAAAGGAGGTAATACAGACAACTGCAACTCTAGGAGGATAGTCCTTTGTCTCCCTTTGGATCCTCCTTTCCATCCCTTGTAGGAGTTAAACAAGGAGACCCCCTATCCCCACTCCTTTCGGTCTGTTCATTGATAGAATTGAATCGTTCCTCCAATCCAAGCTCCCAAATGTAGGGGCTGAGCTTAGGGGAAAGATTCTGCAACTGTTACTTTATGCTGATGACCTAGCTATAATGGCAGAATCCCCGGCAGATATGCAAGCGATGCTTGACTGCCTGAGAGATTTCTGCGAGGCTACTAAGATGGCTGTGAATATAAAGAAAACTGAGATTGTCGTTTTCAACAAACAATTCTGTGATGAGGCCCGCATGGATCCTGATTACAAATTTGTCTATGATGGAGCACAACTTTCTACAAAGTTATCTTTTATCTACTTGGGATCCCTCTTTGTGGATGGTGACTCAAGCAATCGTGCAAAAGCTGCTTTTTCTAGGATGCTCACTAAGGCCCAAAAGGCACACCACATGCTTCGTAGGCGATGCCATACTATGGAGATATACAATATTGATATTCTCACCCACCTGTTTGATTCTCTTGTACAACCTATCCTGAATTTTGGCTGTGAGGTGTGGGCTCCTTCTATTCTGAACAACACACTTATCTCAAATGACCATGCTTGTGAGAAATGGCATAGAGGTATACTTAAACAAATGTTGGGTGTTTGCCAATCTACTACATCTAATATTATCATGGAAGAGCTGGGTAGAACCCCGTTGTGTTTTGCTTGGCTTAAACAAGCTTTGCGCTTCTGGAACAAGACCATACATAAAGAACCTGAGGATCTCATTAGAATGGCTCTTGAGGAATCTTTTGACTCCAACACTGGCTGGGTTCATGACTTGCGTTGTGCTCTCCACAAGCTAGGATCCAGTAAAAACATCAACATTTTGGAGGCTGTCGATGTCGAAGGTATTATGTCTGAAGTTTTTGAGTCATGGAGGTTTAAGTACCCAAGTGACACCAATGCAGTTAGAGACATCCCTGATGAGAGAAGGGTTGGCTTTAAACGCCTCCGATACCAAAAATGGTTCGCAGCCAACAGCAATGATGAGAATGGCTTGATTCCTTTTACATCCGCCTTACATAAGCAGGATCAGATTCGTTCTATAGCACAGTTTAGAATGGGTTCCCATTGGCTGAACACAGAAAGAATGAGGGTGGTGGATAGAGCACACATCCCTCGCTCAATGAGACACTGTCAAATGTGTGGGTTCCAAAAAACTGAGGATGAAATGCATATGTTTGAGTGCCCTTTTTATAATGATATTCGCCTCCGCTACCAGAATCTGTTTACAGATATTTATAGGCATGTCCATGAGGATACCGACTTAACCGTATGGAATGTGGAATTCTGCGATTCCACATTCAGAACCTTTATGAATGGAAATGGCACTAAGTCTTTTTGGAGCAACCTAGCCGACTATCTTTCTACTTGTAGAAGAGCAAGACAGGAAGCCCTGGACTGCTTAGTGGCACCGTAATTTATTATCCCTTTTTTTTCTTCTTGAGACTTCTCATTTGTTAGCTTCTTACCTCCGCCACTGTAAGTGGTTGAGATCTGGGTCCTGCTCTAAGGGGTTTAATACCTACGCCACCAAAACGGTGGTTGGGAGTTTGGTTTGTTTGTCCTCGACACACCCCTGATGTAATGGGGTTTTTTGCTTTGTGGGTGCTTTTTCTTTTTGTTTAAAGCACAGAGTCTCATACACCCTCGCGGTGTCAAGTAGACTTTAACATGTAATGTAATATAATAATCAGTCTAAGAGTAACGAATGGTCGTGCCCATGGCACGTAAGGGAATGGCAAAGGAGGTAATACAGACAACTGCAACTCTAGGAGGATAGTCCTTTGTCTCCCTTTGGATCCTCCTTTCCATCCCTTGTAGGAGTTAAACAAGGAGACCCCCTATCCCCACTCCTTTCGGTCTGTTCATTGATAGAATTGAATCGTTCCTCCAATCCAAGCTCCCAAATGTAGGGGCTGAGCTTAGGGGAAAGATTCTGCAACTGTTACTTTATGCTGATGACCTAGCTATAATGGCAGAATCCCCGGCAGATATGCAAGCGATGCTTGACTGCCTGAGAGATTTCTGCGAGGCTACTAAGATGGCTGTGAATATAAAGAAAACTGAGATTGTCGTTTTCAACAAACAATTCTGTGATGAGGCCCGCATGGATCCTGATTACAAATTTGTCTATGATGGAGCACAACTTTCTACAAAGTTATCTTTTATCTACTTGGGATCCCTCTTTGTGGATGGTGACTCAAGCAATCGTGCAAAAGCTGCTTTTTCTAGGATGCTCACTAAGGCCCAAAAGGCACACCACATGCTTCGTAGGCGATGCCATACTATGGAGATATACAATATTGATATTCTCACCCACCTGTTTGATTCTCTTGTACAACCTATCCTGAATTTTGGCTGTGAGGTGTGGGCTCCTTCTATTCTGAACAACACACTTATCTCAAATGACCATGCTTGTGAGAAATGGCATAGAGGTATACTTAAACAAATGTTGGGTGTTTGCCAATCTACTACATCTAATATTATCATGGAAGAGCTGGGTAGAACCCCGTTGTGTTTTGCTTGGCTTAAACAAGCTTTGCGCTTCTGGAACAAGACCATACATAAAGAACCTGAGGATCTCATTAGAATGGCTCTTGAGGAATCTTTTGACTCCAACACTGGCTGGGTTCATGACTTGCGTTGTGCTCTCCACAAGCTAGGATCCAGTAAAAACATCAACATTTTGGAGGCTGTCGATGTCGAAGGTATTATGTCTGAAGTTTTTGAGTCATGGAGGTTTAAGTACCCAAGTGACACCAATGCAGTTAGAGACATCCCTGATGAGAGAAGGGTTGGCTTTAAACGCCTCCGATACCAAAAATGGTTCGCAGCCAACAGCAATGATGAGAATGGCTTGATTCCTTTTACATCCGCCTTACATAAGCAGGATCAGATTCGTTCTATAGCACAGTTTAGAATGGGTTCCCATTGGCTGAACACAGAAAGAATGAGGGTGGTGGATAGAGCACACATCCCTCGCTCAATGAGACACTGTCAAATGTGTGGGTTCCAAAAAACTGAGGATGAAATGCATATTTTTGAGTGCCCTTTTTATAATGATATTCGCCTCCGCTACCAGAATCTGTTTACAGATATTTATAGGCATGTCCATGAGGATACCGACTTAACCGTATGGAATGTGGAATTCTGCGATTCCACATTCAGAACCTTTATGAATGGAAATGGCACTAAGTCTTTTGGAGCAACCTAGCCGACTATCTTTCTACTTGTAGAAGAGCAAGACAGGAAGCCCTGGACTGCTTAGTGGCACCGTAATTTATTATCCCTTTTTTTTCTTCTTGAGACTTCTCATTTGTTAGCTTCTTACCTCCGCCACTGTAAGTGGTTGAGATCTGGGTCCTGCTCTAAGGGGTTTAATACCTACGCCACCAAAACGGTGGTTGGGAGTTTGGTTTGTTTGTCCTCGACACACCCCTGATGTAATGGGGTTTTTTGCTTTGTGGGTGCTTTTTCTTTTTGTTTAAAGCACAGAGTCTCATACACCCTCGCGGTGTCAAGTAGACTTTAACATGTAATGTAATGTAATGTCTATAGCCTAGCACAGAAACAAGGCTGGAACAACCTGTGTTGCTAGACGATGGGCCTATTTTCATTGCCCCCCCCCCCCCCCCCCCCCCCCCCCCCCCCCCAGAATTCCCAGAGGGATTTAGCTATCCAACCTGTCCATATCCGGACGTGGTTGGGTTCAACAGCTCGGAGAGGCTAGCCCTAAAAGAGACGAGGTCCTGAAGCCTGAAGCCTGGAGGTCCTGAAGCCTGAAGCCTGAAGACAGAAGCATGGAGGAACTTAGGAACTATGGATTTTGAGTTCCTGAAACCTAAAGCCTGAATCCAGGAGCCTGAAGCAAGAAGCCTGAAGCCCGTGGCCTGGAGATCCTGCGGCCTAAAACCTGGAGCATGAAGCCAGAAGCCTGAAGCCCGTGGCCTGGAGTAAATGAAGCCTGAAGCCTGAAGGCAGAAGCCTGGAGTTCCTGAGGCCTAAAGCTTTAAACCATAAGCCTGAAGCCTGAAGCCCGTGGCCTCGAGTAAATTACGCCTGAAGCATGGAGCATGAAGCCGGAAGCCCGTGGTCTGGAATTCCTGAGGCCTAAAGCCTGGAGCATGAAGCCTAAAGCCCGTGGTCTGGAGTAAAAGAAGCCTGAAGACATAAGATAGAAGCCTGGAGTTCATGAAGCCTAAAGCTTAAATCTAGAAGCCTGAGGCCTGTGGCCTGGAGTAAATGACGCTCAAAGCCAGAAGCCTGGAGGTCCTGAAGCCTGAAGCCTAAAGACCGTGGCCTGGAGTTCCTGAGGCCTAAAGCCTAAAGGCAAAAGTCTGGAGTTCCTGAAGCCTCAAACCCGAAACTTGAAGCCTGTGGCCTGGAGTTCCTGAAGCCTGAAGCCTAGTGCTAGTGTGCCTCTGAAAGCTGGCATGACAGGCATTCCAATGCAGATACAAGCTTTGGGCTTGAGACAGTCACTGGGTAATTGAGCTGGATGGAAGCTGCTATGTGTAGCTCAAAAATGAAACAGTGTTTGGCTCCAAGCTCTTCACAGCAACACACCACACACTTGGCTTGGCTTGGCTCCAAGCACTTCACAGCAACACAGCGTTGCACATTAGGCGCAGCATTGGGCTGCAGTTAGGCTTTGCGGAACCAACGGCGGGCTCATTGACCTTAGCATAGGCAGCCTTCTGTACGCAGGACAGCACAGCGTTGCCCAACATAGGTAGCAGTATTGGGCGGCCGCTGGGCTGGGAGGAACCAGATGACTCAGTAACCTTAGCTGTGGCTGCGCTCTCTACCCACGACAGCGCAGCGCCCCACAACATGCGCTGCAGTAGTGGGCTGCGGCTGGGCTTTGAGGATGCAGCACCTGCCTTGGTGTCCTTACCAGTAGCATCCCTCTCCACCCACAGCAACACAGCGTTCCACAACATGCGCTGCAGTAGGGGGCTGCAGCTGGGCCTTGATGAAGCACCAGCAGCCTTGCTGACCTTAGTACCGGTAGTCTTCTCTACCAACAACAGCACAGCATTCCACAACATGCGCATCTGCAGTGGGTCGCAGATTGGCTTTGATGAAGCACCATCTGTCTTTGTAATTTTGGCAGTGGCGGACTTCTCCACCAACAGCAACACAGTTTTGCTCAAATGGCGCAGCAGCGGCAGTGTGCGGCAGCTGAACTTCGATAAAGCACCAGCTGGCTCAGTCACAGCAGCAGCAGCAGGAGCAGCCCTCTCCACCCACAACAGCACGGCGTTGCATAACATGCGCAGCAGCAGTGGACGGCAGCTGGGCTTTGAAGAAGCATCAGCTGGCTCTGTCACAGCAGCAGCGGCGGCGGCCCTCTCAAAACACATCATCACAGGTGCGCAAAACAGGCTCAGCAGTTGGCGGCGGCTGGACTTTGAGGTGTCATCCCTCTCTTCACCTCCAAGAACAGGCACTGTGGCTGCAACAGCAAGCACACCAGCAGGAGTAACGGGTACCTCTATAGCCACCACAGGCTCTGCGGCAAGAACACCAGGCACTTGGGGTGCAGCAATGGGTTGCTTCAAACAAACAGCATGGTACTCCCCGCTCGCAGCAACAACATCTACAGAAGCTGCAACCAAGTCCTCAACTGCAGTAGCAGACTCCTCAGTAGGCTCTAACTTGAAGCTGGCAGCTGTCTGTGCAGCAGCTGCTCTCTGAGCAAGGAACAACTTCACAGTACTGCAGGAACAGGTGGATAGATTGGTAGGAAAGGTGTCAGTTTTGGGTCGATGTTAGTGTTGGTGGTGGTGGATATTGTTCGCACTGCTGCGTCCTGGTGTTGGTGGTGTACTACAGGAACAGGTGGACAGGTTGGTAGGAAAGGTGTCAGTTTTGTGCTGATGTTACTGTTGTTAGTGGTGGATATTGTTCGCAGTGCTGCGTGCTGGTGTTGGTGGTGATGACGGCGTTGTTGTTTGTGCTGTTTGTGCTTGCTGTTTTCATGAAGGGGGATGTCATGAGGTGTATATCAAGAGCTCAACCCCCAAGGCAGATGGTATCTGGATATTAGGTCATATATTGCCTCACCCTAGCAAATATAACCAAGCATAACCAGGGTTGTCATTCCGGTTTGAGTACGGTTACGGTTATGGTTTATCACGGCATTTAGAGCGGTTATGGTTTATAAAGGTGGTAATGGTTAAGGTTATGGTTTATTACGGCCTTTAGAGCTGCGTACGTTTGAGCATGGTTTTGTTGCATCTCACAAACCAATCACTTGATACATATAGTTCCAACGACAAAGTTGTTCCCCATGAGAACAGAGACCAACAATGCAATACAATAAATGAAGTTATTTGTGGGGTGTGGGGGTATGAACGTGTGGTGGGAGCCTAGGAGGGTGCCAGGTGTACAGATCAAATATGGAATTGTTACATTTAACTAGAGTTCATATCTATATATAGTTTCATCATCATCATCATCATCATCATCATCATCATCATCATCATCATCATCATCATCATCATCATCATCATCATCATCATCATCATCATCATCATCATCATCATCTCCTCCTCGTCGTCGTCGTCGTCGTCGTCGTCGTCGTTGTCGTTGTCGTCGTTGTCATCATCATTAGCATCAACATCAGCATCACTAACTGATTTAATTTAACTTCAGCATTTAATTGAAGCAATCGTAATCACCGTAACCCTTCTCAATTTTAGGGTGGTACAGGCCTTGGTACACAACCCTCTGCAGATCTAGCCAGGCAAGAGTCGTTGCATTGAGAACAAGAGAACTCTCAGGGATAAGGAGGATTGTTACTCAACTCGGACCCACTTTTAAAAAACTTGTGAAAGGAATTTCACCCCAGGAGGTGGGTCTCCCGACACAAACCAGCGACACCGAGGATCCAGTTCGAATGGTGTTGCCACTCCTACAAAAGAGTAGGCGCACTGACAAATCCACTCACCCAGGCCCTCTCTAACACTTCTCATCACTCACCCAGGGAGGACAGCATCTGGCGACTGAAAAAACTCTGTCGCACCAAAGTCATAAACTTGTGAGGTCAGGTTGCCCTTGGAATCTTTGATGACGAGTTGGAATCGGCGCTCATGACATAGATTTCGGTGTAACCTTTTACGCCTTTGTGGACAGATCTCCCTGGATCTCTCGGGCTGTAGATACCAGTTCTGTGTTCTACAACCGGTGTCAACCGTATATCAGGGGGTCGACCTTACCCTAGACGGTTGATGCCTTGCTACTCTAGCCTATCCCACCTTCACACATCTTGCATTGGTCAGCCTTGGAGTTGCAGTGCAGCCCATGATGATTGCCCATGTGGCAATAGGGTGTAACAGGCTTAACTGTAGTCTTGTGCAATTTTGTACATCCCATGTGAAGAAGGATCCATCCCCTTGGATATCCTTCTAATATATAACGGGTTTGATAGTCTATGATTAACAGCTGAAGTTTTATAAGGTAGAAATATTAGCTTATGTTTTCTTACAATGTAAAAGTAATAGAGACAAAGAGAACCTTGAAAAGGAAAATCAAACAATCAGGAATCTCCGAATTCGAGGATTCGAGGAAGAGAGGATATAACGGATATGGGTTGCAGTTAGGCCCTTATACAAGTAATTCAATGGCATGTTTCATGGCCATCCTATTGTCAGCTGGTCCTTTTTTACCCATGCCTCAAATTGAATGTAAATAGGCTTTAAACATTGCACAAATGCTACAAGGCTACAACTTGAAAACATAAAAATAGCGGACCAAGTTGCAAGCTTTGTTTGGGTAGCTACATGGCATGTTTAGTTGGGGCATGGAGTACACCAACATTGGAGGCAGAGCTGCCAGGTGGGCACCATTGGCCACAGACTTGTCTGTATATGCCACATCGACCCAGCTAAGCATTCATATTTGGGTATGCCAAGATACGATCCCCCACGTGTGTGATCCCTATGCACCCCCCATGTTTGCCATGTGGCTACCCAAGCCAAGCTTGCAACTTGGTCCGACTTCACCATTTGAACGTCGTAGGCTACAGATCACCAGGGGGGTCAGACCTGAGTGCTGATCGCGCATGACCACTTGGTAACTGAGCCTGGCCATAGACATGAACTGAGAGGATACACGCCTAATAAGTAGTATAGTTATGGTGCGGTATGATGTGGTAAGATGAAATTCACAAAAAACGTCGATAGGTATGATAACAAGAGTTACCATACAGCTAATCCTGGACTCCTGGTACGCCCTTCATGTTCAAGCTGCTACTAGATATTGATAGGATGTTCGCTTCCTGGGTTTTTCACCCCGGGAAGTGAATAGCCAGCTCTCATCGAAACCAACTCTCACCTTTTCGAGGCGAATCATATGGGACACATACTTTGGCTTCCTGCTTAGCAAGACCCCGAGACCTTAGGGAAGTTTCGAGCTGGTGATGGCGGTGACCTGCAACGAAGAATGGAGGAAACATCTGGTAAATGACGGGGAAATCCTTTGTACTTGTTTGATCGCTTTGCTTTGGATGTGTTGGTGTCGAGGGCAGGTAGGGGTTGGGAGGGTGGGCGCTTGCCAGACATAGATTTCGCTTCTTTGTTTGAGCAATTTTGTCACAGCCGCGGATTGCTTGTGTATTTAGCCTATGGTTACTTACGAGCTGTCATCAGGGAGGCGCGAAATTTTGAAGGAGCAGCAGTCAGGCACTAGCAGCTGGGGAAGGCAGGGCATATCGACATTCCATTCACCCACCTCGTTAGAGGCGCTTGCCCCTGGCATATTCTTAAAATCAATCTCGGACATGTTTGGCGCAAATTTGGTAGTTGTATTCCTGAGTAACCCGGAAGGCAGGCTAGATATTATGGAGCGTTTGGTTTTGTAGGGAGGCGCAGCAGTGGTAGGCGTAATCGCAAGACAGTGCTCTGGAAAATGCTTGTGAGTTCGACAAGGGGAAACGAGTTGATGAAGGAAATGCACATTATCAACATGTACTTGGCTGGGAGGTGGGCTACTGGGCTGCAGTACAGCTGTTACCAGCTACCAAGGCACAATTGGCTACGGAAACGATACTGCTTTAATTTCTTGATCAAAACGAAGCATTCTTGCAATGTGCTAACTGATGTGCAGTAAATTGGCCAGAGGAAAGCTTTGAATTGAGGAAGGCGCTTTGAGGAAGTGATCTGGCTTTCTATGCGGTCAGTAGACCTTCTCGGGAGTCCCGAGTCGTGACCTTCACTTGAATACTTGATATTTGTCAGCAACTTATTACTTTTAACAGCCACGCCCCAGTTCTAAAAAATAGCATCTGTTAGGTAGAAAGTAATAGGCGCAATCGGTAACGATGGTCCTTCAACTTGCGTCACGTCTCAGTTTGGGAGACGCAATTATTGAGCTAGGAAGCAGATGCATGGTTGCCTAGTCTGACCGGAGTTTTAGACCTCTGGATTTAGACAAACGAAACTGGAAACAGGTGGACGGAACTGTTACAGGCGGTTCCATCGCTTCCCATGCCTTACGCTCCAGACAAAATAGCCAGCCACCGAATTCCTTCCTCAGTGTTTGCGTCTTACAAACAAGTGGCCACAAGGTAGCTAGATAGATCACGGATGTGATGAATAAGGTTCCAGGAAATCATCATGAATGAATGCTTCCATCAAGATCTGCTTTATATTTGAATACTTTAGATCGCGTTCTCCAGTTTATCTTGGAATCTGTACGGATGCGAGATTACCAGTTGGCAGTAGAAAGGCGTAGCCTAAGACGTCCTAGGATGGGGCAAAGATTAGGTGGAGGGAACAGCTCGGGAGACTACAGTAGGAAAGGCTGTAATGAATGGAGGCTACCAATCCTACCATTTTAGCTTGGAGGTGCAGGGGCTTTTAACAGGCAGGCAGGGGCTGATCTGCCTTAGAGGTACCTCCAGTGGTGGAGACTCGAGCAGGACTGGTTGAATGAGGGGCAGGGGCAGAGAAAGCTCAAAATGAAATCCTACGATCTGCACTCAAATAGGAGACCCCTAATGTGCCTTAGATCATATAATTACATGCTTTTTTGCTTTATGGGTTCAGGGGTGCGGTGCAGTGGTGTTTATGCTACTCATGTGCACCCCATGAACTTCTCTTCTTAATGCGAGTTACATATAAACTGTGAAAACTGGAGAAACTGGAGAAACTGAAAACAAACTTAAAGTCCCAGAAAGACTCAAATGATCAAAAATCTCAAAGCATGTCATAGGATGAAATACAAGGGAACTGCTAAAATATGTCCCCTACACTATTAGGGGATTAGCCACCAGGCACAAGGGATTCACTCCAATCAAGTAAGTCAATAAGATAGGTCCATCGCACTAACAGGAGTCTAATGGTAGTAAGAGAGCTAGAGACAGGCCTGCCAACTGATGTGACATGGCAAATCCAAATGTCTAATTGCAGTTGCGTGTGGTAGCAATAGATAATTGACAGGTCCGCGTTACCAATATCAGCGAGCTTGCATAGACTGCATGAGAATAGGACTTGAAAATTGAAAGGTCCTCATGCCAGTAGGAATACACAGGGCTACACGCCACACGCGAGTAGGACCAGACTCTTAGGTCCGTCCGCACAAAACCTCACAAAAAAATGCTAGAAATACTCACACATTCTCACAACATTCTCACATATACTAAAAACTCATTAAACGATGTACTGAGTTATAACTTATATACCTTCAGGAACTGTTCCTTGACTCATACAATCTCATATAATTATTGTTACATTTTTGGGCTACGCATGGCAGCTTCTGGGATGGATAGCTGCATTAGCCTGCCACTGCATCAAACCCAAAGCTTTCAGCTGCCTTGGAATGCCTGTCATGCCAGCATTCAGACACACTAGCTAGCTTGGTGTTTGGCCCAATGATGGGGAAAGGGAGCTGTCTAGAAGCTGCTACGCGTAGTCCCAAAAAGAAAGACAGACAGTATATATAATTATGTTAGCAACCATGCCATCGACAATATCACTCACAAAACTTCCTACAAAACAAGTCCCAAGCGCCTCGCAAGTGACGCGGAAAGTAGTGGAGAGTGTCGGCTATCGGAGCGACAAGTGGCAATGGAATCGAGTGCAGCGGACCAAAGCCAGGGTTTACGAGACAGTTAGGGCCAGGATTTCTTGTATCTTGTTTCTTGTGGTCGGACAAACGGACAAACGAACGCGGTGACCCTGGGGGCTCCCCCCCCTCACAAGGGGGGGCTCGTTCAACAAATGTTATACGATACAGCCCTCTAATATACAAGGACTGGTCATCAGTGCACATTCTGTCATCAGCTCACATCCCCCCCCCCCCCCCCCCCCCCCCCCCCCCCCCCCAAACCACACCACCACCACCACCACGCACACACACACACTAATATACAAGGACTGGTCATCTGTGCTTCTAGGCAGCTTCTAGACAGCTCCCATGGCTGGCCAATCAGCCGAACCTAAAGCAACCTAGTGCACCTTGAAGCTGACGTAATCAGCTTTCTAGCGCTGCTGAAACTTAGGCTTAGCCCATTGGCTGACTCAGGGAGCTACCTAGAAGCTGCTGCTAGTAGCTGAAAAGAAAAAAAGAGCACTGAAGTCAACTTCCAACGCCAGGTTCAAATAGATATCACCTTGAGCTGTAGCTTCAAAACTGACAGAAACATGCAAACACAAAAGCAAACACGACCAGTCTTTTCTTCCTCCGCTTCTGTAACTATAAGATGTACAATTGCCCTTCCAAGTAACAATACAAAACCAAATTTCACTCAACAAACAGCCAGTGCAGCATCTCCTACATGTCATCAGGGCAGTGCGAGGTCAACCTCCAAATGTACAGTCAACCTGGCATTGAGTGCCTACCTGCCTACCTGTCATATAGAAGCAACCTGGCATTGAGTGCCTACCTGTCCTGCCAACCTAGATTTCTGATTTCTTTCCTGTAACTAGCGTTAGAGATGGGCAGATGAATAGTTGTGGGGCAAGTACCAGACAGAAAAATATCCCGCACCGTCAACAACCTCATCTGCCCTAGTGCCGTGCCTGCACAGTGACTTTCCCCAGCTGCGGCGTACTGGAGGTTCCCCTTAACACCACGCCCCTCCATGCGTTATCTTTTTATTTTGCCTGCAACATCGAAACATCAAAATCAAAATCATCCTCTGAATGGCTATAAGCTTTTTTTCTCCTTCTCCGCTCTGATCGTCCACAAGTGTCCCCTTCCTTGCATGGATGGGTCAATCAGCGAGAGATATCTGCAGTCTTGCTCTCCGTGATTTCGATCCCTAAAAAGAAACATAATTGTCACACCAGCCAAATCACGTTGTGTCCTCCTCGCCACACCACCAACCACCACCAACCCCCAGCTCACCCCCACCCCCCCACCACCAACCAACTACAGAGTCTAGCTTGTTGGATACGGATTCTGAGTCAGAGAATCAGAAGGGGGAGCAGAGGGATGTTGCCACCAACACCACATGGCCACTGCTGTTTCCATGGCATTCCTTACCGGCCCAGTGATTTTGATCCCTGAAAAGAAACGCAATTGTCACACCATCCAAATCACGTTGTATCCTCTTTGCCACCACCAACACCACATGGCGGCTGCCGTTTCCATGGAACTCCTTACCGACCCAGTGATTGCAGGCCAAGAGATATGGTGACGCCTCCATCATCGTCCTCGACAACTGCGGTGGTGCAAGAGGGCCAGTGGTGCATAAGCATATGGCTTGGGAATATAGGTGAGTACATTACGTTGTCTTTCGACAGGCCATTGTTGACCCAAGACAAGCCCGCTCCACAACATCCGGGAGGGGTCTTCCAACTAATCCTCAAAATTAGATAGGCAATATTATCATGGCAAGGGCGTGCAGATCGCATGTACCATATGGTATCACACACCATGTACATATGGTGACGCCTCCATCATCGTCCTCGACAACTGCAGTGGTGTAAGAGGGCCAGTGGCACATAAATCAAATGAATTGAACATATACGTTATGGCAAACGCATGTAGATCACATGTACCAACACAAATGCTTGTGGATCACATTTACCAATACAAATGCATGTGGATCACATGTACCAATACAAATGCATGTGGATCACATTTACCAATACAAATGCATGTGGATCACATTTACCAATACAAATGCATGTGGATCACATTTACCAATACAAATGCATGTGGATCACATGTTACCAATACAAATGCATGTGGATCACATTTACCAATACAAATGCATGTGGATCACATTTACCAATACAAATGCATGATAAACAAATGCATGTGGATCAATTTATCATACCAATCCAAATGCATGTGGATCCATAAGTACCAATACATAGGGATGACACTGGTGGATCACATATTACCAATACAATGCCATGTATGAGCAGCACAGTTAACAATACAAATGCATCGAATGGATCACTTATACGCAAAGTAACAAATACATGTGGTACAACATTTACCAATAACAAAAGGCACGAGTTGAGGATCACATTTCTGCAAAATTACAAATCTGTGGATCCTATTCACATGTACCAATAACCTCACAAGCCAATGTGGCTCCCATTTACGCATATACACATGCATGTGGACACATTGTACCGAAGTGACTCAAATGCCATGTGGATCACCATTTACCAATACAAATGCAGGTGGATGCACAGAATAAACCCCAATACAAAGGCAATAGTGGATATAACACATCTACCATACAAATCCATAGGTGATCACATGACCAATAACAAATGCAAGTGAAGTGATACCAGTGGATGTACACAATACAAAAAGTAAGTCATGTGATTCACAGGGGACGACAGTACAAATGGAGTAAAATGATGAAATGGCAACATTTACCAATTAATACAAATGCGGAGGAATGGATGAACACACAATATTACCATAGCAAATGCATGATGGTGCAGTTTTCCCCCACAGTTAACATAACAAATGCAATATGAGAAAATAACACAGTACAACACCAGGACACACAATGCATGTGTGGCGACTCACACATTTACACCAATGTACAACAATGACATAGTTTGGAATCACATACCCTCAAGATAAATTAACTACGAAATGACATAGATGGGATCGCGCCAGAGACCAATACAAATGCAGAAGTGGAGTCACATTAAACAATAACAAATGACCAATGTGGGGAGATACGACATTATACCAAACAAATGGGCAGCGCGAGGAAAGATCTAAACATTTGAAACCAAGAATGACACATGCAGGCAATGGTAACAGGTAAAGTAAACAATACCAAATGCATTATAGTAATCACATTGGACCAAATACAAAATGCATTGGAGTCAACATGGAGGGCCAATACAATGGGCAGGTGGAATCACATTTACGCAATACCAATGCTGTGGAAGCACCTGTACCAATCAAATGCATTGATCCACATTACCAATACAAATGCATGTGGATCACATTTACCAATACAAATGCATGTGGATCACATTTACCAATACAAATGCATGTGGATCACATGTACCAATACAAATGCATGTGGATCACACTTTCCAATACAATGCATGTGGGATCACATGTAACCAACACAAATCCTATGGATCATATTACCACTACAAATTCATGTGGACACATTATACCAATACAAATGCCTGTGGATCACATTTACCAATACAATTCATGTGGATCACTTACATACAAATGCACGTGGACACTTTACCAATACAAATGCATGGGGAATCACATGTACCATACAAAGCATGGATCACATTTACCAATACAAATGCATGTGGATCACATGTACCAATACAAATGCATGTGGATCACATTTACCAATACAAATGCATGTGGATCACATGTACCAATACAAATGCATGTGGATCACATTTACCAATACAAATGCTTCTCTTATATGCCTGGTACTTTCAAGCCCCAGTAAGTTCACACATATTTTCTGGTAAGTGCATCACATACGCCTAGGGTCCTGCATATCATGGTGGGGCTGCGCCATGTCTATTGTTGGTCTGACCATGGGTGGCCATTTTCATGGGTGGCATATGCAGGGACCGGCATATCATATGGTGTTGACCAAAGGCGATTATGATGTCATATTATATCATGCAAATTGCATCATATGATATTGCACATAAATGGTAACTTTAGCTTGGGTAGACTGCCGGATATCTTGCCGGATATATTGTCGTTCCCTATTTACACCTAGGGAAAGGCAATATGATATCATATGAATACAGGATACTCATGGCCAGGCCAACAATAGACATGGTGAAGCCCCACTTCTCGCCGTGATCTCATGCATCGATCAGCATCCAGCCAGTCAATCTACAACTACAACAGCCAAGCTTCAACCTAAACCCTATTGTAATAATAATTAAATTATCACTGTAGCACAAGCTCAGGGCCCCCATCGGTAAAACGATTGTTTGGGGGGTCAGTTCATCAGTGTTTTTTCCGTTTTAGCACCTCCTAACATCATGTTTGGGCAAGTCCCTTTAGCCTATTTGGCTACCCCTGGACTGTAACAACATACAAATCCTAACGCATCTGCACAGTACTTCTGATGTGCGGACAAGGAGTTGTTCATTACCCCCCCCCCACACACACACACCTACCCACACACCCCCACACGCCACCACACGCCACCCCACCCCTACCCACCAAGCAAATGTCCAATGGGTAGCGCTTGGAGTTGTTTATCACATTAGCTGCAACTTCCTCCTCCTCCTCCTCCTCCTCCTCATTGCTCGCTCCCTCCAAGCTCTCAGCACCCTCATCGCCCTTAACCCTCAACCCTTAACTTCACACTTAACCTTCCTGCAGAAGCGTAGCACTTACTATGTGCGGACAAGGAGTTGCTCATCACATTACCTGGAACACCCTCCTCCTCCTCCTCCTCCTCCTCATTGTTTGATCCCAACAAGCTGTCATCACCCACATCGCCCTTAACCCTTAACTTTACCCTTACCCCTACTGCAGAAGCGTGGCACTTATGATGAGCGGACAAGGAGTTGCTTATCACATTAGCTGCAACCACCTCCTCCTCCTCCTCTTACCCCCCTCCTCCTCCTCCTCCTCCTCACTGTTTGATCCCTCCAAGCTGTCATCATCCACATCGCCCTTAACACTAAATCCTCAACTTGACCCTTGACCTTACTTCAGAAGCGTTCCTCTTACGATGAGTGGACACAGAGTTGTTCATCACATTGCCTACAACCCCCTCCTCCTCCTCCTCCTCCTCCCCCTCCTCCTCCTCCTCCTCACTGATTAATTCCTCCAGGCTGTCATCATCCACATCGCCCTTAACACTAAACCCTCACCTTGACCCTTGACCTTACTTCAGAAGCGTTCCTCTTACGATGAGTGGACACAGAGTTGTTCATCACATTGCCTACAACCCCCTCCTCCTCCTCCTCCTCCTCCTCCCCCTCCTCCTCCCCCTCCTCCCCATCCTCCTCCTCCTCCTCCTCACTGTTTGATCCCTCCAGGCTGTCATCATCCACATCGCCCTTAACACTAAACCCTCACCTTGACCCTTGACCTTACTTCAGAAGCGTTCCTCTTACGATGAGTGGACACAGAGTTGTTCATCACATTGCCTACAACCCCCTCCTCCTCCTCCTCCTCCCCCGCCTCATTGCTTCCTCCCTCCAAGCTGCCATCACCCACATCGCCCTTAACAAGGAGCTGCTTATCACATTAGCTGCAACCTCCTCCCCCCCCTCCTCCTCCCCCTCCTCATTGCTCGCTCCCTCCAAGCTGTCATCACCTACATCGCCCCTAGCCCTTACCCCTTACCCGTACTGCAGAAGCGTAGTACTTACCATGAGCAGACAAGGAGCTGCTTATCACATTAGCTGCAAACTCCTCCTCCTCCCCCTCCTCATTGCTCGCTCCCTCCAAGCTGTCATCATCCACATAGTGCAAGGCTGCTTCAGCGGCAGTGGCAGCACGCTGCTGCACCCTCTTGTATTCCTCAGATCCCCTCATCATCATTTCATGCTGCTGCTGGAGGTTTTCAAATTCGACGGACTGCCCCTGCATGTATGTATGTATGTATGTATGTATGTATGTATGTATGTATGTTACAGTCCAGGGGTAGGCCAAATAGGCTAAAGGGGCTTGCCCAACCGTGTTAGGAAGGGCTTAAAAAGAAAAAGCACTGACGAACTGAACTCTAAACAATCGTTTTACCAACGGGGGCTCTGAGTTCGTGCTGCAGTGATCATTGTACGTTGAGGAAGGGAGATGACTGGTCACGCCAATTCACGACTGCAGAACAGGGTACTACATGACACGAGGTATTGCGTGCTAGCGCGCAAGGTAATAGAGCCCGACTGCGTGATTGACGCAAATTTGTAAACCCCCTCTGGGCACAGCGCGCAATAGCTGATTCCGTTTTCAGTTAAAAGCGCAACCCAAAATGACGAAATGTAGTGCCCTGCAGCAGAACGTGGACATTTAAGGGAGGAAATAGAAACGAATATACAGACACATGTTTCGCCTTTGCACAGGCATCATCAGACCAATAGAAAATTGAACAAGATAAAACATGTATTTGTTTATTTAAAGATTATTTAAAATATATAAAATAAAGTATTTAAAATATATAAAATATCCAAAGCTTCTAGTTACCTGCATGTTAGTCACCAGGCCCTCAAGACCCTCCTTGCTATCTGTACTGCTCTAGCTCTGTACTGCCCTAGTTACCTGCATGTTAGTCACCAGGCCCTCAAGACCCTCCAGGATAGATGAGATGGCCGCTGCACTGTCATCTTCCTCATACTCTTCATCCTCTGCATCTGCCTCAAACTCATCATATGCTGCATAACCCTCAGAGGCTTCGCTCCCACCCGCAGCCTGCGTATTGACAGCCTCCACACTTGGCAGCGTATACTCAAGTGGGGCCGGCACAACCTCCTCTACCACCTCTTTAGCCTCCATGTGGTGGTCTAGAAAGGCCGGGATGTGTTGGTTCAGAGAGGCCGGCATGTGGTGGTGTAGAGAGGCTGGCACATGGTGGTCTAGGGAGGCCGGCACATAGGGGTTTAGAGAGGCCGGCACATGGTGCTGCAGGGAGGCCGGCACGTGGTGGTCTAGGGAGGCCGGCATGTGATGGTCTAGAGAGGGTGACACGTGGAGGTCTAGGGAGGCCGGCATTTGGTGGTGTAGGGCAGCCGGCACGTGGTGGTGTAGGGAGGCCGGCATGTGGTGGTCTAGGGAGGCCGGCATAGCCCTATCGAGGGGGCGGAATAGAAAGTTGATCATCGATGACACGTCAGTTTGTGGCGGACCACCTCCCACCACCTCAACCGATGACATGTCAGTTTGTGGTGGACCACCTCCCACCGCCTTTGGCATTGCCCTATCCTGGACATCAGCCGATGGCGCAGCAGCCAACTTGGTTGAATGAGGCTCCTGTTCATCAGCCCAGACCATATTAACACCCGCCTTGCTTCCCAGCTCAGGTGAAGCTACGACTGCAGAGGCTGTTGCAGCTAGGCCATCCGCCGACTGAATGACCCCCTCTGAAGTAACTGCTGCATGCCCTCCCACTGCCTCCTTTGGCATTGCCTTATTCTGGACATCATCCAATGGCGAAGCAGTCAACTTGGTTGAATGAGGCTCCTGTTCATCAGCCCAGACCATATTAACACCCGCCTTGCTTCCCAGCTCAGGTGAAGCTACGACTGCAGAGGCTATTGCAGCTGGGCCATCTGCCGACTGAATGAACCCCTCTGAAGTAACTGCTGCATGCCCATCCTCTGCCGCAGCTACCAACTTGGAGGCTGTTGCAGCTAGGCCATCTGCCGACTGAATGACCCCCTCTGAAGTAATAGCTGCATGCCCATCCTCTGCCGCAGCTACCAACTTGGAGGCTGTTGCAGCTAGGCCATCTGCCGACTGAATGACCCCCTCTGAAGTAATAGCTGCATGCCCACCCTCTGCCGCAGCTACCAACTTGGAGGCTGTTGCAGCTAGGCCATCTGCCGACTGAATGACCCCCTCTGAAGTAATAGCTGCATGCCCATCCTCTGCCGCAGCTACCAACTTGGAGGCTGTTGCAGCTAGGCCATCTGCCGACTGAATGACCCCCTCTGAAGTAATAGCTGCATGCCCACCCTCTGCCGCAGCTACCAACTTGGAGGCTGTTGCAGCTAGGCCATCTGCCGACTGAATGACCCCCTCTGAAGTAATAGCTGCATGCCCATCCTCTGCCGCAGCTACCAACTTGGAGGCTGTTGCAGCTAGGCCATCTGCCGACTGAATGACCCCCTCTGAAGTAATAGCTGCATGCCCATCCTCTGCCGCAGCTACCAACTTGGAGGCTGTTGCAGCTAGGCCATCTGCCGACTGAATGACCACTTCTGGAGTGATAGCTGTATGTCCTACCTCTACCACAGCCGGTGGCCGAGTGAGCCCCTCACCTGTGCCAAGGGTAGGCGCGGCCATGTGTTTGTGTGTGTGTGTGGTGTGTGTGCGTATGTGGTGGTGTGTGTATGTGGTGTGTGTGTGTGGTGTGTGTGCGTATGTGGTGTGTGTGTGTGTGGTGTGTGTGCGTATGTGGTGTGTGTGTGTGGTGTGTGTGTATGTGGTGTGTGTGTGTGTGGTGTGTGTGCGTATGTGGTGTGTGTGTGGGTGCGGTCTAGTGAGCCCCTCACCTGTGCCAAGGGTAGGTGCGGCCATGTGGTGGTGTGTGTGTGTTTGTGTTTGTGTGTGTGTTTGTGTGTGTGTATGTGTATGTTTGTGTGGTGTGTGAGGGTGGTGCAGCCTAATGAGCCCCTTACCTGTGCCAAGGGTAGGTGCGGTCATGTGGTGGTGTGTGTTTGTGCGTGTGTATGTGTCTGTGTGTCTGTGTGGTGTGTGTTTGTGGTGCGGGCGAGTGAGCCTCTCACCTGTGCCAAGGGTAGGTGAAACCATGCGGTGGTATGTGTGTTTGCATTTGTGTGTGTGTGCATGTGTGTGCGTGAGTAAGTGTGTGTGTGTGTGTTTGTTTGTGTGTGAGTGTGTGCGTATGTGTGTGTTTGTGCGTGTGTGCGTGTGTGCGTGTGTGTGTGTTTGTAGGTGTGGGTGTGCATGTGTGTGTGTGCGTGTGTGTGTGTGTGTATGTGTGTGTGTGTGTGTGTGTGTGTGTGTGTATGTGTGTGTGTGTGTGTGTGTGTGTGTGTGTGTGTGTCTGTGTGTGCGCGTATGTGAGTGTGTGGTGGGGCCGAGTTAGCCCCTCACTTGTGCCAAGGGTAGGTGTGGCCATGTGGTGGTGTGTGTGTGTGCGTATGTGGTGTGTGTGTGGTTGTAAGTGTGTATGCGTGTTTGGTGTGTGTGGGTGTGAGTGTGTATGTTTGTGTGTGTGGTGCGGCTTAGTGAGCCCCTCACTTGTGACAAGGGTAGGTGCAGCCATGTGGTGGTGTGTTTGTAGGTGTGGGTGTGCATGCGTGTGTGGTGCGTGTGTGTGTGTGGTGCGGCCTAGTAAGGCCCTCATCTGTGCTAAGGGTAGGTGTGGCCATGTGGTGGTGTGTATGTGTTTGTGTGTGCGTATGTGGTGTGTGTGTGTGGTTGTGAGTGTGTATGCGTGTTTGGTGTGTGTGGGTGTGAGTGTGTATGTGTGTGGGTGTGGTGCGGCTTAGTGAGCTCCTCAACTGTGCCAAGGGTAGGTGCAGCCATGTGGTGGTGTGTGTGTGTATGTGTGTGTGTGTGTGTGTGTTAATGGTGCGGCCTAGTGAGCCCCTAACCTGTCCAAGGACAGGTGCGGCCATGTGCTGGTATGTGTGTGTGTTTGTGTGTGTGTGGTATGTGTGTGGTGCGGCCATGTGCTGGTATGTGTGTGTGTTTGTGTGTGTGTGGTATGTGTGTGGTGCGGCCATGGGCTGGTATGTGTGTGTGTTTGTGTGTGTGTGGTATGTGTGTGTGGTGCGGCCATGTGCTGGTATGTGTGTGTGTTTGTGTGTGTGTGGTATGTGTGTGTGTTTGTGTGTGTGTGGTATGTGTGTGTGGTGCGGCCTAGTGAGCCTACCTATGTCAAAGGTATGTGTGGCCATGTGGTGGTGTGTGTATTTGTATGTGGCGTGTGTGTGGTGCGGCCTAGTGAGCATACTTATGTCAAGGGTAGGTGTGGCCATGTGTTTGAGTGTGTGTATGTGTGTGTGTGCATGCGTGTGTGTGTGTGTGTGGGGGGGGGGGGGGGGGCTGGTGAGCCAGTTGCTTGGTGAGCCTGTTGCCTACCTATTTCAAGGGTAGGTGTGGCCATGTGTTTGTGTGTGTGAATGTGTGTGTGCATGTGTGTGTGTGTGTGGGTGTGGGGGGGGGGGCTGGTGAGCCAGTTGCCTGGTGAGCCTGTTGCCTACCTATTTCAAGGATAGGTGTGGCCATGCATGATCTACCACTGAGAGCAGCCACATGCGGCCCAGACAGTAGAGCATCTCCGACCTCAGCCTCCCTTGTTGTCTTGGCACCAAAGAGCATCTGGACAGCTGTGGCCAACACCGCCCCAGCCACCAAGCCTGCCCAGAAGGAGGGAGACTCGACCTGGATGAGTGGGGGCTCTTGTGCGGCCACAGTGAGCACCTGATTGGGGTGGGGTGGGTGAATGGGTGGGTGTGTGTTTGTGTGTTGGGTGTGGGGGTGTGTGGATGGGTGGTTGGGTGTTTGTGTGTGGGGTGTGTGGGTGGGTGGATGGGTGGATGGGTGTTTGTGTGTTGGGTGTTGGGGTGTGTGGATGGGTGGTTGGGTGTTTGTGTGTGGGGTGGGTGGGTGGCTGGATGGGTGAGTGGGTGTTTGTGTGAAGGGTGGGGTGTGTGTGTTGGGTGGTGGTGGTGGTGGGGAGGTCATCTCAGATGTCACACCACTGAGGGTTCTTCTGCGGCCACAGTGCTCACCTGATTTGGGTGGGGTGGGTGTTTGTGTGTTTGTGTGTGGGGTGGGGGGGTGGGGGGGGGGTGGGGTGGGGGGACTCATGGTGGTGGCAGGATTCGTGTGCAGCCACAGTGTTCACCTGATTGTGATATTGTGATTGGTTTTTAAACTTTTTGTGCGTGAAAGGAATTTAACCCCAGGAGGTAGGTCTCCTGACACAAACCAGCGACACTGAGGATTTAGTTTAAATGGCGTTGCTACTCCTACAGAAGATTAGTCTGCTTACAAAGACTTGTAGGGTACCAGTATGGTTGATAGTGGGTACACATGGTCGAGGATTGCACTTGTGCAGCCACAGTGTTCGCCTGATTGTGTGTGGGTGGGGGTGGGAGGGTGGTGTGTGTGCGTGTTTGAGGGGTGGGGTGGGGTGGGGCGGGGCGGGGTGGGGCTGGGCGGGGCGGGGCGGGGTGGGGTGGGTGGGTGGGTGGGTGGGACTCGTTTGAAGCCTCATTGTTCACCGGATTATGTGTGTGTGGGGGAGTGTGTGTGGGGTGGGGTGGGGTGGGGGGGATTGTGATCAGTTGCCTTTGTTGCGGATTGTGATCAGTTGCCTTTGTTTATCAATGATCGTATGAACAGATTGGATCAAAGCATATTGATAATAATGCTTTGATTTTAGTGGATTATGTATTTATGTAATTGCCGAAGACGGCAAAGGGCCGTTATGGCTGAAGCCATGTATCCAAGCTCGAGTTCAAGTTGAAGTTATATGAACGACTCAGCATGGCTCTGTGCTCATCTACATCTAGGAGAATCTTTAGTCTGATTATGCCTACGATTGTGTAATTATTCTATGCTGATGATGCTGATGCTGTTGATGCTGATGCTGATTTGGATGTGGTGGTGGTGGTGGTGGTGGTGGCGATGGCGATGGCGATGGCGATGGCGATGGCGTACGGAATGGCATGGCGATGGAATGGAAATGACATGAGGATAGAGATGGATGATGGCATGATGATGATATGAGGATGATGCGGATGATGATGATATGATGAGGAATGATGATGAATAATCTAGGATCGCTGATGGTTTGCTGTTATGGTTTGGCTGGGGCCATGTAACCAAGTTCAATTAATACAACAAAGCTTGAGATGCAGCACCATGTTAAAAGGCTTATTTTACAGTCATGCTCATATAATACAAGCCTCGGCAGTTAAAAATGACTACAAAGCATGTCAAGCTGGCTATGTAACCATGTTTCAACTTCCATATCCAAAACCAAGCTGGAAAAGCCGACTCGTTTCCCAGTCTGCCAATGTCATTATCATGTTATAGACAACTACGTGATGTCGAGCATGACTACACTTTTAAGGGCTGGACAAGTAACCAAGTGCAAGTTCAAGTCCAAACAGACAAATCTTGAAACAGAAATTGTTTCAAGACATCTATCATGCATGGACCTCGTAGGCCTCCCCGCTACCCTACCATCCTCCAGCACATCAATGGATGAAAAGCTGTTGTCCTCCCCAAGGCCTCTAATCCAACCCGGGGGCCCAACCCCTCTGCTGCAAACAGAAATATGGCGGTGGGACCTAAGCACCCTCCCCCACCTCCGCAAGGGGGAACCAGACAACACCAGGTATCTGACCCCCCTCCCACTAAAATCCACCTACCCAAAACCCCACCCCCACACACCTCAGCAACCGACCACAACCACGCATACACCTTCTACACCACCTGTCAAACTGCAAACACCCCTGGGGCTCATTTACAACACCCCCCTGCCCACCTGCAAATAACCCGCAATGACTCACCCTCAAACCCCTTTGCCATCTCCCATGGTATACCCCCATCCCACCACCCCACCCGCCTTCAAACAAACCTTGACTTGCTTCATGATCCCCCCTCCGCCACTACTCCCCCAATCCGTGCCAATGGCCCAGGGCCCCGACACCCATGGCACTGGCACCCAGGGGGAGGAGGTCGCCAGAGATAAAGACCTTAGCACCCCCGCCACACCCTGGCCCACCACTTGCAAAGCCTGGTGTCACCCTTCAATGGAGAACAAGAATGCCCAGCCTGGCCCACCTCGTTCTCACGATAGCCCACCCGCCTTCAATGCGATCTCATTTTTAAATCTTGCGGACCGAATGGTTAGAGAAGTAGCTAAACCTTATGGTGCCATTTTTTGTCTTCTAGCCAGGAGTCATGATTGTGGAGTAAGGGGTTTGCCTGTATTGCTAGTGCTGGTTTTTGCTGGTGCTGTGCTGGTGTTTGTGGTGTTTGTTGGTGTTGGTGTTGCCTAGTGCTGGTGTTGGGGTGTTTTTTGGTGTTGTGTTGCCTCTGCTGGGTGTTGGTGGGTTTTGGTACCATAATGGTATATATCGAGACATCCGTTGCACCTCACTTTGTTATTAGGGTACTACCGCCCCATTAACGCGGCCCCATCCGCCCAATGCCAACTCACCCATCCCATTAAGTACTATTTTAGCCCTACTGACTCTGTCAGGATGCGCAACCAATCCCCCAGATACCCCATCACCCATGCACCACTCAACCCATCCCAATTCGTACATCTTTCCCTAAACGTGACTCTGATCCAGGATAACGCAGACACCAAGCCCCCAGTACCCCCACAGCCCATGCCCCTCACCCAGCCAATATAGTACGACTTTAAGCCCTAACTATTACTCGGTCCGGGATGGGCGAAACCCCCCCCCCCCCCCCCCCCCCCCCTGCTGTGAAAGTACTCAGTTTGATTTGGTGGCCCCTTTGGATCATTCTTCCATGGCTACACACTGAATGGATTACTGGATTTCTTACAGAGACGGCACACGGGGCACACCACAAAAAGAAAAGTTGTAACCAGCAGCCCCCACCTTGAGAGGGAGCAGGCTGTTAGAAGACGCATCAACAATGCCTACCTATCACGTGTAGGGGAGGCAAACGCCCCCCCCCCCCCCCACACCCACCCCTCACCAGGCCAATCCACAATCCCGGCCCTAAGTGCTTCCTCCCTAATGTAGAACAAATTTCAAGCCAACTGCCCAAGTGGCACGCATCAATGCTACGCTTTAACAGTGGACACATTTCAACACAGAACATTTTTACGTTTTTTGGGAGAGACACACCAGAATAATCACCTGGACCCGTAGTGACTTGGGTGTTGGCGGACCCACATTCACCTTAGCGGGAATTTTTCACAAATTTGCTGATGCGGCCAACCGCACACCTGAATTGCCCCCCCGATGAGGCAATCACAAATCGCACAACTGATTATCACCCTGACCCTGACCAACACCAATCCCCACACCTTCCCTCTGATGATCCTACACTTGGGATCCTACCCTGTCGCAGCAAAAACAATCCTCGAACGTCTACAAGGACATATACTGTAGCTTGCAATTTACGCAACCCCCTCCCAGCCGCCTATGGACTGCGCTGTCTCAACAATATCATAACATTTGGTATTTATAGGACTCAAAACCTCTCGCCGCATCCTCGTGGACGCCACACCGAAGCTGGCAGGCCAATAATCTGGCAAACCTCATACTTAAAATGACGCGCAACATTGAGTTTTTGTATCCCACCATTCATCTTTGGAATGCGTCTGCTTTTACCAAAATACGCCCCCTCCTATACCCATGGCCCCCTACATATCCAACTGGATCTACCATGATGAGACCCAGCCCACCCAAACTCACCTCCCCCCCAACACCGAGGAACTGCGATATAGTAGAATGGTGCCTTAGACCCCCACACACCCGGCCCTTAGTGGCTGTCAATACCTACATTAGAGTCAACAAATTATTGCCCTGACATGCACCAGCATGCCTACCCTCGTGACCACATCCGACACGAAAAATATTCAATTTTGGGGAGAACAACCCAAATACTCATCAACCCTAATAACCTGGGTGTTAGGCCAAACCCACTTCTCCCCTCACAAGGAGATTTTTACTAATTGCTGATGCAGCGGCCTACTTGCACACCGAATGCCCCCAATGAGAAAACTCCCATCACATCGTCAACCTGATTATAAGCGGACACCCAAACCCCACGACCTTATCCTGGATGAATCCTACACTCAGCATCCTGATACACCTTGATTATTCCCGAGCCCCCCCCCTACTCAAGACATCCCAAACCACGCGCAAACCCGGGCCCACATGAAATCAAACAAGCACATCCACAACGTCCCCCCCCACACCTCTACCACCCGCGCCATTTCAAGGGAGGTCCCCCCCCCCCCCCCCCAACCAGGCTAAGAAGCTCAACAAACAGCTTTAAAACATACCAATCCTTTTATGATAAGCATATGGACCTGCCAACAACCCACCCACTGCCCCAGCCACCCCAAGCGACTACAAGGAACATACATTTTCTACTCCTCAACTGCAGAGGGCTGAGGAGTTATTGGGAGCTAATTCTCAATCACATCCTAGACCACAAACCAGATGTGGCTATTCTTACAGAAACCAAACTGCTCTCCTGCCTCTCCTTAATCCAATTAATCAAGAAGGAACTCCCCCAATACTCCCTTCACCACACTAGTGTAGCCAAAACCTCGGACAACAACCTCGGTAAAGGAGGGGTCATAATCCTCACCCACAAGCAATTAAGCCCCCCCGTCCACCATGAAGTCTATGCAGACCTGGGTGGTTGCCTGGTGCACATCACCTTCGGCTCAACCACCCCAACCCCCACACACATCATTGACGTCTACATGCCCCATGACCAACCCCAGCAACGGCAAGCCGCCTATACATACATCGGGACTCACACCAAAAAGCCCTATCGCACCACACTCTGTGGAGGGGATTGGAATGCAACCCTCTTTCCCTCAGATAGATCTACCCACGCCACTTCCCACACAGACCAACATCACATATCTATGTGCTCCCAACTCAATCTCCACCCCACCAACCCTTTCATTACAGCACACACCTTCCATTGCTACCAGGAAGGCAACCTCGAGCACCACAGCAGAATCGATGACATCCTCATCTCCCCTTGCCCCAACCCCCTCCACCCCCATATTAGTGAAAAGAGCAGGGAGGTCGGAGGATACCTAGACCACATGGCCCTTCACCAAATTATCCCCCCTATTTACCTTCCCATACCCCTGACTTTGACTGACACCCCCCCTCCTAGACCCCAACAACTAGTCACACCCGTCAGCAAGGCCTCCATGAACGCCACTAGAAAGGCCATTGAAAAAACGCACGCTACCTTCTTCATGGAACACACCCAAACCATCAGGGACTGGTGGGACCAGGCCACCAACCTCATAGGAGACAATTCCCTCCCATCCCACCTCCACCAAGTCAAACACACTCTCCTCTTAAAAGGACTAGGCCTGAACCACCTCAGCAACCAGATTATGGAACCTCTTAAGATGGCCCTCACCACTATGTTTGACACCTGCCTTACCAGGAACCAAATCCCAGGGCACTTCCTTGACAGAAAACAGAGCAAAGCTCACGCCAAAATCAACTCCCATATTCAACATCTCAAACCGTACAGGAAACTCTTAACCACCAACTCCAACTCCTATCCCACCGCCCCTTCTACTCTCCTAGAGACCTGCCAGAACCACCCAAACACCCTCACCGATATCCAGCTTGCCTCAGACCACGCCTCCCTCTTGGCTACAATCACTATATCCCTCAATGTATGAGGCCCTCCCTGCCCTCCGAAGAATTCTCACGAACAGCAGACAAACAGCTACCGCCACTGGCAAAGCAGCCTTCAAGACCCAACTGTCCAATAAACCTAAACAAGCCCACAGAAACATCTTCAAAATCTCTGAGAATCCGACGTCACCCCAAACCCTATAAGACCCCACCACTGGCCAACACAAAACGTCCACTAATGACCTCTTGGACATCTTGGGAGAGCACATGGGACACATGATGCCCCCCCCCCCCCCCCCCCCCCCTCTCACCACACGTGCACCTGCAAATACCTACCCCAAGACAGACAGACCGCCCCACCTCCCTGAGCCTCCCTGCTGGACACCTTCTCCCTAGAAACCAAGGCCCAACCACACCAACACTCCTACCCCACCCTACCCTACCTCATGGAGTTCTCTAATTACCAAACATGCATCCAACACATAGCAAAAAGCAAACAGGCCGACCCAGACGGCATCCCCAATGAACTCCTATCCTGCCTCCCCTGGTCCTGGCAACACACCATACATAAAATGTTTGGGCTTATGTGGATCACCGGCTACTACCCCATATGCTGGAAAACCTCCAACACCATCATGCTTAACAAGAAAGGAGACCCCACCCAAGCCAACCACTACAAACCTATTGGCCTCAACAACACCATGGGTAAATTGTAGACTAACATGGTTACAACAGTGATGCCCAGATACTTGGACGAATACCAAGTCCTCAGTGACTCCCAAGAGGGATTCAGACAGAATTGAAGCACCCACAGGCAGCTCACCCACCTCCTACGTGACATGTGTTGGGATGCTCCGGTCTCCAGGAAGCCTTTAACTCTCAGTAGGAGTAGGATAGCAAGGGAAGGGGTTCCCGCGATACCCACCTTGTTAGAAACACCACCTCCTTGCCGCATGCTGCATCCCTCCATGCGCTTTAAGGTTGCTAACTGGTGAAAGGAGCAGCCCAATCCCCACATCCAGGGGTGATACCTAGATCAGAGAATCAGTGGGTGCCCCCCCAGCATACCAGGTCCGGACCGATCAGCATGAGCAGCTCCTTTTCAGCAGATAGAAGAAGGCATTCGCCGGCATTCGAATTAGACCGGGAAAGCAGAATACGTCAGCAAGAAGCAGCCATCAGATAGAGCAGGTAACAGATAACATAACGCAGATATTCAGACGCGAATTTGACGCGAGCGAGGATCGAGGATAGAAGATGAAGGATCGAGAATCGAGGAGCGAGGAGCGAGGGGCGAGGGAGGGGCGGAACAACAAGAAAGAGGCAATCGTCCGAGCATATGCAAGGTTTCTCGTGCATCTGCATGGCTCCGAAACCAATCCAGGCAGGTAGTTGGTCGGCAGTTGGTCGAATTAGCAGCAAGCAGCAAGCGAATTGAAGCAGCGAGCGGGTTGGCAACAAGCGAATTTAAGCTGCAAGCGGATTACTAGCGAGAGTTATTTTAAACCAGGCCAGGACGGGTCGCTAGCCTCCTCCAGGATCCGAGGACCGTTGCAGCATCGCTCCTTGGTAAGTTGCAGGAAGAAGAGGTAAAATTATGAATGTTTGCAAGCATCAATTCGAAAAGTTTGACCTCAGGTTGATCCCGTCCTACTACCCTGGCATACTCGACAATTGCGTCAGGTGCGGCTGCCAGTGGTGGAGGTGAGAACACCATGCCTGGAGATATGGTGCTGGGAGGAAGGGCTTGCATTCCAACGAAATGATGGCCAGCCTCATGAATCTGCACCCCCTCGCACTGCAACATGCCCTTGATCTTTCTAGTGAGCATGGCCAGCATGTTGCTCTCATGCATTTTACCCAATTGCATGGCTAGTGTGCTGCTAGACCATCATCAGAAGCATTCACCAGGTTGCATGCATTGGTATGCTGCTTCTGTTGTCGCATGGGTGGCCCAAGAGCCCAATCCTAGCACACTGGCAGATTTAGCCTCATAGAAACCAGGGATACCTGGTAGATTATTAGCTGTCATCTCAACCTTGCAAGCATGCCTCCATGTAGGGCTGCATTGCCTTAGAAGTGGGGAGCAAGCCTGCCTAGTAGACATGTCGCTCAACGCACCGAGGGGCACATCTGGGAGTTAGGAAGGGCTGAGTAGGGGCCTGGTGTAGAGGTGCTGAGGTACTTCCATGACTGTAGGGGGCTGTGTGTGTGTGTGTGTGCTCAGCTTCCAACGCCTCATCACTAAGTCTGCGACCATCTCTGCTGTCGGCACGATATAAACATGGCGAACGGTAGATCATGGATGCACTTCCATCCCAAGACCAGAAATTGACATACATATCCAAACAGTTTTACAGTTCAGAGTCAAGAAAATAAGGAAATAAATAATGAGCACCACACAGAAAGGAAGCATAATTTGCTAAGTTTGTACGTGGTAGGTATAAGCCTGATATTAAAGAACGAACAAGAATGGAAGAATATTATAAAATATAAGAATGTAAGAATGTAAGAATGGGATGTCCAGGCCATGGATGGAAGTGATCAGAATCAACCTCAAATTTATGAATAATGATCCAGGCCATGGAGGCTACATATAATAATCAGTATAAGAGTAACGAATGGTCGTGCCCATGGCTCAGAAGGGAATGGCAAAGGAGGAAATGCAGACAACTGCTACCCTAGGAGGATAGTCCTTTGTCTACAGTCTAGCACAGAAACAAGGCTGGTACCACCTGTGTTGCTAGACGATGGGCCCATTTCCATTGCCCCACCCCCCCACCCCCCCTCCCCCCCCAGAATTCCCGTAGGGGTTTAGCTATCCAACCTGTCCATATCCGGATTCGACAGCTCGGAGAGGCTAGCCCTAACAGAGACGAGTTCCTGAAGGCTTAAGCCTTTAGCCTGTTGCTTGGAGTTATTGAATCCAGATGCCTGTGGCCTGGAGTTCCTGAAGCCTAAAGCCTGGAGCATGCAGCCAGAAGCTAGAAGCCTAAAGCCCGTGGTCTGGAGTAAATGAAGCCTGAAGCCTGAAGACATAAGACAGAAGCCTGGAGTTCCTGAAGCCTAAAGCTTGAATCCAGAAGCCTGAAGCCTGTGGCCTGGAGTAAATGACGCCAAAAGCCAGAAGTCTGGAGGTCCTGAAGCCTGGAGCCTGAAGACAGAAGCCTGGAGCAAATGAAGCCTGGAGTAAATGAAGCCTGGAGCAAATGAAGCCCGAAGCCTTAAGCCTGTAGGTCCTGAAGCCTTAAGACAGAAGCATGGAGTAAATGAAGCCTGGAGCCTTAAGACAGAAGCATGGAGTAAATGAAGCCTGGAGCCTTAAGACAGAAGCATGGAGGTCCTGAAGCCTGAAGACAGAAGCATGGAGCAAATCAAGCCTGAAGCCTAAAGACAGAAGCCTGGAGTTCCAGAAGCCAGAAGCCCGGAGGTCCTGAATCCTGTGGCCTGGATTTATTGAAGCCTGAAGAACGTGGCCTGGAGTTCCTGAGGCCTTAAGCCTGAAGCTTGAAGCCTGTGGTCTGGAGTTCCCGAAGCCTGAAGCCTAGTGCTAGTGTCCTTCTGAAAGCTGACATGACAGGCATTCCAATGCAGATACAAGCTTTGGGCTTGAGACCGTCACTGGCTAATGGAGCTGGATGGAAGCTGCTATGCGTAGCCCAAAAATGAAACAGTGTTTAGCTCCCAGCTCTTCACAGGAACACACCACACACTTGGCTTGGCTTGGCTCCAAGCTATTCACAGCAATGCACCACACACTTGGCTTGGCTTGGCTCCAAGCTCTTCACAGCAATGCACCACACACTTGGCTTGGCTTGGCTCCAAGCTCTTCAGAGCAGCACACCACACTCTTGGCTTGGCTTGGCTCCAAGCTCTTCACAGCAACACAGTGTTGCACAACAAGCGCAGCAGTGGGCTGCAGTTAGGCTTTGCGGAACCAACGGCAGGCTCATTGACCTTAGCATAGGCAGCCTTCTGTACGCAGGACAGCACAGCGTTGCCCAACATGGGTAGCAGTATTGGGCGGCTGCTGGGCTGTGAGGAATCGCCAGATGACTTAGTAACCTTAGCTGTGGCCGCGCTCTCTACCCACGACAGCGCAGCGCCCCACAACATGCGCTGCAGTAGTGGGCTGCGGCTGGGCTTTGAGGATGCAGCACCTGCCTTGGTGTCCTTACCAGTAGCAGCCCTCTCCACCCACAGCAACACAGCGTTCCACAACATGCGCTGCAGTAGGGGGCTGCAGCTGGGCTTTGATGAAGCACCAGCAGCCTTGCTGACCTTAGTACCGGTAGTCTGCTCTACCAACAACAGCACAGCATTCCACAACATGCGCATCTGCAGTGGGTCGCAGATTGGCTTTGATGAAGCACCATCTGTCTTTGTAATTTTGGCAGTGGCGGACTTCTCCACCAACAGCAACACAGTTTTGCTCAAATGGCGCAGCAGCGGCAGTGTGCGGCAGCTGAACTTTGATAAAGAACCAGCTGGCTCAGTCACAGCAGCAGCAGCAGCAGCAGCCCTCTCCACCCACAACAGCACGGCGTTGCATAACATGTGCAGCAGCAGTGGACGGCAGCTGGGCTTTGAAGAAGCATCAGCTGGCTCTGTCACAGCAGCAGCGGCGGCGGCCCTCTCAAAACACATCATCACAGGTGCGCAAAACAGGCTCAACAGTTGGCGGCAGCTGGACTTTGAGGTGTCATCCCTCTCTTCACCCCCATGAACAGGCACTGTGGCTGCAACAGCAAGCACACCAGCAGGAGTAACGGGTACCTCCATAGCCACCACAGGCTCTGCGGCAGGAACAGCAGGCACTTGGGGTGCAGCAATGGGTTGCTTCAAACAAACAGCATGGTGCTCCACGCTCGCAGCAACAACATCTACAGAATCTGCAACAAAGTCCTCAACTGCAGTAGCAGGCTCCTCAGTAGGCTCTTACTTGAAGCTGGCAGCTGGCTGTGCAGCAGCTGCTCTCTGAGCAAGGAACAACTTCACAGTACTGCAGGAACAGGTGGATAGATTGGTAGGAAAGGTGTCAGTTTTGGGTCGATGTTAGTGTTGGTGGTGGTGGATATTGTTCGCACTGCTGCGTCCTGGTGTTGGTGGTGTACTACAGGAACAGGTGGACAGGTTGGTAGGAAAGGTGTCAGTTTTGTATTGATGTTAGTGTTGGTGGTGGTGGATATTGTTCGCACTGCTGCGTCCTGGTGTTGGTGGTGTATTACAGGAACAGGTGGAAAGGTGTCAGTTTTGTGTCGAGGTTACTGTTGGTGGTGGTGAATATTGTTCACAGTGCTGCGTGCTGGTGTTGGTGGTGATGACGGCGTTGTTGTCCGTGCTGTTTGTGCTTGCTGTTTTCATGAAGGAGGCTGCCATGAGGTGCATATCAAGAGCTCGCCCCCCAAGGCAGATGGTATCAGGATATTAGGCCATATCTTGCCTCACCCTAGCAAATAAAACCAGGCAGAACCAGGGTTGTCATTCCGCTATTGAGTACGGTTACGGCTTTGGTTTATAACGGCTTTTGGAGTGTTTATAGTTTATTACGGTGGTTATGGTTAAGGTTCTTGTTTATTACGGCGTTTAGAGCATAGTACGGTTGTGCACGGTTTTGTTGCCACTCACCAACCAATCACTGTATACATATAGTTCCAACGACAAAGTTGTTCCCCATGAGAACAGAGACCAATGATGCAATACAATAAATAAAGTTATTTGTGGGGTGTGGGGGTATGGACGTGTGGTGGGAGCTTAGAAGGGTGCCAGGTGTACAGATCAAATATGGAAGTGTTACATTTAACTAGAGTTCATATCTATATATAGTTTTATCATCATCATCATCATCATCATCATCATCATCATCATCATCATCATCATCTCCTCGTCGTCGTCGTCGTCGTCGTCGTCGTCGTTGTTGTCGTCATCATCATCATTATCGTCATCATCATCATCATCATTATCATTAGCATCAACATCAACATCACTAACCGATTTAATTTAACTTCAGCATTTAATTGAAGCAATCGTAATCACTGTAACCCTTCTCAATTTTAGGGTGGTACAGGCCTTGGTACACAACCCTCTGCAGATCTAGCCAGGCAAGAGTCGTTGCATTGAGAACAAGAGAACTCAGGGATAAGAAGGATTGTTACTTAATTCGGACCCACTTTTTAAAAAGTTGTGAAAGGGATTTCACCCCAGGAGGTGGGTCTCCCGACACAAACCAGCGACACCAAGGATCCAGTTCGAATGGTGTTGCCACTCCTACAAAAGAGTAGGCGCACTGACAAATCCACTCACCCAGGCCCTCTCAAACACTTCTCATCACTCACCCAGGGAGGACAGCATCTGGCGACTGAAAAAACTCTGTCGCACCAAAGTCATAAACTTGTGAGGCCAGGTTGCCCTTGGAATCTTTGATGACGAGTTGGAATTTTCCCAGCACAAAATACGGGAGGCAATCGAGACTTAGGGGTGCAGCTATGGTCGTTTGTTCTGAATTCATACAATGCAAGCTCATTGCGGCAGACCCAGACACTTTGGACAGGGTACACCCACCACAACCCACACAGGCATGGCAGTTCCTCGCCACCCCTACATCGCCATGGAAGTGCCCCACCAGCATCCACTCTGCCATTACAGTGCCCCACCACAACCCAAACAGGCATGGCAGTTCCTCGCCACCCCTACATAGCCATGGAAGTGCCCCACCAGCATCCACTATACCATTACAGTGCCCCACTACAACCCACACAGCCATGGCAGTGCCCTACCACCATCTAATCAGCCATGGCAGTTCCCCGCTATCCCTACACAGCCATAAGAGTCCCCCACCACAAACCACACAGCCATGGCAGTGCCCCACGACCACAGCCAGGGAAGTTCCTCACCGCACTTAGAAAACCATGAGAGTGCCCCACCACAACCCACCCATCCATAGCAATACCTCACCACCCACACAGCCATGGCAGTGCCCAACAACCCCATGCACCCATGGCAGCACCCCAACACCGCCCATCCGCTGGCTTGACGGAGTGGCCTGTGCTGATCTGTCTGGGAAGCAGATTGCCTTCTAACCGCAGAATAAGAGCTCTTGGAGTAATGGGGGGGGGGGGGGGGGGGGGGGGGGGGGGGCAGAGGAGGCAACGAAGTGCGCTTTGACTGGTGCTTGCAGAAACTGTCGACCTTATTGCCCCCCTTGAAGCTCTCTTCATACGCGACTACATTTGTTTTCACTGCGCTAGCATAGTATAGTCATAGGGGGCAATAATTGCGGAGAATAGAAAGCACACAAAGCATTGCTCAAATCGGCGCTCATGACATAGATTTCGGTGTAACCTTTTACGCCTTTGTTGACAGATCTCCCTGGATCTCTCGGGCTGGAGATACCAGTTCTGTGCTCTACAACCTGAGTCGACCGTATATCAGGGGGTCGACCTAGCCCTTAGTTAGACGGTGGATACCTTGCTCCTCTAGCCTATTCTACCTTCACACATCTTGAATTGGTCAGCCTTTGAGTGGCAGTTCAGCCCATGATGATTGCCCATGTGGCATAAGGGCGTACCAGGTTAACTGTAGTATTGTGTAATTTTGCATATCCCATGTGAAGAAGGATCCATCCCCTTGGATATCCTACTGATATATGACGGGTTTGATAGTCTATGATTAACAGCTAATGGTTCATAAGGTTGCTTACATTAGCTTATGTTTTCTTACAACGTAAAAGTAATAGAGACTAAGAAAACCTTGAAAAACAGAAAAAGGGAAATCAGAAAATCAGGAATCTCTGAATTCGAGGATTCGAGGAAGAGAGGATATCCCTAGCCTACTAATATAACGGATATGGGTTGCAGTTAGGCCCTTAAACAAGTAATCCAATGGCTTGTTTCATGGCCATCCTATTGTAAGCTGGTCCTTCTCCTCTACTCATGCCTCAAATTGAATGTAAATAGGCTATGAACATTGCACACTCGCAAGCTACTAGGCTACAAGTTGAAAACAGATAAGTGAACGGACCAAGTTGCAAGCTTTGTTTGAGTAGCCACATGGCATGTTTAGGGGCATGCCTGGAGTACACGTACATTTTAGGTAGAGCTGCCAGGTGTGCACCATGGGCCACACACTTGCATGTATGTGCCACATTACCCCAGCTAAGCATCCTTATTTGGGCATGCCAACATAAGAAGTTCTCATGGTGTCCATGAAGCATATCCAGTGTTCCAGACCTTCTCCCCCACTTGTGTGTGAACTCTATGCACCCACAAATATTAAGTATGCCATGTGGCTAACGAAACCAATCTTGCAACTAGGTCCGATGACATCACCATTTAAAAGTCGCAACCCGGCTTTAGACCACCAGGCACCAGGCGGGGTCCGACCTCGCGCGACCATCCCACTGAACCTGGCCCAGCCCCCCCCCAGGCCTGGCCTTAGACTGGGAGATAAATGAGAGGATACACGTCAAAGTAGTGCAGATATGGACATATGGTGCGGTATGGAAGACGAAATTCACCAGAAACGCCGGTAGGTATATTTACGGTACGGCTAGTCCTGGTACGCCCTGCATGTTCAAGCTGCTACTTAGTTTTGATAGGACATACTTCCTGGGTTTTACACCCCGGGAAGTGATAACCAGCTCTCATCGAAACCAACTCTCACCTTTTCAATGTGAATCATTTGGGAAACTATCTCTGGCTTCCTGTTTAGCAAGACCCCGACATCTGTGGGAAGGTTGGAGCTGGCGATGGCGATCACCTGCAGGGAATGCTGGAGGAAAAGTCTGGTCAGAGCCAGGAAATTCATTTCTGCTCGGTTGATCCCTTTGGATGTGTTCGTGGTGTCGGGGGCTGGTAGAAGTTGATTGGGAGGGTGGGCGCTTGCTAGAAATACATTTTGCTTCTTTGTCTCAGCCATATTGTCACAGCCGCGGATTGCTTGGGTATTTAGCTCGTGGTTATTTGCGAGCTGTCATAAGTGAGGCGCGAATTTTTGAAGGAGCAGCAGTGTCAGGCACCAGCAGCTGAGCAAGGCAGGGCATACCGACTTTCCATTTGACTCGCCTCGTCAGAGGCGCTTGCACCAGGCATATTATTTATACCAATCCCTGGCTGTTTCAAGCTCGGAGCGTCAGGCTTTTTACTTGGTTGGTGCAGATTGGCAAGTTGTATTCGAGATTCAACTCGAAGGTAGGCTTGATATTCTGGAGCGTTTGATTTTGTAGGGAGGCGCAGCAGTGGTAGACTTAATCGCAAGACAGAGCTCTGTAAAATGCTTGCGAGTTCGAGAAGGAATGGGATTTTCAAGAGGGGGGCATGGAACATTAGGATGTACTTGGTAAGAAGTACATTCAGGAACCAGCCCACCTAGCTACCGAGCTGGCCATTTCCATGTGTCCACTAGCTTTGGGGACGAGGATGCTTTTCTGGATAAGCGAAATGCTTTCTTGGAAACTGCTAATTGATGTGCGGGAGAATGGACAGACAAAAGCTTTGAATTGGGGAAGGGGCCTTGCGGGAGTGATAGGGCCTGCTTTCCGGAATTTAGAAGTCCTCGAGACATTGGTCTTAGCCAGCAAGTATTAATTGGACATATAGGATGGGCCCGAGCAGTAATATTGAGCGTCTGGAAGGCAGGGGTGAATAGGGGGCGTATGTACTTTTCAGAATCCTGCGCCCCTGCGCCAAATCTCGGGATTTGACAGGCGCAAAGGTGGGCAGCCGATGACTGAGCCTTTTTGTTGTAGTAGTAGACGACACAATGGAACAGTCTCTGTTTCGGTTTATAATTTACAATCTGGGACGTTTAACATCGTGTCGTCTGCCTAACATTTTGGCCAAACCGAAATAGTTGGCCTCCAGCTCCCTGCCACACCGAGTGCGTCCCCCACACTCTCTGCCAGCAGATAGATGGAGGTGATGCTGTAGATTCGAGTAGTCTGAATTAAGACTGCGCCTGCCATCGTACCCAGATTCCACGATTTGATTTGGCTCATTAGACCGCTTACTCCAGACGTGGAATCTGAATTTGCTGCCATCCGATCCAGGCGACCATCGTCTTGGTAATCGTGGCATAATGGTATCTGGCTTGGACACCCTTTCTGGTGAATTTGAACTCCGCACGTATCCCTATAGTAATGTGGCAGTTTGCCATTTTTGACCCCCTTCCCCACGAGGAAGAGTACTGGATCCACCTTTGGCGAGTGTCTACCTATAGATCTGCATGTGGAATCACTGTTTTACATCGATTGTACTGCCATTCTACATCTAAGTCTTTTTGGAGCTAACCTGCCATTCTACATCTAAGCTTTTTGGATACTAAGTCTTTTTGGAGCAACCTAGCCGACTATCTTTCTACTTGTAGAAGAGCAAGACAGGAAGCCCTGGACTGCTTAGTGGCACCGTAATTTATCATCCCTTTTTTTCTTCTTCTTGTGACTTCTCATTTGTTAGCTTCTTACCTCCGCCACTGTAAGTGGTTGAGATCTGGGTCCGGCTCTAAGGGGTTTAATACCTACGCCACCAAAACGGTGGTTGGGAGTTTGGTTTGTTTGTCCTCGACACACCCCTGATGTAATGGGGTTGTTTGCTTTGTGGGTGCTTTTTCTTTTTGTTTAAAGCACAGAGTCTCATACACCCTCGCGGTGTCAAGTAGACTTTAACTTGTAATGTAATGTAATGTAATCTGTATGTGTACTGCCATTCTACATCTGTGCGTGTATGAACATATTGTGTGTGTAACCAGTGTAGCATGATAGTAGAGTGTGGTGTGGGAGTAGGATAATGCATTTAGGTGTTCCAGAATATGTGCAGTATATTCCAACCCTTGCAGATTATTTAGTATCTTTTGGTATTATTGCCTCATTTTAGAGAATTCAGCTCGCATGATCTGTGGGCTCTAGTTTGTAAGTGTTGGATCAGTATCAACAACCAGTTTGCTGACAGGTAACCCTCCGTTGTTACCGCCTTTGGCGCACCTTGTTGTGAATAAAGTAGTAGTGATTGCCTGCTAATAATTGAGAGAAAGCTCAGGATACTGAATGAAAGCTCGGAGGAGCTGTCGTGCTTCGAGATGGGACGGAGGAGCTTTCTCAAGAAATGAGCTTCTGAGCACTGAGTCTCTGATGGGAGAAGACATTCTCTTCCATTCCTTATGGGAGGAGCTGTCCTAGAATATTTAGTTCCTTATGTCTTGGCATGGACGGACACACCTTCAATGTCCCTGCTGATGGGGTCCTGGTGCAGGGGATTCCGCTTAGTTAGTATGCCTACCGGATTCCATAGGTATCGCAGAGGGGGGGGTCGGAAGATGGTGGGCAGCCCAGAGCTGGCTGAAAAGCAGTGTAACAATTCAATCCAATCCAATGTGCAAGGGGATTAAGCCCGTGCTAGTTCGAGCACGAGCGAGGGACGGCAACAAAATGTCCACTGTGCTCTTATCAAGACCTGGACAAGTCTTAAAACTGTTAACCCGCTTTAAATGCCCCCCCAGTCCCTGGTTTCCGTGGGTGTCGCACGTGGGGACTTGGAATTGAAAGACGGTGAGCAGCCCAGAACTGGGTAAAAAACATGCAACTATTCAAATTCAAATAATCTAGAGCAACAAATAGCTGTCTAATTTCTGTACTCCGGAGTGTGGTGCAGTATGTTTGGGGTTCAGTTCACCAATGTTGTTTTCGTTTTAGCCCCTCCTGTTATCATGGTTGGGGAAGTCCCTTAGCCTATTTGGCTGCCTCTGGACTGTAACAACAAACACAGCATTGTTTATACTACCCATGTATACTCCGCAAGTAGACGGTGAACAGCATGAAGGCAGGCATACAGTATAATTGATCCAGTAAAACTACGATTTGACACAGCATTAGACAGACAGTGAAATCGATCCAGGAAACCTACTATTTGACACAGCAACATACAGGGCTCTTTCGGACTTGATAAACTGATCTACAATATTATTCGACAAAGTAACACAGGCAGGCGAGCTATCATTTGCAGTCTGCATCAAAGGAGTATAGCTAGGGATTGGCAAATCATATGATGTTGACCAAAGGCGGGTATGATATCATATGATACCATACAAATTGCATCTTCTGATATCGTACATAAATGGTACCTTTGGCCTAGTCAGACTGCCTGCATCATATGATATCATATTGCCTTTTAAGTATGAGGTTGGTGCAGCCACCAGGGAGGTTCAACACGTACATGGCTGCGTGCCAGCACGCTCACCCCAAAGGGAGGTGCGTGTTTACACACACACAGCGTGCCAGCACGCACACTCCAAAGGGACGTGCGTGTTTACACACACACAGCGTGCCAGCACGCACACTCCAGAGGGAGGTGCGTGTTGACACAAAAATTGAAATTTTGAACATCCAAGAATTGCCACAGAATGACCTCTAAGGACGTGCCCAATGGGTATTAAGAGAACCGCCTCGTAAGTAAGCGATGGACGGGCTTACATCACACCTAGAGTCCAGTTACCATGCCGGTCGACGACCCTCCGGGTGGGCCCAGATGACCTCGTTGAGGTTCGAACCAGAGATCTGATAGGACCCCGCATCTGCTTCGTCCGGCCCGAGATGGCTCTACGATAGAGCCATCCCGTTCCGAACCACCACCAATAATATCCCCGTGCATGTTAACACATTGTTGACACATTTTCAGATTTTGACTGAGGCATGCGTGTTTCTCCTGCTTTTCACAGGGTTTCACACACATTTTGACAGGGAACAAAGGAGTAGATGAGGTTGTTGTAACCACTGTTTGTACCGCCACCAATGGTAGCTTTGTCCAGGTAAAGTAGCAGCCCGTTCTCTATCGCTGTAAGGCGGGGCTCCCTTAATACCACGCCCCACCAGGCGTTCTCATTCCTCCTTTTTAGCAGTGTTTTGCCAGCTTCAGGGATGGGCAGGTAGTTGGCCAGCACAGACAATCAAAGTCAGCTTTTTATGACCACCACTGATTACCGCCACCAACGAAAGAAGTTAACCACATGTCTGACATTTATCATGGAGTTAACCACATGTCTGATATTTATCATGGAGTTAACCACATGTCTGACACTTATCATGGAGTTAACCACATGTCTGACATTTATCATGGAGTTAACCACATGTCTGACATTTATCATGGAGTTAACCACATGTCTGACATTTCTCATGAGAATGAGCATGCTACACACTTAGCTAAATGATCAAATGAGTTGCATCACAAATCCGGCTAGGTTCTAGACTAACACTCGACACTGAAGGACACCCAATCACCCCCAACATACCAATCAACCTGACCAAGGGGGTGTTTGGAAGGATGTGGGGAAGCGCAAGCCAATGGGGAGGGTGTGTGTGGTGTGTGTGTGTGGTGGTGGTGGTGGTGTGGGGGTAAGGGCAACAAAAACAAAAGTCCATAGCATGGGTGTCAAAATAATTCTTCTTGAACACCCCCTGACCTGACCCTTGACTTTTAAGTGATCCCTGGCTCATTTCAAATTTGATCCCTATCTCCCTAGCTGAAAGACACCCAATCATCCCCAACGTATCAATAGGGGCCAGCATATCATATGATGTTGACCAAATGCGAGTTTGATATCATATGATATTATACAAATTGCATCATATGATACATGGCGAATTTAGCCTAGTTAGACTGCCGCATCATGTGCTATCATATTGCCGTTCCCGACATATCAATCAACCTGACCCTTGACACTTAAGTGATCCTTTGCTCAGATTGTATCTGATCCCTTGCTCAGATCAAATGTAATTCCTAGCTCAGATTGTATCTGATCCCTTGCTCAGATCAAATGTAATTCCTAGCTCAGATTGTATCTGATCCCTTGCTCAGATCAAATGCGATCCCTAGCTCAGATTGCGTCTGATCCCTTGCTCAGATCAAATGCGATCCCTAGCTCAGATCAAATGCGATCCCTAGCTCAGATTGTATCTGATCCCTTGCTAAAGTAGCACGTGATCCCAAGCCCAGATTGTATGAGATTCCTTTCGCAGGTCACGTGTGAATCCAAGGCCAGATAGCATCTAATCCCTAGCTCAGAATGTATCTGATCCCTTGCTTAAGTAGCATGTGATCCCTAGCCCAGATTGTATGAGATTTCTTCTCAGGTCACATGCGAATCCTAGGCCAGACAGTATCTGATCCCTAGCTCAGATCGAATGTGATCCCTTGCTCAGATCGTCCCCTATCATTAGCCCAGGTTACATGTGAACCCTAGATCAGATCAGATCAGATCCCTAGCTCAGATAGTAACTGCAGATATATGTAGGGACTGGCATATCATATGATGTTGACAAAAGGTGAGTATGATATCATATGATATCATATAATTGCATCATATAATATTGTATATAATAGATGACTTTAGCCTAGTCAGACTGCCGGTATCATATAATATCATGTGATGACAAGATATCATATGAAATCATATTGCCGTCCCCTAGTTATACGGGAAAGTAAAACGAGGTGACCTTAACGCTTCGAAAGATTCGAATTCTTCTCCTCTGTCAAGGTGGGGGTGTCAAACCTCACAGTGACTCCGCCATCATCTTCTTGAATCACTAGGCAGCCTACAGTACGAGGGGGGCAAGCAAGGGATTGTGTGTTTGTACAGTGGTGCGTGAGTGTGGGCATGTGTGTGTACAAACGTGACTGTACAGAGGTGTGTCTGTACGGAGGAGTGCAGGAGTACATGTGTGTAGACAAGTGTGACTGTGCAGAGGAGTGTGTACAGGCGTGACTGTACTGAGGTGTGCATGTGTGTGTACATGTGTTTGTACAACTCAGATTATTCATAACTCAGAAAAACAATTCGGGACACGCCTCCAGGCGCTCTGAATGAGTACAACAGTCTTAGTAGAATCCCAGAATCCTAGACTAGATGAAAGTGTTAGTCCCCTACATTACATCAAGCTGTAGCCATACTTGGTATCCAGTGGTGCACCTGGACAAGACCATCATTGTCACCACAAACATCATCACCACCGCCACCGCCATTACTACCACCACCATCATTATCACCACCACCAATACCACCACCGCCATCATTATCATCACCACCAATATTATCCCCATCATTATCACCACCACCACCAATACCACCGCCATCATTATCATCGTCACCACCATTACCATCGCCATCATTATCATCACGGCCAATACTACTGCCATCATTATCATCACCACCACTAATACCATCGCCATCATTATCATCACCACCAATACCACTGCCATCATTATCATCACCACCACTAATACCATCGCCATCATTATCATCACCACCAATACTACTGCCATCATTATTATAACTAACCTGGGAAGGCTGTAGCAGACTCCTTGGCCGGCGGCAAGTCTTCAGCATCAGTGGGGCCCCCACTTGCACCAGCTACTTCATTATCACTATCATCACCACCACCATCGCCATCATTATCATCACCACCACCAATACCACCACCACCATTACATACCTAGGAATGCTGTAGCAGTCTCCTTGGCAAGCGGCAAGTTTTCTAAGAGTTTGACAACTTTATCTTGCCAGAGTTGATGTGTGATGCCCAGGGCAATTCAAAGCGCGCGCTTTTGCGCTTTTGAGCGCTGACTTTTTGACCCCCTCTGCGCTTTAAGCGCAGTTTTTTTGCAACCCCTTGTGGGCGCTGCAAGCAAATTTTGCGCTTTTTGCACTACAAAGCGCAGTTTTTTTGTTTTCAAGTGCGCTAAAGCGCTGGCCAATTTGGTTTTTTGAAGTACCCTGGTGATGCCAATGGAATCAGCAACGCGGAAATACCTTGAACCTCACGTAGAAGTATTTTCTTCAGAAGCGCAATAAATTTCATTCGTATACGTTTATATGCATACGTGTCTACGTTTATACGGCTTATAAAATAAAAATGTACGTTAGCTTCCCAACACTACATACCTGGGAATGATGTTGATGTCTCCTTGGCAGGCGGCAAGTCTTCAGCATCAGTGGGGATCCCACTTGCACCAGCTACTTCACTATCACTATCATCACCACCACCATCGCCATCATTATCACTACCACCAATACCACCGCAATCATTATCATCACATACCTGGGAATGCTGTAGCAGACTCCTTGGCAAGCGGCAAGTCTTCAGCATCAGTGGGGATCCCACTTGCACCAGCTACTTCACTATCAACATCATCACTACCACCACCACCCTCGCCATCATCATCACCACCACCAATGCCACCACCGTCATTATTATCACATACCTGGGAATGCTGTAGATGTCTCCTTGGCAGGCGGCAAGCCTTCAGCTTCGGTGGGGGCCCCACTTGCACCAGCTACTTCACTATCACTATCACGAACACTATCCAGCGATGCCTGCTGGGCTGCCGAGCTTTTGGAATCGCTTCCGACAGGCTGCCCTTGCTCAGCTCGCATCTTTTGAAGCTGCGCTGACTGGACCTGCATTCAAAAGTTGGTTGGTTGGTTGGTTGGCTACCCTTGCTCAGCTCGCATTTTTTGAACTGCACTGACTGGACCTTCATTCAACAGTCGGTTGGTTGGTCGGTTGGTTGCTCAGCTCGCATCTTCTGAAGGTGCGCTGACTGGACCTGCATTCAACAGTTGGTTGGTTGGTTGGTTGGTTGCTCAGCTTGCAATTTTTGAAGCTGCGCTGACTGGACCTGCATTCAACAGTCGGTTGGTTGCTCAGATCGCATCTTCTGAAGGTGCGCTGACTGGGCCTGCATTCAACAGTTGGTTGGTTGGTTGGTTGGTTGCTCAGCTTGCAATTTCTGAAGCTGCGCTGACTGGACCTGCATTCAACAGTCAGTTGGTTGCTCAGCTCGCATCTTCTGAAGCTGCGCCGACCTGACTTGCATTCAATAGTTGGTTGGTTGGTTGGTTGGTTGCTCAGCTTGCAATTTCTGAAGCTGCGCTGACTGGACCTGCATTCAACAGTCGGTTGGTTGCTCAGCTCGCATCTTCTGAAGGTGCGCTGACTGGACCTGCATTCAACAGTTGGTTGATTGGTTGGTTGCCGAGCTTGCATCTTCTGAAGCTGCGCCGACCTGACTTGTATTCAACAGTTGGTTGGCTGGTTGGTTGGTTGGTTGGTCGCTCAGCTCGCATCTTTTGAAGCTGCGCTGACCCGACCTGCATTCAACAGTTGGTTGGTTGGTTGGTTGGTTGGTTGCCCAGCTTGCATTTTCTGAAGCTGCGCTGACTGGACCTGCATTTAACAGTTGGTTGGTTGGTTGGTTGGTAGGTTGGTTGCCAAGGAGTCTGCTAACTAGACCCCAGCCACCACCACCAGCCACCTGCAGGTTGGACACAAGACTATCTTATTCTTGCATCACCCTAGCAAGCCAAGTACAACCTACACACCTACCTACAACCTAGACCCCAGCCACCACCACCTGCAGACCCACGACCACCTGCACACACACCTCACCCCACCACCACCTGCAAACACACCTCACCCACCACCACACACCTGCAGGTTGGGCGCAAAACTTTCAAACTCTTGCATCACTCCAGCCATCCTAGTACAACCTACACACCCACCTTCAACCTACACCCCAGCCACCACCACCTGCACACCAACCTCACCCCACCACCACACACCTGCAGGTTGGACACTAGGCTTTCCAACTCTTGCAACACTCCAGCCAGCCAAGGACACCCTACACCCTACACCCCAGCCACCTCCACCACCACCTCGCCCCACCACCAGCGCCTGCATGTTCGACACAAGTCTCTCTTATTCTTGCATCACTCCAGCAAGCCAAGTACAACCTACACACCCACCTACACCCCAGTTACCCCCCCCCCACCACCTGCACACCCACAACCACCACCACCAGCATGTTCGACACAAGTCTCTCTAATTCTTGCATCACTCCAGCAAGCCAGGTACAACCTACACACCCACCTACAACCTAGACCCCAGCCACCACCACACCACCTGCACACCCACCACCACCACCACCATCACACACCTGCAGGTTGGATACTAGACTTTCAAACTCTTGCATCACTCCAGCCAGCACTTCCGATTCTGGGGCGTCGTCCTCCTCCCAATCCTCCCCATCCTCCTCCACAAACACTCCGGGGGAGCTGGGGGGCGGGGGGAAGGCTGTCAAACCTGTGATGTGGGTCACATGAGAGGCAAGTGTGTTAGGTGAGTATGTGGCTGTGTTATGGGTTATGTTTTAGGGTTGTACTGAGTTTGTGGGTGTACTGTGTGATGTGCTGTGTTTGTGGGTGGGTTGTGGATTGTGTGTTGTGCATAGTTTCTAGGTGTGTTATGGGTTGCGCTGAGTTTGTGGGTGTGTTGTGTGTTGTGCATGGTTTGTGGGTGGGTTGTGGGTTGTGCTGGGTTTGTGGGTTTGACGTGGGTTGATCTGAGTTTGTTGGTGGATTGCGGATTATGGGTTGTTCTGAGTTTGTGGGTGGGTTGTGGGTTGTGCTGAGTTTGTGGGTGGGTTATAGGTTGTTCTGAGTCTGTGGGTGGGTTGTGGGTTCTGCTGAGTTTGTGGGTGGGTTATAGGTTGTTCTGAGTTTGTGGGTGCGTTGTGGGTTGTGCTGAGTTTGTGGGTGGGTTATGGGTCGCGCTGAATTTGTGTGTGCGTGTTGTGGTTAGTGCTGAGTTTGTGTGTGTATTGTGCGTTGTGGTTAGTGCTGAGTTTGTGGGTGTGTTGTGTGTGTTGTGCATAGTTTGTGTGTGTTGTATGTTGTGTGTTGTATGTTGTGTGTTGTGCTGAGTTTGTGGGTGGGTTATGGGTTGTGCAGCGCTTGTTGGTGGGGTATGGGTCATCCTGCATTTGTGGGTGGGTTATGGGTCGTGCTGCATTTGTGGGTGGGTTGCGCTGACTTGGTGGGTGGGTTATGGATTGTGCTGAGTTTGTGGGTGGGTTGTGGATTGTGCTGAGTTTGTGGGTGTAGGTAGGATAGGGTGAGTGTGTGTGTGTTGGTGGGGTGGGGTGAGGTGAATGCTGAAGAGCTGTGTGTTTTGTGCGCTATTTTTGTGTTTGTATGTCCATGCTGTTTCTGTGTGCTGTTCTTGTGTGTGTGCAGTATGTGTGTGTATGTGTGTGTGTGGTATGTGTGTGTGTGAGTATGTATGTGTGTATGTGTGTGCTGTTTGTATGAGCTGTTTCGTACACGGCTTTTCGTTGCTGTTTGTGTATCCGTGTGTGCGTGTGTGTGCAGTATGTGTGTGTATCCATGTGTATGTGTGGTATGTGTGTGTGGTTCTGGTGCTCATACATACCTACTAAGAATCCTGCAGCTGCCAAATCAGCTGTTTCTGTATATTTATGTGCTGGTGTGGTATGTGTGGTATGTATGTGTGGTATGTGTGGTATGTATGTGTGGTATGTGTGGTATGTATGTGTGGTATGTGTGGTATGTATGTGTGGTATGTGTGGTATGTATGTGTTGGATGTGTGTGTGTGGTTTTGGTACACACACATACCTGCAATGAATCCTGCGGCTGCTTTAGCAGCTGCCACATCAGAAGCCAACGTCTGCTCGGCTTTGGCCATAGCAGCGGCCTTTCTCGCTTCAGACGCCACCACAGCCAGCCTGGCCTCCTCAGCCGCTGTCACATCAGCTAAGAAGTCCTTGAAGATGTTCTGACGGCGAACTTCGGGCACAGCCAGGTAGCGAGGGTCTCGCCAGATCTGGGTCTTGAGAAGGGCCCAGGAGGTTGAGGGGGAGATGGCGGGATCAGCTTCTGCGTAGGGAATGCAGGGGCGGGGTTGGGGTTCAGACTGGTGTGGATGGGGAGATGGAGCCAGGGGGTTGACTGCAGGCACAGCCAGGTACCGAGGGACTTGCCAGATCTGGGGCTTCAGGAGGGCCCAGGAGGTTAAGGGGGAGATGGCAGGATCAGCTTCTGCGTATGGAATGCAGGGGCGGGGTTGGGGTTCAGACTGGTGTGGATGGGGAGATGGAGCCAGGGGGCTGACTGCAGGCACAGCCAGGTGGCGAGGGACTTGCCAGATCTGGGTCTTTAAGAGGGCCCAGGAGGTTGAGGGGGAGATGGCAGGACCAGCTTCTGGATAGGGAATGCGGGGGCGGGGTTGGGGTTCAGACTAGCGAAGATAGGGGGAAAGGATCAGGGGGCTGACTGCAGGCACAGCCAGGTAGCGAGCGTCTCGCCAGATTTGGGTCTTTAAGAGGGCCCAGGAGGTTGAGGGGGAGATGGCAGGATCAGCTTCTGCGTAGGGAATGCGGGGGCGAGGTTAAGACGGTTGGAGGTTGGGTTAGAAAGGGTTGATTGTGGGGGTAAGGGATAAGGGATCAGGGGGTCGACTGTAGGCACAGCCAGGCAGCGGGGATGTCGCCAGATCTGGGTCTTGAGAAGGGCCCAAGAGGTTGAGGGGGAGATGGCAGAATCAGCTAAAGCATAGGGAATACGGGGGCGGGGTTCAGACTGATGGGGATAGGAGATGGGATCAGGGGGTTGACTGCATGGTCTCACCCTTACCCCCCCCCCCCCCCCCCCCCCCCCCCCCGCTCACTGCCACCCTAACCAATCGCCCAACACCCCCCCTGTTCACTCTCACTTTTTCCTTCACCCGCTCCCCATCGCTCATTCTCGATGGTAACATGTAAATTATGTTTCGATCGGTGCATCCTTCCATGCATCCACTCAACTGATCGCCCATCCATCCATCTATCAGTCCATCCATCCACCGGTCCATTTATTTATCCATCCATCCATCTATCGATCCACCGGTCCATTCATTCATCCACCCCTCCATGTATCGGTCCATTCATCCGTCTCCTTTGCCCTTGTCCAATACCTAACTGAGTACCTACCTCTCTCACCAGTCAACCACCAATACCTGACTGGAGATCTTTGTCTCTCTCTTCCCCTCTCTCACGGATCTCACAAATCAGCAGGAGAAAGAACTGCTGCTCAGAGTAGTCATTCAAACCTTATCAATTTCTCTCATCCTCCTCCATTCATTAGGCTATCAAACTCATACCTAACTTCAGATAAATAAGTCATTAGTATGCCTTATTACAAGGCGTGAGGTTGAGGGGGCCAGCCCGTTTACATGCACTGGGGCCAACCACCAATACCTAACTTTAGATCTCTGTCTCTCTCTACGTCCTCGCCCACGGATCTCACCAGCCAGCAGGAGAAAGAACTGCTGCTCAGAGTACTCATTCAAACCTTGTCACTTTCTCTCATCCTCCTCCGTACATTAGCCTATATAACTCAGATAAATAAATAAATAACTCAGATAAATAAATAAATAAACTTAGGCTATATACAAAATAACTCAGATAAATAAATAAATAGCTCAGATAAATAAATAACTAAATAAATAAACAAACTTAGGCTTTATAACTCAGATAAATAAATAAATAAAGTTAGGCTATACAACTCAGATAAATAAATAAATAAATAGTACCCCTTATCACATCCCTGTTCGGAACGGAATGGCTCTATCGTAGAGCCATCCCGGATCGAACGGAAGCAGGTGCGGGGTCTTATCAGGTTGCTGGTTCGAACTCCATCGAGGGCACCTGGGCCCAACCGGAGGGCCGTCGACCGGCATGGTAACTGGACTCTAGGTGTGATGTAAGCCCGTCCATCGCATACTTACAAGCCGGTTCCCTTAACCCCACGTCCTTAGAAGTGGCATTGTGACATATCTTGGAAGTTCAGATTTATTTATTTACCCCTTATTACGAGGCGTGAGGTTGAAAGCCCAGCCTGTTTACTTACACTGGAGCCAACCACCGATACCTAATTTCACATTTCTGTCTCTCTCTATGTCCTCGCCCACGGATCTTACCAGTCAGCAGGAGAAAGAATTGCTGATCAGAGTAGTCATTCAAATCCTGTCGCCTCTGCGCATCCTCCTCCTTCTTCTGAGTAAGAGCCCTTGCCTCCGCCTCCAGCAACTTCAGCTTCATCTCAGATTCCTCGCGGTTTCCATCCACCTGCCACAAATGGTTGGGTTTTGGTTGGGTCGGGTTTGGGCTGGGCTCAGGTTGGGTTTGGGTTACTTTCAGCTTCATCTCAGATTCCTCGCGGTTTCCTTCCACCTGCCACAAATGATTAGTGGTGTTTTTATCAAATCTATCATATTTTGAAGATCACCATATCATTATGATCCCCCCCCCCCCCCCGCACACACACTCATCCGATCCCACCACCCAACCCCCACCCACTCCACTGGTTTCCTTCCACCTGCCACAAATGATAGGGGTGGCCAGATAGGACGTAAGGGAGTTGCCCTTATAATATAACAATTCACAAAATGGTCATTACCACTCATATGTAGGGACCGGCATATCTTAGTCAGGCGTTCCCTACCCATATGCAAAACAACAGCAGATTCCTTGCTATGTCCTTCAACCTGCTACCACTGTTGTTTTTTGGTTCTTGGAATACCCATCGCCATCAGGCTTCTACGCTGCCCAGCAAACATGTGCCCTCATGGCACAGACCACAATGCCCACCTCGTTCACAACCCAGCCAGGCATAGAGTCGACGCGTCGCCATTCCGTTGCAGCATGGAGACGCATGGGTCTGGCTAAACTAGTCAGAAATGCCCTCCCAACCCCCTGGACGCGTCATCCTGGAATCGCACCCGAGTCGCTCATTTTTCACAAAAAATCACACAAAAACTGCCACAACTGCCGGGATGCCGCAAAAAATGTCACAGATATTGGGAGCACACAAAAAATGCCACAAATGTTGGGATGTCATGCATTATGAGGGTGCCCGGATAGAACGTTATGGAGTTGTCCACGTTTTGTAGAATTTGCACTCAGCGATCATAAGCACCACGGTGCGTCGCGCTGCCCCTGAAATCCGCAGAGCCCCGGCCGTTCAGGGGGGGGGGGCATATCTGACTATTGTTTAGCCAGACCCATTTCACCAGACCCATTTCTGACTATTGTTTAGCCAGACCCATTTAGCCAGACCCATTTGGCCAGACCCATTTCGTCAGACCCATTTCTGACTATTGTTTAGCCAGACCCATTTAGCCAGACCCATTTCTGACTATTGTTCAGACTATTCTTTATATCATACCTGTCGCAGTTCAGATCATACCAGTCCATACCTGTCTCAGCTCACTCTTCAGATCATTGAAGATGGCGAGGCGCTCTGACAAGTCCAGCACTGGGGTGTTGAAGACCGGCTCGTTGGCCAGGCTGGCGCTGACCTCATCCCACAGACTGTCAGCATTTACCGTCCGCCTAAACAGGTTGGAAGATACAGTTGAGTTGAGATACAGTTGAGTTGCGATACAGTTGAGGTACAGTCGAGATACAGTTGGGCAGGTTCGTAGATACAGATGAGTTGAGATACAGTTTGGCAGGTTAGAAGATTCAGTTGAGTTGAGATTCAGTTGAGATACAGTTGGGCAAGTTAGAAGATACAGTTGAGTTGAGATTCAGTTGAGATACAGTTGGGCAGGTTAGAAGATTCAGTTGAGTTGAGATTCAGTTGAGATACAGTTGGGCAGGTTAGAAGATACAGTTAAGTTGAGATTCAGTTGAGATACAGTTGGGCAGGTTAGAAGATACAGTTGAGTTGAGATTCAGTTGAGATACAGTTGGGCAGGTTAGAAGATCCAGTTGAGATTCAGTTGAGATACAGTTGAGATACAGTTGGGCAGGTTAGAAGATACAGTTAAGCGGATGAATAGGTGAAGGGATAAACAAACAGAACAGATGTACATATGCACAGAGTGGATTAACTGACATGAACAGATGTACAGATATATAGGTGAACAGATCAATGGATGAGCAGATGTAAGGATAGACAGGTCAACATATCATTGGATGCGTGCATCAATTGATGAGCAGATGTATGTATGGGCAGGTGAATGTATGTTTGTAACTGTCCAGGGGTTTGCCAACTAGGGACATGCCCAACCTCAAATAAGCAAGATAATTCTTGACTGCTAGGAGGCGCTGTAACAAGCACTGGCGATACCGGAATGCAAAAGACATACAAAGATGACGATACCAGAATGCAAAATAGACACAAAGATGACGATACCAGAATGCAGAAGAGACACAAAGATGACGATACCGGAATGCAGAAGAGATACAAAGAGAACATGCCTTCAGCCCACTTATATACCTGAACAGCGCATACATCAGTGCTTGCGTGTTGGCCTATATCTGCATTCATGACAACAACCAAGAAAACATGTCTTCAGTCCACTCACGTTCCTGAGCAGTGCTCACAACAGTACTTGCGCATTCACCTATATTTGCATAAATGACAACAACAAAGAGAACATGCCTCCAGCCCACTCATATACCTGAGCAGTGCATACAACAGTGCTTGCGCATTGGCCTTGGCTTGTGTCAGTTCATATGTCAACAGCTTGATGTGTGCCTTCCACAAGAGCTTACGTCTGCGGTCTGGGACTACAAGGAATCGAGGATCATCATGACAGGCGGTGTCCATGCAGTCGTAGGTGGAGGTGGAGTTGACAAACACTTCAGGTTGTTCCGCTAGCATTTGGTTGAATGCCACGTCGTTTGCTCGCTGAAGCTTCTGCAATGGCATGGAAATGAGCCATGGGGAGCAGGTGGGGGTAAGTGTGAGAGTAGGTGGAGGTGGAGTTGACAAACACTTCAGGTTGTTCCGCTAGCATTTGGTTGAATGCCACGTCGTTTGCTCGTTGAAGCTTCTGCAATGGCATGGGAAGGAGCCATGGGGAGCAGGTGGGGGTAAGTGTGAGGTGTGGGTGACAGTGAGCAGGTTGGAGTAAGGATGTGCAGGTAGGGGTTAGGGTGAGAGTGAGCAGGTGAGAGTAAGGGTGTGCAGGTGGGGGATAGGGTGACAGTGCGCAGGTACGGGTAAGGGTGTGCAGGTGGGGGTAAGGGTGTGCAGATGAGGGATAGGGTAACAGTGCGCAGGTACAGGTAAGGGTGTGCAGGTAGGGGTAAGGGTGTGCAAGTGGGGGATAGGGTAACAGTGCGCAGGTACAGGTAAGGGTGTGCAAGTGGGGGATAGGGTTACAGTGTGCAGGTACGGGTAAGGGTGTGCAGGTGGGGGTAAGGGTTTGACAAACACCTCGGGCTGTTCTTAAAGCATTGGTTTGAATACTGCATTGTATTGGTTTGAATACTGCATTGTATTGGGTCAAATCTAGCTTGCCTATGATAAGTACGGACCAGCATTTCATTTGATGTAGACAGTAGGCCAGTTTGATATCATATTATGTTGTATACAAATAGTAACTTTAGCCTAGTCAGACTGCCTGCATTATATGATACCAAATTGCCGTTCCCTAATCATAAGGTAGAGAACAATGAACTAACGCACCTTGGCAACTGAGAACCCACTTGCTCAAGCACTCCTGGTCACTTGGATCAAGGTACCCCCCCCCCCCCCCCCCCCACACACACACACACTCACTTACTCCCACCCCCACACCTCATATCCCACCCACCCACCCACCTACTCAAGCACTCCTGGTACGCTTGGATCAAGGTACCACCACCACCACACACACATGCACACCTCACCCCCCCCCACACACCACACACACCTCATATCCTCCCCCCCCCCCCCCCCCCCCCCCCCCCCACACACACACACCCTAATCATAAGAAAGAGAACAACTGAGAACTAACGCACCTTGGCCTCCTCCATACTACCCACTTCCTGCCAACTAGCTTCATCACTACCTTCATCCTCATCATCATCACTATCATCCTCAACATAACAAATGAGTGTAGAAAATTTGCCCACTAAAAAAAAGGTCCTATGCAGCGTCGCAAGCGACGCGGAAAATTGGCGGAGTGTGTTGGCAACGGAACGAAAGGTGGCAACGGACTGGAGCTGACCAAAGCCAGTTAGTTGGCTAGCGCACCAGGGTAATTCAAAGCGCGCGCTTTTGCACTTTTGAGCGCTGACTTTTTGACCCCCTCTGCGCTTTAAGCGCAGTTTTTTGCAACCCCCTGTGGGCGCAGCAAGCAATTTTTGCGCTTTTGCACTACAAAGCGCAGTTTTTTTGTTTTCAAGTGCGCTAAAGTGCTGGCCAATTTGGCCATTTGAAGTACCCTGTAACACACCTTGGCCTCCTCCATACTAGCCACCTCCTGCAGCATGTTGCCTACATCATTCCTCATGTTATTGGCCATGTCCATAGCCACTTGGGCCGCACTGAATTTGGCCTTGCTGTCCTGTGCCAGGGCTGCCTTGTCAGTGATGCCACTCTGCTGAAGACGCTTGGGAGAGATTTTATACGTGTCGCCCTTCACGCGCTGCTTCTCCTCGGACAATACCTCCAAGCGACCCTCCATCTTGGCCAACACTGCCTCGGCCTTCTGCAGCTCAGTGAGCTCTGCCTTGCCGGTGGCGACCTGAGGGGTGGGTTGGGTGGTGGTGGTGGGTGGTGGTGGTAGGAAGGGTGGTGGTGGGAAGGGTATATTTTTTTAGGGGAGCGCAGTGTAGAGGGGATTAGGGTACGGTATATGTTTGGTTCTGGAGCAGCCTTCCAGCTACCTGAGAGGAACGCAGTGGAGAGAGGGTGGAGGTACGGTATGTGCTTGGTTCTGGAACAGCCTTCTAGCTACCCTACCCGCACTAACTACTCAGTCCTGGAATTGGTCCCTTCTCCACCACTTCAATGCCACCACAGCCCCAGCTGCAGTACCCCCCTCCCCACCCACCCCTGTACCACCATGCCACCACGCCCCCTGCTACAGTACCACACACCTCCCATTTCCCCTCCATACCCCCCTCTACCACCTGCCACCACCCACCTATCCCCTACCACCCTCTACCACCTGCCGCCCTCTACCGCCTGCCACCCACCTATCCCCTACCACCTCTACCGCCTTCCACCACATACCACCCACCTATCCCCTACCACGCTCCACCACCTATAGCATCACCTCCGCCTGCCAGATCTTCACTGATCTGCTCTGCTCACCTCCGCCTACCAGATCTTCACTGATCTGCTCTGCTCACCTCCGCCTGCAAGATCTTCACTGATCTGCTCTGCTCACCACCGCCTGCAAGATCTTCACTGATCTGCTCTGCTCACCTCCGCCTGCAAGATCTGATCTGCTCTGCTCTGCTCACCTCCGCCTGCAAGATCTTCACTGATCTGCTCTGCTCACCTCCGCCTGCAAGATCTGATCAGATGTGCACCTCTGTTCTGATCTGATCTGCTCACCTCCGCCTACAAGACCTTCACTGATCTGCTCTGCGCCTCTGTGGCCTGCTGCTGGTTACGGGGTCATTACGGGGTCCACATCAGTTTCAGCAGCAGCCACCTACCTATTCCCTACCACCCACCTACTCCCTACCATCTACCACCACCTGCCGCCTCACCTCCGCCTGCAAGATCTTCACTGATCTGCTCTGCACCTCAGTGGCCTGCTGCTAGTTGCGCACCATGTACTCTTATTGCCACAATGTTTTGTTGACACAGCTCGCATCACGGGGTCCATGGCAGCTTCAGCAGCAGCCACCCACCTATCCCCTACCACCCACCCACCCACCTGCCAACCACCTCTCCCCTACCACCCACCCACCCACCTGCCAACCACCTATCCCCTTGCACCCACCCACCCACCTGCCAACCACCTATCCCCTACCACCCACCCACCCACCTGCCAACCACCTATCCCCTACCACCCACCTGCCAACCAACTATCCCCTACCACCCACCCACCCACCTGCCAACCACCTATCCCCTACCACCCACCTAAAATCCACCTATTCCCTACCACCTGCCACCCTCTACCACCCACCCACCTGCCATCTACCCACCTACCACCCACCTAAAGTCCACCTGCCACCCTCTACCATCCACCCACCTGCCATCTACCCACCAACCACCTATCCCCTACCACGCTCCACCACCTGCCACCCACCTCCGCCTGCAAGATCTTCACTGATCTGCTCTGCACCTCGGTGGCTTGCTGCTGGTTGCGCGCCATATACTCTAATCGCCGCAAGTTAGTTGACACAGTGCGCATTACGGGGTCCATGGCAGCTTCCGCAGCGGCCTTCCATGTGTCCTGCCTCTGCCTAGATGCCTCCTTTTTACGGGCAACAGCCTGCTGGTCTGCCTGCTTCTCCTCCGATGATCCTGTGGAGGTGGAGGTGGTGTTTGGGTCAGGTTGAGTGTGGTGGGGTGGAAGGGTACGGTGGGTGTGGTGGGTTGTGGTGGGATGGAAGGGTACGGTGGGTGTGGTCGGGTGTGGAGGTGGTGGTGGTGGTTGGGTCTGGTAAGGTCTGGTGGGGTGGGGGGGAGGGTATGTGGGCTCATGGCGCAACAGCCTGATGCTCTGCCTACTTCTCCTCCCATGTACCTGTGGAGGTGGCGGTGGAGGTTGGGCCTGGTTGGGTGTGGTGGGGTGGAAGGATAATGTGGGTGCGGTTGGGTGTGTTTGGGTAGAAGGGTCTGGTTGGGTCTGGTGGGGTGGGGTTGGGTGGAAGGGTATTTGCGCTCATGGCGCAACTGCCTGATGCTCTGCCTCCTTCTCTTCGGATGCACCTGTGGAGGTGGCGGTGGAGGTTGGGCCTGGTTGGGTGTGGTGGGGTGGAAGGGTAATGTGGGTGCGGTTGGGTGTGGTTGGGTAGAAGGGTATGGTTGGGTGTGGTGTGGTGGGGTGGGGTGGAAGGGTATGTGCGCTCATGGCGCAATTGCCCGATGCTCTGCCTCCTTCTCTTCCGATTTTCTGTGGCGGTGGTGGTATTGGTATCGGTGGTGGCCTCAGATGTTGCTGTGGAATATTGGATCAATTACATATATATAAGAAACTTGCATGCTAATGGTAATGCCATAGTAGGGCGTTTCATAGACAAAAGTGACCTTGTAAAATTAGGGCCAGCTCCAGGAATATGGTTCACCTCATCTTAAAAACATATAAACAAAACTTTTTGGACCCGAATTAATCTGAAGGGGAGCCGAATTAAAATACAACTGGTTAAAATCATAAGTGGGGACTTTGGGGACCCGAATTAATAAAAACTGGTAAAAATCATAAGTGGGGACTTGGGGGACCCGAATTAATCTGAAGGGGAGCAAAATGACCATACAACTGGTTAAAAGCATAAGGAGAAGAAACCTTTCATGCTGGTGTTAATGATATAATAATAAAACGGCGAGCAGCCTTAATTGCTGGGAAGTTCAAGTTCAGGTACAAGTGGATGTGTTGGGGCTGTCAATATATTATGAGTGAGGCAGTACAAGTTTGAGTACAAGTGGAGTTGCTGGGGCTGTCAATATGTTGTGAGTGAGGCAGTACACGTTCAAGTACAAGTGGAGGTGCTGCTGCTGTTACTCTGCCCTGTCCAAAGCCTATAAGTTTGATAACGTTGCAAGTTCAATACTAATACTAATAATAATAACTTTGAAAATTTAAGTTGAATAATTATTATTATAATAATAATAACTATGATAACGTTGTAAGTTCAATAATAATAATAATAATAATAATAATAATAATAATAATAACTTTGATAACGTTGAAAGTTAAAGTACCTGTAGAGGCGCTGCTGCTGTTACCCTTGCCCTGCCTGAAGCCCAACACTTCGATAACGTTGAAGGCAGCCAAGGTGGTTATGGTGGTAATGGTGGTAGTGGTGATGGTGATGGTGATATTGGTGGTGGTTGTGATGGTAGTATTGGTGGTGGTAATCTCAGATGTACCTGTAGGTGCTGCTGCTGGTACCCTTGCTCTGTCCGAAGCCCATATCCTTCATAACGTTGAAAGTCCAATAATAAAATAAGATGAATAATAATATTAATCATCATCATGATCATCATCATCATCATAATAATAATAACTTTGATATTGTTGAAAGTTCAAGTACCTGCATAGGCCATGCTGCTGTTACCCTTGCTCTGTCCGAAGCCCATATCTTTGATAACGTTTAAAGCTCAGTAATAAAATAATATTAATATTAATAATAATATATAAATAATAATAATAATAATAATAACTTTGATAACGTTGAAAGTTCAAGTACCTGTAGAGGCACTGCTGCCGTTACCCTTGCCCTGTCTGAAGCCTATCACTTTGATAACGTTGAAGGCAGCCGAGGTGGTAGTGGTGGTATTGATGGTGGTGATAGTGGTATTGGTGTTGGTGGTACTGATGGCGGTAATGGTGATGGTGGTGGTGGTGATGGTGGTGATGGTGGTGGTGGTATTGGTGATGGTGGTATTGGTGGTGGTGGTATTGGTGGTGGTATTGGTGATGGTGATGGTGATGTTGGTGGTGGTGATGGTGGTATTGGTGGTGGTGGTCTCAGATGTACCTGTAGAGGCGCTGCTGCTGTTACCCTTGTTCTGTCCGAAGCCCATATCTTTGATAACGTTGAAGGCAGCCGAGGCCGTGTTCGAGAAGTCGGCCTGAAGCGAGCCAAGGTTTACTTCCATCTTACTGAGGCGACGCTCCTCCTTCACCAGCACACGCCGTGCCTCCTCATTCCCGGCAGCCACCTGAAAGGACGCAGGGTGTTGGGGTTGTGGGGGTGTGAAGGGGTCATGGCGGTGGTGCTTGGTGGTGGTGCTGGTGGGTGGGTGTGTGGGTGTGGGGGGTTGTGGTTCCATCTTACTGAGGCGACGCTCCTCCTTCACCAGCACACGCCGTGCCTCCTCATTCCCGGCAGCCACCTGGAAGGACGCAGGGTGTTGGGGTTGTGGGGGTGTGAAGGGGTCGTGGCGGTGGTGCTTGGTGGTGGTGCTGGTGTGTGGGTGTGTGGGTGTGGGGGGTTGTGGTTCCATCTTACTGAGGCGACGCTCCTCCTTCACCAGCACACGCCGTGCCTCCTCATTCCCGGCAGCCACCTGGAAGGACGCAGGGTGTTGGGGTTGTGGGGGTGTGAAGGGGTCGTGGCGGTGGTGCTTGGTGGTGGTGCTGGTGGGTGGGTGTGTGGGTGTGGGGGGTTGTGGTTCCATCTTACTGAGGCGACGCTCCTCCTTCACCAGCACACGCCGTGCCTCCTCATTCCCGGCAGCCACCTGGAAGGACGCAGGGTGTTGGGGTTGTGGGGGTGTGAAGGAGTCGTGGCGGTGGTGCTGGGGTGGTGCTTGGTGGTGGTGCTGGTGGGTGGGTGGGAGTGGGGGGGTGTGGTTCCATCTTACTGAGGCGACGCTCCTCCTTCACCAGCACACGCCATGCCTCCTTATTCCCGGCAGCCCCCTGAAAGGACGCAGTGTGTTGGGGTTGTGGGGGTGTGAAGGAGTCGTGGCGGTGGTGCTGGGGTGGTGCTTGGTGGTGGTGCTGGTGGGTGGGTGGGAGTGGGGGGTTGTGGTTCCATCTTACTGAGGCGACGCTCCTCCTTCACCAGCACACGCCATGCCTCCTTATTCCCGGCAGCCCCCTGAAAGGACGCAGGGTGTTGGGGTTGTGGGGGTGTGAAGGGGTCGTGGCGGTGGTGCTGGGGTGGTGCTTGGTGGTGGTGCTGGTGGGTGGGTGGGTGGGAGTGGGGGGGTGTGGTTCCATCTTACTGAGGCGACGCTCCTCCTTCCCCAACACACGCCGTGCTGGTCATTGAGGCAGCCACCTGAAAGGAAGCAGGGCTCAAATTTTAGAGGCTGAATATGGGTGTGGGTGTGGGTGTGGTTAGAGTTGTGGGTGTGGTCTGGAGTTGTCGTTGGAGTCTGATATGAACCAGCCTTGAGGCCATGCCCCACCAAACCAAACCCCTATGCATCATACCTCCTGTTTCAGCTTCTAAATCTTGGCGCTCTGCTTGTGTGTATTTGACGTGGCACTGCCTATCTTGGATTCGATATCAAACGGCCTGGAGGCCATGCCCCACGAAACCAAACCAACCCCTATGCATCATACCTCCTGTTTCAGCTTCTGAACCTTGGTGCTCTGCTTTTGAGTATTTGACGTGGCACTGCCTATCTTGGATTCGATATCAAACAGCCTGGAGGCCATGCCCCGCCAAACGCCAACAGCTTGAGTGAATCTGTCCACGCCATTCCTCTTTCTATTGCTTGTAGAGGGAGCAGCAGCAGCAACTTTCATGAACCTGCGTGGGCGGGAATATAGTTTGTAGTGAGTACTTTGTACTGTGTACTGTGTAGCAGCAGCAACTTGCATGAACCTGCGTGGGAGGGAATATAGTTTGTACTGCGTAGCAGCAGCAGCAGCGACTTGCATGAACCTGCGTGGGCGGGAATATAGCTTGTACTGTGTACTTTGTACTGTGTAGCAGCAACTTGCATGAATCTGCGTGGGTGGGAATGTAGTTTGTACTGTGTACTTTGTACTGTGTACTGTGTAGCAGCAACTTGCATGAATCTGCGTGGGTGGGAATGTAGTGTGTACAGTGCACTTTGTACTGTGTACTGTGTGGCTGCAGCAGCAGCAGCATCAACTTGCATGAACCTGCATGGGCGGGAATATAGTTTGTACTTTGTACTGTGTAGCATCAACTTGCATGAACCTGCATGTGCGGATTATAGTTTGTACTGTGTACTTTGTACTGTGTCGCAGCAGCACCTAGGGTTCGGTGGGCCATGTCTGACTAGTCAAGCCAGACCCGTGTGCCGCCATGCAGCGACAGACTGGCGACATGTCGTCGGGGAAAACCCCAGTGCGACACCCACCTGTGGTTCAGAGCCTCGGTTGCTGACAATCGATATTCCATGCTCAATTTCTCCCGCTGTAGGGAGCTCAGGTTAAAGGAATTGGATTCAATATCACGTTCACGCAGCAGCCCTTGCAGCAGGTCCCACCCAGCGCCCCCATTGGCGTCCAGGAGCTCGAACTCCTTCTTGTTGAAAGGCGCCGCCTTCTTCCAGGCCCGCAGGTTGAAGAAGAACTTCTGCCCATACGCGGCGTTGAAGGCCCTGAGGCCCCCGGCAGACCGCATGCTAGGGATGGCGAGCTGAAGAAGGACTATACCCGCTGACCAGCTATCGAAGCGATCGGGTTTATGCATGGCCCATAGCATGGGGCTCAAAACGCCTCGCAGGGAACCAGTCTGGGATAGGTCAGGTCCGTCTGTGGGCAGCACGTACTGCGGCAGAGAGAGGGGGATTGAGAATGTGAGGGTGGGGCTGCCGGGTGGGAAAGTGAGGGTAGGACGGTGAGGGTGGAATTGTGAGAGTGGCAATTTGGGGGTGGGAATGTGAGGGTGGGTTGCCGGGTGGGAAAGTGGGGGTAGGACGGTGAGGGTGGGAAAGTGAGTGTGGGGATAGCGGTGGCCCACAGCATGGGGCTCAAGATGTTTCGCAGGGGACCAGTCTGGGATAGGTCAGGTCCGTCTGTGGGCAACACGTACTGCGGCAGAGAGAGGGGGATTGAGAATGTGAGGGTGGGGCTGCCGGGTGGGAGAGTGAGGATAGGACGGTGAGAGTGGAATTGTGAGAGTGGCAATGTGGGGGTGGGAAAGTGAGTGTGGGGATAGCGGTGGCCCACAGCATGGGGCTCAAGATATTTTGCAGGGAACCAGTCTGGGATAGGTCAGGTCCGTCTGTGGGCAGCACGTACTGCGGCAGAGAGAGGGTGGTGGAGATGGTGAAGGTGGGGCTGACGGGGTGGAAAAAGAGGGTAGGACGGTGAGGGTGGAATTGTGAGTGTGGGAAAATGGGGGTGGGAATGTGAGGGTGGGGCTGCCGGGTGGGGAAAAGAGGGTAGGACGGTGAGGGTGGAATTGTGAGAGTGGAAATGTGGGGGTGGGAAAGTGAGTGTGGGAATAGCAGTGGCCCACAGCATGGGGCTCTTGCAGGGAGCCAGTCTAGGATAGGTCAGGTCTGTCTGTGGGCAGCATGTACTGTGGCAGGGAGAGGGGGTTGAGAAGGTGAAGGTGGGACCGGAAGGGAAGGAAAGTGAGGGTGATAAGGTGAGGGTGCGATGTGAAGGTTGGAAAGTGAGGATGGGAATAGCAATGGCATGAGCATGGGGCTTAAGACCCCTTGCAGGAGGCCAGTCTGGCTGTGTGGGTGGGGTGAGGTGGAGGTGGAGGTGGAGGTGGGTGGGTGGGGGGGGGGTGCAGTGGCACTTCAAGATCGGTATGCAGACAGGATCATGGCGACGCATGGGTCCGGCTAAACTAGTCAGAAATGTACCCCCTACACCCCGGAATCCGCGCTTAAGACTCTGCGGGGTTCGGGGGGCAGCGAGTCGCACTGGGGTCGCACCCAGTTGCTCAATTTGCCACGCATCACACAAAGACAAAAAAGTGTGAACTACCTTGTCCCTATCTGTTGTGGAGGGCAGGAGTTCAAGTCTAGGATGAACTCGCCAGGAACGTAGTTTGTCCAGCACAGCTAGGCTGCATCACATTTTCATAGCTTGTATACCTACTTTTCCCAGGCTACAATCCCTGAATAAAAAAACGTCACTCCGTTCTGTTTTTATTGTTATTTCAGGTTTTACTGTTATTTCAGGTACAAGGGAGCTCACCTGTTCTGGAGGGCAGTAGTTCAAGTCTAGGATGGACTCGCCAGGGACGTAGTTTGTCCCGCTTCTGAGGTCGGCACACGCACCCAGGTCAATGAGCTTGAAGCGCCGCTCCTTTTCAGCAAAGATGAGGTTGAGAGGTTTCACATCACGGTGCACCAGTCCGGCTGCGTGGAACGCCTACAAGTGCAAACATGAGGATGAAAGGCTGTTCATCTGGTTGTATGAGGTTAAGGGGCTGTACATTTGGTTGTATGAGGTTAAGGGGCTGTACATTTGGTTGTATGAGGTTAAGGGGCTGTACATTTGGTTGTATGAGGTTAAGGGGCTGTACATTTGGTTGTATGAGGTTAAGGGGCTGTACAATTGGTTGTATGAGGTTAAAGGGCTGTACATTTGGTTGTATGAGGTTAAAGAGCTGTACATTTGGTTGTATGAGGTTAAGGGGCTGTACATTTAGTTGTATGAGGTTAAGGGGCTGTACATTTGGTTGTATGAGGTTAAAGAGCTGTACATTTGGTTGTATGAGGTTAAGGGGCTGTACATTTGGATGTATGAGGTTGAGGGGCAGTACATTTGGTTGTATGAGGTTAAATGGCTGTACATTTGGTTGTATGAGGTTAAGGGGCTGTACATTTGGTTGTATGAGGTTAAGAAGCTGTACATTTAGTTGTATGAGGTTAAGGGGCTGTACATTTGGTTGTATGAGGTTAAAGAGCTGTACATTTGGTTGTATGAGGTTAAGGGGCTGTACATTTGGATGTATGAGGTTGAGGGGCAGTGCATTTGGTTGTATCGATTCTGTCTGGATTTATGTGCTTGAACACTGATGAGCAATAAACTAGAGAGATGAGGTTGACAGGCTTCACATCACCGTGCACCAGTACAGCTGCGTGGAATGCCTACATGTGTAAACATGAGGTTGAGGGGCTGAACATCTGGTTACATGAGGTTGAGGGGCTGTACATCTGGTTACTAGAGAGATGGGGTTGGGAGGTTTCACATCACGGTGTACCAGTACAGCTGCGTGGAATGCCTACATGTGCAAACATGAGGATCAGGGGCTGCAACATCTGGTTGTATTGGTCCTGCCTGGATTAATGTACTCGAAACACCGAGGAGCACTTCCCTAGAGGGATGGGGTTGAGAAGCTTCTTATCATGGTGCACCAATACAGCTGCATGGAATGCCTGTGCAAATACACACTCACACACACACACAAACATGAGGTTGAGGAGCTGCACCAGGGCTAGATAATTTACCTAATTGTCTTGGGGATGCTACTGAAGCTGCTGGAAGGGGGCAATGAGGGAGGGATAAAGGGAGATGGGTAGTGGGTGGTGGGTGGTCAGACGGAAAGACGGGGTGCATGGTCAGAGGGGGGACCTTGTGTGGCATTTTGATGACCCAGACATGGAGGACATAGACCTGGAAGGTGTCTTGAAAGAGGATGCTGAACTTGAGGTAGGTGGCTCACACATGATAGGGCGCAGATGACATAGGTGGTGGGTGGTGGGTGGATTGTCATGCATGATAATGATGGTGGGTGGTGGGTGGGTTGTCATGGGTGGTGGGTGATCAGACAAGGAGGTGGGTGGTGCATGGTCAGAGGGGGGCCCTTGTGTTTTATTTTGATGACCCAGACATGAAGGACATAGACCTGAAAGGTGTCTTGGCAAAGGATGCTGAAATTGAGGTATGGTGGTCAGACGGGGAGGTGGGGGTGCATGGTCAGAGGGTGAAGGAGGGTGCCTTTGGGTGCCTTTAGAGCCAAACAAGCTGCTAGGTGCACTCCATAAGCTCCCAGGAGCACCATAGTGCTACGTAAATACGTTGGTGCCTTTCTTTCAAAACAACCCTGTGCTGAACACCTGCTTGTATGTCCTCATCATTGGTCAATGGTTAATCATTTTGCTGGACTGAAGAAGGCGCTGGGTTTGACTTCCAACGGCTGCGCTTCAGTGTTCGGGGTCTCTGTCAACTGCCATGGTAGCACTGTCCAGGTAAAGTAGCAGCCCGATCTTGACCGCCATAAGACAGGGCTCACTTAATACCACGCCCCATGCCCCACCAGGGTTATCATTACTTTATCCTCATCATCATCGTCACCATCACCACTTCAGGTCGAGAGGTTTCAAACATGTTTGAAAGAAATCGCATTCCCATCCCCGAGGGGCTGCACATCCTCCTCATCCTCCTCATCCTCATCACCACCATTCTCATTCTCATCATCATCATCATCATCATCATCACCTAAAGACACTCAAACATCTGGGTCATCACGGTGGGAACCATGTACACGCACCTGAAGACGTTCAAACATGCCAGGGGCTGCACATCTGGTCATATGTCCTCCCCATCCTCGTCATCATTCTCATCATCATCACCATCATTTTCATCATCATCATCACCATCAATAGGTTGAGAGGTTTCGAACATGTTCCCATCCCCCATCTTCAATCCCCAAAAATAATCCATTCACACTATCTACCCCCATCTTCAATCCCCAAAATAAATCCATTCACACTATCTACCCCCATCTTCAATCCCCAGTAGTAATCCAGTCACCCTATCTACCACCCTCCCATAGCTCCCATGCACACTCACCTGAAGACATTCAAACATGTGAGTCATCACAGTTGGGATCACGTCCTGTTCCTCAACCCCCAGGTCTTCAGCCAGCACTTGGACACAATCACGTCGCCTCATGTAGTACCCCAGGGTCTTGCTGCCTTCATAGCGCCACATCTGGTTGTCGTAGGAGTTGTGGTGTGGTTGTCGTTGGAGTTGTGGTGTGGTTGTGGTTGAAGTTGTGGTGTGGTTGAAGTTGTGGTTGGAGTTGTGATTGTGGTTGAAGTTGTGGCCTCATTTAGTACCTCATGGTTTTGCTGCCTTCATAGCGCCACATATGTAAATAATCGAGTGGATTGTGGTTGTGGTTGGAGTTGTGGTTGTGATTGTGGTTGAAGTTGTGGCCTTGTGTAGTACCCCAGTGCCTTGCTGCCTTTATAGCGCCGCATCTGTAAATATTGGACGCAATCACCGTTATCAATCATTGGACATTACATTACATTACTGTAATACATCTCTCACAATGCATTGCATTGCATTATATTACATTTCCCAAAATACATTACATTACATTTCCCACAATAGATTTCACGATATGACAAAACGTTCCAATACATGTTCTTCAAACTTTTACTAACATTACATTAACCTCCATATGCTTGAAGCCTCAACAGTCTTCAAACTTTTACTTACATTACATTAAACCTCAATGTTGTTTAAGCATTTACGTACATTACATTAAACCTCAATTTTCTTTTAACTTTTACTTCAAGGAAAGCGGAACGTTGATCCACACTTCACTCCAATCAATAATGACCGCCCCATTCTTTTCTCTGCATAATAAACCTCACTATGTCAGGCTGTTTCAGGTTCTTTCGGGATATTTCAAGCTATTTCAGGCTATTTTATTCAGGCTATTACAGGCTGTAACTAGCGCTAGAACGGAATCGCTTTTTGCGCTTGCATGATATCATATTGCCGCTCCCTACATATGTTTCTGCACTGCTTTAGTCCCCCCCCCCCCTCCCCCCCCCCTCCAAGCCCTACATATTTTATGTTTCGTCATTTAAGTTTGCTCACCAGCCACACGCCTTCAGTCAGCTTGTGATTGGCCTGGGCAGCTGTAACCTCGCTAAAGCCAACAAAGTCGGCACAATGACCCTTAGCAGCCTTAGACGCATATGCATTCAGCAGAAGCTCGGTCCTTCCCATCTCCTCCGCACCCTGATGCAATGATAGCAAGTACATGTGGTGAGTATACAAAAGGGAAGGCAAGGAAAGGCAAGGAAAAGGGAAAAGGGAAAAGGAAAAAAGGAAAGGGAGAAGGGAAAAGGGAAAGGACAATGTTTGAAGCACAACACCATAAGCATGCTGAGCTCATGATTGGAGAACTATACGTCTGCCTACCCTGCTCTTCTACAATTGACAATTCTTTTGCTTGATATCATATGATGCCGGCAGTCTGACTAGGCTAAAATTACCATTTATGTACGATATCCTATGATGCAATTTGTATGATATATCCTATGATGTCATGCTTGCCTTTGGTCAACATCTTATGATATGCTGGGTCCTAGCCATATCACATGGTCCTGATACGGTACATGTATATTGTGACATGATCAAATTTAGACGCACTGCGTAATGTGATCACTACTATGTACGATCAAGCTTAGGCGCAGTTGCGGTCTGCCGAACCAAATAAACCCAAGACAGTAGCCATTCCTCAGTTTGTACGGTACATGCATACAGGAGGGTTCCTTCAATCTCACGTCCTGTGGCAGCTCGTACTTACTTCCAATTTTCAATTTTCTGTATGATTCCCTGTTATGATTCCCTGTTATCCTGCCAGCCTGTCTATTCAACCTCCAATTACTAGCCTGCCAGCCTGTAATTTTCTGTATGATTCCATGCACCGCCCACCCTGGGATCATTATCCTGCCAGCCTGTCCATTCAACCTCCAGTTACCAGCACGCCAGCCTGTAATTTTCTGTATGATTCCATATATCGCCCAACCTGGGATCATTATCCTGCCAGCCTGTACATTCAACCTCCAGTTACCAGCCTGCCAGCCTGTAATTTTCTGTATGATTCCATATATCGCCCAACCTGGGATCATTATCCTGCCAGCCTGTACATTCAACTTCCAGTCAACAACCTGCCAGCCTGTTATACTGCCAGCCTGTAATTTTCTGTATGATTCCATATATCGCCCAACCTGGGATCATTATCCTGCCAGCCTGTACCTTCAACTTCCAGTTACCAACCTGCCAGCCTGTTATACTGCCAGCCTGTTATACTGCCAGCCTGTAATTGTATGTACGATTCCATGTACCGCCCACCCTGGGATCATTACCTTGCCAGGCTGTCTATGCAAAAATCTACGACTTTATCCCTACTCAGTCAAATCAGAGCATTTTTCAGCTACCAGTAGCGATTGCTACCTGGGACCCTGTTTTTGGCCAAACCTTCTGCTACCATGAGACTCAAATTTTGGCCCCGCCCCCCAAACCCCCCGGGCTGGCCCTTCGGTCCGCCTACCCAAATCGCTACCAGGAGTCCAACCTTGAAAGACACCAAATCCCTGATTGCTACCAGAAGACCCCCTTTTGAAACTGAAAAAAGCTCAACTGAGTCAACTACCTTGTGTTTGTATTAGCTGGGTCTGACTGAAAATACCTTACGCAAGATTGCATATATATTCACGATAATGAAAATAAACATGCTCATTTAACTGAACAAGAGTGGCTGAAGATCACCTCATGTATAGGTAAATATGGCTCTGTGTGCGCCTACTCTTTTGCAGGAGTGGCAACGCCACTCCAACTGGATCCTCGGTTTCGCTGGTTTGTGTCGGGAGACCCACCTCCTGGGGTAAAATTATTTTCTAAAAAAAACTAAAAAAGGGTAGACCCCAGGATTCAACCATTCGTAGGGATTGGCTATGTTATTTAATAATTAATATTATATAATATAAGATAATGTTAGTCGAATTTGTACTGCCTGTACTTCCGGGGCGTTTTCTCCTTTTCTTCATTTCTTTCTTCTCACGGCATTGCGCTTTCTTTTATTATACTTGCAGCTTCCTACCACATCGCAGCTTCGCAGCTTGCCTAGGCAACGCGCGTTAGATTAGTTTCGTTTACATTTGTGCGCGACAGCAATATGCTACCGCCGAAGCCCAGGGCGATCAAGCGCGGTAGAACGCTTCAGAGCCAACTGGACGATGGTGGAATGCAGCAACACGACTGCACATCGTGGTAGCCCACATAGACCGGGACAAGTTCACCTACCACGACGTGTTCGACGTGGCCATCAGTGAGAGCCCAGGCACTCTCGCTCGGGGCTTGCGTGTTGTTTTGCAAGGGGTGCAATAAACAATACTCCGCCTCGGACCCCCACCAGACAACCAAGCAGCACAAGGAATCTTGCACGGTTACTAGAACCAGCAGGACGGAGGACGGCCCCAACTTGATCATCATGGATGGGGCAGAACACGAGGTCTAGGACAGCTGGGAACTCCCCCTCCAAGAACACAGTCACACACAAATACAAACGTACACACAAACTAACACATACAAACACACTCAAACATACTAACACACACATACAAACGCATACACACACAAACAAATACAATGATACATATAAACATACACACAAACGCATACACACATACAAACGCGCGCGCACACAAACACATACACAAGCACATACAAACAAACACACACACATACATACACACACATACACACGCACACACACACAAACACAATGATACAAACGCACAAAAACCCATACATACACACACAAACACACATACCAACGCGCACTAACACACACACATACAATGATACAGACACACGCAAACACATATATACTAACACATACAGACAAACGCGCATAGACACAAACACAAATACAAACGCACAAACATACACACACAAACACACATGCAAATGCACACCTTAACACCCACAGCTCCTGATCACCCCTCTACCACCACTCTATAATCTCGTGGAGTCAACTCTGAGCAGCAGATTTCCCCTTTGATGTATGGAGGGCATGTCCCATAGATAAACAGAATGGGCAGCTACTTCAAAAAAACGGAACTTGCATAATTACCTTTATAACACTATTAAAATTAGAGCTAGAGCACCTTGGAGCTGCCCAGAAAGTGCTTGTAGCTTTCTATAGTGATTTAGACACAGCTATGCTACACAACCTATTTTGCCAAAGCTTACAATGCTCGGCCACAATGTTGATTGAGCATTCGGCCACAGGCCTGGTTATACGATAGTTCCGCTTTTCCGGTTCCGCGTTTCAAATGCTTAGTTTTATTTTGGGGAGCATCCAGATTGGCTTCCAACAAACTCGGGCTCCATTAAAGGCTTAGTTATGTTGCAACATATATGGTACTTATTCAAAAAAATGATTAGGACAACTAAATCTGACTAATATTGAACTAATATTAGTTTAATACTATATAGTATTATATAATATTAGTTTTTCCCCCACTAATATTAGTTGCCAATCCCTAACCATTTGGGATAGTATGAGGGGCATAATGATGTAAAAACGTAATCAGAAACAGAAGAGAAATAAGCATTCTTACGATTGCTTGAAATCCCAGGAGCACAATAAAGGGCGCTGTTCTCAGGCCACAACCGGGGGGCACAACTTAACAGAAATATGTAGAAAAGAAAACACTGTAAGACAGAAAACACAGTAAGAAATAAAACACTGTGAGAAAGAAAAAAGTGTAAGATAGAAAACACTGTAAGAAAGAAAACACTGTGAGAAAGAAAAAAGTGTAAGATAGAAAACACTGTAAGAAAGAAAATACTATGTTTCCAGGGGCGCAGCTTACCTCAACTTTATCTTTCACTCGTTTCATGACAACCTTCTCCTTGTCCCCTGTAGGGAGGGCGATGGAGCCCTGCATGTATGATGTACAGGGATGTTACTTGCTGGCAATACAGCTGGCAATACAGTGGGAGGGCGATGGAGCCCTGCATGTATGATGTACAGGGATGTTACTTGCTGGCAATACAGTGGGAGGGCGATGGAGCCCTGCATGTATGATGTACAGGGATGTTACTTGCTGGCAATACAGCTGGCAATACAGTGGGAGGGCGATGGAGCCCTGCATGTATGATGTACAGGGATGTTACTTGCTGGCAATACAGCTGGCAATACAGTGGGAGGGCGATGGAGCCCTGCATGTATGATGTACAGGGATGTTACTTGCTGGCAATACAGCTGGCAATACAGTGGGAGGGCGATGGAGCCCTGCATGTATGATGTACAGGGATGTTACTTGCTGGCAATACAGCTGGCAATACAGTGGGAGGGCGATGGAGCCCTGCATGTATGATGTACAGGGATGTTCCTTGCTGGCAATACAGCTGGCAATACAGCGGGTGGGCAATAAAGCCCTGCATGCATGATGTTGAGGGTGAGCTTACATTGAGATGCATTTCGTAGTGATACTTCATGTGCGCACACACAAAAACTTCACACCACACACCAGACTGAACAACCAACTCCATTCATGGTGTCTTACAATACTTAACACAGCCACCCCCCTGGATGGAGCCATGCATGCATGATGCAGAGGGATGTAACTTGCCTGCCGCTGGCAATACAACCCCACATGCATGATGAACAGGGATGTTACTTGCCAGACACAACACGATGTGCGTAAATGATGGTGGGTGGGTGGGGGTGGGGTGGGGTGGGGGGGTAAGATTTGTGTTAATAATATGTATGTGTATGTACGTCACAGCCTCCCAATAAAGCTGCGGATTCGTGCCCGCATCTTTGGAAGCATGACAACAATCTACACCCATGTGATTACATCAGTCGCTGTTAACCGCCATAGTAGCACTGTCCAGGTAAAGTAGCACCCGTTCTCTACCGCCGTAAGGCAGGGCTCCCTTAATACCAAGCCCCACCAGGCGTTATCATTACTTTTGTTATGGACATTCTGCACTCATGGGAGTGTGGTTTTGTACTTCTGGTGCAGTACTCATAGAATTGTGGTGTAGTTCTCACAACAGTTTGGTTAAATAATTCTGGTGTAGTACTCATAGGAGTGTGGTTTAGTACTTCTGGTATAGTACTCATAGGAGTGTGGTGTAGTACTTATGGGGAAGTGCTCATAGGAGCGTGGTGTAGTCCTTCTGGGGAAGTGCTCATAGTAGTGTGGTATAGTAGTGTTCATACTACACCCATGTCTTACCCTTTTGTATGGAAACAAGGGGTGGGATGCACACACGCATGGAAACGTGGAGATGCGTGCTGCCTTGTTTCTGTGAAAGGAAGCATGAGGTGGGATGCACATATTTGTCAGGTTTAGTTTGACCAACTGCACTCTGAAGCAGCTGTGGCTATCCGGACTTGGGTAAGCTCACATCGAGATGCATTTCGCAGTGATAGAAGCATGCGCGCACACACAAAATTCACACCTAACACCAGACTGAGCACCAACTGAGCATCAACTTCGCTATGCGTGTCTTGGTGTGGGGTGGTCCTGGATGCTTGGTCGGGCATGGGTATTAGGCGCGCCAGAGCATGCAAACGAGGAAACAATTCGACGCATCGCATATTCGGATATTCCCAGTCAACAGCTGCTCAAGCACTCCCGATTGAAAAGTGATCTGGTCTGCCTGGAATTCTTGAACCGTACCTCGAACACCTCTCCGAATGAACCTTCGCCCATAATCCTGCCAATCTCCAGAAGAGACGGGTCAACAAGGTTTCCTCTATCCTTCAGAGCGCGGCATATCGCTGGATAAGCCCGCTTGACCGAGCTGTTACGCCAGCCGGCAGGTAGGGGCGCATGGAGGGCTGGGGCAGCGACTCGAGGCTTAATTCCAACTCGCATGTTACCCCGGGAGGGAATTAAAGAGAAGGATCCAGAAGTGGGTCAAATGCGATTCAATCACGAGTCAATAACGTTGAAATTGTTGGTGTTGGTTGTATTCGCAGGTTGAGACCAGGGGCAAAGATAATGGCTCGCGAAGTCGCGAATTCAAATGCAGGAAGTAACGTGAGCTTGCAAGTTGGGTATCGGATAAAGCAATAAGGGTTGCAGCAAGAGGCTGGAGCTGTGGATGAAATCTATACTACGTTTCGAGGCATCATGGGCGGTGTGAGATCAGGTTTGAGGCGGGGTGTGAGGTGGGTGCGGAGGCCAGTTGAGTTGGCGAGCAGGCAGCAACTCTACTACAACCGACTTCAACCGCTAACCGACTACAACCGTACATGAACCGTGACGCGTCCTAAGATGGCCTTGACAGCCTGTCGACAGCCACATCCCGGCACACCGGTGTGCACACCTGGCCAATATATGCCCATATCAGAGCCCTTTGGCCCATATATATGCTGGCCAGGCTGTATTCGCGCCTGCCCGCGCCAACTTTTAAAGCGCTTAAAGATGTTTGACTGCCTGCCTGGCGGCCCGGCACTGTTATCCGACTCATGCCGTCTCAACGGGCGGCAGGCTGGTAAGTCGGCAAGCATGCTTGCAAGCACTAGATCCCACTGCAAATTTGAGGGGTCTTCGGCACCCTTGTATTTTGCTTGAAAGGGTGCATATTTGAATGTCCTAGGCAGCGCCGCAAGCAACGCGGAAAATTTGCGGAAAGTGTTGGCTATTGGAGGAGGCAACGGAATGGAGCGGACCGAAGCCAGTTAGTCACGAGACAGTTGGCTTACGTGCCAGGCTTCGTCTCGGTTGCACGTCGGTCGGTCGCACAAACGAACGGACAACGGGGTGACCTCTGGGGGTGACACACCCTGAGGGCTCCCGCCTCCCAGAAAGGGGGGTTCCGCCAATAAATAAGTTATTACTATTCCTGGGTCTGCACTTCGGTGAAAATGAAAACATTAATACCGCACGCGTCCAAGGTGTTGGCGGAAAATAGATTTGGCGGTAAATGCCCCAAAAGCCTGAAATCAGCACTTTAGTTGGCGGTTTTCGAATCTGGGGCACTCCATGGATTGGCTCGTGTTAAATATTTGGTGGAATCCTTTTTAATTGATTTCCTATTCAAACCAGATTCAAGTTTGACTTAAAAGGACTAATGGAGACACTGGGCAGCCAAGAGTTGGCTGAAAAACATGTAACAATCCCATGCGTACCGTAGTGTGGTGTGGTAGCGTTCACACCACCCAGTAGTTAACAATAAGCCTCAAGAAGTTCTGTGGACAGTGGGGATCAACTCAATCACCTCATCAACCATTATCATCAACTCGTCAACCATCATCATCAATTCGAGGGCTGAAACGAACTTACATGGCTACCCTTTCACTAGCATTGTAACCTCTTTGAAGGGGCGTACTGCACTGTAATGCAGTGCCCGTCGCATTAATGTTGGCGAGCGGCCCCTGTTTTGGCCTGAGCGCCAGACCCAACCTGAATTGGCGGAACCCATCCGCAAATATATCCGCCAACACTTCAGACGCGTAGGGTAACTGGTCTGCACGATTACAGTTTTGCTGAAAGAAAAATGATGCATAACATTCCAGAAATTCACCAAGGCTTTCATAATTACATGACAATTTTCCCGAGTCAATGGCCTGATGTGGCTGTGCCAAACTTGGCTGTGGCAGTGGCTTAAATAACTCCAGATAAAGGACCCGACCCCCTAGGGTGGTAGTATTAGGGACCGGCAAATCATATGATGCTGACCAAAGACGAGTATGATATCATATGATATCATACAAATATCATATGATTTAATATCATATGATATGTTGCCGTAGGCCAAAGTTACCAAGTCAGACCGCCGGCATCGTATGATATCATATTGCCTATCCCTAGGTAGTAGTGGGTGACTTGGTTACTATTGTCCAGCATATAAGCAACACATATAAACACTGTACAATACATCTGACTTGCACTAGAGTGTTCTTCAGAGGGCCCTTTTAAATCAAAGAGTACAATAAAATAATATTATGTATTTATGAGGTGTGGAAGGCCGTGAGAAGATGCTACTACCTGAATGCCCCGTCATCATATGGGCAGTCTTAGCTCGTGGGCTCGTGGCACTGGCTGGGCGAATCTATCTCAGGGCATTTCTGGCTCGATTGCAAGAAACGCGATCAAGGAAATCAAGGAACGCCATCGTGGCACACGTGGGCGAGTCGTCTGGGTAACAGGGGACGGCGAGAGGAGGATGGCGAGATGAGTGTTGGCACGGCGTCCCCCACGGAGAGGGGCGTTAACGACCTTGGTCTCTCCAGTGGAGAAGAAAGCCTTGTACATGACTCTGGCAGGGAACTTCTGCTTCACCTTTGGTCGGCCTTGCTGGGTCGACCTGTCCTTTTCGGCTGGAGAGGCTCATAAGAAACTTTTTGGGCTAGTAAGGAAGCTTTGGACAGCATCAGCGCTAAGTCAGACCTCAGTCGTACAGCAGTACATTCAGCAGTACAGGCAGTTCTGTAACCGCTGTACCTGAACCCTAACCATTATTTTGACCATTTCCCTGACCACGAATTTGTCGAGGCCACGGAATACTCGGCCACATTTCAGCCAGCTTTGGTTTGTTGATACTGGCATACCCTGGTAGCATGAATCGACAAACTGATCACCATCGGCAACTCCAGGAGAGAGAACTTCTGTACCAACGGTTTTCGAAGCCTGAGTGGTTTTTCCATGCCATAAATCCAGCGTTTACTCTCTAGGCCTGCTTTCTAGGAGGAGCGGCCATGCCCTCCATTGGAACTGGAAGCCGGCGAGAAGCCCAGAGTTGGCGGGAAACCATGTAACAATCCAATCTAATAAAAAAGATTAAGGCCATGCCAACGACCAAAATATCCGATGAGCTCTATTTCATTGCTCCTACCAGGTCTGAGTATAGCAGAGGTCGCATGATCAGATCAAGATCACAATGACACTGTAAAGTTGTATCTAGATCAAGTCTTACCTATTCTAATTCTAATACTCGGATCAGATCTGAGTCAGATCAGATCAGATCTGAGTGACTCAGATCAGATCTGAGTGCTGAGTGGGCTGGCCTGTTCCACCAGCAGCGCCGTGGTTCGCATAACCTGCGTTTAGTTGCGTGCCAGCAGTGTAATCAGATGCAGACTGTAGGCTCCGGAAGGAGGATGAGGCCGATGGCGGTGCATTATTCAAATTGCTGGCTGTACTGCTTGCGGAATGTATAAGTACATTGCCTGGGGGAGAAAGCATGGCTCCGCTGCTCGAAGCGTGAGCCATGCCCTGTGCACACAGGCGTGTTTTCTGTTGCTGTGCTTGCGATGCTGCGAATGGATCCACGGGCGTGCTGCAGAAAGAAAAGGGATTGGATGCCTGTATTCCACTGTGCGCAGAAGATGGCGTGGCTTGCTGCCCTGCGATCATGACCTCCTTGATTCGCTGAATGGACTTGGCCTTGATGTCGAAGATTTCTTGGAGATGTTGCTGCAGAATGGTGTGTGGTGGGGTGTGTGGTGTTGGTGGGGTCGATATTGGTGGGGTTGACAGTGGTGGGGTAGACAGTGGTGGGGTTGACAGTAGTGGGGTTGATAGTGGTGGGTGTGATGGTGGGGGGAGTGATGATGGTGGTGGGGGTGGTGGCTGTGTTGATCATAACTCACAGTCACAGCCACTGACCGTCACAAGCAGCACATTTATTACCTCATTCAATCGCTTTATTGCGTCCAAGTATAGCTGTTGCAAGCCCATGAAATCTCTTTGCATTTGTTGGGCGCACTCGTCAACAGCAGCACCACCTTCACTGCCGTTTGTCTGTATTTGTAGCTTTGCCATCGCACTTAGGAATGATGCAGTAAGATGAGAGAATGCCTCAGCCTCTGGGGAGCTGGTCGCGTCGAGGTGCGCTTGTTGTTGTTGTTGTTGTTGTTGCGGCTGCTGCTGCTGCTGCTGCTGTTGTTGCTGCTGTACTCCATTAGGTGCCATTCCACCATCTGGTCCCTGGGCAAGGCCCCCCTGGAGTGAGTGTACGCGGCCACTCTGTTGCTGAGCTCCACCACCCAAACAGGCTTCATAGCTAAAGGATACGGGAAAACTAGATGTGGGAGGTTGCTGACCTCCACCACCCGACCAGGCTTCATGGTTACCTGATACGGGAAAACTAGATTGGGGAGGTTGAGGCTCTTGGCAAGGATGAGCAGAATAGGGGAGTGCAGCAGCCTGTGGGGTATGAGCAGGGCTGGTGAAGAGTGCTGCCGCTGGTTGTGGTGATGGGGAGGGGGAGGGGCTATTCATATTCAAGGTGGGGGCACCTGGTGCTGAGGCCTCTAGGGTCACGTGGGCCACTTGGTGGGCCACTCGGTTCACGGCCTCGAATCTTGGATCTTGAAAATCACGAGTGGTAGCCCGTGAGCTCACCAAGCTAGGTCCCTCTTCTTCTTCACCACCACCATGAACACCACCGCCACCACCAAGACCAACATCACCACCATTGCCAAATGGATCCCTCCTTGGAGGCATGAGGCTGAAGGGGTCCATGTTGGCAAAAGGGTTGTTTGTCCCAGGGGGGGCCCCGGCCGCTGTTGGGGGGGCCTCTACCAGCAGGCTGGAGAAGAGGTCGTCAAGATCAACCTGGGGTTGGGGGACGGAATACAAAGGGGCACCTGCACCCCCCCCGCTGTGTGCTTGCGATGCGTGGGGCTGCGTGGAAGAGGGAATGGCTGTGTTCCTAGCAGAGGGAGGCGCCGGTACCTGTGTGTGTGTGGGTGGGGGTGTGTGTGTGGGTGGGGGGGTGGGGGGGGGGACCGTGAGAGCTTACTGTGTCCTTCAGAGCCATGTGCAGTACATGTGCATGTACACGTTAAGCACACAAGCACACCAGTGGTGAGAGCTTAGAGTGTACTGCAAGTGGTGTGCAGTACCAGTGCGGGTACACGTCAAGCACACAAGCACACCAGTAGTGAGAGGTTAGAGTGTACTGCAAGTGGTATACAGTACAGGTACATGTACGCATCAAGCACACAAGCACACCAGTAGTGAGAGGTTAGAGTGTACTGCAAGTGGTATACAGTACAGGTACATGTACACATCAAGCACACAAGCACACCAGTGGTGAGAGCTTAGGATGTACTCCATACCGTATACAGTGCGGGTGCATGTACACGTCAAGCACACAAGCACACCAGTGCTGAGAGCTTTCATTTTCAGCTACAATTAGCAGCTTCTAGGCAGCACCCCTGGCTGTCTATTTATCCAAAGCTAGCACAACCAAGTGCATCTGGAAGCTGATACCATTAGCTGTCCAGAACTGCTGACATCTTTGGGCTTAGCCCAGTGGCTGGCTTGGGGAGCTTCCTGGAAGCTGCTGCTCGTAGCAGAAAAGAAAAGCTATGCAGTGCTGAAATCGTACCGTGTCCTTCAAAGCATAGGGTACAGATCGGTGCGGGTGAAGCTGAACACGACAAGCAAAACAGTGCAGGTGCAAGTAAACGTCAAGTACACAAGCACACCAGTGATGATGATGATGATGATGACATTTTTCCTGGTTCCCTACCGGACTCCAAATGTACAAGCGGCTTGACCAGTGCTGAGAGCTTACCGTGTACTTCAAAGCCAAATACGGATTGTTGCGGGTGAAGATGAACACGACAAGCAAAACATTAAAGGTGCAGGTGCACGACAAACACACAAGCACACCAGTGGTCAGAGCGTACCGTGTACTTCAAACTGCATGCAGTACAGGTGCAAGTACACGTCAAGCACACAAGCTCAGTAGTGCTGAAAGCTAACCGTGCACTTAAAGCCTGTATACAGTAATACAGGTGAGTGCGTGTGAAGACGAACACGAGAAGCAACACAGTACAGGTGTGTGTACACACCAACCACATAAGCCCTGTAGTGCTGAAAGCTAAACGAGTACTTTCAAGCATAATACACATTTCGGTGCGGGTGAAGACGAACACGGCAAGCAACACAGTTTAGGTGCGGGTACACGCCAAGCACACAAGCACTGTAGTGCTGGAAGCTTATCCTGTACTTCAAAGCATAGTGTAGAGTTTGGTGCGGGTGAAGATGAACACGACAAGCAACACAGTACAGGAGCAGGAACACATCAAGCACACAAGCCCTGTAGTGCTGGAAGCTTATCCTGTACTTCAAAGCATAGTGTAGAGTTTGGTGCGGGTGAAGATGAACACGACAAGCAACACAGTACAGGAGCAGGTACACATCAAGCACATAAGCCCTGCAGTGCTGAAATCTAAACGTGTACTTTCAAGCATAGTATACATTTCGGTGCGGATGAAGACGAACACCAGAAGCAACACAGCACAAGTGCGGGTACACACCAAGCACACAAGCCCTGTAGTGCTGGAAGCTTATCCTGTACTTCAAAGCACAGTATAGAGTTTGGTGCGGGTGAAGATGAACACGACAAGCAACACAGTACAGGAGCAGGAACACATCAAGCACACAAGCCCTGTAGTGCTGGAAGCTTATCCTGTACTTCAAAGCATAGTGTAGTTTTTGGTGCGGGTGAAGATGAACAAGACAAGCAACACAGTACAGGATTGGGTACACATCAAGCACATAAGCACTATACTGCTGGGTGCTTACTGTGTACTTGATACCTTTCATGTCTAGGAGTGGGGGCGTGGGATATATGCTGCTCGGCAGGGTGTCGAAAGCCCGTTTTTTGCACGGGTGCATCCGGGTGAAGGCTGTCAACAGGTGGGTGCGGGTGAAGATGAATACGACAAGCAACACAGTACAGGTGCGGGTACACATCAAGCACATAAGCACTGCAGTGCTGGGAGCTTACCGTGTAGTTCAAGGCCGTATACAAATGGATGCGGGTGAAGTCCTGCCACCCTTTAAGGGTATTGTTGATAGCATCATTGGCAGTACACAACTGAGCGACAGCCAACTCATTCTCCAGGCTGGGAAGAAGCATCTGGAGGGGTTGGGGTGTGTGGGGTGTGTGGGGGTGTGTGGGGGTGTGTGGGTTGGTGAGTGTGTGCGCGTGATTAATTAAATAGTCAATTGGATAAATTAATACATTTGAGCAATCTATTAAGCGAGTTAGATCAAAACCACGCCTGAGCAACATCTGCATGTTGTGTTGTTATGAATTGTTTTTGTTTGTTTAGGATCCGCCTTGGGTGAGTTTGCAAACAGTTTATGGGTAAACAAAGTCTTTTAGTGTGGTGTAGTGTGGTGTGGGGGGGTTGGTGCGGAGCGGAGCACGTTGTCCTGAACAGGGCATTGGCACCGTTTCGTTTTTTTGCTACTCATGTCAGCTTCCGGCCAACTCATTCTCCAGGCTGGGAAGAAGCATCTGCAAGTTGTGTTGTTATGGCATGCTTTGTTTTGTTTAGTAGCTGCCTTGGGTGGGTTTGCATACAGTTTTGGGGTCAAGAAAGTCTCTTAGTGGGGGGTGGGGTGGGGTGAGTTGGGGGGTCGGTGCGGAGCCGAGCACGTTGTCCTGAACAGGGCATTGGCACCGTTTCGTTTTTTTGCTACTCATGGCAGCTTCCGGCCAACTCATTCTCCAGGCTAGGAAGAATAATCTGGAAGTTCTGTTGCGTTGTGTTGTGTTGGTGAAGTTTTTTTCGGTATAGTTTGGGATCCAACCGTTCCCTACCGCCGTAAGCCGGGGCTCCCTTAATACAACGCCCTACCAGGTGTTATCATTACATGTGAGTATACATCGTACAACGTACCCACACTCTGGCATACATACATGTGGGTGCACATCGTACAACGTATCCGCACTCTGAAATACACATGCGTGAGTGTACATCGTACAACGTACCCGCACTCTGACATACACACGTGTGAGTGTGCATCGTACAACGTACCCGCACTCTGACAAATATACATGTGAGTGTACATCGTACAACGTACCCGCACTCTGACAAACATACATGTGAGTGTACATCGTACAACGTACCCGCACTCTGACATACATACATGTGAGTGTACATCGTACAACGTACCCACACTCTGGCATACATACATGTGAGTGTACATCGTACAACGTATCCGCACCCTGAAATACACACATGTGAGTGTACATCGTACAACGTACCCGCACTCTGACATACATACATGTGAGTGTACATCGTACAACGTACCCGCACTCTGACAAATATACATGTGAGTGTACATCGTACAACGTACCCGCACTCTGACATACATACATGTGAGTGTACACCGTACAACGTACCCGCACTCTGACCCTCCAACCGCTGCATCTCTGTGCCGCCCTGTAGCCATTTTCCAAATCCATTTTCAGCCTGTGGCCACTGCTGCCCATGATGGATTGGTTCGTGCTGCTGATTCCACTTGATCCACAAGCCTGAGCGCTCTCCTGCACCGCTTGGAGGCCTGCTGCCAGCTCTGAGGCCGCATTACACATGGCAGCA
>JACBWV010000552.1:11097537-11134834 GCA_013435795.1 Chlamydomonas sp. ICE-L
AGTGATTCCAGGTGCAACAATGTCTGCGGGGAGCAGAATTTGCTAGTGCCTAGCAATTGCAATCCACTGATATGGCCATGGAAATGTCCAGGGAGCTCCTTCTGGTAGTATTGGGCCTTGCTGAAGAGTAGATCTAAGCAAGTTGCCTGGCTGTGACTAGACGGGCTGAGTAGGCTGCATGCTAATAGAAGAACAAGGCATGGGGCTGGAGACCATGACAGCAGGCAGCAAGGTAATTATGACGATCTTGCGCTTTGGTGACTTTTAGATCCAGATAGACTGCACCCGGCTGTGATTAGATGAACAGAGTAGGCTGCATGGGAGGTGCAGGATTGGCCTGGGCCTGAAAGCCTGTATACAGGGCCCCAGCCAATCGGTGCGTGAGACCTGGGTCGAGCACTACCGCGAGGATGGCTAATAACATCAATAAGTATGGTGCAAATCGTTATGCTGCATTCGCACAAGAAAATGGGCGAGCTGCTAGTATTTTTCAGGTGTCGTTAGAGCGCAGATGCTGGAGGAAGTGTAACTGCAGGGCTGTCTTTCTTTCTAAGGTGAGAGTTTATTAATGTGATTGGAATCAAAAGCTGGTTTGATGAGATCTATGAAGCATCGAAGAAGTTGAAGAGTGTCGGGTGGCAGTTGCAGTTTCGCAGTCCCTGTCCTGGGCTGCCCCCTGCAGCAGCTGCTGGTTCTGTTATAGCGCGGAGCCGTGGGGAAGGTGGAAAGCGCCGCGCCAAAACACTTATCCTTTTATATGGTGCATGGGCGCGGAGAAGAGACAAATAGCGCCATATGCCTCGTGGTTTATACTTGAAACGTCGCCTGCTTCTTATTTCTGTTTGGTTCCGATAACTGGGCTTCGATATCCAAACACATAGCAGAACAAGAGATATTATCAACACCTTTCCAACCTCTGACTCAAGCTTCTACCCACTTCCTGACACCGAGCTTACCAACCTCTCCTTTCTTCCATCTGACTTTGCCAGATCCAAATTTCGAGTATCTTCAGGAGACCACCTGATGTATTGAACTAGACCTCCAACAAGATATTTGCATCCAGTTGAATACTCCCCCTGGCTTAAAGGGTTGCACCGAAGGAAATTCCTCCTGCTGGTTGAGGTGGAGCTGCAGGCTTTGAATTACAGGGTTCCAGGAGAGACACAATTCTGGATGGGTATGCTGCTAAGGCAACCCTTATAGCTGCCTGCAGTTCCCTTCTCTAGATCGCAGCCCCACGAAGACATGAGCTAAGGCAACACCCACAGCAATTGCATTCACATCGGCTAAGTAGTAGATTCTTCCCTGGCCAGAATCCTGCCTGCTTTTGAACTCCTGTCATGGGGCGGCGGATTTTTCCTCGAAAGTCAAGGGCGAGAGAAAGAGTGCCTGATGATGAGGCGGCCGAGGCAAGACGCCCAATTCAGTCAATCGGACCCAAGGTAGGGCACATGTGACTTTGGCTTGGGGCGGAGGTGAGCACTGTTTATTTGTTTGGCTACGCGTAGCAGCTTCTAGGCAGCTCCCTGCCCTTGTCCTTGGACCAAACCTAAAGCTAGCTAGTGTGCCTGAAAGCTGATATGAAGGGCATTCCAATGCCACTGAAAGCTTAGGGAGTGGCCCAGTGGTTAGCTGATGGAGCTGTCTGGAAGCTACCATGTGTAGCTGAAAAAGAAACAGCAGGTGGGGGAAGACAAGAGTGTGTACAAAATAGCATGGGGCGGAGGTCAGGAGAGACAAGAGTGGGTATGAAATGAGGATAGAGAATTCAGGGAAATCAGGATGCCTACCTGCTAGAGGGTTATAATTATGGTTGCATGAGGCATGGGGCGGAGGTAAGGAGAGACAAGAGTAGGAACAAAATGGGGAAAGAGCGCTCAGGAAATTCAGGGTACCTACCTGGTAGAGGGTAATAATACTTGTTGCATGGGGCATGGGGCGGAGGTGGGAAGAGACAAGAGTGGGTACAATTGGGAATCCAGAAGTCAGGAAATTCAGGGTACCTACCTGCTAGAGGGTGATAATAATGGTTGCATTGGGCATAGGGCGGAGGTGGGGAGAGACAAGAGTAGGTACAAAATGGGGATACAGAGCTCAGGGAAATCAGGGTACATACCTGCTAGAGGGTAATAATACTTGTTGCACGGGGCATGGGGAGTAGGTAAGGAGAGAAAAGAGTGGGTATGAAATGGGGATAGAGCGCTCAGGGAAATAAGGGAACCTACCTGCTAGAGGGTAATCATACTTGTTGCATGGGGTATGGGGCGGAGGTAAGGAGAGAAAAGAGTGGGTACAAAATGGGGATAGAGCCTTCAGGAAATTCAGAGTACCTACCTGCTAGAGGGTAATAATAATTGTTGAATGGGGCATGGGGCAGAGGTGGGGAGAGACAAGAGTGGGTACAATTGGGAATACAGAACTCAGGAAATTCAGGGTACCTACCTACCTGCTACAAGGTAAGGAGGATTTTCGCTTGGGGCATGGGGCAGAGGCAGGGGGGCATAAGGCAGAGGTGGAGGGGCATGGGGATGGGACGGAGGGGCATGTGGCAGAAGGGCATGGGGCAGAGGAGGGAAGAGGCAAGAGTTGGCGCTAAGGGGAATAGAGAAGTCATGAAATCCATAGCACATAGCACTTAGCACATTCACATAGCAGCCCAGTTATGGCCAATCAGAGGATAATTAGGATTTTGGTCTTGTAATTTGTAGTTCTTACCTCCACTTCTTCAGGCAAAATTTCCGACAATTCTCAAAATTCTCATTAATTCTCGCATCTCAGGCCAAAATGTCAAAGAATGATCAGAGTTATAAGAATTCTTAGGCCAAATTCTCAAATTCAAGGTACAAACTACGAATGACTAAGTGTTTCGAAAACCCAAATCCAAATCATCCACTGAATCCATTGCTGTGAAAACCCAAATCCAAATCATCCACTTAATTGCTTATGACATTGCCACATTTCCTCTGCATAAGTGGCTTTATATAAGGTACACCTCACCACATTGTCTCTGACAATTGCCACATTTCCTCTGCATAAGTGGCTATATAAAGTACAACTCGCCACATTGGCATTGCCATATCTCATGTGCAAAATTTTATTTTTTAGTTGTTAAAGGAGTTTAACCCCAGGAGGTCGGTCTCCCGACACAAACCAGCGACACCAAGGAAAGTGGCTATTTTTAAAGTAAAACTAACAACACATAACCTCATCACATTGTTTTTTACAATTGCCACATTTCCTCTGCATACGTGGCTATACATGAAGTACAACTCGCCACATTGTCTCTGACAATTGCCACATTTCCTCTGCATACGTGGCTATATATGAAGTACAACTCGCCACATTGTCTCTGACAATTGCCACATTTCCTCTGCATACGTGGCTATACATGAAGTACAACTCGCCACATTGTCTCTGACAATTGCCACATTTCCTCTGCATACGTGGCTATATATGAAGTACAACTTGCCACATTGTCTCTGACAAGTGCCACATTTCCTTTGCATACGTGGCTATATATGAAGTACAACTCGCCACATTGTCTCTGACAATTGCCACATTTCCTCTGCATACGTGGCTATATATGAAGTACAACTCGCCACATTGTCTCTGACAATTGCCACATTTCCTCTGCATACATGGCTATATATGAAGTACAACTCGCCACATTGTCTCTGACAATTGCCACATTTCCTCTGCATACGTGGCTATACATGAAGTACAACTCGCCACATTGTCTCTGACAATTGCCACATTTCCTCTGCATACGTGGCTATACATGAAGTACAACTCGCCACATTGTCTCTGACAATTGCCACATTTTCTCTGCATACGTTTCTATATATGAAGTACAACTCGCCACATTGTTTCTGACAATTGCCACATTTCCTGTGCAAATTTGTGTTTGTTTTTAATTTGTAAAAGGAGTTTAACCCCAGGAGGTCGGCATCCCGACACAAACCAGCAAAACCGAGGAAAGTGGCTGTTTATAAAGTACACCTCACCACATTGTCTCTGACAATTGCCACATTTTCTCTGCATAAGTGGCTATATAAAGTACAACTCGCCACATTGGCATTGCCATATCTCATGTGCAAAATTTTATTTTTTAGTCGTGAAAGGAGTTTAACCCCAGGAGGTCGGTCTCCCGACACAAACCAGCGACACCAAGGAAAGTGGCTATTTATAAAGTAAAACTAACACCTCATAACCTCATCACATTGTTTTTACAATTGCCACATTTCCTCTGCATACGTGGCTATACATGAAGTACAACTAGCCACATTGTCTCTGACAATTGCCACATTTCCTCTGCATACGGGGCTATATATGAAGTACAACTCGCCACATTGTCTCTGACAATTGCCACATTTCCTCTGCATACGTGGCTATACATGAAGTACAACTCGCCACATTGTCTCTGACAATCGCCACATTTCCTCTGCATACGTGGCTATATATGAAGTACTACTCGCCACATTGTCTCTGACAATTGCCACATTTCCTCTGCATACGTGGCTATATATGAAGTACAACTCGCCACATTGTCTCTGACAATTGCCACATTTCCTCTGCATAAGTGGCTATATATGAAGTACAACTCGCCACATTGTCTCTGACAATTGCCACATTTCCTCTGCATACGTGGCTATATATGAAGCACAACTCGCCACATTGTCTCTGACAATTGCCACATTTCCTCTGCATAAGTGGCTATATATGAAGTACAACTCGCCACATTTGCATTACCATATTTCCTCTGCAAAAGTGGCTGGTAGGTATGTGTGATTAGGCTGCTGCAGGAGAGGGGGGATAATTGGATTGTTAGGTGAGGCAGGTGTTATATGGGGCGATACGCAAGTGAGGGAAGTGACCCAATTGAAAGTGGCTGGTAGGTATGTGTGAATAGGCAGATGCAGAAGAGGGGGTAGCTTTGTATTGTTGGGTGAGGCAGGGGTTATATGGGGCAATATGCAAGTGAGGGAAGTGACCTAATTGAAAGTGGCTGGTAGGTATGTGTGATTAGGCTGCTGCAGGAGAGGGGGTAGAATTGGATTGGTGGGTGAGGCAGGGGTTGTATGGGGCAATATGCAAGTGAAGGAAGTGACCCAATTGAAAGTTGCTGGTAGGTATGTGTGATTAGGCTGCTGCAGGAGAGGGGGTAGAATTGGATTGTTGGGTGAGGCAGGGGTTGTATGGGGCAATATGCAAGTGAGGGAAGTGACCCAATTGAAAGTGGCTGGTAGGTATGTGTGAATAGGCAAGTTACCCAACCAAAAGTGACCATACCCAAAAGTAACCCAACCAAAAGTGACCCAACCAAAACTGACCCAATCCAAAACTGACCCAACCCAAAGTGACGCAACCAAAAGTGACCCACCAAAAATTGACCCAACCAAGAGTGTCCCAACCCAAAGTGATCCAACCCAAAGTGACCCAACCCAAAAGTGAGCAAACCAAAAATGACCCTACCAAAAGCGACCCAACCAAAAGTGGCCCAAACCAAAAGTGACCCGCCAAACATTGACCCAACCAAAAGTGATCCAACCCAAAGTGACACAACCCAAAAGTGACACAATCAACAGTGTCCCAACCCAAAATTGACCCAATTAAAAGTGACCCAACCCAAAGTGACGCAACCAAAAGTGACACAACCCAAAGTGACACAACCCCACCCCTGACCGCCCCACCCCATTCCAACTGTAGGACTTGCAACGTGCAGGAAGGAGGTTTGAAGCAGGAGGCATCCTCATTTTGAAGCAGTGCTGAAGATCATCACATGCTCCATGCCCAACCGCCACACCCCACCCTACTATACCCCACCCACACACCTACACACAGATACATACAGGCCAGGCACGTACACACACACACACACAGACACACACACACCCTGCTACCCCACCACCACCACCCACACACACACAAACACACACACGCCCCCCCACATACACCCTACCCCACCCCTGACCACCCCACCCCAATCCAACTGTAGGACTTGCAACGTGCTTTGAAGCAGGAGGCAACCTCATTGCAGAAAGTGCATGCATCCATCCGACTTCAGCTGCAGAAACTGAGGGTGAGTTGGATGCATCTTGTCTATGTTACTGTCACTGTCTTTATCTTTATCTCTATCTCTATCTCTGCTACGTATCTTTATCTTTATCTCTGCTACGGTGTCTATCTCTATCTCTATCTCTATCTCTGCCTCTATCTCTGCCTCTGTCTCTGTATCTATCTCTGCCTCTATCTCTGCCTCTGTCTCTGTCTCTATCTCTATCTCTATCTTTATCTCTGCCACGGTCTCTATCTCTGCCTCTATCTCTATCTCTATCTCTATCTCTATCTCTATCTCTGCCTCTATCTCTATCTCTGCCTCTATTTCTATCTCTATCTCTGCCACGGTCTCTATCTCTATCTCTATCCCTGCCTCTATTTCTGCCTCTGTCTCTATCCCTATCTCTGCCTCTATCTCTATCTCTATCTCTATCTCTGCCTCTATCTCTATCTCTGCCTCTATCTCTATCTCTGCCTCTCTATCTCTATCTCTATCTCTATCCCTATCTCTGTCTCTATCTCTATCACTATCTCTATCTCTATCTCTATCTCTGCCTCTATCTCTATCACTATCTCTGCCTCTATTTCTATCTCTATCTCTGCCACGGTCTCTATCTCTATCTCTATCTCTATCCCTATCTCTGTCTCTATCTCTATCACTATCTCTATCTCTATCTCTATCTCTATCTCTATCTCTGCCTCTATCTCTATCACTATCTCTGCCTCTATTTCTATCTCTATCTCTGCCACGGTCTCTATCTCTATCGCTGCCTCTCTATCTCTATCTCTATCTCTATCCCTATCCCTATCTCTATCTCTATCTCTATCTCTATCTCTGCCTCTATCTCGATCACTATCTCTGCCTCTATTTCTATCTCTATCTCTGCCACGGTCTCTATCTCTATCTCTATCTCTGCCTCTATCTCTGCCTCTATCTCTGCCTCTGTCTCTATCTCTATCTCTATCTCTATCTCTATCTCTGCCTCTATCTCTATCTCTATCGCTGCCTCTCTATCTCTATCTCTATCTCTATCTCTTTCTCTATCTCTATCTCTGCCTCTATCTCTGCCTCTGTCTCTGTCTCTATCTCTATCTCTGTCTGTCTTTGTCTCTGTCTATATATATTGATTGGGGATTGGGGATTGGGGATGCACGTATAGAATGAGCTGCGATTAACAGAGTTAGGGGATAAGCAATCAAAAAAACAGAAATTCAGTTAAGATCTCTCTGCCTCTGCCTATATCCATCCATCCCTCTATGCACCCATCCATGCATCCATCCATCCATTCACATGTATATCCGTCCATCCACCCATCCATCCATGCATCCATCCATCCGTCCATCCAACCATCCAACCACCCATCCAACCACCCATCCACCCATCCATCCACCCATTCATCCATCCAACTACCCATCAAACCATCAAACCATCCATCCATCCATCCACCCATCCATTTATCCATCCATCCATCCATCCGTCCATCCATTATCCATCCATCCATCCATGCATCCATCCATCCATCCACCCACCCATCCATCCACCCATCCATCCATCCACCCATCCATCCATCCATCCATCCATCCATCCATCCATCCATCCATCCATCCATCCACACATCCATCCATCCATCCATCCATCCATCCATCCATCCATCCATTCATCCATCAATGCATCCATCCATCCACCCATCCAACCGCCCATCCAACAATCCATCCACCCATTCACCCATCCATCCACCCATACATGCATGCATGTATCCATCCATCCGTCCATCCATCTAACCATCCATCCGTCCATCCATCTAACCATCCATCTACCCATCCAATAATCCATCCTCCTAGCCATCCATCCATCCATCCACCCATCCACCCACCCATCAATTTGTTATGCCCCTGTGTCCTCTAACACCCATACACTGTCTTTATCTTTATCTCTATCTCTATCTTTATCTTTATCTCTGCTACGGTGTCTATCTCTATCTCTATCTCTATCTCTGCCTCTATCTCTGCCTCTGTCTCTGTATCTATCTCTGCCTCTATCTCTGCCTCTGTCTCTGTCTCTATCTCTATCTCTATCTTTATCTCTGCCACGGTCTCTATCTCTGCCTCTATCTCTATCTCTATCTCTATCTCTATCTCTATCTCTGCCTCTATCTCTATCTCTGCCTCTATTTCTATCTCTATCTCTGCCACGGTCTCTATCTCTATCTCTATCCCTGCCTCTATTTCTGCCTCTGTCTCTATCCCTATCTCTGCCTCTATCTCTATCTCTATCTCTATCTCTGCCTCTATCTCTATCTCTGCCTCTATCTCTATCTCTGCCTCTCTATCTCTATCTCTATCTCTATCTCTATCTCTATCTCTATCCCTATCTCTGTCTCTATCTCTATCACTATCTCTATCTCTATCTCTATCTCTGCCTCTATCTCTATCACTATCTCTGCCTCTATTTCTATCTCTATCTCTGCCACGGTCTCTATCTCTATCTCTATCTCTATCCCTATCTCTGTCTCTATCTCTATCACTATCTCTATCTCTATCTCTATCTCTATCTCTGCCTCTATCTCTATCACTATCTCTGCCTCTATTTCTATCTCTATCTCTGCCACGGTCTCTATCTCTATCGCTGCCTCTCTATCTCTATCTCTATCTCTATCTCTATCCCTATCCCTATCTCTATCTCTATCTCTATCTCTATCTCTGCCTCTATCTCAATCACTATCTCTGCCTCTATTTCTATCTCTATCTCTGCCACGGTCTCTATCTCTATCTCTATCTCTGCCTCTATCTCTGCCTCTATCTCTGCCTCTGTCTCTATCTCTATCTCTATCTCTATCTCTGCCTCTATCTCTATCTCTATCGCTGCCTCTCTATCTCTATCTCTATCTCTATCTCTATCTCTATCTCTATCTCTGCCTCTGTCTCTGTCTCTATCTCTATCTCTGTCTGTCTTTGTCTCTGTCTATATATATTGATTGGGGATTGGGGATTGGGGATGCACGTATAGAATGAGGTGCGATTAACAGAGTTAGGGGATAAGCAATCAAAAAAACAGAAATTCAGTTAAGATCTCTCTGCCTCTGCCTATATCCATCCATCCCTCTATGCACCCATCCATGCATCCATCCATCCATTCACATGTATATCCGTCCATCCACCCATCCATCCATGCATCCATCCATCCGTCCATCCAACCATCCAACCACCCATCCAACCACCCATCCACCCATCCATCCACCCATTCATCCATCCAACTACCCATCAAACCATCAAACCATCCATCCATCCATCCACCCATCCATTTATCCATCCATCCATCCATCCGTCCATCCATTATCCATCCATCCATCCATGCATCCATCATCCATCCACCCACCCATCCATCCACCCATCCATCCATCCACCCATCCATCCATCCATCCATCCATCCATCCATCCATCCATCCATCCATCCATCCACACATCCATCCATCCATCCATCCATCCATCCATCCATCCATCCATTCATCCATCAATGCATCCATCCATCCACCCATCCAACCGCCCATCCAACAATCCATCCACCCATTCACCCATCCATCCACCCATACATGCATGCATGTATCCATCCATCCGTCCATCCATCTAACCATCCATCCGTCCATCCATCTAACCATCCATCCACCCATCCAATAATCCATCCTCCTAGCCATCCATCCATCCATCCACCCATCCACCCACCCATCAATTTGTTATGCCCCTGTGTCCTCTAACACCCATACACTGTCTTTATCTTTATCTCTATCTCTATCTTTATCTTTATCTCTGCTACGGTGTCTATCTCTATCTCTATCTCTATCTCTGCCTCTATCTCTGCCTCTGTCTCTGTCTCTATCTCTATCTCTATCTTTATCTCTGCCACGGTCTCTATCTCTGCCTCTATCTCTATCTCTATCTCTATCTCTATCTCTATCTCTGCCTCTATCTCTATCTCTGCCTCTATTTCTATCTCTATCTCTGCCACGGTCTCTATCTCTATCTCTATCCCTGCCTCTATTTCTGCCTCTGTCTCTATCCCTATCTCTGCCCTCTAATCTCTGCCTCTATCTCTATCTCTGGCCTCTATCTCTAATCTGCCTGCCTCTATCTCTATCTCTGCCTCTCTATCTCTATCTCTATCTCTATCCCTATCTCTGTCCTAATCTCTATCACTATCACTATCTCTATCTCTATCTCTATCTCTGCCTCTATCTCTATCACTATCTCTGCCTCTATTCTATCTCTAGCTCTGCCACGGTCTCTATCTCTATCTCTATCTCTATCCCTATCTCTTCTCTATCTCTATCACTATCTCTATCTCGATCTCTATCTCTATCTCTATCTCTGCCTCTATCTCTATCACTATCTCTGCTCTATTTCTACATCATCTCCTTCTGCCACGGTCCTCCTATCGCTATCGCTGCCTCTCCTCTATCTTCTATCTTATCTCTACCTCCCTATCCCTAGTCTATCTCTATCTCTATCCTATCTCCGGCATCTACTCCTCAATCACTAGCGTCTGCCCTATTTCTCGTATCTCATACAATCTCTATCTCCTGTCCACCGTCGTCTCCTATCATCTAAGGCCTCGAGCTCTGCTCTGTCCTCTGTCCCTCGATCTCTATCTCTGTCTGTCTTTGTCTCTGTCTATATATATGGATTGGGGATTGGGGATTGGGGGATCCAACGTATAGAATGAGGTGCGATTAACAGAGTTAAGGGGATGAAGCAATCAAAAAACGAAATTCAGTTGATCTCCTTCTCTGCCTCTGCCCTTTCCATCAGCCATCTATGCACCCATCCATGCAATCCATCCATCCTTCACATGTATAGCCCGTCATCCACCCTCCATCCATGCATCCATCCATTAGCCCTACGCCATCCAACCATCCAACCACCCATCCAACCACCCATCCACCCATCCATCCACCCATTCATCCATCCAACTACCCATCAAACCATCAAACCATCCATCCATCCATCCACCCATCCATTTATCCATCCATCCATCCATCCGTCCATCCATTATCCATCCATCCATCCATGCATCCATCCATCCATCCACCCACCCATCCATCCACCCATCCATCCATCCACCCATCCATCCATCCATCCATCCATCCATCCATCCATCCATCCATCCATCCATCCATTCATCCATCAATGCATCCATCCATCCACCCATCCAACCGCCCATCCAACAATCCATCCACCCATTCACCCATCCATCCACCCATACATGCATGCATGTATCCATCCATCCGTCCATCCATCTAACCATCCATCCGTCCATCCATCTAACCATCCATCCACCCATCCAATAATCCATCCTCCTAGCCATCCATCCATCCATCCACCCATCCACCCACCCATCAATTTGTTATGCCCCTGTGTCCTCTAACACCCGTACACTTAGATTTTTCAGGCTGATTAACATGCGATCAAGCCGATGATCCATTGGGATCGCCAGCGACTGGCCCGAGCTAATGCCCCTCCATCCATCCATGTGTTATACCCCTGTGTCCTCTAACACCCATACACTTTGATGCTCGAGGCCGAGGAGCATGTTATCAAGCTTATGATCCTTTGGGACCGCCAGCGACTGGCCCGAGCTAATGCCCATCCATCCATCCATCCATTCATTCATTCATTTGGTATACCACTGTGTCCTCTTTGAAATTGTAGCAATACGAAGATAATTTTACATTTTATTTAAACATTAAAAATGATGCTCAAAGCAGAGGAGCATGTTATCAAGCTTATGATCCGTTGGACCGTCAGAGACTGGCCCGCGCTAATTACCATCCATCCATTCATCTATCCATTTGTTCTACCTGTGTGTCCTCAAGTCCTAACACCCATACACTTTGATGCTCCAGGCCAAGGAGCATGTTATCAAGCTTTTGATCCAGCAGTACCACCAGCGACTGGCCTGAGCTAATGCCCAACCATCCATTTGGTATACCTTTGTGTCCCCTTTAATTTTTTAGCATTACGACGGATAACGAAGATAATTTTACAATTTATTTAAACATTTATTAAAAAATCAATAGAAATTCAATAGAACACGCATACATTTTGATGCTCCAGGCCGAGGAGCATGTTATCAAGCCAATGATTTATTGGGATCGCCAGCGACTGGCCCAGGCTAACGCCCACCCATCCATCCATCCATGTGGTATTCCCCTGTGTCCTCTTTAATTTTTTATTATTGCGACCTGATTGCGAAGATAATTTTACAAATTATTCATTAATATGCATTTATTAAAAATGATGCTCCAGGCCGAGGAGCATGTTATCAAGCTTATGATCCAACGGGACCGCCAGCGACTGGCCCGAGCTAATGTCCCTCCATCAGGTGCAGCTCCAGGGTGGCAGGGACGTAATGCTGCTGAGGCTCGAGTGAGGAATGGATCTGATGCACAGCCTAGCATGCCTGGTGCTGGCACTGAAGCAGCGGGTGAAGGAAATGGCGTGGAAGGCACTGAAGCGTCGCAAGTAGATTGAGCCACGCATGTCACAATCAGGCACTCAAATGGCTGGTGATGCAGAGCTGTTGGGACTAGAGTGAGGCATGGCCGTAGTGCACAGCCTAGCATGCCTGATGCTGGCACTGAAGCAGCGCGAGGAGGTGAAGAAGCGTCGCAAGTAGAGTGAGCCACACATGTCACAATAAGGCACTCAAATGGCTGGTGATGCAGAGCTGTCGGGACTAGAGTAAGCCATGGATGTAGTGCACAGCCTAGCATACCCCATGCCGGCACTGAAGCAGCCGGTGAAAGAAATGGCGTGGGAGGCGCAGAAGCGTCGCAAGTAGATTGAGCCACGCATGTCACAATAAGGCACTCAAATGGCTGGTGTTGCAGAGCTGTCGGGACTAGAGTGAGGCATGGCCGTAGTGCACAGCCTAGCATGCCTGATGCCAGTACTGCAGCAGCGGGTGAAGGAAATGGCGTGGAAGGCGTAGAAGCGTCGCAAGTAGAGTGAGCCACACATGTCACAATAAGGCACTCAAATGGCTGGTGATGCAGAGCTGTCGGGACTAGAGTAAGCCATGGATGTAGTGCACAGCCTAGCATGCCCCATGCCGGCACTGAAGCAGCCGGTGAAAGAAATGGCGTGGGAGGCGCAGAAGCGTCGCAAGTAGAGTGAGCCACACATGTCACAATAAGGCACTCAAATGGCTGGTGATGCAGAGCTGTCGGGACTAGAGTAAGCCATGGATGTAGTGCACAGCCTAGCATGCCCCATGCCGGCACTGAAGCAGCCGGTGAAAGAAATGGCGTGGGAGGCGCAGAAGCGTCGCAAGTAGAGTGAGCCACGCATGTCACAATAAGGCACTCAAATGGCTGGTGTTGCAGAGCTGTCGGGACTAGAGTGAGGCATGGCCGTAGTGCACAGCCTAGCATGCCTGATGCCAGTACTGCAGCAGCGGGTGAAGGAAATGGCGTGGAAGGCGTAGAAGCGTCGCAAGTAGAGTGAGCAATGCATGTCTCATTGAGGCACTCAAATGGCTGGTGATGCAGAGCTGTCGGGATTAAAGTGAGGCATGGCCGTAGTGCACAGCCTAGCATGCCTGATGCCGGCACTGAGGCGGCGGGTGTAGGAAGCAGAGGGTGTAGCTGGTGGTGCAGAGCCGGTGCCCCTCCAGCTGGTGAAGCTCGAGGGCGGCAGGGACACAGTGCACAGACTAGCATGCCTAATGCCGGCACTGAAGTAGCGGTTGGAGGCGCAGAAGCGTCGCAAGTAGAGTAGACTTCCAGTACGTACTCCGGCACATCCTCACAAAGAAATTGTCTGCAACGATGTGTCAATGTTTCAAAGGAGAAAAGTAAGACAAGGTACTCAACGCTACTACTACTAGCTACGTCTAAAAGCCATGACATGAACCTGATAACTCCCCTCCATGAGGAGCAGCTCGAGGGTGGCATGGGCGTAGTGCACAGCCTATAATGCCTTGTGCAGGCATTGAAGCAGATGATGATGCAGACACGTTTGTAGCTGATGGTGCAGAGCCGGTGCCCCAGCAGGTGCAGGTCGAGGGTGGCAGGGAGGCAGTGCACATCCTAGCATGCCATGAGCAGGCACTGAAACAGCGGGTCTAGGAAGCAGAGGGTGTAGCAGGTGGTGCACACTCGGTCTGCCACGTCTGATAGCCTGCCACGCCTGGTACGTGTTATTGGTGCGACCTGTCGTAATGGGGCCACGCCAGGGCGTACCAATAAAACCTGGAACGCCCTGTTTGGACAGGAATGGGTTCGCCAGAGGACAGTTAAACAATTGTAAAAAAAGGCTGGAGGGGCGTAGTGTTAAGGGGACCCTCCCAGTTATACGATATTTAAAGTACTTTTAAGCAGTATTTCATTGGAACGTTTTGAAGTATGGTACTTCATCTGAGTGGTTGCTCAGATGCTTTTTTGATTTGGAGGGATTTTCACCCTTGAGCCAACTCATAAGGCCCCTGGGCCACTACAAGCTTGCCGGGTACAATTGTTATGTGTATTTGTATGTGTATTTGTATGTGTATGTGGTGTAACTAACACATCGCCCAAGAACGTTCCATGGGAGACACTAGCAGGGGCATTGGGTATAGCATCAGGGGTAAGGAGCGGACGGGAGGGGGGGGGGGGGGGGGGGGGGGGGGGGGGGGGGGGGTCAGAATGGTGAACTACAGGCACACGGCATAGCATCTGTGTGCCTGTAGTTCACCATTCTGTCGGGGTGGGGGGGGGTGGGGGGGGGGGGGGGAGGGCGGTGCTTGTTTACACCATGTACCCAGCTCCAACGGCTGGTAGATGACGTCCCACAGGTTAGGAGGAAAGTCCTAGGCCCTACCTGGAGTTGGGTGTGTGTGGGGGGGGGTGGGGTGGGGGTAATGTGTGACCGGGAATCACACTGCCTTATCTTCACAAAAAAGCAGAGAGAACTACAAAGGCATGGACAAAAATAGCGAAGAAATAGCGAATTAGAGAGAGGATACGTTACATAAACTCAGCAAGTCACTGCCGAGACAGGACAGCAGCACAGCCTGCCGACCATCCAATCTTATAACAGGAAGCACGAGGGTTTTTAAGGCACCCCCACAAACCTGAAAAACAAACTACGTCAAGTCAAGTCCAAAAGAGGAAACAAACTAGAGGCGGAAAGGGGAGGTATGTCAAGGTATGCAATCCAGAGCACCAAATCCCACCAACCACAAGACAGGAAGGTCGAACTAAATATAACTAAATACCACCCAAGGGCATGTGCTATGAGCACTTTAATATGAAGCGATAATGCCCTCAAAGGAAAAAAGCACAAGTCAACCCAACACAACCATGTTGCAGAAAAGGACCGGAGTGTCGAGGATGATAACAAAGAGAGAGGGCTCGTTACATAAAGTCAGCAAATCACTGCCGAGACTGAACAGCAGCACAGCCTGCCGAGTACCGACCATCTAATTTTATAACACTGAAGCACGAGGGTTTTGAAGGCACCCACACAAACCTGAAAACAAACTAGGTCATGTCCAAAAAAGGAAATAAACTAGAGGCGGAAAGGAGAGCGGAAAGGGGAGGAATGCATAAGTATGCAATCCAGAACACCAAGCCCACCTACCACAAGAGAGAAAGGCTGAACTAAAAGAACTAAATAACCCCCAAGGGCATGCGCTATGAGCACCTTAATGTGCAGCGATAATGCCGTCAAAGTAAGAAAGCACAAGTCAACCCGACACAAGACACCCCATGAAGGAAAGGGGGAGGCCAGCCTAAAAACAGAGAGGCCAGAAACCAACCTAGCAAGACTCAAAAAGCAAGCACACAGGACAGGGGCAAGATGATTTTTACAAAGAGAGAGGATAGTTACATACTCAGCAAAAATCAATGCCGAGACTGAATTTTTACAAAAAAAAAATCTTTCATGTTATTTGTTTGTATGTTAGAGAGGATATAGTTACATACTCAGCAAAAATCAATGCCGAGACTGAACAGCGCCGAGGCAGCTGGACAGTTTTATAACAGTGAGGGTTTGGGCAACATACCCCTCAGAGCCTGGTCCAGGAGGTGAACTCCAAAAAAGCGTACGAAAGAGCAAATAAAAGGCTTGACAACAAGCAATGCGAACTACCAAGGCATAGAGAAACTAGCGAATTAAGTGTATATTGTATGTTGAGAGGATATAGTTACATACTCAGCAAGAAAAATAGAAAGATTACAAGGGGCTCATGTCCTAGCAGTGAAACAACACCGCCCTAAAGTCGGACTCGAGAAACCACCCGCCGTCTTCCGGCAGCGGGGCTCGGACTCCGGTCACCGAAGCCTTAATGACCGGGTCAGCAGAGAGGATATAGTTACATACTCAGCAAAAATCAATGCCGAGAATGCACAGTGCCGAGTCAGCTGGACAGTTTTATGACAGTGGGGGTTTGGGCAACATACCCCTCAGAACCTGGTCCAGGAGGTGACCTCCAAAAAAGCGGGTCAGAAAGAATCAATGCCGAGACTGAACAGAAGAAGAAGATTACAATGGCCACTTATCCTGGCAGTGGAAACACCACCGCCCCCGAGGGAACGGACGAACAGCGAAATTTAGATGGTGCAAGTGAAATTTTGTAGGTAAGGCCTGGCTTCGTGGCGTGATGGCAGCGCGTGAGATTCCAAATCTTGAGGTTGTGGGTTTGAGGCCCACCGAGGTCAATTTTGCTCTGTATTCTCTTAAGTGGAAACATTCTTATCTCATTTTTTGTCGGTACCTAAATTGGCTCGCGGGTGTTACAGAACCTTTAGCAAAAGAAAGGCAGTTGATGAAAATAGTAGGGTGCCCTGGTGGGTGCCCTGGAGGTCGACCCTGGGGCTCGTGTATCGTTTTTGACTTGTGTTGAAGTCTGTGAGATGCAAATTTTCAGAGGGGAAATCGTAGACATGCTCCAGGTCCATAGATTGAGTCCACAGGACAGGAGGGAAACGACACATGAAAACACCGACCGACCAACAACTGGCACCAAGCACTGGTGAACCGAGCCCCAACACATCCGACTGGCCGATGGGAAATGAGGGATTATACCTCCGTTCGACTTCGATTTTGGAACGCATGGCAGGTTTGAAGTGCTCGTGCTGCGCACACACGGCATGTTGTCTTCCCTTTTATAGTGTGATGCGCGTAAACCGTGCATCATCGTTTCATGGCATGCATATTATCGCATTTCTTTCGCACAGGAAGAGTCGACTTTTTGGCGGAGCCCCCTCTTCTGGGGGGCGGGAGCCCCCAGTGTTACCCATTTGTCCGTCCGACCATCCATCCATCCATCCATCCATCCATCCATCCATCCATCCATCTGACCGTGATGAAGCCCGACACGTCAGCCAACGGCCTCGTAACTAACTCGCTTCCGTTGCCACCTGTCGCTCCCTCGCGATCACTCTCCGCCAATTTTTAGCGTCGCAGGCGACGCTGCATCGAACTTGTCACACACACACACACACACACACACACACACACACACACACAAAACCTGGGAATTTGCACATGAAGGCAGTAGCCTTGGTTACATTAAGCGGGAAGATTTCTGAACACCTCCGTGTAAAGAATGTTTGGTGTACCGGTATATCCAACCCCGTTGACCAAGTTAACCTATCTGTAGTATGAGTGACAATCAACCGAATCACGTTCTGTCGGAGCCCCCCCCCCCCCCCTCACCCTGCTTGTGCAGGGATCGTTGCACAACTGAGTCCAGAAGGGCTTAGTCAGATGTACCACTGTGCCCGTTGGAAGCCTGCCCCCCACCCACACCCACCCACAAACACCACACTTAATCTGTTTTTTTAAAGTCAAAAATTGACAATGGAATGACTTTTTGAGGGTTGAAGGTGCCCAGACTGCCCACCCACCCACCCACTCATTTCCCCATTCACATTCACATCAAGTGGCTTGTCATCGTGCACTTTTGCCATGATCATCCCCATCACACGAACACTTGAGTGGCAGATGGCCACAGCATACATGTACATGCAACACCATTACTAACCACCCCATGCATGTATGCCCCCCCCCCCCCCCCCCCCCCCCCCCCCCCCCCCTGGGCAGCCAATGAACATCACATACGCAACATCCTTTAACTGGCTTGTGGCCGTATAGCTAAAATAACAGTCGTGCGCTGTGCGCCTCGCTCTTGAGTGAGTTGCTCATGTGCAGCATTTTGTGCTTGGGGGGGATCATGTGCCGTCTGACCACCGCATTCACCTGTGTGTGTGTGTGTGCTTGGCGTTCCCCAATGAACATCACGTACACAGCACCCTTTTATAGGCATGTGTTGAGCTCGTGTGCAGCACGCTGTGCGTGCTTGGCGTTCCCCAATGAACATCACATACAGAGCACCCTTCAATCGGCATGCGGCTATGTAGGTAAAATATCTGTGCGTCTCGCGTTGAGTTGAGCTCTTGTGTAGCATGCTATGCTTGCTGTTACAGTCCAGGGGTAGATCAAATAGGCTGAATGAATTTGCCCAACCATGATATCAGGAGGGGCTAAAACAGGGGAGAAACTGATGAACTGAACCGATAGAGGCCCTGAGTTCGTGCTACAGTGATCATTTATTTTTGCGATTCGCAGCACATTTTTAATACGTACAGCATGCTGCGCGTGCTGGTCTACTAGAAGTTCACAACAGCCTGACTCTTGAGACCATTGGCAGGCCATGGGGGGCATGAAAGATTCTGTCCTTATTGGGCCTCCCCCAGGACTATAACATACATGCATTAAATATATTGCGCTCATGGACAACAAGATTTTTATTTATTTATTATTGAAACGATTTTCACCCCAGGAAGTGGGACCCCGTACACAAAATAGTGCCCACCGAGGGCTCAGAAAGAAAGGTAGGGGGGAGGTAGCCCCGACTTAAGTTAGCCCCCACGTACCTAAACCCTAAACCCACTTAGACCCTAACCCCCAAAACTTAAAAACACCTGAACCCTAAACCTTGGAATCAAAACCTGAACCACTAAACCCTACCCCCCCCTAAACTTAAGTGGGGGATAGCTTAAGTGGGGGCTACCTTCCCCCCATCAGAAAGAAAGGCGAAGAAAGTCCTACAGGAGTAAGAAAATCACGTTTGAAAGGCGGGGCATGCCAGACCATAGCCGGTCGAGACTGCCCTTGGCAACCTAGACAGATGAAGCTGTGCATGCTGGTCTAGTTGAAGCTCTCAACACCCAGATTCTTGAGACCATTGGATGCCGTATGCTGTGCGTCTCGCGTATGAGTATGTTGCCTGCTTGGCGTTTGTGGCTGTGCGTGCTGGTCTATTAGAAGCTTCCAACACCCAGACTCTTGAGACCATCGGACATCGTGTGCTGTGCGCCTTGCTCATGAGCATCTTGTTGTGCGTGCTGGTCTATTAGAAGCTCTCAACACCCAGACTCTTGAGACCATTGGATGCCGTATGCTGTGCGCCTCGCGCATGCGTATTTTGCATGAGCATCTTGTTGATCGTGCTGGTCTATTAGAAGCTCTCAACATCCAGACTCTAGAGACCATTGGACGTTGTTTGCTGTGCATCTCCCTCTTGAGTATGTTGTGTGCTTGGCGTTCGTGGCTGTGTGTGCTGGTCTAGTACAAGCTCTCAACAACCAGACTCTTGAGACTATTGGATGCCGTGTGCAGTGCGCCTCGCGCATCAGTATGTTGTGTGCTTAGCGTCCGTGGCTGTGCGTGCTGGTCTAGTAGTAGAAGCTCCCAACACCCAGGCTCTTGAGACCATTGGACGTCGTGTGCTGTGCGCCTTGCACATGAGTATGTTGTGTGCTTGGCGTCCGTGGCTGCACTACCTGGTCTAGTACAAGCTCTCAACAACCAGACTCTTGAGACCATTGGACGTCGTGTGCTGTGCGCCTCGCGCGTGAATATGTTGTGTGCATGGCGTTCGTGGCTGCACTACCTGCTCTAGTACAAGCTCTCAACAGCCAGACTCTTGAGACGATTGGACGTCGTGTGCTGTGCGCCTCGCTCATGAGTATGTTGTGTGCTTGGCGTCCATGGCTGCACTACCTGGTCTAGTACAAGCTCTCAACAACCAGACTCTTGATACCATTGGACGTCGTGTGCTGTGCGCCTCGCGCGTGAATATGTTTTGTGCATGGCGTTCGTGGCTGCGCATGCTGGTCTAGTAGAAGCTCCGAACAGCCAGACTCTTGAGACCATTGGATCCCGTGTGCTGTGCGCCTCGCGCATGCGTATGTTGCTCATGGGCATCATGCTGAGCGTGCTGGTCTACTAGAAGCTCCCAACAGCCAGACTCTGGAGACCATTGGTAGGCCACAGGGGGTATGAAAGATCCCTTACGCAATGTAAGAAGCCATCTGCAGCAGATGGTTGGTTGGGGCAGGGTTGGTTGGGTTGGGTTGGGTTGGGTTGGGTTGGGTTGGGTTGGGTTGGGTTGGGTTGGGTTGGGTTGAGTTGGGTTGGGTTGGGTTGGTAGTGGTGGGGTGGGGCAGATGTGGGGTGGGGTGAGGTATGATAGGACCATTGGTAGGCCGCAAGAGGTATGAAATATCCTGAACTCAATATTAGCAGCCATCTGCAGGAGATGGTGGTTTGGTTTGGTGTGGTGTGGTTTGGTGTTGTGTTGTGTGGAGTGGTGTGATTTGGTGTGGTGTGGTTTGGTGTGGAGTGGTGTGGTTTGGTGTTGTGTGGTTTGGTTTAGTGTGGAGTGGTGTGGTTTGGTGTGGAGTGGTGTGGTTTGGTGTTGTGTGGCTTGGTTTGGTGTGGAGTGGTGTGGTTTGGTGTTGTGTGGTTTGGTGTTGTGTGGAGTGGTGTGTTTTGGTGTTGTGTGGAGTGGTGTGTTTTGGTGTTGTGTGGAGTGGTGTGTTTTGGTGTTGTGTGGAGTGGTGTGTTTTGGTGTTGTGTGGAGTGGTGTGGTTTGGTGTGGTTTGGTGTTGTGTGGAGTGGTGTGGTTTGGTGTGGTGTGGAGTGGTGTGTTTTGGTGTTGTGTGGAGTGGTGTTTTTGGTGTATGTGGTGGGCGTGGGTGTGTTGTTTTGTTGTTGTGTGGCGTGGTGTGGGTTTGGTGTGTGTGGAGTGGATGTGTTTGGTGTTTGTGTGGGAGTGTGTGTTTTGGTGTTGTGTGGAGTGGGTGTGGTTTTGGGTTGTTGGAGTGGTGTGGTTTGGGTGGAGTGGTTTGGTGTTGTGTGGAGTGGTGTGGTTTGGTGTGGTTTGGTGTTGTGTGGAGTGGTGTGGTTTGGTGTGGTGTGGAGTGGTGAGTTATGATAGGACCATTGGTGGGCTAAAAGAGATTAGACAGATACTGAAATCAATTTTAGCAGCAATTTGCAGGAGATGGTGCCCAGAAGGGGGGGCTTCGCCAAAAATAGCTTTAAATAGCCTTTAAAAGTCACTTACTACTTCAGCGTTTTGCTATGCAGTCATTTTGTACGGTCGGTCTTCAAAGGAAAAAATCAGATGAAAAATGGGGTACGTGGTTCTTACCAGTACTTGGACTTCATGCCATGTCATGTCATGTAATTTCATGCCATGTCATGTCATTCATTTCATGCCATGTCATGTCATTTCATTCATTTCATGCCATGTCATGTCATTCATTTCATTTCATGCCATGTCATGTCATTCATTTCATTTCATGCCATGTCATTCATTTCATGCCATGTCATGTCATTCATTTCATGCCACGCAACAAGTCGCCACCAGGGTTGTCACCTGTACTAGTCCTTCATGCCATGTCAGGCTACACGTTGGTTGGCACCTTTATTTTAGCCTCGCATGCCTCGTGCACATCCTACACCAACTACCCATGGACCTCCAAATGAAATTGGTCGCCTGTACTTGGCTCTTACCTGTTCTTGGCTTTTATGTCTTGCCATATCAGGCTACACGTTGGTTGGCACCTTCATTTTAGCCTCGCATGCCTCGTGCACATCCTACACCAACCATCCATGAACCTCCAAATGAACCTGGTCGCCTGTACTTGGTTCTTAACTGTTCTTGGGCTTCATGTCAGACAGGAAGTTGGGCCCTTACGTTTGTTAGGGCCAGGGCAGGCCAGGGTAATAAACAAGCAACAAATGAACCTTGTCACTTGTACTTGGTTCTTAACTGTTCTTGGGCTTCATGTCAGACAGGAAGTTGGGCTCTTCATGTTCAGGCGATGACGAGCACATCTGTAGCATCTCGCTAACACCACCCTAACATCGCGTAAATAGCCTAAAAATAGCAAAAAATAGCATTAATATAGCGTAAACAGCGTTAGTACACTAAAAATAGCCTTAGAAAGTCACTCATTACCTGGGCGATTAGCCCTACAGTCATGCATCAAAATGTCCTCAACTGAAGAATCGAGTGAACAAGTCCTATGCAGCGTCGCAAGCGACGCGGAAAATTGGCGGAGAGTGTAGGCAACTGAACGACATGTGGCAACCGACTGGAGCTGACCGAAGCCAGTTAGTTACGACAGTTGGCTGACATGTCAGGCTTCAATATTTTGGTCGGTCGGTCAGTCAGTCGGACGGTCGGACAAACGGACAATGGGGTGAATCTGGGGGCTCCGCCAGGAGGGGGGGGCCCCGCCAAAAAAATGGGGTACGTGGTTCTTACCTGTACTTGGCCTTCATGTCAGGCAGGATGTTGGGCCCTTCATGTTCAGGCGATAATGAGCGCTGCTGTAGCATCTCACTACCACCACCCTAAAGTAGCACAAATAGCCCCAAAATAGTGCAAATAGCATAAAATAGCCTGAAATAGCCTTAGAAAGTCACTTATTAACTTGGCGCTTTGCCACATAGTGTTGTACCAAAATGTTCTCTACTGACAAAATCGAGTGTAAAATGGGTCGCGTGGTTCTTACCTGTACTTGGCCTTCATGTCATGTCATGTCATGTCATGTTGTCAGGGGTCATTTCATGTCATAAAGAATGGGAGCCGTGGTTCGTAACCATGGTAAATTGGCCTTCATGCAGGTAATGTCATGTCATGTCATGAAAGATGGAGCGTGGTTTCGTAACCTGTATATGGCCTTCATGGCCTGTCATGTCATGAAACGATTGGGAGCGTGGTTCGTACCAGTACTTGGCCTTCATGTAAAGGTCATGGTCCTGTCATGTCATGTCATGAAAAATGTGAGCGTGTTCGTACCTGTAACTTGGCTTCAATTCATGTCAGGTAAGGTTCATGTCAGGCATGTCCATTAAAAAGATGGGGAGCGATGGTTCGTACCTGTACTTGGCCTGCATTCAATGTCATGTCATGGTCATGTCTGAAAAGATGGAAGCGTGGTTCGTGGACTGTACTTGCCTTCAGGGCATGTCAGGTCCATGCATGTCCTTCATGTCATGTCATGTCATGTCAATTTCATGAAAAGAGGGGGAAGCGTGGTTTCGTACCTGTAAATTAGCCTTAATTGTTCATGTCATGTCATGAAGATGGGGACGGGGTTCGTACCTGTACTTTGCCTTCGGGCATGTCATGTCATGTCATGTCAATGTCATGTCTGAAAAATGGGGAGCGTGGTTCGGACTGTACTTGGCCTCATGTCCATGTCCATGTCAGGTCATGGCCATGTCATGTCATGTCATGTCATGTCATGAAAAGATGGGGAGCGTGGTTCGTACCTGTACTTGGCCTTCATGTCATGTCATGTCAATGTCATGTCATGTCATGAAAAGATGGGGAGCGTGGTTCGTACCTGTACTTGGCCTTCATGTCAGGCAGAAAGTTGGGCCCTTCATGTTCTGGCGATGTTGAGCACTGCTGCAGCATCTCGCTATCGCATAGGTTAAGTCTTTGCTGTATCCACCAGCTGGGTGGAAGGTGAGGGTAGTAGCCTGGAAGCCGCATTATTAGGGACTCTGTGGTTGTGGCATTGGGAAGGGTGGTGGTTTGAGGGAGGGCGGTGGTGAGGGAGGGCAGTGGTGAAGTACAGGAGAGACAGATGCCGAGTTCAAGGGATTGTGTGTGTGTATGTGTGTGTGTGTGTGGAAGTTGTGGGTGGAAGGTGAGGTTAGTAGGCTGGGAGCCGCATGATCAGGGACTCTGTGAATGTGGCATTGATAAGGGTGGTGCTGGGAGGGTGGTGAGGGAGGGTGGTGGTGAGGGAGGGTGGTGGTGAGGGAGGGTGGTGGTGAAGTACAGGAGAGACAGTTGCAAAGTGCAAGGGACTGTGTGTGTGTGTGTGTGTGTGTGTGTGGAAGTTGTGAGTGGAAGGTGAGGGTAGTAGCCTGGAAGCCGCATTATCAGGGCCTTTGTGGATGTGGCATTGGGAAGGGTGGTGCTGGGAGGGTGGTGGTGAGGGAGGGTGGTGGTGAAGTACAGGAGAGACAGTTGCAAAGTGCAAGGGACTGTGTGCGTGTGTGTGTGTGTGTGTGGAAGTTGTGGGTGGAAGGTGAGGTTAGAAGGCTGGGAGCCGCATGATCAGGGACTCTGTGAATGTGGCATTGATAAGGGTGGTGCTGGGAGGGTGGTGGTGAGGGAGGGAGGGTGGTGAGGGAGGGTGGTGGTGAAGTACAGGAGAGACAGTTGCTAAGTGCAAGGGACTGTGTGTGTGTGTGCGTGTGTGTGTGTGTGTGGAAGTTGTGAGTGGAAGGTGAGGTTAGTAGGCTGGAAGCCGCATGATCAGGGACTCTGTGAATGTGGCATTGATAAGGGTGGTGCTGGGAGGGTGGTGGTGAGGGAGGGTGGTGGTGAAGTACAGGAGAGACAGTTGCTAAGTGCAAGGGACTGTGTGTGTGCGTGTGTGTGTGTGTGTGTGGAAGTTGTGAATGGAAGGTGAGGGTAGTAGCCTGGAAGCTGCATTATCAGGGCCTTTGTGGATGTGGCATTGGGAAGGGTGGTGCTGGGAGGGTGGCGGTGGTGGTGGTTTGAGGGAGGGTGGTGAAGGTTTGAGGGAGGGTGGTGTGAGGGAGGGTGGTGGTGAAGTACAGAAGAGACGGGTGCCAGGGATTGTGTGTGTGTGTGTGTGTGGAAGTTGTGGACTCCACCCCAACCTTACCCCACCCTGCCCCACCCTGCCGCAGACAACACCTGGCTACACCCCACCCCACCCCTGCCCCACTCCACCCCAACCCTGCCCAACCCAACCCAACCCTGCCCCACCCTGCCGCAGACAACACCTGGCTACACCCCACCTCATCCCTGCCCCACTCCACCCCAACCTTACCCCACCCTGCCCCACCCTGCCGCAGACAACACCTTGCCCCACCCCAACCTTACCCACCCTGCCCACCCCAACTCAGCCCAGCCCCACCCTGTTCAACCCTGCCGCAGACAACACCTGGCCCCACCCCAACCCTGACCCACTCCACCCCAACCATGCCCAACCCAACCCTGCCCCACCCTGCCGCAGACAACACATGGCCCCACCCCAACCCTGACCCACTCCACCCCACCACAAACCTACCCACCCCAACCCTGACCCACCCTGCTGCAGACAACACCTGGCCTCACCCCAACACTGCCCCACTCCTCCCCAACACTGCCCAACCCAACCCAACCCTGCCCCACTCCGCCCAACCTGTGCCCCACCCTGCCCACCCAACCCCAACCCAGCCCCACCCTGCCTCAGACAACACACCAGCCCCACCCTGCCTCACACAACACCCAGCCCCACCCCAACCCTGACCCACTCCACCCCAACCCTGACCCACCCCACCCCAACCCTGCCCAACCCAATAAGGCCCCCACCCTGCCTCAGCCTGCCGCAGACAACACCTACCCCCGCCCCACCGCAACACAACACAACAACTGGGACCAAACAACACAACACAACACAACACAACACCTGGCCCCACCCCCTCCCGCACCTCCTGCACTCGCTGATGTGCCTCTATCCAGATGGGAAACAACTGATAAGGTAAACGGAGATTCTGCCATTGTTATGCCCAATGAAATGCGACGTGCCAACTCGGGGCCTCGGCATTGGAAATCTGCGGGGTGAGGCTGTACTGCTCCTGACTTAGAGCAGTACAGAGCTAGCTGCCTTGTTATAGGCGCACCTGAATGAAAAGGAGGAAGAATCAGGAGGAGGTGGAGGTGGAGGTGGAGGCGGAGGTGGAGGTGGAGGTGGAGGTGGAGGTGGAGCAGGACAAGGATAAGGGTAAGGGGTAAGGGAAGGGAGGGAGAAGAAGTGGGGCGGGCAGGGCAGGGAAGGGGCAGAGCAGGAGCAGGAGAGCGGACAGGAGCAGGAGACAGGAGCAGGAGCAGGAGCAGGAGGAGGAGCAGGAGCAGGAGCAGGAGCAGGAGCAGGAGCAGGAGCAGGAGAGAGCAGGGAGCAGGAGAAGGAGAAGGAGAAAGGAGAAGGAGAAGAAAGGAGAAGGAAATGGAGAAGGAGAAGGAGATGGAAGAAGGAGAGGAAATTGTTACCTTTTTGCATCCCCCGCACCCTGATGATTATTCACGGCGTCTACCTCACCTTTAGAGTCAGTGTTTGTTTGGAGAATGCAGGCTAGCTTAAGCATCAGTTTGTAAGCAGAGATCTGTGTGTGCAACATAAGGAACGTGGCGGTACAGCCAACTCTGGGCTGCTCACCATCTTGCTATTTCAAATGCCCCTCGTGCGATACCCACGGAAACCAGGAAGCATACTAAGCATACTTAGCGGACCGCACCTTTAGAGTCAGTGTTGGCTTGGAGAATGCAGGCCAGCTTCAACGTCAGTTTGTAAGCAGGGATCTGTGTGTGCAACATGAGGAGCAAGGCGGCACAGATGGCATCGCTCACACCAGAGGGCTCCTGGAAACCGGAAACCGCCCCTCCAAAGTAGGAACCTTAAGTGACAAGGCAGAGTAAGAGAGTAGAAATGATTTTTTTCGTTGTTTGTTTTTCGTTTTTTTTTGTCCGATGTTTGGAGGCGGAGTTGTATTTGTGGTTGTTGTCATGCGCCAAGTCCGAAAATATGCAACACATAAGGCCACGTGGGTTGGACGTGCACATGATATAACATGAGTGTTTGGGTGGTTGGGCTGTTTGGGAGTTTGTGTTTGGAAAAAAGGGTTGAAGGTCGTTGGTGGAAGTGAGGGGTAATAATGGAAGGTGGGTGATGTGGGTTAAGAGGGGATGGTGGGTGGAGTGGGTGGAGGGTGTTGGATGTTGGATGCTGGGTGTTGGGTGTTGGGTGTTGGCCAGAGGGTAAAGGGTGTTGGGTGTTATGTGGAGGGTGGAGGGTGTTGGGTAGAGGGTGTTGGGTGGAGAATGTTGACCGGAGGGTGGAGGGTGTTGGTTGGAGGGTGTTGGACGGAGGGTGTGAGAGGTTGTTGGGTGGGTTGGGCCCCGTTTGGGTGTGTGGGTGGAGGGGTTTTTTGGGTGTTGGGGTTGAATGTTGGAGTTGTTGGGTGTTTATTGGGTGGGATGGGTGTATGTTGTTGGCGTGTGGCGGGTTTGTCTTGCTTGCGTGTGGCGGGTGGGTCGTTAGTCAAACTGGGCATGTGGGGGGGATGTGCGTTCATCACGACGGGGTGGAAGGAGTGGAGGCCACCCTTTTACCTTCAAAGTTCAGCCTCCCTCTTTTTAAAAAAGCACACCTTTTCAGGTCTATGGGTTCCCTCCATGGGTCCTGGGTCAATCAAAATTTGTGCACACCCACACACTTGGCCACTCGTTTTGGTCGTAGGACATGATTATAAGCGCAAATGGACCCGCAATTGTGGCGTCTTCGCTTGGCCTAACCAAGGTGTCCGTGGTCATCGTACGCTCACTTTGTATGCTGTCTCGTAGGTGGCGGGGTCAAATTCCTTTCAATTACCAAACCCATCCCCTCCTGCTGGTTGAAGGTACATTGAGCAGAGTGCTGCCGAGGAAGAGGGTGTTTGCTTCAGCCAGGCCTGTGAGATAGCAAAATAAAGTTTGTTAGGCCTCTGTGATTGCAAAATAAGTTTTGTTAGGCCTGTGTGATTGAAAAATAAGTTTTGTAACATGTTTTTTCATCCAATTCTAGGATGCTCACCAGAGCACTGCTCAGAAAGAAAATATGGGATTCAGCCAGGCCTGTGAGATTCAAGAGAAAGCGTTGTACATTATTGTTTCGCCAGCTCTGGGCTGCTCACCAGAGCATTGTTCAGAAAGAGGGTGTTGGCTTCAGGCAGGCCTGCGTCATTGCAAAATAAGTTTTGTTGCATTTTTTTTATCAAATTCTAGGATGGCTCACAGAAGGGTAGCCCATAAGCCAAACTGCTCAAGAAAGAATATATGGGATTCAAGCCAGGCCCTGTTGTGGATTCAAGGAGTGAAAGCATTGGTAAATGAGGGTTTTTTTTTTTTTCTTTTTTTCCGCCAAAGACATCTTGGCTTACCACCAAGCTCTGCGAATAAAGTGAGTGTTGGCTTCAGCCAGGCCTGTGTGATCGAAGATGAGGAAGAAGAAGTATCGCTACAAATTCCTGGGCCGCACGTAATCCGCTACTTCATCAATGCCCTTGTTTAATCCAATTATATAAGGAGGGCTGCTCACCAGGACATTGCTAAGAAAGGTTGTTGACTTCAGTCAGTGCTTGTGTGGTTGAATAAGGAAGAAGAAGACAAAATAACTTGTACATGATTTTTTTTGTTTTTTTTTGGCCGAGCCCCCTCTTCAAGGGGGCGGGAGCCCCCATGTTTAACCCTTTTGGTCCGTCCGACCGAAAAAAGAAAAAACAACACTTGAAGCCTGACATACGTCCAGCCACGGTCCCGCGAGTAACTCACGGCTCCAACAAGAATCAATCTTCTTTCCTCTTGGCCTCCAGATCCAGTGTTCTCCAGCCAGTCGGAGTGGTGGTGGGGGATAGGAGGAGGCGGAGGAATGTTTCGTTTCCTTTTCCCCCGCCGCGCCACTTGGAAAAACTGTAGGAAAGAGGGTAATTGTCGAATTGCTCTTCGTCGCTCCCCCGTTTTCACCCCTCCCTCCTTCCTCCTCTCTTCTGGCGTGCTCCTCCTTCTTGCTCCCGCTCTCCTTTTGTCTTTTTTTTTTTTTTTCCATCTCCGACAGCGCGTCGCTTGCCGTCGCTGCTTAGGACTTGTTCCACCAAGTCTTGGGCTGCTCGACCAGAGCACCGCTAATCAAAGTATAGCCTTGGCTGTCAACCCAGGCCTGCCATGATTGAAGAGGAAGAAAGAGAAGAATAAGAAGAATTGGTACTGGGTTTTCCTTCATCCAATTATCAATAATAGGCTGCTCACAAAGCTATAGCACTGGCTAATAAAGAGAATCTGGCTTTCAGCCATGCCTGCCAGTGAATCGAAGAGTGAAGAATAAGAAGAATTGGTTAATGGTTTTTTTCAATCCCAATTTCTGGGGCTGCTCACCAGAGCACTGCAAATAAAGAGAGTCTTGGCTTCAGCCAGGCCTGCGTGATAGAAGAAGAAGAATTGGAACATGTTTCTTCATCCAATTATAGGCTGCTCACCAGAGCACTGCTGAGGAAAAGTGCGTTGACTTCAGGCAGGCCTGCGTGATAGAAGAAGAGGAAGAAGAAGAATTGGTACATTGAAATTGCAATTGTTACATACGTGTAATACAGTTACTCACAGGACGTGATGTTAAGGACACCACAGCGTAAGCCGTAGCTAGCTATAGTCACCGTCATTGTTACAGAATCTTTTTTGAGTTCCCAATTCATAGGATGCTCCCATTCTGGGCGGTAGTCCGAAGGGAAAAAGAAAGGCGTAATAAAGGAAGTAAAGGAGTAGAAGGAGTAGAAGGGAAAGAAGAAGAGAAGAATAATTGGTACGTGGGGTTTCTGCCTATCTGGCCTGCTCACCATCTTCCAGCTATCAATCCCCCAGTGCGAATCCCACAGAAAGCAGACAGTAATATAATGATAATCTCCTTGGTTTGGGCGTGGTAATTATGGAACCCGTCCGTACCGCGGGGCAGAGAACGGTCTACCACCTCGACTGGACAAGCTACCATCGCGGTTGACAGCGACCTGCAACGCTCAGGGTGACCGTAGGGGGGATAAAAACCCCAACCCTGCTTCGTTTAAGCGATTTGGTGTACCACTAGACCAATCGTATCACTGAAACGGGCTAAAGCAGACAGTACATCAAGTGAATTCAGCGGATTATTTGGATTGGGGGACTTCTAAACCACCCCCACTTTTTCAATCACAGGCAAAATTTTCAACAAACTTATCAAGAAATAACCAGAAGTGGGACAGAATTCTTCTCCACTTTCCAGGCGCCAATTTTCAGAATTCCTCAGATCTTCTCAGAGTGCAGACAGTACATTTAAAAGTGGATTCAGCGAATGATTTGGGTTTGGGTCTTGTAGTTTGTAGTTTGTACCTCCACTTTTCCGGGCCAAATTTCCGACAGTAGACAGGATCACACGGGTCCTGTAGGGAAAAGACCGGCGGATACACTCACTCGCTCACTACCCATGACATAAGTGATCCAGAATTCCGTCGATTCTCTCTCAGGCCGAGAAAACTTTCAGAATTTTCAGGCCAAATGATCAAGTTCGAAGTACGACGTGCGAGTGTTTTGAAAACCTAATCCAAATAATCAGCTGAATGGCTATAAGAAACCCATGATGGAGATGTGGACTTGTGGAGAGTATGTACCTGTGCACTGCTTTTCTTTTCAGCTGCGCGCAGCAGCTTCTATGTAGCTTCCCTGCCCGCCTGCCTACCTGCCTGCCTGCCTATCCAGCCAAACCTAACGTAATCTAGTGCATCTGGATGCTGACATTAAAAGCATTCTGAACCTGTTTACATATTGGTGCACATCTCAGTGGACGAGTCAGGGAGCTGCCTAGAAGCTGCTGACGGCAGCTGAAAATAAGATGTCTGTACCTGTGTGATTCAGCACTGCATGCTGCAACTCCCGCCCATCCGCCTGCAAGCCAGCCAAGGGTTTACCTTGCCCATCCACCAACATACCTGTGTGATTCAGCACTGCCTGTAGCAACTCCTTGCCATCACGAGATCAGAAGAGGCTCCTGTTCAATCCAGCCCATTGGTTTTTCCCTTGCCCCCCCCATGCCACCACATGCCTGTGGTGTGTGATTCAGCACTGCTCCCTGTACAACTCCTTGGCCCATCGGCACCACGCCCTGCCAAAGCCCAGCCAAGGGTTTCCCTTGCCCATCCACCAACATACCTGCGTGATTCAGCACTGCCTGTAGCAACTCCTTGCCATCCGCCTGCAAGCCAGCCAAGGGTTTCCCTTGCCCATCCACCAGCATGAGTGGCAAGTGCTCTCACAATCCGATGTCCTTGGCTGATGCAAGGGGCCGCTTCCCCTGCTGTGTGTATCTATGTGAACCTACATATGGTTAATGTTCATTTTAACAGTGAGAAACTGAGGGAAAAAGGAAGTGAAGGACAAGTGAGGCGGTACTCAGCAGTACAGCAGCGAAAACCTACCTGTGGTACCTTTGTAGATCTAGTCAGGCTTGGAATTGACTTGGAGCTAGACTCGGACTGTTGGAGCCTGTGTGCACCTGCTAGACTCGGGCTTTTGGAGCCTGGGTGCACCTGCTAGATTCAGGCTGTTGGAGCCTATGTGCACCTCCCTGTGGCAGTCCCTTGTAGATTTAGTAAGGCTTGGACTTGACTCAGGGCTAGGGCTGTTGGTGAATTGGGGCCCTGGAGACAGGCACAATTTCGGGCTAGGCAGTTGCGCGATCTAGAGCAGGATTCGCATGGCACCCATGTATTGAATCAGGGATATGTTAATGGTTCGACCGACTGGCCAGATCCCGGGTCACAACAAGGAATTATCTAGTGATCGTTATTGTCTGTTTCGGTTCAGGTTGGGGAATTTGGTGTCGTTCGAAATTAACCGTAACCGGGGGGGCGGGGGGCGTGGGCTGAAGCCCCCCTGCCTGTGGAATCCGGACCCCCAATTCATTCATAAATTTAACTCCAGGCCGTCATGCTCTCCCCCTTTTTCCACTTCCCCTTTGTGGAGTTACGAGCCCCCACGTTGCGTCCCAGGACGTAACGGACCCTTCGACGTTGCGTGATTGCGACGCAGGACGCAGGACGCAGGACGCAGCGTCCTGAACTACACTGATGCCAAGACAGGCAAACTACACCTGTAAGCCCAACAAACACAGGAAAGGGGGGCGGAATCAAAAAAGTTAAAGATTACTAAGGGCACCCGCTAAGAGCAAATTCAAATGCAGCGACAGAACCCTCCTAAGGAAATTTGCGCAAGTCGAACCAGCACAGCCGCCTTGCAGAACTGGACCAGAGTGCCTAAGAGATATACCTTCGGCACCCCAGGGAGTAAAGGGAGGGTCCAGAATAACTAAGTGTCAAAAAACAAAACTGGCAAGACTCGACAAGCAAGCCAACATGACAGGGGGGGCTAAGATATCGACGATCAGAGCTAGATAGGATAGGATCTCGCTCTCTCTCTCTCTCTCTCTCCACTCTACTCTCTCTATGAGAGAGATAGCAATAGGTTCTTTACCGAAACTACAAGCAATAATCCACTGCCCGAGTCTGGACACAAGCAAACAAAAACCTCCGCCCATCCAAATTTATAACGACGGAAGCACGAGGGTTTTTTGAAAAGGCACCCACCAAACTGAAAAAACAAACTAGGTCAAGTCCAAAGAAAGGAAAACAAACTAGAAGAGACGGAAAGGATAGCGGAAAGGGAAGGTATCAAAGGTATGCCACTCCGAAAAACATTAGAGGAGGGCCGACCTAAAAGAACTAAAACCACCCAAGGGCATGCACTATGAGGACCTTAATATGCAAGCGACATCAATAGCCCTAAAAAAAAAGGAAGAAATAACAAGTCCCAACAAACCCGAAACATCAAACCCAACTTGAAGAAAAGGAAACCGTAAGTGTCCAATAATATTAACCCCATCAATGAGCACCCCATGAAGAAGAGGGGGGAGTCCAGTCCTAAAACAGAGTAGGCCAGAAACCAACCTGCAGTTTTTCAGAAAGCAAGCCACGTCAATAACAGGGGCAAGAAGAATCCACCACACTTGGCATAACTTCCCTGCCCGTATACCAGAAAGCCACAAACTAGGACTATTTACTTAGAGAAGCGGAACCCAACCAACTTGCAAGAAAGCGAGAGAGGATTATTGTTGACATACAATACCAGCAAAAAAATCAATGCCGAGACTGAACAGCGAGTCCGGGTCCAGTGTAACAGTTTTATAAAACAGTGAGGGTTTTGGGGGCAAACATAACCCCTCCAAAAAAAAAAAAAGGATCTGTCTAAGGAGTTAACTCAAAAAAGCGTACGAAAGAGCAACTTTACAGGCGTGACAGACAAGCAAAGCTAACTACCTAAGGCCCCAATGAGAAACTCGCGAATAAGTGTAAATTGGTGGAAGGACTAGAGAGTTGCCGAGGCCTAAAAAAGCGAGATGTCCACAAGAAGACTGTAACGTGGACCAAAAGGCCAGGAAATCCACCAAAATAAAAACAAGGAGAGAGGCATAGAGCTCCTAAAAGGCGGCCCTTAAAACACGTCTCCCCTATTCAAAGGCCAAACACAATCACCGGAATCCATCCTCCGTCAGCCAAAACGCCAACAAGGAAAAAGCCATCGCTAGAAAGGACACTTAACAACCTAGGCAAGAACTACACTAACACGTACGAATAAAACAAAAAGCGTGTGGAAAAGCGAAAGAACCCAAGAACCAGGCCAGGGGGAAGAAGCTAAGAGAATTCCAAGCCTAATTCTGTCAAAAAACATCAAGCGGACGGAGATAGGGCGGGCACAGGAAGAGCAAGAGGAGAGAGAGAGAGGGTTTCGTTTACATAAATAAACTCCAGCGAAAGTTCACTCACTGGCCCACTAGCCCCTGAGACTAGGACAGCAGCACAGCCTGCCCGACCCATAGCCAATTTTATAACACACGGATTCCCGAGGGTTTTTTTAAAAGGCACCCCCACAACCTGAAAACAAAACTTAGGAGGTCAATCCAACAAAAGGAAAACAACCTGAGCGGAAAGAGGAGCGCGTAAAAGGGGACGTTTTAAGAGGGGATCCGAGGCAGGCAATCCAAGCCCCAAAAACACAAGACAAGAGGGCAAAGGCAAAAGAGCTGAAGACTAATCAAGAGGGAAGCGAAAAAATGAGCTGATTCCCATTCTCCCCCTTCCTTCCTCCCCGGGCTGATATGACCAAATTATCACTGGATGGCCTAAGCTGAGGGCTTATAATCGAGTATTTGCCCCTGGGGCTCAAAGGACAGAGTGCCTCACTACAGAACAAGAGGTTTTGAGGTTTTTCGAAGCCCTGGTCAGTGTCCCGAAGCGAGGTTTTATGGAACCCGTGCCCATAACACGGGCCCATACTTCCCCGCCAATTTTTTGTTTGTCCAGGGGTTGTAACCCGCTATCCCCTCCCACCCCCATCTGATGAGCATTGAGTTGAGTGCCCCCGAACAAGTGTTTTTACCAGGCCGGGAGAGACCATCACAGGCAAGAAAGGAAGAAGAAACGGTAAAGCCAGCAAAACATTGTCATGATAGGACAGCGGCATGGCCTATGAATTGTATATATTTGTATTGGATAAAAGAAAGCCCCCCCCCCCCCCCCCCCCCCCCCCCCCACGCCACCCCACCCACCCCTCCAAACACACCCACACACACACACACACACAGCACACACACAACCCATTTGAAAGAAACAAACGAGAATTAAAAACTCTCTGAAATCAATCAAACCACTCAGCGGGAAAGGGGGCGGAAAGGGGGCTGAAAAGGGGAGGAATTTGCCCTAGGAAGGGTTGTTTAGAGGAGGATCCCTAAGCTCCTGCAAGAATCCCTGAGACACACAACACATTTTTACAATCCTGCGTTCCCTAAAAGACCAGAGGTGGGGTCTCCCCGGCAACAACCAAAATAAGGGTGGGCACCATCTCACATTCAGGGTAATACATGCGTGAGGCAGCCGGCTTTTGGTAGGGAGTGCAGGGGAGGTGAAAACTTCCTGTCCTTTCGGAACTGGCGTTGCCACTGCCTACATCAAAAAAAAGAATAGGCCGCCAACAGTTTAACGGCAGTTAAGGGTCCATATCATATATCGGTGGGAGATACCGACATGCCATGAAGAAGCAGCCGTCTTTTCAATGATAAGGTATCCTGTATATCGTAAAAGATAAAATTTTTTGATAAAAGAAGTGAATCAAAATAATTTAGGAACCTTACAAAGTTTTTTGGAGCTTTTGGTCATTGTGCCTCATTTGAATGCGATATGGATGTACATGAAAAGCCGGCCCTCTTCTTCCGATGATTCATTAGTCACCCCCAAAATTGTGCCGGGAGAAAGTCTAACTCAGTGCTAGTAAGAAGAAGAAGGGGAGGCTCATGCTCATGCATTATACTCCACTTAGGTGGCGGGGGTGGTCGGGGGAGAACCAAACGATTGTTTGTGGAGTACTCTGAAGTGTTCATTGAAGGGTGGGTGGGGTAGCCGGCTGATGATCCGACGCAAGTATCCGATCATGGCTACCGAAAACCTAAACTCGGGGCCCAGAAGAGTGTGAAAGAATGAGTCGCCGTTTCCTTTGCCCAGGGGGTCGTGGTGGGTGTCTGGCGGCTGAACTCTAATCTAGCGGTTTCTTGCCCAAGCGCCTGGACAAAATCCTTTTTCGCCCAGGCGACCATGGTTGGCGGTTCGAATAGCGGTGCGGAGGACCTCATCTTTCTCCAACTCCCTCTCTAAAGTAACTCCCTCTTGTTTTTTGGGGTTGGTGGTGTGTGGTTGGGGTGGGGGGTCGGGGTTTTGTGAAGTGGGTTGCCCCTTTTGTCATTTGTATGACTAACCTTCTCCATTTCTAGGTATCGGCTTTGCCCTGTGGGGCCTCCCATTAAGATTGTAATTAAATAGCTTTCTAAAATCCTCGTCACCAAAATGGCGAGGGACGGGTTATAAATCCCCCCACATACATTGATCGAACAGAGGGGCTCCCATCGAGTCCGCCTGCTTTTTTTTCTCGTTTTCTCTTCCTAGACCACTAGCTGGGCTGTCAAAACACCCTTTAACGCTGTATAAAAACGGTTTGCTTAATCGTAATTCTGTAGAAAATTTGAAAATCAATCTGGAGGCGGACATCCCAAAGCCAACGCAATTCGTCCGTCGATTGGCTGGTTTCGGGTCCTGCCTATTCCCCCTACAACTGCGGTAACAGCAAAAATCGCGTGGATGCATAACGTCTTCCTTTTACTAAATTACGAATTTATAATAATAACCGCTTTAGAGCCCAGGAAGCCTCGTATCTTCAAGCGAAGAACCAGCACACCCGAAATGCTGTCCGAAAACATCCTGACAGCAACCCTTGTCCCCACAACACACTCGTGTAAGAGTGGAGTAACTACGGGTCTGAGGAGGACCGAAATTAAACTAGTTGCAGCGTACCAATATAGCGCAACTAAGTGGAACTAGTTTTGTCCACCATTGTGCAAGAGATAAACGTTTTTATATAAATTGTCACCTCTTAGTGCTTTTTTTTGTTTGGTGGGGGCCCACGATTTTTGGTGGATCCTGGGTTTTATCGTTTTCAGGTAATCAGCCAAATTTGTGAAGTTGATACGCCTCATCAGAGATTTTGCAGTTGCAGTTGCAGTTGCAGATTTCATAACATAAACGTGGAACCTCCGACCCTCCGAGTGCAGGTTCGATCACCGTCGTCGGGCCTACTCACCTCACATCTGGCGAAGTCAATGATGTGTTCGACCGGAAATCCTGGTTTGTTTCAGTTATAAGTTGAACCCCCTGCTGGGAGAACCTCTGGGTAATGCCCTGACTGGAATCACGATATGTTATGAAGCCGTCAGTGAACCAATCAGATATCTGAACCATATTTGTCATTTATAATAGACATTTATCAAACCGTTGTATTTTGCAGTGTCCAACTGGGGCCCTGGTTTTGCAACCCCCTTATCACAAAAAGACGGCCCATGGCTTCCATTTTTAAACCCCTAAACTAACAACAACCGCATGAAAAGTGTCCCCAAGCATATGTTCGGGGTGGTCCTGCCACATGCTAAGTCAATTTAGGTTAAAAAGCCCACATCACTAGGAAAAAAAAGAAAGAAAAAAGAAAGGGAGGGGTTTTGCACCGGATGAAACGGGGTGAATTCCGTCTCAGAGAGCGGACCAAGGAAAATTACTACTAAAACTTTACGGCCGAAAAAAAAAAACCTTTACTCCAACCCCTAGCCCTACTTTTAATAGCGTTGTGCATCTCCCTATTATGCACAGAATCAAATTTACACAAAATAATGACGTCATACACAACATGTGGCCGCCCCGTGAAAAATGCCCCCCCCCGACCCACCCG
>JACBWV010000552.1:11136635-11253508 GCA_013435795.1 Chlamydomonas sp. ICE-L
CGGGGGTGGGGGGCGGGGTGCCATGGGGGTGGGGGGGTGGGGTGCCATGGGGCGGTGGGGTTGGGGGGGCGTGCTGCTGGGGTGGGGGGCGGGGGGTTCCATGGGGTGCTTGTGTTGTTGTGTGGTTTTTGTTGGGGTGTGTGTTTGTGGTTTTTTTTTTTTGTTTGTGTTTTTTTTTTTTTCTTTTTCTTTTTTTTTGGTTCTTTTGCTTTTTGGTGGGGGGCGGGGGTTGCCATGGGGGCGGGGGTGGGGGGGGGTGGGGGGGGGGGGTGTGGGGTGGGTTTGTGGGGGGGGGGGGGGTGGGGGGCGGGGGGTGCCATGGGTGCGGGGGGGGGGGGCGTTGCGGGGGAGTGGGGGGGGGGTGCGGGGTGGGGGGGGTGGGGGGGGGGCGGGGTGCCTGGTGCGGGGGGGGTGGGGGGTGGGGGGGTTGGGGGGGGGGTGGGGGGGGGGGGGGGCGGTGCTGGGGGTGGGGGCGGGGGTGTTGGCCATGTGGGTGCGGGGGTGGGGGCTGTGGGGGGGTGGGGGTGGGGGGCGGGGGTTGCATGGGGTGCGGGGGGTGGGGTGGGCGTGTGCGGGGGGTGGGGGGCGTGGGTGCCATGGGTGCGGGGGGTGGGGGGCGTGTGGTGTTTCCCCCACAAACCCCCGGCTCCCTTGTACTAGGTCAACCAGTGTACTTCCATTGACCAAATTGACAAGTGCTTTAGCGCACTTGAAAACAAAAAAACTGCGCTTTGTAGTGCAAAAAGCGCAAAAATTGCTTGCTGCGCCCACAGGGGGGCGCAAAAAACTGCGCGAAATGCGCAGTGGGGCGCAAAAAGGCACTGGCCAGCTTGCTTGGAAGTACCCTGGAGGTCACAGGTTGCTATAGGTAGGAGTCGGCTATGTCATCTAATATTAGTGAATAAATAATATTATATTACATAATATTTGTCAGACGAGCCGTCTCACCAGAAATTCGAATTTATTTGAAAAACTAATATTATTGTGACACAATAATAATATTAGTTAATATTAGTTTTTAAACACTAATATTAGTTGCCGTTTAGGGTTTTTAAACACTATATTAGTTGCCATTAAGGGTTTTTAAATACTAATATTAGTTGCCGTTCAGGGTTTTTAAACACTAATATTAGTTGCTGTTTAGAGTTTTTAAACACTTACATTAGTTGCTGTTTAGGGTTTTTAAACACTAATATTAGTTGCCGTTTAGGGTTTTTAAACACTTATATTAGTTGCCACAGGGTTTTTAAACACTAATATTAGTTGCCGTTTAGGGTTTTAAACACTAATATTAGTTGCCGTTTAGGGTTTTTAAACACTAATATTAGTTGCCGTTTAGGGTTTTTAAACACTAATTTAAGTTGCCGTTTAGGGTTTTTAAACACTAATATTAGTTGCCGTTTAGGGTTTTTAAACACTAATATTAGTTGCCGTTTAGGGTTTGTAAACACTAATATTAGTTGCCGTATAGGGTTTGTAAACACTAATATTAGTTGCCGTTTAGGGTTTGTAAACACTAATATTAGTTGCCGTTTAGGGTTTTTAAACACTTATATTAGTTGCCACAGGGTTTTTAAACACTAATATTAGTTGCCGTTCAGGGTTTTGAAACACTAATATTAGTTGCCGTTTAGGGTTTTTAAACACTTATATTAGTTGCCGTTTAGGGTTTTTAAACACTAATATTAGTTGCCGTTTAGGGTTTTAAACAATAATATTAGTTGCCGTTTAGGGTTTTTAAACACTTATATTAATTGCCGTACAGGGTTTTTAAACACTTATAATAGTTGCCGTTTAGGGTTTTTAAACACTAATATTAGTTGCCGTTTAGGGTTTTTAAACACTAATATTAGTTGCCACAGGGTTTTTAAACACTAATATTAGTTGCCGTTTAGGGTTTTTAAACACTAATTTAAGTTGCCGTTTAGGGGTTTTTAAACACTAATATTAGTTGCCGTTTAGGGTTTTTAAACACTAATATTAGTTGCCGTTTAGGGTTTTTAAACACTAATATTAGTTGCCGTTTAGGGTTTTTAAACACTTATATTAGTTGCCGTTTAGGGTTTGTAAACACTAATATTAGTTGCCGTTTAGGGTTTTTAAACACTTATATTAGTTGCCACAGGGTTTTTAAACACTAATATTAGTTGCCGTTCAGGGTTTTGAAACACTAATATTAGTTGCCGTTTAGGGTTTTTAAACACTTATATTAGTTGCCGTTTAGGGTTTTTAAACACTAATATTAGTTGCCGTTTAGGGTTTTTAAACAATAATATTAGTTGCCGTTTAGGGTTTTTTAACACTTATATTAATTGCCGTACAGGGTTTTTAAACACTTATATTAGTTGCCGTTTAGGGTTTTTAAACACTAATATTAGTTGCCGTTTACGGTTTTGAAACACTAATATAAGTTGCCGTTTAGGGTTTTTAAACACTAATATTAGTTGCTGTTTAGGTTTTTTAAACACTTATATTAGTTGCTGTTTAGGGTTTTGAAACACTAATATTAGTTGCCGTTTAGGGTTTTTAAACACTAATATTAGTTGCCGTTTAGGGTTTTTAAACACTTATGTTAATTGCCGTTTAGGTTTTTAAACACTAATATTAGTTGCCGTTTAGGGTTTTTAAACACTAATATTAGTTGCCGTGTACGGTTTTTAAACACTAATATAAGTTGCCGTTTAGGGTTTTTAAACACTTATATTAGTTGCTGTTTAGGGTTTATAAACACTTATATTAGTTGCTGTTTAGGGTTTTTAAACACTAATATTAGTTGCCGTTTAGAGTTTTTAAACACTTATATTAGTTGCCACAGGGTTTTTAAACACTAATATTAGTTGCCGTTTAGGGTTTTTAAACACTAATATTAGTTGCCGTTTAGGGTTTTGAAACACTAATATTAGTTGCCGTTTAGGGTTTTTAAACACTAATATTAGTTGCCGTTTAGGGTTTTTAAACACTAATATTAGTTGCCGTTTAGGGTTTGTAAACACTAATATTAGTTGCCGTTTAGGGTTTTTAAACACTAATATTAGTTGCCGTTTAGGGTTTTTAAACACTAATATTAGTTGCCGTTTAGGGTTTTTTAACACTAATATTAGTTGCCGTTTAGGGTTTTTAAACACTAATATTAGTTGCCGTTTAGGGTTTTTTAACACTAATATTAGTTGCCGTTCCCTAGTTATAGGTGGCATGCCAAACCTGAAGCCCGAGGGACAGGATGAGTCAGATGTGGTACTTGAGGCCAAGGCACCCACACACTAACGTACACGCGCACGCACGTGCACACACACTCACAAACGCACATGCACATGCACACACACACACAAGTGTACACAAACACACACACACAAGTACACACAAACACACACACACAAGTGCATACAAACACACACACAAGTACACACAAACGCATACGCATACGCACACACACACACACACACACACACACACTCACACACACACACACACAAGTGCACGCACAAACACACACAAACACCGCCCACGTCTATGCAGGTCATGGGAGTTCTAGATGCCATGCCGTCGTCGAACTTGAAGCCCGAGGGAGAGGATGACTCAGATGTGGTGCTTGAGGCCAACCGCACGTACAGAACAACCTATATGTTCAGTGCTACCATGCCTCCAACGGTGAGAGGGTGGTCATTGGTTGGTAGGTGGGTGGGTGGGTGGGCGGTGGATGGTTGGTGGGTGGGGCGGTGGTTGGTAGCTGGGTGGGTGGGTGGTCAGTGGGTGGTAGGTGGGTGGGTGGTCAGTGGGTGGTAGGTGGGTGGGTGGTGGATGGTTGGTGGGTGGGCGGTGGTTGGTAGCTGGGTGGGTGGGTGGTAGGTGGGTGGGTGGTCAGTGGGTGGTAGGTGGGTGGGTGGTCAGTGGGTGGTAGGTGGGTGGGTGGGTGGTCAGTGGCTGGTAGGTGGGTGGGTGGTGGTGGGTGGGCGGTAGGTGGTTGGGTGGTGGTGGTGGATGGTTGGTCGGTGGATTGTTGATAGGTAGGTGGTGGGTGGGTGGTGGATGGTTGGTTGGTAGGTGAGTAGATGGTTGGTAGGTGGATTGTTGATAGGTGGGTAGGTGGGTGGTGGGTGGGTGTTTGGTGGGTCGGTGGTTGGATCCTGTCTGTGTCTGTCCAGAACCACCATGCCTGCACCTAGCTTGCCTTGTTATCCCCCCCCCACCACCACCACCACACACAAACACACACTCTAGCACACACACACCTCCACATCCATCCACACACCCCCCCCCCCACACGCACACCACCACACCACACACACACTCTCTATCTCTATCGCACATACACAAACACACACACTCTCGCGCGCACACACACACACACACACACACTCTATCTCTATCGCACACACACACACACACACACACACACACTCTCTATCTCTATCGCACACACACACACACACTCTCTCAATCTCTATCGCACACACACACACACACTCTCTCTATCTCTATCACACACACACCACCACTAAGCCATCCCAGCTTACACACTGATGTCCTATAGTCGCAAAAATAAATTATCACTGTAGCACGGCCTCAGGGCCCCCGTCGGTAAAACTATTGTTTGGGGTTCAGTTCGTCAGTGATTATTTATTTTTAGCCCCACCTGATATCATGGTTGGGAGAGTCCCTTGACTAACAAATTCTTGCGCCGCCCTTGTGTGGTCAACATTACCCCCCCCCCACCCCACTCCACCCCACCCCACCCCACCCCACACACAAACACACTAACACACTAACACACGTGCAATCACACACACACACACACACGCACACTAACAATCACACTAACACACTTGCAATCACACACGCACACACACACACACAATCACACTAACAATCACACTAACACGTGCAATCACACACGCACACACGCGCACACACACACGCAATCACACTAACAATCACACTAACACACGTGCAATCACACACTCACACACACACACTAACAATCACACTAACACACGTGCAATCACACACGCACACACACGCGCACACACCTGCAGTCACACTAACACACGTGCAATCACACTCGCACACACACACAATCACACTAACAATCACACTAACACATGGGCAATCACACACGCACACACACACGCACACACTAACAATCACACTAGCACACGTGCAATCACACGTGCAAATACACACACAAGTCGCACACACACGTCACACACTCACCACACAAGTTGCCAACACACACACGCGCAAGACACACACACCCCACACACCATCTGATGCCCTGCAGGTGGAGAGACTAGCTCGCAAGTACTTACGCCGCCCTTGTGTGGTCAACATTGACCCCCACACACACACACACACACACACACACACACACACACACACCCCCCCCCCCCCCCCCCCCCCCACACACACCACACACACACACACACACACACAAGTCACACACACCCCACACACCATCTGATGCCCTGCAGGTGGAGAGGCTAGCTCGCAAGTACTTACGCCGCCCTTGTGTGGTCAACATTGGCCGTGCTGGTATTGCGGCAGAGAACGTGACTCAGCGTGTGATTGTAAGTACGACCAAGGAGAGCTTGTGTGTGTGTTTATTCTTCCCACCCCCCACCATTCACCCCACCCCACTCCACCTCAACCCACCCCACCCCACCTCACAGCAGTAAGTACGACCAAGGAGCGCGTGTGTGTGTTAATTCTTCCCACCCCCACCCCACCGTTCACCCCACCTCACCCACCGCAACCCTCCCCACCTCAAGCTACCCCACCTCACGGCAGCAAGTATAACCAAGGAGCGCTCGTGTGTGTTGTATTCTACCCACCCCCCACCATTCACCCCACACCACCCCACTCCACTTCAACCCACCCCACCCCACCTTACGGCAGTAAGTACGACCAAGGAGAGCGTATGTGTGTTGTATTCTTCCCAACCCCCACTATTCACCCCACCCCACTCCACCCCACCCCACGGCAGTAAGTACGACCATGGAGAGCGTATGTGTGTTGTATTCTTCCCAACCCCCCACTATTCATCTCCACCCACCCCACCTCCACCCCACCCCACGGCAGTAAGTACGACCATGGAGAGCGTATGTGTGTTGTATTCTTCCCAACCCCCACTATTCACCCCACCCCACTCCACCCCACCCCACGGCAAGTAAGTACGACCATGGAGAGCGTATGTGTGTTGTATTCTTCCCAACCCCACTATTCACCCCACCCCACTCCACCCCACCCCACGGCAGTAAGTACGACCATGGAGAGCGTATGTGTGTTGTATTCTTCCCAACCCCCACTATTCACCCCACCCCACTCCACCCCACCCCACGGCAGTAAGTACGACCATGGAGAGCGTATGTGTGTTGTATTCTTCCCAACCCCCACTATTCACCCCACCCCACTCCACCTCAACCCACCCCACCACAGGCTGGTAAGTGTAACCAAGGAGCGCTTGTGTGTGTTTATTCTTTCCACCCCCACCCCCACCGTTCACCCCACTTCAAGCCACCTCAACCCTCCCCACCTCAACCCACCCAACCTCTCGCTGGTTCGTATGACCAAGGAGAGCGTGTGTGTTTGATTATGACCTTCATGCAAGGAAGAATAAATCACAACTCATGAGCCCTACATGATGTGTGTATGTGTGTGTAAATCATGTGTGAGCGTAAATCATGTGTGTGTGTGTAAATCACAACTCCATGAGCCCTACATGATGTGTGTTTGTGTGTGTGTAAATCATGTGTGTGTGTAAATCATGTGTGTGCGTAAATCATGTGTGTGTGTAAATCTTGTGTGTGCGTAAATCATGTGTGTGTGTAAATCATGTGTGTGTAAATCATGTGTGTGTGTAAATCATGTGTGTGTGTGAATCATGTGTGTGTGTAAATCATGTGTGTGTGTAAATCATGTGTGTGTGTAAATCATGTGTGTGCGTAAATCATGTGTGTGTGTAAATCATGTGTGTGCGTAAATCAATTGTGTGCGTAAATCATGTGTGTGTGTAAATCACAACGCCATGAGCCCTACATGATGTGTGTATGTATTCTCCTTCACCCCCCCACCACCACCACCACCACCACCACCACACACACACACACACACACACACACACACACACACTATACAGATGGTGAAGGAGAACGAGAAGCACACGCGCCTTCAAACCGAGATGGATACATTGGACAAGGAGGAGAAACGTGCCATCGTGTTCGTCAACACCAAGAGGCAGTCAGACAATGTATTCTCCCAGCTGGAACTCCACGGACACAGGTACCAACCTACCATCAACCAACCAACCTACCATCAACCAACCAACCAACACCGTTGGAGGCATTGTAGGATTTGTAGCACCAACCGACCAACCAACAACCACAACCAACAAACCACAACCAGCCAACCAACCAACAACAACAACAACTAACCAAACCAACCACAACCAACCACCAACCAACCACAACCAACCAACCACCAACCAACCACAACCAACCAACCAACAACCACCAACAAAACAACCAGAACCAACCAGAACCAACAACCACAACCAAACAACCACAATCAACCCACCACAACCAAACAAACACCAAACAAACACCAAACAAACACAACCAACTACAACCAACCATCACCAACCAACCACAACCACCACCAACCAACCAACCACCCTTGGAGGCATTGTATCACCCCCACAACCCACCCACCACCACCAACAACAACAACCAACCAACCACCCTTGGAGGCATTGTATCACCCCCACAACCCACCCACCAACAACAACAACAACCAACCAACCAACCACCCTTGGAGGCATTGTAGCACCCGCACAAACCACCCACCACCACCACCACCAACCAACCAACCACCCTTGGAGGCATCATGGCACCCCCACAACCCACCAGCCACCACCACCAACCAACCAACCACCCTTAACCACCCACCACCACCAACCAACCAACACCCTTGGGAGGCATTCATGGAACCCACACCCACCAGCCACCCCCACCACCCAACCAACCACCCTTGGAGCATTGTAGCACCCCACAACCACCCAACCACCACCAAACTAACCAACCAACCACAGGAGGGCCTTGGGCCACCCCCAAACCACCCACCACCCCACCGCCCACAGCCCCACGTGAAGCCCACCACCACCCCGCAGCCGACCCCCCAGACCACCCGGCCACCACCTGCACCCCTCCCGCCGTCTACCCACCGCCCCCCACCCGGAACCCCTCCCGCCGCACCCACCCCCACCCGGCACCCCTCCCTCCGCACCACCTCCAGCCAAAACCATGCATCCCGCCAGTCGCCCCTGCCGCCGCCACCCCCCGCCCCCACCAATGCCTCCCGCTCCTCCTCACACCACCCCCACCCGTCAACCCGTCCCTGCCGCACCCACACCCCCACCAGGCACCCATCCGTCATCCACCACACACCCAACCGTGGATACCACACGGCAAACCCCACCCCGGCACCAGCCCTCCTCCACCACACCCACACGGCAACCCACCCGTCAACCCCGACCGCAGCCCACCACCACCCCCACCCTTCACACCTCCCGCCGCCGCCCAACCCCCACCCGTCACCCTATCCATCATCCACCACAACCCCACCCTGCACCCCTCCCTCCTCCACCCCACACCACACCTTACCCATCACCTCCGCAACCACACCCCCACCCTCACCACTCCCTCGTCCTCCCACCCCACCCTTTCACCCCTCCTCATCCACCACACCCCCCCATTCACCCATCCCTCCTCCACCACACCCCACCTTCACACCACACCTTCATCCCTACTCCCCTTAAACCACACCCCCACCTTCAACCACCCCTTCACCCCTCCCTCCTCCACCACACCCCCACCTTCACCCATCCCTAAACACCACACCCCGCCATTAACACCACCATTCACCCTCCCTCCTCCTCCCCACCCCCACCTCACCCCTCCATCCTCCACAACATCCCTCACCCTTCACCCCACCCTTCACCCTCCTCTCCTCCCCCCCCACCTTCACCCTCACTCCTCCTCCACCACACCCCCACCCTTCACCCCTCTCCTCCTCCACCACACCCCCACCCTTCTTCCCCCCTCCCTCCTCCACCCACCCCCCACCCTTTCACCCTCCCTCCTCCACCCACCCCCACACCCTTCACCCCTCCCTCCTCCCAACCCCCACCTAACCACACCCTCCCTCCTCACCACACCCCACCCTTCACCCCTCCCTCCCCCCACACCCCACCCTTCACCCCTTCCCTCCCCCACCTCCACCCTTTACCCCACCAATTCATACTCCTTTCATCCCCAGCCCAACCCAAGCCCAATCCAAACCCAACCCCAGTATTCTAAGTCATACCCCTCGTGCCTCCCACCCCCCAGGTGCACCGTGCTGCATGGCGGCAAGTCCCAAGATCAAAGAGAAGCTTCTATCAAGGGTTTCCGTGAGGACACCTACAACATCCTCATCGCAACAGACGTGGCTGGTCGTGGTATTGATGTCCCTGGCATCGCTCTGGTCATCAATTATGACATGCCTTCATCGGTTGAGGCCTACACCCATCGTATCGGTCGTACGGGTCGTGCTGGAAAGAAGGGTATTGCCATAACATTCCTGACCCAGGTAAAGCGCTGAGGGCTCCGCTGCTTCTGTTGCCACTGTTTCTGATGTTGGCTACGCGTAGCAGCATCTAGGCCACTTGCCATCATCGGTTGAGTCATACACCCATCGTATCGGTCGTACGGGTCGTGCTGGGAAGAAGGGTATTGCCATAACATTCCTGACCCAGGTAAAGCGCTGAGGGCTCCGCTGCTTCTGTTGCCACTGTTTCTGATGTTGGCTTCGCGTAGCAGCATCTAGGCCACTTGCCATCATCGATTGAGTCATACACCCATCGTATCGGTCGTACGGGTCGTGCTGGAAAGAAAGGTATTGCCATTACATTCCTGACCCATGTAAGGGGCTGACGGCTCTGCTGCTTCTGATGTTGGCTACGCATAGCAGCTTCTAGGTAGCTTGTCAATTAAAATTGCTGTTCCAAAATCTAAAAATTCAAAAGGGAAACGTAAGGGTCGATATTATAAAAGATAATAGACCCTAAAGGGGCCCACTCGGCCCTTGTCCCCGTAGGAACCCCTCAAAGGCTACTCATTCCTCACCCATTGCCATCACACTCCCCACCCAGGAGAGGGGCGGACAGCTGTGCGCATGTGCTTGTGTTGTGTACCACACAGCAGTCGTGCAACACTGTGTTTCCTTGCCAACACGCAGCAGCTTCTAGGCAGCTCGCTGTTACATTCCTCACCCAGGACCACCACAGTCACCTGGGCTGTGCGCAGTGTTTGTTTCGTTCTGCATATGTTCACCACTCAGCAGCTTATTTTCAAACACTGTTTCTATGTTTACCACTCAGCAGCTTATTTTAAAACACTGTTTCTATATTTACCACTCAGCAGCTTATTTTAAAACACTGTTTCTATGTTTGACTGCATGCACCAGCTTCTAGGCAGCTCCCCGTACCCATACTAAGATGTAAAGTACGGCCGGGGGAGGGGTTGGAGGGTCAAAAAAGAAAAATCCGAGGACAGGCTGGGACAGGGTATAGAAATACTTCTGAGACCGTAAACCCTGAAGTAAAAATAAATATTAAACCCTCAACTAAAAAACTTCTTAAGAACTATACCTTGGGCTTCATTGAAGGCCCCTGAGTACGAGCAACCTTTCTGTTCAGCTGTGCACCCCTGGTCATCTATCGTGCCTAAAATCTACGGCCAGCTTACTGTGCCTAAAATCCCTGGCCTGGTCATCTACCTGACCTGATGACTTGGCAACCGCGCCTACGAGCTATGGTCTGGCAATCTATGGCCTGGTTATATATCGTGCCTAAAATCTTAAACAATAACAATCAAGTCATAGATTGTAGATTGTTATTGATTTAGATTTGTAGTCATTGGCCAGGTTATTGTGCCTACAATCAAGTAAGTCTGAGTACCAGCAACCTTTCTGTTCAGCTGTGCACCCCTTAGCATCTGCTTCAGTTACACAGTTGTTTTTGTAGCAGCATGTAGCAGCTTCTAGGCAGCTCCTCCTGCCTATGCTTTGATTTGAAGTTCGCTATCAACACCCCTTTATGTCGTAGTACACCTCAGTGTACTCTTTTCGATCCCCCTCCCCCCCCCCACCCCCCCCAGCCCCCAACCCCCCCTACCCTCCCCAGCCCAGCCCCCAACCCCCCAGCCCCCAACTCCCCCACCCCCCACCCAGCCCCCACCCCCCTCCACCCCAGCCCCCACCCCCCCCTTCCACCAATACCTTTTATGTGCAGAGCGACACTGAGGTGTACTACGACTTGAAGAAGCTTCTAGAAGAAAGCAAAGCTGTTGTACCTCCTGAGCTGGCACGCCACGAGGCTGCCAAAACCAAGCCTGGGGGAGTGGAGGGCAAGAAGAGGGACGCCATCCAATATGCCAAGAAGTAGGCTTTCTAAAAGCTTCTTGAAGAGATTAAAGCTGTTGTGCCTCCTGAGCTGGCACGCCACAAGGCTGCCAAAACCAAGCCTGGAGGAGTGGAGGGCAAGAAGAGGGACGCCATTCAATATGCCAAGAAGTAGGCTTTCTGGAAGCTTCTACAAGTATTATTACCGCCTCAATGTAGCAGAGACTCAACTGTTACACTGGTTACACGGAGGTCTCACTTAAACCTAAGGGTTTGGCGTCGACCCAGGCCTTCGGCCCAGGGTACTACTAAGCGCGCGCGGCAGCGTGGTGCCGCTCTGCCTTTTTGAGCCCCTCTGCGCGTTTCGCGCAGTTCTTTCAACTCCCTGCGGGCGCAGCGCGCAGTTTTTGCGCTTTTGGCACTAAAAAGCGCTGACCAATTTGACGTTTGTGCGCTTTAAGCGCTGACCAATTTGGCAAGAAGTAGTACCCTGTTTCGGTCCACGCCACCTGTGCATCAACCAGCGACCTGGGCTGGTCACCTCAGGTTGATAAGGTCCCCTCAGGTTGATAAGGTCACCTCAGGTTGATAAGGTCCCCTCAGGTTGATAAGGTCCCCTCAGGTTGATAAGGTCCCCTCAGGTTGATAAGGTCCCCTCAGGTTGATAAGGGCCCCTCAGGTTGATAAGGGCGGTCAGCCTGTTTATGGCTGTAGAGCAACACAAGTTATGATAACGCCTGGTGGGGCGTGGTATTAAGGGAGCCCTGTCTTACAGCGGTAGGGAACGGGCCGCTTCTTTACCTGGACAAAGCTACCATGGCGGTTGACAGCAACCGCTAACACTAAATCCCACCCGTGGGGATTCGAACCCGTAGAGCAATAAGATAATGTATTGTTACTGTTGGAGAGCAATAGCAGCAAGCACTCCCTCACATTCTAAAGGGAGTTTTGCGTATCGTCCTCTTCAGATTGAAAGGAAGCTTCTAGAAGAGAGCTAGGCTGTTGTACCTCCTGGGCTGGCAATACATGAGTTGTACCGTGTTTGATTGATTGATTGATTGCAAAATATGCCTAGCAGCCTTCAGGCTGCTCACCATCTGCGGGCGGGTAAAACATGGATAGCATACACACTTCTATACCCTACTCCCGAGTGCAGAATATAATCAATACTTGGCAGTGTCAAACTGCCGGCGGCAGAACACATGTAACATGGACTCACCTTGCTATTTCCCTCTCCCCTTGTATACTTCCCTGATTCTCGTTGATACTCGTTTGTATCACAACCGTATCAGACCGAACAGCGTTTTATTTGCTTGTCAAGCTTCTTGAACTTGAACTTGGTTCAGAGCTTCAGCCAGCAATTTGGCTGCTCGCTGTCTTCGGCATTAAAAATACAATGACCGGGAAATGCTTGTCAAGCTTCAAGACAGCTGTGGCCGTGGAAACTGAGAAGATGGACAAACAGAGTAAGGGGTCTTTAGATTATTCAGTACCTTGGGGTAGGATATGTTTGGGGTGGAGTGCAGGGGGGAGTCAAGGCTAGCTATGGCACGCACGCCGCAATGCAGTACTATGCAGTACGATATATAAGATCTTCTTTATATATCGCTATGTCACGACTAATAGCTATCTTCACTCTATTGAGTCTGCAGTGTCAACAATGAACATGAAAAAAAAGTGGGTCCCGCGGTCAACCATGAAGGACACCTGAAAATGTCAAATTGATTACGGTATATAATTTGCCATGCATTGATAATAACTTGGGATGTACGGTAGTATGGTCATGAAGGGCATCAAAGGCATTGACTGGCGACAGTGGGAAAGGGTGGTGAGATGGGGTGACGTTCGATTCCTTAACGACTTTCGTGTCCTGGACCTGCGCGAATCTTGTATTAATTATCTTTTGGTGCCAATGCGATAGGTCGCGGGTCGGCACTTCCGCCGACCTAAGGGCGCAAACTCCCTCGTGCCGAGTAGGAAAGGCTCCGCCACATCACACTTAATCTTTCGAGTGTAGGGCTAGTGTGGGGAGGCCAACCCATTGAGGCGAAAACCTTTTTTTGCAAAAAATAACCACCCGGGTCTTGACCTAGGTTGAAAATTTCATTGTATTCGCAAATTGAGCAACGAAAGATCTATCAGCTGTAACCTATGTTATTGCTGTGCTAAGACACCGCCGTCTTCACGTTTTAACGTTTTTTGTAGCTATTGGATTCATGGAACTGTCTACTCATCTCATTACAGCTCAAATCAACTAAAATCAAAAGGGTATCAAACCTATATTATTGCTGTGTTATCACAGGCTTGGGTCAAGTCACATACAAAGGCAGCAAAGCTTAATTGGTGAAAGCCCAATTCAGAGTTTGAAGGTAACACAAGTAGAGATTTTTCATGACGAACAGGCTTGAGCAGGGGCTTGAGGGATAGCTTTGACTTTCCACACGACTACGCTATTCCGAGAAACTGGTACCGTATGCGGATATCCGGATATAGGCCTCGCTCAATTAACGCCACATGTATCATGCTAGTTCCAGGCGCATGCTAGTTCCAGGCGCAGGGGAGATTTTAACACCGGCTCCACCCCCTCACCTTGTTAGGGCGCACGTACTATATACCGGCTCCTTTAAGACAGATATTTTTTGAGATCCCGAGGTTGCGAGTATCTCGCTCCTTCACTTGCTGCCCACTTCTGCAGCGCCTGCGCCTGGAACTAGCATGCACAGGCGCCACAGATATTCGATGAGGTGGCGTTGCACAACCTTCGAGCCTGCAAATCAATGTGATGAGGTGGCGGTGCACGACCTATGAGCTGGCAAGTCAGTCACTCCTTTCTGGATGGCCGATAGTGGATGGCCGACAGGAGGCCCTTATATCATGTATCACTCGACCTTGACTAAAAAGCAACTCTGATTCGCTGTCTCGGAATATAATATCAGCACTTCCGGGGCTGCTCTGCAATCTCACTCGGATCTCATTTCTAAAACCCGTACCTTATAACTCGTATCTGTACTCGTACCACACAACCCTGCTACAGCCCTGTTTCGGAATGAGCGATATATGCTATATGGAGGTTCACGCCGGCATGCACGCCTTCCTCCTCGACCCTCGCCTCGGCTTTGGTATAAGTCGTAGCTGGCTGGTCGCTTTATCTACAAGAAAACTGAGGTTAGGAGTCTTTATTTCACCCCAAGAGCACTGGGCAAGCTTTTCTCAAGTTCCGACTAAAACCAGTCGGCAACCGCGGTTGCAACTGCTCGACGTAATATCAGACGAGAGCTCTGGCGAGAGGGAAGTCGTTTTGTTACAAACGGTTATCGGTTGGTCGTTCTCGGTCAGAGAACGACTACTCTCTGTTCTCGGTGGACATAGGATTCCCCCTCAACCTCACCAGTGCACAGACCCTATCAGACACCCTATAATATGATCAAATCCCATTTTCACGACGGAGCGTATCGGACCCCGGCCCCTTTACTCACCTACATCATATTAATCATCTCCAATATGATTAATATTAGTCAACCCGAGTCAAGCTTCCCCCTGGCTTCGCACTTGTTGTGCTTTGATGCGAATGAGAGCGACCGCCGACCGGCCGGTGTGGCGTGTCTAGATATTAAAAAACCCAACAGATTATATGCCCAGCGTGCTGACTCGGACGGAATCCGTAGGATATACTCAGAGCCTACGGATTCCGTCGGTAGGATATGAAAGATTCGTCTGGGCGTCCCAAGCACTTTTGTCTCCTGTCCATACTCCCTTGCCACCTGCTACAATAGACATAAGGAGAGGCCTCTACACACTCACACTCACAGTCTATTTTAATCTCATCAGTATTGGCCCCCGCTTTTCAGTTGCTTATATCCCCCAGAGTTTTAGAGATATCTCCGGCGTTCAATTCTGATATCAGTTGAAACGTAAGTCACGGTTATATTCACTGCTGCAGGGAGTTCTCTTACGTTTTGGAGCCGCACAAGCATGTGCATGGCCAACTTTGTCTTTGACGGCGATTGGAGCTTTCGCCCAGAAGATTCCTTTGCCTCGTCGGCATCTGAAAACGTTTCTCGAGTCATTTCATGCGAGGCAGTCGGAGTCCTCATCATTACGATGCTAGCAACCCCCCATTCCCTTGATGATGCATCTAATAAACGCTATACCTCTTCGTGCTAGGTTGTGTGTCTGCTGCATCCCCTTGCTCCCTACTATTAATACTACCATCCCCCGTCCTCCACAAGACCACAACTAACCGCCTGCCCAATCGAGGCCCAGGGGCTGCTGGGTTTCGGGGCTACAGTTATGCCTTGCACTCCGTCTCCCCAACGTTGCTGCTTAACGTTTCCCCTCCCCACGCTTGCCAAACGCTTGGGTGGGCATTTTTCTACCTTTCCCACCCTCGTTCCTTACCGACTGAAGTTGACTCGGCTAACTTGGTTTCGCTGTCAAGTTTCAACAGATAAGATTGCCTTGCCCGTCCAGGTCGGCATCGCCACTCGGAGCCACTATGTTGGCGAGAACTCAGGTTCAGGTGCACCCATTTGACGATTTTGTCATTGGGCACCACCCCGATACATTCTTCCCAATGGAGCAAAGAAGCCCACCAACAGCAAATGTCCTGGCAGCTCTTCCCTCCGAGGTCTGCTTCCAGATCTGTCGCCACATAGACTGGAAAGACCTGGTGGCACTGGAGAATGTCTCCAAGCCTATGAAGCAGCTCCTTGATCTAGAACCACTCCTCTGGGCTGTTCAAGTAACCAAAGCATTCTCTTGCCAGGCGATGCCAAAATGTGAGAACTTTAACCTGTGCATGGGTGGTTGCCACGATCGGTTTGGTTTGGTTACAGGGTATATCAGCCTTCAGGCTGCTCGCCATCTGCGGGCGAAGTAAACATGGCTAGTAATAACACTGCTACTCCACACTCCAGAGTACTGCCTGCAATTGCACGGGTTACCACTGTTATAAAAAGTCCCAACTTCTTAGTCTTTGTATCTCATCCTGAGTTTCCCTATTTTGAAGGACAAGACGTAATTGATATGTTTCCCCAAGTTGGCACATGTTGACATTTCCATTTTTGAAACCAGAAACTGATGTCTTATACTTTGTTACTCATTTTCTCTTACCGCACTTTCTCGCGATTCATTAGCCATATCCTCATTTCTCATAACTCATTCACATTTTCTCATCACTCACAGTCACACTACAGTCACATTTCCCCATAACTCACAATCATGTTCTCTCTCACGCAGCTCTGATCAAGTGGTTGGCCACGCCCCTATCCCCCCCCTTGCCATGGCGTGATATTTTCATGAGCCTTCGGCAAATCAAGCCATCCGCCTGCTTCATTAGGATGTCTCCACCCGGTCAGGAGGAGCTCATAGACCGACCCTTGCCGACTGCTGCGGTTGAGGGTAGCGACTTTGGCAAGGTGGGCAGTAGCAATGTATTCAAATTGCATTCCCGATTCCATGGCCCTAAGCCCTGATCAGGTGGCTCTCTCTGTTCCATGATCAATGCATTTGCTACTTTACTTCACCACCAGCTTCTGAATGATCTCCTGCATTCCTGATTCCATGGCCCAATGCTCTGACCAGGTTGCTTCTGACAGATGATCTACGCATTTGCTACTTCACTTTCACTGTTTCTTTTGGGGGCTATGAGTAGTAGCTTCTAAGCAGCTCCCTTTCCTCATCCTCGGGCCAAATCTTTAGGGGGGCTTATGAACATCACGGAAAAAAAAGAAAAAAAGTGACTAATAAAACATGTGTGTGGGGTGGGTGGGCACTGCGCAACTGGGCAAACAATCAAAGCAGACCTTGGTGTTTGCGTCCAAGTATACTGGTCGATTTTTATTTCATGCCCCCCCCCCCCCCACCACCACCACCACCACACACACACACACACACACATCCTCTTCATGAATATTTCAAATGTTAATCCGTTGTCAGGGACGGGTCAATGGGTATTTTTTTCCGGTCCTCCCGGGCCAACCCCCAAACTGTTATAATGAAAAGCTCTGACCAGGTTGTGTTCTCTGTGTTCCAGGTCCTCACCATCAAGAAGCGAAATTTCTTTTCCGTTCAGTACGGCACCCTGCCCCCGGGCACGTACGTGGTTCTCTGCCGCATGAAAGTGGCCAAAGGGTGCGAAACCTATGTTAGCTTCTCGTCCCACTTCAGCCGCTCCAGTGGAGGGAATGAATTGGTTACTGTTGATCAAGCTGTGTCCTCACCAGGATCTTCCACCTCAGACAGCTCCAATGGCCCAGGTGCGTGGCGATGGTGGTGGTGGTGATGGTAGTGTATTGACTCCCTCCCTCCCTCCCTCCCTCCCTCCCTCCCTCTCATCCTCCCTCCCTCCCTCCCTCTCTCCCTCCCTCCCTCCCTCCCTCCCTCCCTCCATATCTCCCTCTCTCCCTCCCATCCTCACTCACTCATTGACTCCCAGGTCCCACACCCCCTCCCACTGTATTGACTCCTTCCACCCTCCCTCTCTCCATCCCATCCCTCACTCACTCCTCCCTCCCTCATCGACACCCAGATGTGCCTGTCTTGCCCACAGAATCCTACACCGAGCTTCACCACTTGCCTGAGTACCTTGCTGGCTGCCCCCCGTCCCCTGCTGAGAGCTCCAGCAAGAAGGAGGCGAGGAACAAGGCGGAGACAGGTGGCTTGGCTCTGCTGCAGAAATGGCCCAAGATGCTGACCCCAAGCTTGCAGTTTCTCCTCGGCTCGTGGTCCGCCACCTGGCAGCAGGTACGCAGATTCTGGGGACAATAACTATGCGTTTCCTTTAAATTTGGAGACAATAACAGAGTGTTACCTTTGGAGGCACTAACAGTGTGTTACCTTTGGGGACACTATCAGTGCATCTCCCTTCAATTTGAAAACGAATTTGAGCTGTGTGCAATTCATGTTGAAAGCACTGATCCTTGGGGGGAATTTGAACGACTTGACTTGAATCCACTCGACTTCACTTGAAATTTGAACGGCTTAACTTGAATTCACTCAACTTAGTGCAAGTTTTCAAGTCGAGTTTTCTGTACTACAGGCGCCATGCAGGGGTTAAATCAATTCAAGTTGTTTAATGGGAATGTCAAGTCAAGACGTTTGATAGAAATAAATTATGTAAATGGGGACTTATCACAAAACATAGTACCGCTACTATCTTGGCTAAGGAATGGTTACCGTCTTGGGAATCGTCTTATGAAGTTGAATTGGGAGGGGGTGAATCCCACCCTTGCCCCCCCTACCCCCAATCCCTAGCCACTACCCCAGCCCCACACCAACACCCCTCACCAACACACCTCTGTCACCATCTTGATCCCTCCTTACTCTTTTGCCTTTCATCACCCTTCAACCACCCCCATCACTCTTCCAATCACCCCCTGCCCTACATGTCCCTCACATCTCACTACCTACAATATCTACAAGCTTACATCCAAGCCATAACGCAATCATTGACCTTCCAGGTCCCACACCCTTCCCACTGTATTGACTCCTTCCACCTCCTCTATCCATCCATCCCTCACTCACTCCCCTCCCTCATCGACACCCAGATGTGCCTGTCTTGCCCACAGAATCCTACACCGAGCTTCACCACTGCCTGAGTACCCTTGCTGGCTGCCCCCCGTCCCCTGCTGAGAGCTCCAGCAAGAAGGAGGCGAGGAACAAGGCGGAGACAGGTGGCTGGCTTCTGCTGCAGAAATGGCCAAGATGCTGACCCCAAGCTTGCAGTTTCTCTCGGCTCGTGGTCCGCCCACCTGGCAGCAGGTACGCAGATTCTGGGGACAATAACTATGCGTTTCCTTTAAATTTGGAGGACAATAACAGAGTGTTACCTTTGGAGGCACTAACAGTGTGGTTACCTTTGGGGACACTATCAGTGCATCTCCCTTCAATTTGAAAACGAATTTGAGCTGTGTGCAATTCATGTTGAAAGCACTGATCCTTGGGGGGAATTTGAACGACTCTGACTTGAATCCACTCGACTTCACTTGAAATTTGAACGGCTTAACTTGAATTCACTCAACTTAGTGCAAGTTTTCAAGTCGAGTTTTCTGTACTACAGGCGCCATGCAGGGGTTAAATCAATTCAAGTTGTTTAATGGGAATGTCAAGTCAAGACGTTTGATAGAAATAAATTATGTAAATGGGGACTTATCACAAAACATAGTACCGCTACTATCTTGGCTAAGGAATGGTTACCGTCTTGGGAATCGTCTTATGAAGTTGAATTGGGAGGGGGTGAATCCCACCCTTGCCCCCCCTAACCCCAATCCGAGCCAACTAACCGCCCCACACCAACACCCCTCACCAACACACCTCTGTCACCATCTTGATCCCTCCTTTACTCTTCCCTTTCACCCTTCCACCCCTCCACCCCTCCATCCTCCTTCCCTTCCTCCCCTACGTTACTCCCCCCATCCCATCTTCTTTCCACCCTCACAACTCCTACCCTTCCCTTCTCCCTTCTACCCCTCATCCACCATCTTCACTCCCTCCTTCCTCCTATCTCACTGACTCCCTCCTCCCACACGCCTCCTCCTTTCCAACCCTCCACTACCATCTCTATCCCGCCCTCCCTCCTCCCTTCCCCCTTCCCCCCCTCATCCACCATCCTCACCTCTCCCTCCTTTCTCCCTCCCTCACGCCTCCTCCCTTCCAACCCTCCACCACCATCTCTGCCCCGCCCCCCCTCCTCCCCTCGACATATCCCTTTATCCTCCTTCCCTCCTCTCTTCCCCCCCCCCTCATCCACCATCCTCATTCTCACTCCTTCCTCCCTCCTGCCCCCCCTTCTCCCTCCCTGCTTCAGGTTGGACGCGGCCCAAGCCAATCAAGGGCAGCCCTTAGTCGGCTCTCAAGCCAAATCTTCCGCCAAGCCTCTACTCAGATTGCCGCAGCACAAGAACACAAGACTGTAGACCAGGAAACGGGTGTTTGTAGTGAGCTGCTCAAGGGAAGCAAGCAGCCCAGCAAAAGATCTCCCCCAGACCAATATGGCTGGCAGGCAGTTCCGGTGGGTTCTGCTAGATCTGATGCAGATCGCGGATGAGGGCTCTAATTTAAATTTTGAATTAAAACCCCAATTGAAGAAGTATCGATGCTTGAAAAAAATGGGTTCGAAAAACTTGTGCCATCCACCTATTCTGCGGTTAAATTGTATGGTGAGTTTTTGAAGGTGGGGAAATGCAGTATCGTATGGTAGTATTGTAAGGAAGTAGAACGCAGGTCGGTAGAATGGTGGCAACATTTATGATTAAATTGTTTGTTGAGTTTTTGGTGGTAGTGAAATGCCTGAGTATCAAAAGGTAGTAGAATCCAGGTAGGTAGAATGGATTACAACATTTATGCATATTTTGATCATAGTTAGTGGTGATGAGGATGAGGTCAATAAGCATAAGGGTGCAGACATTCCTTCTCTTGTCTCCTGGCCAGTGGTGGGTTCTGCTAGATCTGGTGCAGATCGCAGTTGGAGGCTCTACTTGAAATTTTGAAGTCAAACCCCACTTGAAGAAGTATTGATGCTTGAAAATAATGGGTTCAAAAAACTTGTGCCAATGATGAGATGAGATGAGGATGAGGTCAATAAGCATAAGGGTGCAGACATTCCTTCACTTTTCTCCTGGTCAGCTAACGCCTCATGACCTGTGCCACCACCACAGGATAATAAGCATAATGGTGCGGACATTAATGACGCTTTTCCTTGTTCCCTTATCTTCTGGCCAGACAGCCCTTCATGCCTTTTACTCTAATTTATAATTCTTTTATAAAAAACAAACTGGATCCAATACTCATTTGACTAAGGAACGGTACAGCAATCTAACTTCTTAAGTCACGTCCAATAACCATATGTCGTCAATATTGTATCAATCCAATCTAGAAATAACATATTACGGTGTAATTGTACAAATTATATCTATATAGCAGTAACACCGGCGGCTTTGTTTGGAATACTACGTAAAATAGCGCAGACTCAAAAGACATATCGTTCTGGAACAAAAACTAAACACTATAAATCACCACCACAGGTTGGCCACGTTACCATTCGCTCCGCATGCCGTTCCACCCGCCTGGCGTTCGTGGTCCTCGTCGGCGGGTCCGCCACTGAGCCTGCCGAGGTTGATCCCAACCAAGGAAACGTGTGCATGGACTTTATTTGCCTCAGGCCAGACAACTCAACCTCCCGTCCCCTGGCCTGGCTGTCAAAAATGACTCGTAGGGGTTGAGAGTATTGCTATCGGTATTTGAGCGCGCGTGTGTTTCTGTGCATGTGTCCATGGAAGTGTTTGAGAGCATTACAGTTTGGTCGGATCTTCATCGTGTGTGTGCATGGGAGTTTTTTTGTTTTGACTTCGAGTATTACTGCTATGTGCCGCCGGAATTCCATTGTGTGTGTGCGTGCATTTGCGTGAACCAGGGCCAAAACGCCATACTGCTGGCTCCATGTCGTTCGCAAACTGGTGCAACCTGCACCGTGCATTTGCTTACTCGTATGGTAATATCACTGTTTTATCCTGTGCCACGTGTCGCAAATTAAGCGACTCGGTACAACCCCAGTGCAACGTGCTGCCTCCCGCAAAGCACGGAGCTAGGGGGGGTCGGGGGGGCACCCATCTGAATAGTTTAGCCGGACCCATGCGTCGCCAACCAGCGACGGAATGGTGACGCGTCGCACACAAAGAAACAGTGCTGCTGCAAGCCTGCACTGTGCATTTGCTTACCTTGTTTTGATATTCGGATGCAGGATCCCCTTAGACTGTGTGTTTGTGCTTGCTCTATTTTGACGTCTGGGTGCAAGATACTCGTACAGTGAGCAAGTAGTCGAGCTTATTACAGTTGCCTATTTTGACGTCTGGGTGCAAGATGCTCTTACACTGAGCAGTTAGTCAAGCCTATTACAGTTGCCCTATTTTGAGGTCAACGTTGATACAGGATATGATCCTACAGGGTTCACTGAGTTAAGCATATTACATATTCGTCTTTCGGACGTGTTTAAAAAAAAGCAGTTCTGATTTACGAATCCTTGTTAAGAATATAATATATTCTACACAACTGGGACTATACATTTTATACACAACTGGGACTATACATATTCTGCAGCCGAGCTGTGTGCTTGGCTGCAGAAAAAAAGGTATGGCAGGCAACTGAAGGTTATAGCAACAGTTTCACTTTAACAAACCCTTGAACTCACGGCCATGTTTGAACCATTTAGTGTTATTATTATTATTATTTTGTGTTGTTAATATTGTTATTGTTACTTGGTGTTACTATTTAGTGTTTTGTTTTATGAAATCATATAGTTTTATTAACATTATTATATTAACATTATCAATCCCGCCAAACCTTTTGATTAATTTACCGTAGGAATTCTTATTTTACGATACGCATCAAAGTATACATACCATAGATTTTGTGTGGGGGCAGGATGCTGTTTCACTGTGCAATGAAAGATTCATTCCACAGATGATGCGTGGTACATGAGACATGTTGTGTGGGGGCAGGATGCTGTTTCACTGTGCAATGAATGATTCATTCCACAGATGATGCGTGTTACATGAGACATGTTGTGTGGGGGCAGGATGCTGTTTCACTGTGCAATGAATGATTCATTCCACAGATGATGCGTGGTGCCTGAGACAGATGTTGTGCGGGGGCAGGATGCTGTTTCACTGTGCAATGAATGATTCATTCCACAGATGATGCGTGGTGCAAGAGACAGATGTTGTGTGGGGGCAGGATGCTGTTTCACTGTGCAATGAATGATTCATTCCACAGATGATGCGTGGTGCAAGAGACAGATGTTGTGCGGGGGCAGGATGCTGTTTCACTGTGCAATGAATGATTCATTCCGCAGATGATGCGTGGTGCAAGAGACAGATGTTGAGTGGGGGCAGGATGCTGTTTCACTGTGCAATGAGATAAGCGCATTACAAATAACTAAATGGTGTGTAGTACATGTCACACATGTTGTGTGGGGGCAGGATGGTCTTGCGGATTCACGCAGACTCCACACTTGCTGAATTATATGAGCAGGGTGCACTGTTTCTTTTTTGGGCTACACATGGCAACTTCCAGCCAGCTCCATTAGCCAGCCGATGGTCCAACTTTGCGACTGCACTGGAATGCCCATCATGTCAGATTTCAGACGCACTAGCTTGCTTCAGCTTTGGACTTAGGATGGGGAAGGGGGGGCTGTCTAGAAGCTGCTACGCATAGCCCCCCAACCCAAAACAAAACAGTGGCAGGTTGCTGTTGATTTGGTCAGACGATTGATGCACCTCTGATGCTGAATGATGAATGAGGGGCCCGTGTACATCTGAATGCCCATGTGGCATTCAGACGTACAAAGGCCCCTCAACTTCGCTGGTTGATTTCTTTCCGATATTCGTTATGATGCGTGTGAGTAGCTCCGGTATTCACCTCCCCATATGCTTTTCTTTTCGGCTTTTCGGGGCAGCTTGTCATTTGTTGTTGGTCAGTTAATAGTTGTTTGCAGACTATCAGTTGCATTCGTCCTTGTTCGTCTCTTTATGTAGCTTGATCATCCATCTTGCCTTTTAATTGTGTTCCAATGCAGTTATGAAGTGGGATCTTGTTGATTTCGTGCGTGCATCTATGGAATGAAAAATAGAGGAGTCCAATATTCCACACAGGTCTGAAACAGCAGCCAGGTACATGTCTTTATATCTTCTTGCTCCCCTTGTAAATTTTACGCCCTGAATCGTCTCTCTTCACTTCCCAACTCCCGTGTGATATGTCCTCCGGACCTAGACACTGTATACTGGCGGCGATCATGTCATTCAATGGGTGGGTGGATTAATTGATGAACTGGCAAGAGACGATTGACAAAGCACAACCTTTGAGGAGGTGTATCATGAGACCCGCGAGTGAATCTTTCCGGCGGTTGGTGGAAAGCAAGGCGCTTTCCACCAACAATAAATTTCCCAGTGTCTCTAATCTCCATCGGTGCCTAATTATGGGGCTTTTGGAACGGATGGATTGGGCATATTGGACTCGGGGTCGGGTTTCCACAGAGGTTCCGGGAATATTATGTGGGAATTTTTTCGCATTTCCTTAGTGCTTCCCTAATGAAGGACATCATTTGTCCAGCATGGGAATGGAGCTTGCCATGATCAGAACAAGGTATTTTTTCATATCACTTGGGTAACATTGATGTGCATCTCCTCCCATATAAGTCATTCTGGCAACAGTTTTGGGAAGGTAGTGCTCAGTTAAGTTGCACACAGGGTGCCGGGGCTCCCAAACACTTATTATTAACATATTCCAAGTGCCCTAATCCTTGTACAGAGCTGCACAGCCTTCATTACATACTTATGGGTATCAGATTTGATTGATAGCATGCAAAACGTGTGGGATCACTTAGTTAGAAAGTGGTCCTATGCAGCGTGGCAACCGGGAAATTGGCGGAGTGCGTTGGCTACGGAACGAAAGGTGACAACGATGGAGCTGACCGAAGCCAGTTAGTTATGAGATAGTTGGCTGACGTGTCAGGCTTCTTCTCGGTCGTAGGTTAGACGGATAAAGGGATGAATCTGGGGGCTATCGCCCCCAAGGAGGGGGGGGGGGGGGATCCGGAAAACATGGCATTTCAAAATCAAAAATTCAAGTCCCACTTTCAAATCAAATTCTAGAAACGATTTTTAACAATTTGTCTCCAAACATCCAAACTCAAGTTATATTTTGGTGAAGGATTGGGATGTGAATTCTCAAGTTTGGGGGGTGGAATACTGGAATAGGGACATTGAGAAGTGAATTGGGAGGTGTACAGCTATTACAGTACATTCCATGCATAAGCGCAGACTTGGACCTTGTGTTGCATGAAAATGAGAAGCTTTTCGTCCCGTGGAACTTTGTTAGCTGAATCGCTGTATTTTGCTCGATCACAATATCACATACCTTACAATACACAATATCACATACCCTACACGGTTCGACTATGTTCCATTTTTTTGTACATATCGTTTACTGCCAGCGGCCTGCTGAACTGGGAGGCCAGAGGCCAATGTGGACATAAAATAGCTGAGCGTGTACCTGACGCGTTCGCATATGACAATGTGAGCTACGGTACATATAGTTAGATTCCGCGCAATTTGGGTCATGTACGGTTCTGTTCTACACTCATGTTATCTCGCCGGGGGCATTTAGGAATTAGCAAATATATATTGGTACCGGTCATAAAATCTCATAATGGTAGACCTCATATACAAACCAGGGCTTTCAGCTCGAGGACTGAGCATCGAGGAACTCAAGTCAAGTGATTTGGGAGATTTCCTACGAGCACGGACTGGTCCCTTCAGCAGTTCAGCATCGTCTCCATATTATACCACACCAGTTGCCTGCTTGGGTCGTTAGGGACTTTGACGAGAACACCGTTGACCCCCCAAAACTAACGGTGCATTGAACTCGAGTACTCGACTTGATCACTTGACTTGAGGGGCCTGCAGTATGCGTGCCGTACAGGGATCGAATCAAAAATCGCGTTGCCGACTGGACACGACGTGAGTTAACTCGCGCCCCACTCTTCATGAATCCGGGTTTTTTACAAGTCAAGTTCAGACTGTTTCAAGTCGATTTTAGTTAGCTCAACTCGAGTCCCTTTTTGGGACTCGAGTGGGCTGTACTTGACTTTTTTTTATACTTCTCATCTCTCTCGCAAATGTCATCTCTCCTCAACGCCCGCACATGTAGTCGCAGGACATGTACGATCAACAAGGAAACACGAAACGCTCGACTTGCGCAAGTCAAGTCGCGTGACTGCTAAGTCGAGTCCGTTTAACTCAAGTCGAGTCAACCCAAGTCAAGTCGTCCGATGGAAATGCACCGTCCAATGTAAGGGTTGGGCTCAGAAGCCGGCTCGAGGAGCTGGTTAGAAGCTGCTTTCCGAAACCGAACCGAGCTGGCTAGAAGCTCCTTTCCGGAGAGTGGGTCTTTGTCAGCTACATTCTTTGCTCACGTGAGGAAGCACGATTGCAAGAACGACCCCAATTTCAATTAAATCATCTATGTCGCAGCAATAGAGGCGTATTTGAGGTCGTGGAAACCGAGATCAAGACACAATTTCAAACCTAGTCACTTCACACGACTCGAATCTGACTGGGTGGCAGTACTCCGAAACCATTGTAACCACCTGCCAGCCTGCCTAACGGCCTCTGACGCGTCTACCACTGGGAGAGCCACTGGGATCTCCACAGTCTACGTATTCTCCTGCTACCTGCGCAGGATCCACTACTCTACCTACCTCTCGAATCTCACTGCTGCCGTCAAACTAGGCCTGTAAATACTAACGCTACTCGCCTGAGCCTTCTCAAAAGTGCCCAGCCTTTTCCTGCCTAACTGGCGTCTGAGTCCAGCCACATGGCCCTCGACAAAAACCATTTCCCGCAAATGCCGCTGCAGCGCAGTGGCGCTAGCTTAGAGTCTCTGTTCGGGCCCCGAGCGAATGCAGCCGCACTTGTGAATCCGCTGGGAGGTATCACGGAGGGAGCGCGGCGTTTCCAAAACTCTGCTACTAATGCGCTGGCCTCTTTCACCTCAGCGTACCCGGGCATGCAGTGCCTTGCTGAGGCGCAACAGCATTGGGAGTCCGCACTGAAAGACGATACGCAGCGAAGGTTGACATGGACGCAAGCCAAACAGCAGCGGCACAGCTGGCTGACAGAGAGAGCCGGAATGGCCTGTGGCGCTATTCACATGGATGGCTTTGACGCGCCCGGTTGGCCGCAGCTACCTGCCATGGGCTGGAGGTCGAAGTCCGATGTGGATGTTCCGGCTGACTGCGAAAATTTCTCTAGCGGTTACAGCCCTGCTTTTGGCCCGGGCCGTTTTGAAATCCATTTCCCTCCCTTGAGGAGCTCCCCTGTCCACGCCACCAGCCTCGACGCTTCCAAAATGGCACTTTCGACTGAGTCCAGTTTCACCTCTGCCTCCCCTCATGCCCAGGCTACCAGCCCCCACGCTCCCAGCATGGAGACCGTGTTAGATGCCCTGCAGCACAACACCCAACAGGTGCTCAGCCTGGTGCAGAGCAGCGTGCAAAGGGGGGCCAGCAACCTGGAGGGGGGGCTTCAACACATCAGCTACATCTTCTCCTCCAACACAACTCCGGCCCTTCAGCAGGGCTCTAGCAGCAGCTCCCAGGAGCTGGTGCCTTGGGGTAAACCCCGGGGTTCTTCTCAAAGAGAGGAGGAGGCCTCGGACAGTTGGATGGCGCCTTTTGAGAAATTCTTGATGCCGCAGATGGGTGGGAATGGTTGGATGCAATTACCGAAAGAGCAGGAGGTCATGTCCATTAGAGATCCTGGTAGACAGGTGTGTGGTCCTTATTTGCTTTATTTTTAGGGGCTGGCATATCATATGATGTTGACCAAAGGCGAGTATGATAGCAGCTGTACTGCGTCAATGTACTCGATCATCATCTGATCTGATGATGATCCAGCGCATTGGCACAGTATAGCCGACATTCATATGATATTATATGATATTATATTGCTGTTCCCAACATATTTTTCATACCATGAAAATATTACAAGAACACCAAAAATCATATATGGTGACCATATCACAATATCATCACACATTTTTCATTTAAATGAGCATTCAAATTACATGATATGTGGCCTCATATATAATATTTTTACCGAGTGAGAGATCCTTTTTGTGTATATATATGTGTATATATATATATATATATATATATATATATATATATATATATATATATATATACACAAAAACCCAACCCCATCCCTATTCTATATATATATATATACACAAAAACCCAACCCAACCCCATCCTTATTCTACCCTATTTACAGGTTGCCATTGTGACCACTGCCACACCATTGTGACCCCACCCCCCCACCCCCCCACCCCCCCACCCCCCCAACCCCCCCAACCCCCCAACCCAACCCAACCCAACCCCACCCCACCCAACCCAACCCAACCCAACCCAACCCTTATTCTACCCTATTTACAGGTTGCCATTGTGACCACTGCCACATTGCCTTGGATGACAGGCACCAGCATCAACCCACTGCTACGTGCCGCCTACCTGTCCACTGACGAGAGGCGCAAGGTCACACTCGTCATACCCTGGCTCTCCAAAGGAGACCAGGCACGTGTTTACCCCGACAACATGCGCTTTGACACGCCTGCACAGCAGGAGCTGTATGTGCGGGAGTGGGCAAAGAAGAGAACAGGGTTAGCTTGTAACTTCAAAATCACTTTCTACCCAGGCAGATATGGGGCAGAAAAAGGTAAGAAAAAAAGGAAAACAAGTTTGAAAAAATGGAAAAAGGTATCTTTATTAAGCCCAGTTGGTGGTGACATGGTGTTATGTGTTTCTGTGTGTGGAGTGGGCAAAGAAGAGAACAGGGTTGGCTTGTAACTTCAAAATCACTTTCTACCCTGGCAGATATGGGGCCGAAAAAGGTAAGCAAAGAGGGGAAAACTTGATTGGAAAAAAGGAAAAAGGTAAAAAGGTATGTTTATTAAGCCCAGTTGGTGGTGACATGGTGTCATGTGTGTGTTAAGGGGGGTGGGGGGTGGTGGAAGGGGTGGGGGGAGGGGGAGGCTACTTTCTACCCAGGCAGATTTGGGGCAGAAAAAGGTAAGAAAAAAAGGAAAACAAGTTTGAAAAATGGAAAAAGGTATCTTTATTAAGCCCAGTTGGTGGTGACATGGTGTTGTGTGTGTGTTTGGGGTGGGGGGAGGGAGAGGCAACTTTCTACCCAGACAGATATGGAGCAGAAAAAGGGAAGAAAGCAAAGTAAAAAAGTATCTCTATTAAGCCCAGTTGGTGGTGACATGGTGTTATGTGTGTGTTTGGGGGGGGGGGGGGGGAGAGGCTACTTTCTACCCAGACAGATTTGGAGCAGAAAAAGGGATCTCTCTAAAAACCAATTGGTGGTGACATGGTGTTATGTGTTTCTGTGTGTGGAGTGGGCGAAAAAGAGAGCAGGGCTAGCCTGCAACTTCAAAATTTCTTTCTACCCAGGCAGAAAAAGGTAAGAAAAAAAGGAAATCAAGTTTGAAACAAAGGAAAAAGGTCTCTTTATTAAGCCCAGTTGGTGGGGACATGGTGTTGTGTGTGCGTTCGAGGTGGGGGGTGTGGGGAGGGAGAGGCTACTTTCTACCCAGGCAGATTTGGAGCAGAAAAAGGGAAGAAAGCAAAGTAAAAAGGTATCTTTATTAAGCCCAGTTGGTGGTGACATGGTGTCATGTGTGTGTTAGGGGTGGGGGGTGGGAGAAGGGGGAGGCTACTTTCTACCCAGACAGAAATGGAGCAGAAAAAGGGAAGAAAGCAAAATAAAAAGGTATCTCTATTAAGCCCAGTTGGTGGTGACATGGTGTTATGTGTGTGTTTAGGGTGTGGGGAGGGAGAGGCTACTTTCTACCCAGACAGATATGGAGCAAAAAAAAGGATCTCTCTAAAGACCAATTGGTGGTGGCATGGTGTTGTGTGTTGCTGTGTGTGGAGTGGGCGAAGAAGAGAATAGGGCTTGCCTGCAACTTCAAAATTTCTTTCTACCCAGGCAGATATGGAGCAGAAAAAGGTAAGAAAAGAGGGGAAACATGATTGAAAAAATGGAAAAGGTAAAAAGGTATGTTTATTAAGCCCAGTTGGTGGTGACATGGTGTTATGTGTGTGTTAAGGGTGGAGGGGGTGGGGGGAGGGAGAGGCTCCTTTCTACCCAGACAGATTTGGAGCAGAAAAATATACCTCTCCAATTGGTAGTGACATGACCAATTGGTGGTGACATGGTGTTACGTGTGTTTGTGTGTGGAGAGGGCAAAAAAGAGGACAGGGCTAGCCTGTAACTTCAAAATCACTTTCTAACCAGGCAGATATGGACCAGGAAAGGGTATAACTAACTAAATAAATAAATTGTACACCTTAACGTGAGGTTGAGGGAGCCAGCCCATTGGCTTGCACCAAGGCCAACCGCCAAAAAAGGTCCCTCCCTTAAGACCAGTTGGTGGTGACATGGTGTTACGTGTGTGGGTTTGGGTTTGGTTTTTTTTGGGGGGGGGGGGGGGGGGCTACTTTCTGTACCCACCACCACCACCACCACCACCACACACACACACACACACATGCATCCCCGATGCATGCATACATACACCTGCACCTGCACCCACACCTGTATCCACACCCACACGCAGGGAGCATCTTACATGTAGGGTGCATCACCCAGTGCATCCCCAATGCATGCACACATACGCCTACATCTGCACCCACACCTGTACCCACACCCATACCCACACCCATACCCACACCTGTACCCACACCTGTACCCACACCCATACCCACACCCATACCCACACCTGTACCCACACCTGTACCCACACCCACACACAGGGAGCATCTTACATGTAGGGTGCATCACCCAGTGCATCCCCAATGCATGCACACATACACCTACATCTGCACCCACACCTGTACCCACACCCATACCCACACCCATACCCACACCTGTACCCACACCTGTACCCACACCCATACCCACACTCATACCCACACCTGTACCCACACCTGTACCCACACCCACACGCAGGGAGCATCTTACATGTAGGGTGCATCACCCAGTGCATCCCCAATGCATGCACACATACGCCTACATCTGCACCCACACCTGTACCCACACCCATACCCACACCCATACCCACACCTGTACCCACACCTCTACCCACACCCATACCCACACCCATACCCACACCTGTACCCACACCTGTACCCACACCCACACGCAGGGAGCATCTTACATGTAGGGTGCATCACCCAGTGCATCCCCAATGCATGCACACATACACCTACATCTGCACCCACACCTGTACCCACACCCATACCCACACCCATACCCACACCTGTACCCACACCTGTACCCACACCCATACCCACACCCATACCCACACCTGTACCCACACCTGTACCCACACCTGTATCCACACCCACACGCAGGGAGCATCTTACATGTAGGGTGCATCACCCAGTGCATCCCCAATGCATGCACACATACACCTACATCTGCACCCACACCTGTACCCACACCCATACCCACACCCATACCCACACCTGTACCCACACCTGTACCCACACCCATACCCACACCTGTACCCACACCTGTACCCACACCCACACGCAGGGAGCATCTTACATGTAGGGTGCATCACCCAGTGCATCCCCAATGCATGCACACATACACCTACATCTGCACCCACACCTGTACCCACACCCATACCCACACCTGTACCCACACCTGTACCCACACCTGTACCCAGACCCGTACCTTAACCCACACTCACACCCAGGGAGCATCTTGCCGGTAGGGGATATCACCAAGTGCATCCCGGATGGTGAGGCGGACGTGGCTGTGTTGGAGGAGCCTGAGCATCTCACCTGGTACCACCACGGAGAGCGGTGGTCTGACAAGTTCAACTCTGTGGTGGGTGTCATGCACACCAACTACATTGACTATGTGGGCAGAGAGGAGGGGGGAGCATCCAAGGCGGCTGTTCTGAGGTGAGCGCCTAAGCAGGGAATGGTGGTGGTTGGAGGGGGGGTTGGGGGGGGGGCTGCTGTTCTGATGCGAGCGTTGGGCCATGGGAAATGTTGTAGAGTTTGGTTGGTGGGGTGGGGGTGGGGGTCGTCATGCACACCAACTACCTTGACTATGTTGTCAGGGAGCAGGGGGTAGCGTCGAAGGCGGCTGTTCTTAGGTGAGCACTGAACCAGGGGATAGGAGGGGGTGGTAGTGGTGGTGGTGGTGGTGGGTGGGTGGGTGGGGGTAATGCACACCAACTACCTTGACTCTGTGGTCAGAGATGAGGGGGGAGAGTCGAAGGCGGCTGTTCTAAGGTAAGCGCTGAACCAGGGGATAGGAGGGGTGGGTTGGTGGTGTAAGGGTGGTGGTAGTGGTGTGTGTGTGTGTGTTGGGGGAGGGGGTGGGGGGGTGGGGGGGGGGTCTTGCACACTAACTACCTTGACTTTGTGGTAAGAGAGGAGGGGGGAGAGTTGAAGGCGGCTTTGGACCTTGTCGGGTACCAAGTAATGATAACGCCTAGTTGGGCGTGGTATTAAGGGAGCCCCGTCTTACAGCGGTAGGGAACGGGCTGCTACCATGGCGGTTGACAGCGACCTTGAACACTAAAGCGCACCTGTAGGGATTCGAACCCCACACCTCATCGATTCAACGAGCTCTACCATTGAGTCATTCGTCAAAACGAGATTGGGTGCCTAGTAGCTATGATGGGTCACGCTGCCAGAGACCAGAGCTAGATTGCAGGGATGGGTGGGAGAGAGGAAGGGGGGGAGTCGTAGGCTGATGTGCACCGTGTTGGGTGCCAAGTAGCTATGATGGGTCACGCTGCCAGAGACCAGAGCTAGATTGCAGGGATGGGTGGGAGAGAGGAAGGGGGGGACTCGTAGGCTGATGTGCACCGTGTTGGGTGCCAAGTAGCTATGATGGATCAGATGATATGCCGCCAGAGACGTGCAGGGTTCTTTAGGATGTCGAGTCAGCTTGGGTTAGGTTAGAGCTTTTTTTCCAGCCCATTCGCAGTAGCTTCTGGGCAGCTCCTTGAGCCAGCCACTGAGCTAACCCCCAAAATATCAGCAGTTCTGGACAGCTGATTATGTCTGCTTCAAGGTGCACTAAGGTGCCTTTGGTTCGGCTCAATATCTAGTCAGGGGAGCTGCCTAGAAGTTGTTGCCCGTTAGCAAGAAAAGAAAACTTGGGGTGGGGTTGACAAGTCCCTTCCATGACCCGCCTGCACCACCACCTCCCCCCCACACCCACCCCATACTTGCACAGTCTGACTGAGAGTCGACTACCACAAAAAAACAGGACGACAGAAAAAGCAGAGCAAAAGGAGAAGAAAGGATGAAAAAGAGGGACATACGCAAGAGAAGAGCACAAAAAAAAAGAAACAAGTCACACGCATAGCCAAAAATGCAAAAATCCGTATAATCCAGAATACCGACTACTAAATAAATAACGAAGAAATAAATCAATCCTCCCTCCTCCCTCCTCCCTCCTTTCTCCCACCCCTCCTCCCTGTCTGCCCCTACAGGTCCATCAACCAGCTGTGCTGCAACTTCCACTGCCACAAGGTGATCAAGCTGTCAGACGCAGTGCAGCCCCTGCCCCGAGAGCACACTGAATTTGTTCATGGCGTGTCCCCCGCCTTCCTCCAGGTAAGAAAACCAAACTGCAGCATTTCTATTGGTGAGGTCGCTGATCAGACTGATTGGTGGCATTCACATTGGTGTGTGCTTGGTACTCTCAATCATAGTTGCCCCGAGAGCACACTGAATTTGTTCATGGCGTGTCCCCCGCCTTCCTCCAGGTAAGACCAAAAAAGACAAGTTCTATGCAGCGTCGCAAGCGACGTTAAAAATTGACGGAGTGTTCGCAACGGAGCAGCAGGTGGCAACAGAAGCGAGTTAGTTACAAGACTGTTGGCTGACGTGTCAGGCTTCGTCTTGGGGGGGCGGTCGGACAGTCAAACGGACAACGGGGAAACCCTGTGGGCTCCCGCCCCCTTGAAGAGGGGGCTCCGCCCAAATAAGGAAGAAAAAACTGCAGCATTTAAATTGGTGTGGTCGCTGATCAGGCTGATGGATGGCATTTACATTGGTGTGTGCTCGTTACTCTTTAACGTAGTTACCTCGGGAGCACACTGAATGTGTTCATGGCGTGTCCCCCGCCTTCCTCAAGGTAAGAACACTCACACCCTCGTACAAAAGCTTCCGTGCTGGTTTGGAGGTTAGCCCCAGCGCAAGCAAAAAGTCTGCCCCCTCAACCTCCGCCTCGTAATAATGGGTACTTGTCATTTATTTATCCGTGCTAATTGATGTTGAGCATCGTTGTCTTGGGAGCACACTGAATCTGTTCATGGCGCATCCCCTGCCTTGCTCAAGGCAAGGACCTTTACACCCCCGCCCAATAGCTTCCGTGCTGCTTCATCATGGAAGTAGTTGTCTTGGGAGCACACCAAATCTGTTCATGGCGCATCCCCTGCCTTGCTCAAGGCAAGGACCATTACACCCCAGCCCAATAGCTTCTGTGCTGCTTCATCATGGAAGTAGTTGTCTTGCCTTGAGAGCACACCGAATCTGTTCATGGCGCATCCCCTGCCCTCTCAAGGTAAGGACCATTACACCCCAGCCCAATAGCTTCCGTGCTGCTTCATCTCAAACATAGTTGCCTCAGGAGCATCCCTGAATTTGAATTTGAATTTGTTCATGCCTTCCTCAAGGCGAGATGACTCACATGCTTAAGACTTTTTCCGCCACTTCACTATTTCTTCTTCCGACGACGCCTCGCCATTCTGTCGCTGCATGGCGTTGCATGGATCTACCTAAACTAGTACGAAATACCCCCCCCCCCCCCCCCCCCAACCCTACCCCCCCGGAGCGCGAAGCGCGGAGCAAATGAAACCTTCCCCTAACGCGTCGCCCTGAAGTCCCACTGAGTCCCACTGAGTCGCTAACTTCGCGACGCGTCACACAAAAACAAATTAAAATTGAAATTGTTACTTCCGTGTAATACAATTACTCACAGGACGTGAAGTTAAGGACACCACAACGTAAGCCGGAGCTAGCTATAGTCACCATAGGACCACCTCATTGAAAAGAATCACCGCCGATGCTTACACAAAAACAAACAGTGCAGTCCTCATCAATCTCAAAAGTACCACCATGCTTTCACGCGGTTGTCCGAGTTCATACACAGGAGAGGTCTGTGAAAGGAAACCCACAGTACCCTTTTCCAGTTCACGGTAAGGTTCCTTCAACTTCACACCCCGTGGCAAGGCATAATAAGTTTCAATGATCAATCTTAACACCTCCACCCCTTGCACCTGTCCCCTCCCACTGTTCTCCCCATCGAGCATCCCAACCAGGGCCTCCACTCTCCACACACACACGCATACCCCCCGGCCCCCACCCACACCCACACACCCCCACACACCCGCACCCACACACCCACACCCCCACACACCCCTCCACACACACATACATAACCCCCCCACACACACCCCCACCCACACACCCACACACCCCCATGCACCTGTCCCCTCCCACTGTTCTCCCCATCGAGCATCCCAACCAGGGCCTCCGCTCTCCACACACACACGCATACCCCCCGGCCCCCACCCACATCCACCACCCCCCCAAACACCCCCACCCACATTCCCACACCCCCACACACCCCTCCACACACACACCCATACCCCCCACCCACCCACACACCCCCATGCACCTGTCCCCTCCCACTGTTCTCCCCATCGAGCATCCCAACCAGGGCCTCCACTCTCCACACACACACGCATACCCCCCGGCCCCCACCCACACCCACACACCCCCAAACACCCGCACCCCCACCCCCACACCCCCACACACCCCTCCACACACACCCCTCCACACACACACCCATAACCCCCCCCACCCACACACCCACACACCCCCATGCACCTGTCCCCTCCCACTGTTCTCCCCATCGAGCATCTCAACCAGGGCCTCCACTCTCCACACACACACGCATACCCCCCGGCCCCCACCCACACCCACCCACCCCCACACACCCCTCCACACACACCCCTCCACACACACACCCCTCCACACACACACCCATACCCCCCACCCCCCCCACCCACACACCCCCATGGACCTGTCACCCTCCCACTGTTCTCCCCATCGAGCATCCCAACCAGGGCTTTTCCCCCCGCAAAGTATACTTACCTGACGGGAAGATAACCACGATCATAACTACCACTTTCAATCAGCAAAATAGCTCCCCCTAGTGGAGCTAGTTGTACAATTGGGAAGCAAAACCTCCTACTCCCTAGCACCCGGCCACTGGCGGAGCCAGTTATCCTTGGGCTCAACTGCGCCTAAGAGTACGACCTCCGTACCCGAAGAGGCAGGCCCACATATAGCGATCACTAACTAGGAACCAGCTTTGGCCAAACCTTCTGCTATCCTGAGACTCTGCTATCCTGAGACTCTGCTATCCCAACCCCCCTCATCACTACCTGGAGCCCACCCTTGAAAGACGCCAAATCCCTGATTGCTACCAGAAGACCTCCTTTATGAAAAGAGAAGAAAAACTCTGATCCAATCCCATCCCATCCCATTGTTCCCTCCACCCAGCATCCACCATCCCATCCCATCCCATCCCATCCCTCCACCCCTCCATCCCCATCTCCATCTCCATCCCTCCACCCATCCGTGCGCTCACCCCTCGTTCACCCACAACTGCCAGGTGGGCGCCGCCATGTCAGGCCTGGCATCATCAGCTGAGTCAGCAGCACCATGCGCCAGCATTGTAATGCAGGATCACGAACGCCGCCGGGAGAGCCGCCTGCAGAAGCTGTGGTCCAGGTGGAACAAAGCTCAGCCAAAGCAAGAAAGCACCCAACAACAGCAGCAGCAGCAGCAGCAGTCAGAGGAGGGTGTTAAATCAAGCAACCGATTTGGAAAGGGTGACTATTGGCCCAGGTGGCACAAAGCTCAGCCAAAACAAGAAAGCACCCAACAGCAGCAGCAGCAGCAGCAGCCAGAGGAGTGTGTTAAATCAAGCAGCCGATTTGGAAAGGGTGCCTATTTCCTCAGCAAGGTGCTGTGGGCCAAGGGTTACGGGGAGCTGTTGGACTGTATGGAGGAGCACGCCAAGCAGAGTGGGGAAATGGTGCATTTGGATATCTTTGGATCTGGACCAGATTCGAAGGTGCGTGCAGGGGGGCAGGGGGAGGGGAGGGGGGGTGGGGGGGGGGAGGGGGTAATGTGAGTGCAGTAGTGGTGGGTGCTGGGGGGGGGGGGGGGGGGGGGGTAGTAAGGGGACTTCAGCTTAAGGCGTGGTAGTGACTGTTGGACGGCAGGGAGGGGCACGCCAAGCATAGTGGTGGAATGGTGCGCTTGGATATCTTTGGATCTGGACCAGATTCGGAGGTGTGTGCAGGGGGGGGGGGGGGGGGGGGGGGGGGGGGGCAATATGTGTGGTGGTGCTGGGTGCTGGGGTGGGTGGGTGGGTGAGGGGGCTTTGAGCACAAGGCGTGGTAATGACTGTTGGACTGCAGGGAGGGGCACGCCAAGCAGAGTGGCGAAATGGTGCATATAGATATCTTTATATCTGGACAGATTCTGAGGAGAGGGGGAGGGGAGGGGGGGGATCCAAATGATAACAAAATCCAAGTGCTGACCAGCTTTCCCCAACTAAGGTGGGTGCAGGGTGATGCCCAGGTGCATGAAATGCAAGTGTGATACCTTGCATGCTTACGTTACCCGCTATGAAGTCCTCATGTTCCCTTCATCCTAATTCCCAAACCCTTCACTGTCCTTCTCAATCCATACTCTCCTACCAATCCATCCACCCTCCTTACAATCCATCCACCCTCCTACCAATCCATCCACCCTCCTACCAACCCATCCACCCTCCTACCAATCCATCCACCCTCCTTACAATCCATCCACCCTCATACGACTCCATCCACCCTCATACCAATCCATCCACCCTCCTAACAATCCATGCACCCTCCTAACAATCCATCCACCCTCCTACCAATCCATCCACCCTCCTACCAATCCATCCACCCTCCTTGCAATCCATCTACCCTCCTACCAATCCATCATCCAGCCTGCTCATCTATCCATCCCCCTACCAGGAGATTGAGGCTGCCGCAGCTGAGAGGAAGCTAGGCCTCCAATTTCATGGTACCAAAGATCATGCAGACTCCCAGCTACATGATTACAAGGTGGGTGTATTAGAGTGATTGTGTGTGAGTTTGTGTGTGGGGGTGGGTTGGTGGTGGTTTATGTGTGTGGTGTGTGGGGGGGTGGGTGGGTTGGTGGTGGTTTGTGTGTTTGGTGTGTGTGTGTGTTGGTGGGAGTGGGGTGGGGGGGTAAGGGTGTGTGTCATCAAGGATCATGCAGACTCTTAGCTGCATGATTACAAGGTGGGTGTCTGTGAGGGTGGGGTGTGGAAGGTGGTGAGGGTTAGGGTTTGTGAACCCCTTTGCACTCACGCACTCACTCGCTTTGCCTGTCCCTGCCCCTGTGTACATCCCGTGTTTGTGAAACCCTTCGCACTCATGTACTTCACCTGTCCCTGCCCCGTGAACTCCAGGTGTTTGTGAAACCCCTACGCACTCACAGACTCACTCACTTCACTTGCCCCTGTCTCCGTGTACTTCCCGTGTTTGTGAAACCCTTCGCACTCATGTACTTCACCTGTCCCTGCCCCGTGAACTCCAGGTGTTTGTGAAACCCCTACGCACTCACAGACTCACTCACTTCACTTGCCCCTGTCTCCGTGTACTTCCCGTGTTTGTGAAACCCTTCGCACTCATGTACTTCACCTGTCCCTGCCCCGTGAACTCCAGGTGTTTGTGAAACCCTACGCACTCACGCACTCACTCACTTCACCTGCCCCTGTCTTCGTGTACTTCCCGTGTTTGTGGAACCCTTCGCACTCATGTACTTCACCTGTCCCTGCCCCCGTGTACTTCACCTGCCCCTGTCTCTGTGTACTTCCCATGTTTGTGACACCCTACGCACTCATGTACTTCACCTGTCCCTGCCCCCGTGTACTTCACCTGCCCCTGTCTCTGTGTACTTCAGGTGTTCATCAACCCCTCCTTGTCAGATGTAGTGGCCACCACATCCGCCGAAGCCCTGGCGATGGGAAAGTTCGTTGTGTGTGCAGAACATCCTTCAAATGAGTTCTTCAAGCGTTACCCAAACTGCTTCACATACCGGTAAGCCATGCGTACTCGGACCACTGAGGATTTGTTTTACTTGGTAGTTCGGCACGTAAATGTTTCATGATGTTCAGAAGTCTCCCTTGACTCCTTCAGGCCTCGGGAACATTTGGAGTCCAGTAGGGCACCAGGAGAAATATCATCATCATCATTATCATCATCATCATCATCATCATACCCTCCTACCACTCCATCCACCCTCCTACCAATCCACTCACCCTTCTCCCCTGTCCATCCTCCTACTTATCCATCCACCCTCCTACCAATCCACTCACCCTCCTACCAATCCATCCACCCTCCTACCAATCCATCCACCCTCCTACCAATCCATCCACCCTCCTACCAATCCATCCACCCTCCTACCAATCCATCCACCCTCCTGCTCATCCATCCACTGCATGCTTGGCCAGGGTTTTAGGGTTTAGAGTTTTATCATCCATCCACTGCATGCTTGGCCAGGGCTTTAGGGTTTAGGATTTAGGGTTCTAACATCCATCCACCGCATGCTCTGCCCCCGTCAGGAACAGCGAGGAGTTCTCCGAGTGTCTGAACAAGGCGCTGAGCAGTGAGCCCAAGCCCCTCACTCCTGCTGAGCTGCACAGCCTGTCTTGGGAGGCAGCTACTGACAGGTTCCTAGACGTAGCAGACATCACCGACAAGTAAGTAGGGAACGGCAGTATGGTAGCATATGATATCATATGTTGCCGGCAGTCTGACTAGGCTAAAGTTACTGGACAGCCTGTCTTTGGAGGCAGCTACTAATAGGTTCTTGGATGTAGCAGACATGAGAGACAAGTAAGTAGGGAACGGCAATTTGGTAGCATATGATGCCGGCAGTCTGACTAGGCTGAAGTTACTATCTATATCATATAATGCAGTTTGTATGATATCATATGCTATCATACTCGCCTTTGGCCAGACATCACCGACAAGTAAGTAGGGCGCACAGTTCTCAGGCATGGCCCTACCCACCGCCTTGGTGCATAGACCACTGATGCCGTGTAGGGCGCACAGTTCTCAGGCATGGCCCTACCCACCGCCTTGGTGCATAGACCACTGATGCCGTGTAGGGAGCACAGGGACGCAAGAGACAATAGGTCGCTTCCATCTATCAGTTTCCACCTTCAGGTAGTGGGAGGAAGTTCTGGATCTAGCCATATTACCAGGAAATACCAGGAAACGGCAATATGATATATAATATGAGTGAATAAATAATATTATATAATATTAGTCGGACGATCCGTCATCAGAATTTCGGATTTATTTGAAGAACTTATATTATTGCGACACTGTAATAATATATTAGTTTTTCAAACACTAATATTAGTCGCCGTTCCCTAGCCATATTACTAGGAAACGGCATTATGATAGCATATAGTATCATGTCTTCATATGATATCCTATGATGCCGTCAGTCTGACTAGGCTAAAGGTAAAATTTGTATACAGTATCATATGATGCAGTTTGTATGATATAATATCATATCATACTCGCCTTTGGTCAGCATCATATGATATGCCGGTCCCTACAAGTAAGTAGTTTGGTTTGAATCCCTACGGGTGCCCTCTAGTGTTTCGGTCGCTGTCAACCGCCATGGTAGCTTGGTCCAGGTAAAGTAGCAGCCCGTTCCCTACCGCCGTAAGACAGGGCTTCCTTAATACCACGCCCCACCAGTCATTATCATTACTTTTTTAGAGCGCACAGTTCTTAGGCATGGCCCTACCCACCGCCTTGGTGCATAGACCACTGATTCCGTGTAGGGCGCACAGTTCTTAGGCATGGCCCTACCCACCACCTGGGTGCATAGACCACTGATGCCGCCATAGGTTGTGCTCTGCAGTCTGCTTGTGATTTACATGATTTCTCTGCCACCCCAACCCAACCCAACCCACCCGCCCTACAACCCCTGCACCCACCCACATAGTACCCCACCCATAGTTCTGGGACTTGGGCCCCTATGGAGATGATATACTAACAATAAATGTATGGTTTAAACCATACGCTGCAATGCCCAGCTTCCTGCCCAAACACTAACCTTCCTGTGCCGTCACTCCTCCTGACCCTCTCCACCCTCTCCACACACCCCACCTTCCCTCTCTACAAACCCACCCACCATCTCCACCATCTCCACCCACCCTCTCCACCCTCACTCTCCACCCTCACTCTCCACCCACCCACCCTCCCTCCCTTCCCACACACCCACCCTCTCCACTCACCGCCCACCCAATCCTCAGGATTCATCCATTGGAGTCAGTCGCCAACCGAATGCTCTACACAGCATTCAACCACCTGCTTGGTTATGAGCAGCTCAGACGAGCCGTTGGTGCAGGCTCGAACACCCGCGACCTCCCCCCTAGTGTGGCCGACTATGAACCCACACTAGAGGATGTTGGGGGCTTCTTTGACAACCATGCGAGGGCCGAGGCACAGAAGGCATGACGCAAAGGAAATCAGGACAGGCGTGCCAGCACATGGGATCCCCCCCCCCACCTCACCCCCCACCCCCCTTTCCCCTAGAGTGGGTCATTGTGAGCCAACTGTGGAGGATGTTTCATGCTTCCTTCACAACCATGCTAGGGCCGATTTACAGAAGGCATGACGCAAAGGAAGTCAGGACTGGAAGGCAGAAGGCATGGGGCTGAGGAAGTCAGGATAGCCCATGATTCACCCCCCTCTCCCAAACCCTTCACCCCTCTCTCCCAACCCACACCTAGTGTGGCTCATTGCGAGCCAAGTGTGGAGGATGTTGGATGCTTCTTTGATAACCATGCTAGGGCTGAGGCACAGAAGGCATGACGCTGAGGTAGTCAGGATAGCCCATGATAGGCTCCCTTCACCCCCCCTCACCCAACCCACCCACCCAACCCACCCACCCTCACCCAACCCACCCACCCAACCCACCCAGCCCCTAGTGTGAATCATTGTGAGCCAAGTGTGGAAGATGTTGAATGCTTCTTTAAAACCATGCTAGAGCTGAGGCACAGAAGACGTGAGGCTAAGGAAATTGATTGTTTTGGGGGCCAGGAGCTAGCTACTATTTGGTGCAACAATTCAAATTCGAAATCTAATATGTGGGGCAAGGGCTTAGATAATATTTGGGTGCAACAATTCAAATTCAAAATCGAATATTTGGGGTAAGGAGATTGCTAATATTTGGGGCAACAATAAAAACCAAAAATTGAATATTTGGGGCAACAATAAAAATCAAAAATTGAATATTTGGGGCAACAATAAAAAAACAAAAATTGAATATTTGGGGTAGGGCGCTACCTAATACTCGGGGGCAGCAATTCAAATTCAAAATCTTATCTTTGGGGAAAGGAGATTGCTTCTATTTGGAAAAACGAGTTGCGAACTTTGCAGCTACTGTGCGTCTTCATATGGATTGTCTAGATGTTGTACCAGCCTTCAGGTTGCTCAGCTTCTGTAGGCAGAGTAAGCATGAGTAGTAAGTAGTATAAACACCTTTGCACCACCCGTTGCTAAGTTCGCGATTTCCAACCTGCAGCCTCGAAAGAGGCCAAGAACTTTCCTCTGTGCTGTCGCGCGGTAGTCCCAGCTCTGGTGCAGCTGGGGTCTGCGAACGAAGCTCATACATTCCACACCCAAGCAAAACTGAGCTGCCTTCTAGTAAGCATTTATTACTCCGCGCTGTCCCGCGGTAGTTGGAGCTCAGGCGCAGTAGCGATCTCCGAAAGCCAAAGCCCAACACAGTAAACTTCCCCAGTCAGTGCCAGCGAACGGGAAGGTTCCGTCAACTTATCACCCCGTAACAATTTCAGGTTTTCTACTACACCGCGCTATTTTTTACTGCACCACACTCTTTTCTACTGCACCACCCCAAAGTTATACTGCACCACACTCTTTTTTACGGAACTACACTCTTTTCTACAGCACCACACTCTTTTCTACTGCACTACACTATTTTCTACGGCACTACAATCCTGAGTAAAAATGCACTCACATGGGTCACATGGCTGTAAAAGTTGAAAGACATGCTCAGGTCTGACTTCTATTGCACTACACTCCTGAATACAAAATGCACTCACACCGGTGTGAAAGTACAAAATGCACTCACACGGGTGTAAAAGTACTGAAGTACAAAATGCACTCGCACAGGTGTGAAAGTTGACAGACATGTCCAGGTCTGACTTCTACTGCACTACACTCCTGAATACAAAATGCACTCACACCGGTGTGGAAGTACAGAAGTACAAAATGCACTCACACGGGTGTGAAAGTTCAGAAGTACCAAATGCACCCACACGGGTGTGAAAGTTGACAGACATGTCCAGGTCTGACTTTTCTTTTGACGATGCTGTTGTCATTGAATGGACTGACAAATGATCCTTGAGAGCTGTTGAGAGCAGTGAATAATCCACATTGGGTTGGGATTTGGCCATTTGGGGGGGGGGGGGGGGGGGGGGGGGGGGGGGGGGGGGGGGGGTCAGAAATCTGCCTAAAATTTCGAAGGTCCTACCACCTAAGCGTTTTGGGGAATGACTTATGATATCCTTGTTGTTCCTATAGCTATCACTAGTGGTTCCTATAGGTTATCACTGTAGCGCAGAATTAGGGGCCCGTCGAAAGATTGTTTGGGGTTCAGTTCATCAGTGCCTTTTCTTTTTAGCCCCTCTTAATTCCAAGGTTGAGCAACCAACACACCAACAACCAACAAACCAACAACCAACAATCGCACATCCAAGGTTGAGCAAGTCTCTTTAGCCTATTTGTCTACCCCTGGATTTGCAGCCTTCGAGCTCCAAGTCTCAATCGACTTCAGGTATGCCTTCTTGCCCTTCTGGATGCCCTCCTTCAGGGCACGTCAGGCTCATTGTGTAGGTTTGGGAAAGCTTGGGTGAGTTCATGCCCAGTCACAAGGGGAGGGGGGGGGGGGGGGGGGGGGGGGGGGAGTTTGCCATGTGTCAGCACACACGAACTGTCCAGACTCCCCATGGACTAAAAGAAACAACATAATGTTGGGTTCTTGTGGGACTTACATACCATAGCAGTGTATGGCTCCTACACGTCCTTTAATTATTAATAAATAAAGAGTATGCCATATAACCAGGCGTGAGGTTGAGGGGGCCAGCCCGTGTGCGTGCACTGGGGCGAAACTCCAATACACATCCTTTACATATGATGGCTTGATGGTTCCTTTCGTATCGGATATCCTTATGGTTCGTATATTGGATGTCTTGATGGTTCCTTTCGTATCGGATATCCTAATGCTTCCTGTAGGTCCTTTTGCATATGAAAGCCTTGAAGAATTGTTACAAGGTTCTATATGCCAGGTCTTGCGTCTAACCGCCTGCACATTGTAGCAAACACTTACCCCCCGTGCAAGAACCACGGAAACCAGGGAGTCCTGGTGCACATGTCAAGGTGCAGATTCGAACAGGGGACTACTCTGGTTATGGTGACCATGCATATGCAAGCCGTGTGTGCCCCTGATCCTTGAGAGTGGTGGAGGGTTGTTGTACATAGGACATCCTTGTGAGTCCTAACATGTATAGGTCCTGCACGTCTTTTGATACAGGATGTCTTCATGGGTCCTATATAGGACATCCTTGTGCGTCCCAACATGTTAGGTCCTGCACCTCCTTTGATACAGGATGTCTTCATGGGTCCTATATTGGACATCCTTGTGCGTCCTAACATCAATGGGTTCTGCACGTCCTATGATAAAGGATGTCTTTGTGGGTCCTATATTGGACATCCTTGTGCGTCCTAACATTTATGGATTCTGCACGTCCTATGATAAAGGATGTCTTTGTGGGTCCTATATTGGACATCCTTGTACGTCATAACATTTATGGGTTCTGCACGCCCTTTGATACAGGATGTCTTTGTGGGTCCTATATTGGACATCCTTGTGAGTCCAAACATGTATGGGTCCTGAACGTCCTTTGATACAGGATGTATTCATGGGTCCTTTATAGGTCATCCTTGTCATTACTTACATATGTGGGTCCTTAAATATATGGGTCCTACCGCATGTGGGGCCTAATCGACCTTACATACATGCGTCCCTGTACTGGGGATGCGTGCCGTGGTTTGACACTGAAGGCAGAAAACAGCAATCTCGTTGGTTTTCTATGATGTGCAGTCTTTTTCCTTGTGAATATTTGGGTAGTGGCAGGGACTTGGACTTAGCCTTGAACTTGATTACATGGCTCCAGCCAGCAATTTGGCTGCTCGCCGTCTTGTGTAGAAGCGGGGGCAGCAAGCTGGGGTTTCTGTGAATGTGCGTGCTTCGCCATGTGCATGTTTGTGTAGTAGCAGGGGCGGCAAGCCAAGGTTGCTGTGGTATATGCTTTGCCACGTGTATGTTTGTGTGGTAGCAGGGGCGGCAAGCCAGGGTTGCTGTGGTTGTATTTGCTTCGCCGCGTCTATGTTTGTGTAGTAGCAGGGGGAGGGGGGGGGGGGGGGGGGGGGGGGGGGGGGGGGGGGGGGGGTTGAATCCCACTAAACGCAGGACGGGTGTGGAATTTTGTCAATTACTAAGTCGCCACCATAGGCAAAACCCGCTGTGGCAGTGGTTGAGACCGCTGGGTAATTGTCGTTTCCACTCTCGGGACATGCATTATTGTTAAACGAAACGGCTGCGAGAGCTTTATAGATATCTTGCAAGATGTATATAGAGCACTCGCAGCCGTGTCGTTCAACAGCAAGCCAAGGTTGATGTGGTTGTATGTGTTTCGCCACGTGTATGTTTGGGTAGCAGCAGGGGAAGCAAGCCAGGGTTGGTTTAGATATAGGTGCTTCGGTGCTTCAATATCAGAAGAGGAAAAACGTTTTGGAACTGACGAGTGCAGCATTTCATGCAGGCAGCCACGTTTAGAGCATGAAGTATTACCTTGAGGATTGTAAGTGCACAGATTGTACAGCCACGTGCAGTGCCTTCAGGATTGAAAGTGGACAGATTGTAACTCGCTCTGTTCTTGTGTTGGAAGTTTTCTTTTTTACAAATTGCATATTTGTATAATTGCACTATAAGATACGCCGCGTACACAGATGGAAGCAATAATATTATGCGAAGCTTCTGCTCCTAGAAACACAGTAATAATCAGCGTGATCTTTCCCGTGAATGCGGGTCACATACGGGGATGTTCAGGACGCTGCGTCGTGCATCGCAGACGCAACGTTTGAGGGTCCGTTGCGTCCTGAGACGCAACGTGGGGAGGGCCCGTTGCGTCGCTATGGGTCGGTTGCTTCTCAGGATGCAGGCTGTAAAATTGGTTGCGTCTCGGGACGCAGAGGTGGGGGTCCTGCTAAACACCCCTGGTCACATGCTCACTTGTACTCGCGGGGGGACTCGGGATTTGTATAAGGCGAGCCGCCTAGAGTGGGCTGAAAAAGCATCCAACTATAATACCGGTATTCAAACACATCAGTTCCACCAAGCCGTCATTTGTTTGTTTGTTGTCAAAGGTATTTCACCCCAGGAGATGGGCCTCCCTACACAAACCAGCGGCACCGAGGATCCAGTTCGAATTCATTTGATAATAAATTCTCTCTCCCTACCTGGACACGTTTTCAATCTGTCTTGTCAGCTTAGTTTGCTCCCTAGTTTCCGTGTGTATCGCACTGGGGACTTGAAACTGGAATACGGCGAGCAGCCCAGAAATGGCTGAAAACCCATGTCTTTCCCCGCAGATGATCATATATTATATGGGACCACCCAGCCAACCATCCTTGGTAGCATGTTGGGGAGGGGGGGGAGGGGTATGGCACAAGATGGCACAAAATATTACCTTATACTACCTTATATAAGGTAATATAAGGTAAAATTACCTTATATTACCTTATATTGGCACAAAATATTACCTTCAGCCAATCAGCCAATTTTAGGCAGGCAGGCAGGCAGGCAGGCAGGCAAGCATGAGGGGAGCTCATAAATTCACTCAAATCAACTTTAGATCTCACTACCGCAAACTCAACAAATCCAATCCAATCCCCCCATCTACCACTTCTTTTTTGGGACGTCTGATAAATGATAATAATCCACAAGTTATGTCTGATTTATTCCTGTCAGTTATATCTGGTATTTCGAGAAGGGGTCTGGAATGTCAGGTATACTCCGGGAATTTCTGTCTGGTATATTCCCCGAGAAGTCATGTCTGGGGTATTTCGAAAAGGGTTCGGGGACGCCTGCTCTATCACCCGAGAAGTGGGACTTGCCAACCTTACAAATAGGAAAGGCAGCTTAAGCACTACCGGTAGTGAACTGGAGCCAACAAATTGTCAACGATGGGGTTCATGTTACGCAGATAATCCATCTTTACCTTTACTGTCACATTTATTATTACTCGTAACAAGATGTTACAGATACAAGCCTGATCAGGGTGAATATCTTCGCCACCCCAGAGTTGTAGGTATATACCGGTATGCTGTATGTTATGTTACAGTCCAAGGGTAGGCCAAAAAGGCTATAGGGACTTGCCCAACCGTGATAGGAAGGGCTTATTAGGTATAGACGAAGGTCAATACTTAGTTAAGTATTTTTTCTAAGTTAAGCTTTCTACCAACCAAGAAGCGATTGGGGCATGCCTGCCCTCACTGAGAATAATCTTGACTAAGGAAACATATTGGGTCCCAAGTCATATAGTTTATGTAGTGACATATAGTGATATAGTTCTTGTTATTTTAGCCCCTCCTGGAGTTAGCTTGATTATTCGAGGTTGGGTAATTACCTTCAGCCTAATTGGCTACCCCTAGACTGTAGCAATATATAAATAAACACTGTACATTGTAGCCCAGAGGTATCTTCATTATTTTAGGTTGGTCAAGTCTCTTAAGCCTAATTGGTTACATATTTTTGTTTCTTTTTGTTTAAAGCACAGAGTCTGATACACCCTCGCGGTGTCAAGTAGACTTTAACATGTAATGTAATGTAATCTAGCCTGTAACAAAATACACAGATGTTGAACAACACGGCTTCGAGTGCTCTTTAGACATCTTCCCGAGTACCGGGTAGTGTACGGGTTTAAATGGTCACCACAACCGGAGGAGACCCCGGTTCGAATATGCACCTTGACATGTGCACTAGAAATCCCTTGTTCCCGTGGTTCTCGCACGGGCGGTATATTCTTGTTCGTTACAATGTGCAGACGGTTAGACGCCAAACCTGGGGTATATAACCTTGCAACAATTCTTCCTCTTTACCGGTAGACATCTTGCACGAAGCTGTGTCGGTCAACAACAGTTGGAAAGATTGAGGCCCCATGATCTGCTCAAGGTCCACAAGTCCTAGGCGTCGCCATTGACACGGAAAATTGGTCGAGAGTGTTGGCTATCGGAGCGACAGGTGGCAAAGGAATGGAGTGCAGCGGACGGATGCCAGGGTTTACGATACAGTTAGGCCAGGGTTTACGAGACAGTTAGGCCAGGGTTTACGAGACAGTTAGGCCAGGGTTACCTTGCTTCAAACGGACATCACAGTGGCCCTGAGGGCTCCCGCCCCCCTTCATAGCACAGTTTAGAATGGGTTCCCATTGGCTGAACACAGAAAGAATGAGGGTGGTGGATAGAGCACACATCCCTCGCTCAATGAGACACTGTCAAATGTGTGGGTTCCAAAAACCTGAGGATGAAATGCATATGTTTGAGTGCCCTTTTTATAATGATATTCGCCTCCGCTACCAGAAGCTGTTTACAGATATTTATAGGCATGTCCATGAGGATACCAACTTAACCGTATGGAATGTGGAATTCTGCGATTCCACATTCAGAACCTTTATGAATGGAAATGGCACTAAGTCTTTTTGGAGCAACCTAGCCGACTATCTTTCTACTTGTAGAAGAGCAAGACAGGAAGCCCTGGACTGCTTAGTGGCACCGTAATTTATCATCCCTTTTTTTCTTCTTCTTGTGACTTCTCATTTGTTAGCTTCTTACCTCCGCCACTGTAAGTGGTTGAGATCTGGGTCCGGCTCTAAGGGGTTTAATACCTACGCCACCAAAACGGTGGTTGGGAGTTTGGTTTGTTTGTCCTCGACACACCCCTGATGTAATGGGGTTTTTTGCTTTGTGGGTGCTTTTTCTTTTTGTTTAAAGCACAGAGTCTCATACACCCTCGCGGTGTCAAGTAGACTTTAACATGTAATGTAATAGAACCAATTTCAAGTTCAATTTCAAGAAATGGGCTCCCTGGCTAGTACCTCAAGCGCCCCTCCACACATTCCTTGAACAGCTCTCTACCAATCAAGAGGCGCCCGATCTCTGACATGCCTCTTCCCTCACTGACTGCATGGCTTGGCTTGGTTTGGCTTGACTAAAAAAAAAAACAGATGGAGAGAAGCCCTCTAATGGATGTCCTGGCTAGTACCCCAAGCGCCCCTCAGCACATTCCTTGAACCTTCACCTTTCCAAAGACGGCAAGCAGTTTCAATGGCCATAGCCATAGCACCAATTTCAAGTTCAAGTTCAAGAAATGGGTGCCCTGACTAGTACCTCAAGCGCCCCTCCACACATTCCTTGAACAGCTCTGTACACATCAAGAAGCGCCTGATCTCTGATGTGACTCTTCCCTCACTGACAACATGCTTGGCTTGGCTTGACTTGACTTGACTCAGCAACAGATGGAGAGAAGCCCTCAAATGGATGTCCTGCACTTCTGACTAGTACCTCAAGCGTCCCTCGACACATTCCTTAAACAGCTCTCGACCAATCAAGAAGCGTCTGATCTCTGACGTGCCTGCACCGATCTCATACAACTTGGCATCCCGCAGCAGCCGGCCAGTCGAATATTCGTTGATGTAGCCATTGCCACCAAGAAGCTGGATGGCATCTAAGGCACACTGGGTCGCATTCTCGGCCGTGTACAGAATGGTAGAGGCGCAGTCTTTGCGGTCTGCCCGCCCCGCGTCGGCGTCAGCAGCAACCTAGGAAGGAGGGAATTAATTAATTAATTTGGCTGAATATGTGGATAAAAAGTGGGGTGCTAATTAATTAATAACTTAATTAAGGGATAAATGTTAAGGGATAAATTAATTAATGAATTAAGGGATAAATTAATTAATTAATTAAGGGATAAATAAATTAATTAAGGGATAAATTAATTAATTAATTAAGGGATAAATTAATTAATGAATTAAGGGATACATTAATTAATTAATTAAGGGATAAATAAATTAATTAATTAAGGGATAAATTAATAAATTAATTAAGGGATAAATAAATAAATTAATTAAGGGATAAATTAATAAATTAATTAAGGGATAAATTAATAAATTAATTAAGGGATAAATTAATCAATACATTAGGGGATAAGATACAAAAGAGGGGATTAGCTGGAAGACCCCTCCCGGATGGTGTGGAGTGGAGTATTGGGCCAACGATGGCCTGTTAATAACAATGTCATGTAAAAAAAGAAAGACGAGTTCAACCTCTGGAAATAAGTGGTGTCAGAGAAGTTTGAGAAATAGGATTGGTCGGCATGAGTAGCAACCTAGGAATTGTGTGTAAGTATGTGTCTGTATGTGTATGACTTTGTATGTGTGTATGTGTGTATGTGTTTATGTATACGTCTGTTTATGTGTGTGTGTATGTATGCGCGTGCATGTGGATGAATGTGTGTGTCTTAGGAGAGGTCATATCCAAAGTTCAACCTCTGGAAATAAGTGGTATCAGAGAAGCATGAGAAATAGGATGGGTGGTTTATGTGTGTGTGTGTGTGTGCAGGGTACTTGCTTGTTATGTGTGTTGGGGGAGTGGGGGACTGTGTGTGTAAGCCGCCTTGAGGTCCACACTGTGCAGCTCATCCTGCAGGTGAATCCAGATTAAAATTGATAGTTGGCACCGGTGCAAGCGAACGGGCTGGCACCCTCAACCTCACGCCTCGTAATAAGGCATACTATTTATTTATTTATTTCTGAATCATGGTGGTTGCCCCCAGTGCTAGCCAACGGGCTGGCACCCTCAACCTCACGCCTAGTAATAAATTAATAGTAGTTAATTTATGAGAAAAGCGAGGCTCTACGAACAACCCCTTGCAACGCACCTTGTACCGCATCTTGTACTGCACCTTGTTCCGCACCTTGGCTCTACGAATAACACCTTGCAACGCACCTTGTACCCCACCTTGGCTCTACGAAAAACACCTTCCAACGCACCTTGTACCGCAACTTGGCTCTACGAACAGCACCTTGCAAGGCACTTGTAAACATATCACAGCTGGCTTGACATCTCCCCCCCCCCCCCCCCCAACCCCCCGCCTCCCCCATCCCCATAAACACCCCCCATCGCCCTTCAATCCCCTGGACACAAGCCCAAACTCACACCCACATACCACTGCCCCCCCCCCCCCCACACACCCACCCACCCACCCACACCCAAGCACAAGCACACACACACACACCCGCGTCTACCAGCCATGCTAGCATAGTAAATCTGAGGACATCTCCCCCCTCCCCAATCAGTGCAACGCACTAACCTTGTACAAATACGCACGGCTGGCTTGCACAACTATGCACGGCACACACACCTGCGTCTACTCGCTATGCTAGAAAATCTGAGGACATCTCCCCCTCCCCAATCCTTGCAACGCACTAACCTTGTTGACAAATGCACTAACCTTGTAAACATATGCACGGCACACACACCTGCGTCTACTAGCCATGCTAGCAAATCTGAGGACACCTCCCCCTCCCCAATCCTTGCAACGCACTAACCTTGCACAACTATACACAACACACACACCTGTGTCTACTCGCTATGCTAGAAAATCTAAGGACATCTCCCCCCTCCCCAATCAGTGCAACATACTTACCTTGTACAAATACGCACGGCTGGCTTGCAACTTGGTATACATGTCTGCAAGCTTTCCTTGGATCAGCTGCAGCAGAGGGGAGTGTGTGTGTGTATATGGAGGGGGGAGGGGAAGGTAGATAGGTTCTATCATACAATTTTGACTAGCATCGGCAGATGGGATCTAAATAAGCTTTCCTTGGATCAGCTGCAGCAGAGGGGGGAGTGTGTGTGTGTGTGTGTGTGTGTGCATCTAGGTTTGGGTGTGTTTGCATGAGAGTTTATGAAGGGGGGAGGGGGAGGTAGATAGGTTCTATCATACAATTTTGACCAGCATCGGCAGATGGGATCTAAATAAGCTTTCCTTGGATCAGCTGCAGCAGAGGGGTGTGTGTGTGTAACTATGTGAGTGTGTGTGTAACTATGTGTGTGAGTGTGTGTAGGTAGATGTGTGTGTGTGTGTGTGTGTAGCTAGGTGTGGGTGTGCATGTGTGTGTAACTAAGTGTGTGCGCGCGTGTGTAGCTAGGAGTGGGTGTGTTTGCATGTGTGTGTATGGGGGAGGGGGGAGGTAGATGGGTTCTATCTGATTTGTTTAAAATATCTGATTTGTTTAAAATATCTGATTTGTTTAAAATATCTGATTTGTTTAAAATATCCAATAAGCTTTCCTTGGATCAGCTGGGGCAGAGGAGTGAGTGTGTATGTGCATGTGTGTGTAACTACGTGTGTGTGGCTATATGTGGGTGTGTGTGTGTGTATCTAGGTGTGGGTATGTTTGCATGTGTGTGCATAGGCATATTACATTAAATTACATCACATTACATCGTCATCGAAAAGCCATTGTTTGCCCAAGACAAGACTGCTCCACAACATCCGGGAGGGGCCTTCCAACAAATCCTCAGAAAAAGAAAGGTAATACCCAGGTCAAGTTCATGCCCTCACTACTAACCTGGATTGTGTTATTGAATGAACTGACAAAGCCTTACTGAGTATTGAATTTACACGTTTACATTTTTCCTGGTTAATTTGTTTTTACTGCTGAAGACGGCATTCAGCCAGATTGCTGGCTGGGGCCATGTAACCAAGTTCAAATTCAAGATGCAATAAGACATACGATAAGAGCTACCATTACACAATACCCAAACCTACCAAATAATACCAACGCCAATAAGCCCTAAAGTATACCTTAGAATCTTACAAGCGAACTGCAAAATACAGAAGCCTGCAATAATATACGAGCTATCATATAAAGATCAACTACCAACCTGGAACTCCCAACCAACCAACCAACCAACCAATTAACCAACCAACCTGGAACTCCCAACCAACCAACCAACCAACCAACCAACCAATCAACTACCAACCTGGAACTCCCCAATAGCTTGGCCAAATTGTTTCCTCTGAGTCGCATAGGGTAGAACAACATCCATGCATGCTTGCATCAGACCCTGCAGCATGCGCTTTAGTTTGGTTACATGGCACATGTTACATGGTTACATAGTTATACATCATTGGTTTGGTTACATGCCACATGACACATAGTTACGTAGTTACCTGGTTACATGGTTACATATCATTGGTTTGGTTACATGGTTACTTAGTTAAATATCATTGGTTACATGGTTACATAGTTACACATCATTGGTTTGGCTACATGACACATAGTTACATGTTACATTGTTACATAGTTACATATCATTGGTTTGGTTACATGGCATATCATATTCCGTTTCGACGAAAGGCTAAATTGTAGAGCTCGATGAAACAAGAAGTTGTCCAGATCATTTATAACTTCACTTCAAGTGGGACATGTTGGAATTTGATTAGCGTTGTTTTGGCACCTTCGAGGTCACCCATTTAATTTGATCTTGAACTTGAACTGGGTTTCATGGCTCCAGCCAGAAATTACGCTGCTTGCCTTTGGGCGGCCTATCTTTTTTTTACCTGAAAAAACATCAAAATTGAAAAACGAAATTTTTGGTTAACATTGAATGAAAGTATTCCAGACTTAATCAAATAATACTTCGTTTTACTGTTCAAATTCTGATTCCCCGTGGCATTCTAATGACCTTGGCAATACAATTGAGTTGGCCGCTATCTTGGGGCCGCCTAGCTTTGGGCCGCTACCTTTGGGCCGCCAACTCAAACAGCTACTACTGGGCCCAACCTTCAGAGACACCAGATCCCTGATCGCTACCAGAAGAACCCTTTTAGGAAACAGAAACGAGTTCTATGCAGCGTCGCCTGCGACGCAAAAAATGGCGCGGAGAGTGATCGCGAGGGAGCGACAGGTGGCAACGGAAGCGAGTTAGTTACGAGACCAGGCTTCTTCGCGGTCAGATGGATGGATGGTCGGTCGGTCGAACGGACAAATGGGTAACACTGGGGGCTCCCACCCCCCAGAAGGGGGGCTCGGCAAAAAAGGGGGGCTTGGCCTGAGCCCTAAACCTCCTCCTCTGCTCTCAGGTGCTTTACCTTGGCATACTTGAACTTGAACTATCAGGGCTAGGAAAGTTCAACCCACCTAACCAAATTCAAGTTCAAGTTCAAATTCAAGTTGAAATTCTAACCCACGTAACCAAGTTCAAGTTCATGTTCAAATTCAAGTTGAAGTTCTAACCCACGTAACCAAGTTCAAGTTGAAGTTCAAACCACATAACCAAGTTGAAGTTCAAACTCTCAAAGCAAACGTATACCACTGGTCCTGCAGCCAGCACAAGTTCAATTTCAAGTTAAAACCCACGTAACCAAGTTCAAGTTCAAACTCAAGTAATTAAGTTAAAGTTCAAGTAGAAGTAAAAGTAAAAGTTCAAACTCTGAAAGCAACAACGAACCACTGGTCCAGCAGCTAGCACCAGTTCAATTTCAAAACCAAGCAACCAAGATCAAGTTCGAGTTCAAATTCAAGTTGAAGTTCAAACTCACATAATCAAGTTAAAGTTCAAGTAAAAGTTAAAGTAAAAGCTCTAGTACAAACTAAAGCAACAACAGACCACTAGTCCGTCAGCCAGCCAGCCAGCCAGCACAAGTTCAAGTTCAAATTCAAGTTTAATTCGAACTCACGTAATCAAGTAAAAGTAAAAGTTCAAACTCTCAAAGCAACAACGCACCACTGGTCCGTGAGCCAGCACAAGTTCAAGTTGGAGTTCAAACCCGCGTAACCAAGTTCAAGTTCAAGTTCAAATTCAAGTTAAAGTTCAAACCCATGTAACCAAGTTCAAGTTCAAGTTCAAACCACATAACCATGTTGAAGCTCAAACTCTCAAAGCAAACACACACCAGTGCTCCGGCAGCCAGCACAAGTTCAAGTTCAAATTCAAACCCACGCAACCAAGTTCAAGTTCAAACCCACGTTACCAAGTTCAAGTTCAAACCCACGTAACCAAGTTCAAGTTCAAACCCACGTAACCAAGTTCAAGTTCACACCCACGTAACCAAGTTCAAGTTCAAACTCACGTAATCAAGTTAAAGTACAAGTATAAGTAAAAGTAAAAGTTCAAGTTCAAACCCATGTAAACAAGTTCAAAATTAAGTTCAAGTTCAACCTCTGAAAGCAACAACGCACCACTGGTGCAGCAGGCAGCACCAGACGCTTGTAGTTAAGTTCATGTTCAAACCCATGTAACCAAGTTCAAGTTCAAGTTCAATATCTGAAAGCAACAACGCACCAACGGTCTAGCAGCCAGAACAAGTTCAAATTCAAACCCAAGTAACCAAGTTCAAGTTCAGGTTCAAGTTCAAGTTTTAGTTCAAACCCACGTAACCAAGTTCAAGTTCAAGGTCAAACTCTCAAAGCAACAACGCACCACTGGTCCAGCAGCCAGTGAGCCAGCACAAGACACTAGTAGTCAAATTCAAGTTCAAAACCATGTAAACAAGTTCAAAATCAAGTTCAAATTCAAACTTTCAAAGCAACAACGCACCACTGGTCCAGCAGCCAGCACCAGACGTTCGTAGTCAAGGCCACTCATCATCACCTTCACGCCATTGTTCAGTCCACCCAACAGATTCTCTGCTGGTACCTGATTTTGAATTTGAATTTGAATTGTTTCATGTTTTTCAGCCAGTGATACTTCACACCGTTGTCCAGTCCGCCCGAAATATTTGTTACCCAGACCTGGACAGGTCGGTGGTCGCGAGAGTCAGTACTTTATGAAGTTTGTGTTCCTGTACTTTATGTACTTCGTGTAGTTTATGTACTTTGTGCGAATGTGCTTCATGAACTTCATGTAGTTGAAGTTGATGTAATTTGTGTACTTCATGTTTCTGTTTCTGTACTTCATGTATTTAATGTGCTATATACACTTTATGTAGTATGTTAATGTACTTCATGCACTTTATGTTTATGCACTTCCTGTACTTCATGAAGTTTGTGTGTTTGTACTTAATGTAATTTCGGTAGTTTATGTTTATGCACTTCCTGTACTTTATGAAGTTTGTGTGTATGTACTTAATGTAATTTCAGTAGTTCATGTTTATGTACTTCCTGTAGTTTATGTTTATGAGCTTCATGAACTTTATGTGTTTGTGCTTCATGAACTTTATGTGTATTTAATTTATGCACTTGATGTAGTTAAAGCTAATGTACTTTATGTACTTCATATTTCTGTTTCTGTAATTTATGTATTTAAAAGTAGTTTAAGCTAATGTACTTTATGCACTTTTGTTTACACACCTCATGTTTATGTACATTATGTAGTTTATACAATTCATGTACTTCATGTATTTCATGTAGTTCATGTGTATGTACTTTATACGAGGTCAACGTGAGTTATACCTTGATTGTCATGTCTCGACCGGACTTTTGATCCAACTCAAACTAATTGTTGGGGTCCTGGGACCCGAGAGAGGTCCTTAAACCCTAAAATCCCTGTAATACCCCACAAATGTTTTCCTACGGACATTTACAAGTTCCGGCCATCATGTATGTGTGTGTGTGTGTGTGCGTGTGTGTGTGTGTGTGTATGTGTGTGTGTGTGTGGGGGGGGGGGGTATTGGGAGGAGGGGGGTCAGGTGGTGTATTTATAGGCTAAAGGGACTTGCCCAACATTGGACAATTGAGATCTCTTTTTGAACTTAAAATTGGCGACATAGCTCCAATGAGGGGGGTTGTATGTATGTTTGTTACAGTCCAGGGGTGGGCCAAATAGGCTAAAGGGACTTGCCCAACCGTGATAGGAAGGACAATCAGTGACTCCATTTGATTTGAAATGATTTTTGGCGGAGCCTTCCCTTCTGGGGGGCAGGATCCCCCAGTGTTACCCATTTGTCCGTCCGTCCATCCATCCATCCATCTATCCGTCTGACCGTGATGAAGCCCGACACGACAGCCAACGGTCTCGTAACTAACTCGCTTCCGTTGCCACCTGTCCCTCGCGATCACTCTCCGCCAATTTTTAGCGTCGCAGGCGACGCTGCATCGAACTTGTCCGTAGCTCTGTGGGCGACGGAAGGCCAGTTATGACGATTTTTGCCAAACGCATGCATTGCCATGCAACAACGGAATGGCGACGCAGTGGCGACGCGTCGTCGTAAAACAAATCACTGTCAGTGAGGGGGGTGAAGTGACATCACTAGGCACTGAGCAGCGATAATTGTTCTTTTCAGCTACAAACAGCAGCTTCTGGCCAGCCACTGGGGTAAGCCCTAAGATGTCAGAGGTACTGGAAAGCTGATTGTGTCGGCTTCAAGCTGCATAAGGTTGCATCAGGCTTGGCTGACTAGCCAGTCAGGGGAGCTGCCTAAAAGCTGCTGCTCAAAGCTGAAAATCATAACTATGTAAGTAGCAACAGCTTGACCTTGAACTTGAGCTTGGTTACTGTTAAGTAGCTCTTGGAGGAACTCATTGTATGCATTGGCGTTGAAGTGTGAAACACAGGCTCTTCTCAAGGAAGCCAACCAACCAACCAACCAACCAACCAACCTAATAAACACACACACACAAACAACCAAACAACAGCAGTCAGTCAGCAAACCAACCAACCAAAGAAGCAAACAAAAACACATTCAACTATCTAAGGAGAAACAGTTTGAACTTGAACTTGGTTGCATGGCTCTAGCCAGGTGTGTTGGTTGCATGGCTCTAGCCAGCGATTGAGCTGCTCTCTGTCTTCAGCAGTAATTTGTTTTTGAGCAGGAAAAATGAAAATGAGAACAAATCGTTTTTTGGCAGAGCCCCCTCTGCAAGGGGGCGGGAGCGCCCAGGTTTACCCCGTTGTCTGTTTGTGCGCGCGACCGACCAACCAATCAATTAAAGCCTGACACGTCAGCCAACTGTCTCACAACTTACCGGCTTCAGTCAGCCCCAGTACGTTGCCACCTGTTGTTCCGTAGACAACACACTCCGCCAATTTTCCGCGTTGCTTGCGACGCTGCATAGGACTTGTTTCCTTCTATTGTTATACATGTTTTTCTCTTTTTTATAGCAGCAGAATGTTTGATCACATAATGCTGTCACAAATTCAGAAGCACAGCTACGCTCAGGTCACAATGCTGTACACAGTTTCTTTGGGGGCTACGCGCACCAGCTTCTAGGCAGCTCCCTTTCCCTGTCCTTGAGTAAAACCTGGAGCAAGATAGTGCGTCTGAAAGCTGGTATGACAAGCATTCCAATGTAGCTTCAAGCATTCTGTTGGACTATGTGGTTGGCTATTGGGCGGGAAGCTACCATGAGTAACCCACAGATGAAACAGTGCTGGTGAGTAACAGAGAAGAAAGGACAAGAAGATATTGAATATGGAATAAACTAGGGGAATACATGAGTAGCCCACAAAATAAACTAGGGAAGCTACCAAGAGTAGTGTGACGGATATCCACCCTCACATCGAGGCCACTCAACGACGAAGTATGAGACTCCAGGAGCAGTCTCATACTACAGCGTTACGCTGGCACCGGCCCGGTCACGCTAACCACTGCGTAACGCTGTAGTATGAGACTGCTCCTGGAGTCTCATACTTCGTCGTTGAGTGGCCTCGATGTGAGGGTGGATATCCGTCACAAGGAGCCCACAAAATAAACAGTGGTGAGGGGTGGGGCACAGAAAGGTCCAACGCGCGCATTTTTGACAGATGTTTTCAGATTGTTACTGAGACATGCATGTTTTTCATTTTTCTGTGCACACACACATTTTGACAGGGACGTGCGACAAAAGGATGGAAAGTATGCAGCCCATAGCACTGGGTTTATCCCTGCGGCTGGCAGGGAGCTGCCAAGGGTAGCCCCCCAAAATACTGTGATGCTCTTAAGAGTTTTTTTACTGGGGTTGGCACTATACCCCTATAAGACAGGGATATTTGTTTCAAATCAAAAGGAGGATATTTGTTTCAAATCAAAAGGAGGATATTTGTTTCAAATCAAAAGGAGGATATTTGTTTCAAATCAAAAGGAGGATATTTGTTTCAAATCAAAAGGAGGATATTTGTTTCAAATCAAAAGGAGGATATTTGTTTCAAATCAAAAGGAGGATATTTGTTTCAAATCAAAAGGAGGATATTTGTTTCAAATCAAAAGGAGGATATTTGTTTCAAATCAAAAGGAGATATTTGTTTCAAATCAAAAGGAGGATATTTGTTTCAAATCAAAGGAGGATATTTGTTTCAATCAAAAGGAGGATATTTGTTTCAAATCAAAAGGAGGATATTTGTTTCAAATCAAAAGGAGGATATTTGTTTCAAATCAAAAGGAGGATATTTGTTTCAAATCAAAAGGAGGATATTTGTTTCAAATCAAAAGGAGGAAATCTTATTCCTTTTTTTTTCTTCTCCCTTTCTTCCTCCCAAAACAGGATCCTTATTCCGATTTGGGTCATTTTTAGTCAATTTCAGTTTTGTGTATTATCATTCTGGCAATTTTGGCCAAAACGGGGTCTTGTATTCCGATTGGAATATATTACGGAACAAATGTCCCTGCCCTAAGACTCCCAAGGGAGTCACAATTAAACCCTTTGGGTTTAATTAGGGCTAAAGATTTGCGCATTAGTATTCAAGAAAAAATAGTTAGGCTACTATTAGTGATCGCTACCCAGGACCCTGTTTTTGCCAAACCTTCCACTACCATGAGACTCGAATCTCGTCCCCACCCCCCAAACCTCCTAGGCTTGCCCGCCTATCCAAATCGCTACCAGGAGCCCAGCCTTGAAAGATGCCAAATCCCTGATAGCTACCAGATGACACCCTTTCTGAAACGGAAAACAAACTCAGATGCTCTCAGTGTTTCTTTTTTCGACGACGCATCGCCATTCCGTCGCCATTCCGTCGAATGCTACACCCCCCGGACCCCCCGATATCGAGACACGCTGCCCCTCTACCCTCCCAGGCTCTGCGCTTTGCACTCCGCGATGCGATGGCTACACAAATATCCTGAAATTAGGGTTGAGTACTCCAAGTAGCTACTCAAGCTGGACAACAGAAATCTGAAATAAAAAACACTGGCTCTCACCTCACAGTTATCAAACACCAGCTCGCAGTTCAGTCAACACAGCTTGTTCAGTTTGTTTTACACCAAGTGTTTACACAGCTTGTTCAGTCAACACAGCTTGTTCAGTTTGTTTTACACCAAGTGTCAACACAGCTTGTTCAGTCAGCACAGCTTGTTCAGTCAACACAGCTTGTTCAGTCAACACAGCTTGTTCAGTCAACACAGCTTGTTCAGTCAACACAGCTTGTTCAGTCAACACAGCTTGTTCAGTCAACACAGCTTGTTCAGTCAACACAGCTTGTTCAGTCAACACAGCTTGTTCAGTCAACACAGCTTGTTCAGTCAACACAGCTTGTTCAGTCAGCACAGCTTGTTCAGTCAACACAGCCTGTTCAGTCAACACAGCTTGTTCAGTCAACACAGCTTGTTCAGTCAACACAGCTTGTTCAGTCAACACAGCTTGTTCAGTTTGTCTTACACCAAGTGTCAACATAGCTTGTTCAGTCAACACAGCTTGTTCAGTCAACACAGCTTGTTCAGTCAGCACAGCTTGTTCAGTCAGCACAGCTTGTTCAGTCAGCACAGCTTGTTCAGTCAGCACAGCTTGTTCAGTTTGTTTTACACCAAGTGTCAACACTGCTTGTTCAGTAAAACACAGCTTGTGTAAACAAAAAACACCAAGTGTGAACAAGCTGGTGTTTTCAAAACAAACTCTGATGCTCTCACCTCACAGTTATCAAACACCAGCTTGCATGTGTCGCTTCCTCTCATACCTCATACCGTACACAACCTCTGCCTCACCATTCACCCACACACCCACCCTTTACCCACCCACCCACCACAAACGTACATACATACAAACATACACATATATGCATACATACAAACATACACATATATGCATACATACAACTCTGATGCTCTCTCACCTCACAGTTATCAAACACCAGCTCGCAGGTGTCGCTTCCTCTCATACCTAGTTTGTCCAGCTTTTGGGCTGTAGTATAGCCTGGCATGCCCTTCTCAATGATGAATGCGCTGATGCCATGAGGGCCTTTATTAGGGTCGGTCTGCAGCAAGAAGGAGGCAGTGTCTATTGACAATTATTTGGTAGTTGTGGTCTTGTTGTGCCTATTGCAGTGATGGATGCACTGATGCCATGAGAGCCTCTCTCAGGATCGGTCTGCAGCAAGAAGGAGGCAGTGTATATTTACACAATTTTGGTAGTTGTGGTCCTGTTGTGTCTAGTGCAGTGATGGATGCGCTGATGCCATGAGGGCCTATATTAGGGTCGGTCTGCAACAAGAAGGAGGCAGTATTTTTGGGATGATGATTTTATTATTTGGAAAATTAAATTATCACTGTAGCGCGATCTGAGGGCCCCCGTCGGTAAAACGATTGTTTCGGATTCAGTTCATCAATGCTTTTTCTTTTTAGCCCTTCCTGACACAGTTGGGCAACTCCCTTTAGACTATTTGGCCTATCCCTGGACTGTAACATACATACATTTAACATACACACATACACACACATACAGTGTTTATTGACAATACTTTGGTAGGTGTCGTCCTGTTGTGCCTATTGCAGTGATGGATGCACTGATGCCATGGGAGCCTGTACCAGGGTCGGTCTACAGCAAAAAGGAGGCAGTGTTTATTCACAATCATTTGGTAGCTGGCTTTCCGTCCGTTTTTCAGTGTGCTGGCTTTCCTTCCGTTTGTCAGTGTGCTGGCTTTCCGTCCGTTTGTCAGTGTAACTTACCTTGGCATACACAATCAGTGTGCTGGCTTTCGGTCCGTTTGTGATCCAGAATTTGTTCCCATTGAGAACGTAGCGTGCGTCACTGCCGGAGCCCTTTAGCTCAGCTCGTAGCTTCATGCTGCACACATCTGATCCTGATCCAGTCTCACTCATGGCTAAGGCACCGATATGTTCTCCTGTCAGTACGTGGCGGTACATGGGGTGGGGATTGGGGTTGGGGTTGGGGTAGGGGTGGGGGTGGGGGTGGGGGTGGGGGTAATGGTGAGGGGGGGGGGGGGGGGGGGGGGGGAATGGGAATGGGGATGGGGATGGTGGGGGTAGTGGGGGTGGGAATGGGGATGGGGATAGGTGTGGTGGGGGTGGGAATGGGGATGGGTGTGGTGGGGGTGGGAATGGGGATGAGGATGGGGATGGTGGGGTTGATGGGATGTCTTCATGCTACAAACATCTGATCCTGATCCAGTCTTACTCATGGCTAAGGCACCAGGATGTCCTCCTGCCGGTGCGTGGCGGTACATGGGATGGGGATGGTGGTGGTGGTGGTGGTGGTGGTGGGAAGGGGGATGGGGATGGGGATGTCTTCATGCTGCAAACATCTGATCCTGATCCAGTCTTACTCATGGCTAAGGCACCGATATGTTCACCTGTCGGTACGTGGCGGTACATGGGGATGGGGATGGGGATGGGGATGGTGGTGGTGGTGGTGGTGGGAAGGGGGAGGGGGATGGGGATGGGGATGTCTTCATGCTGCAAACATCTGATCCTGGGCCAGTCTCACTCATGGCTAAGGCACCAATATGTTCTCCTGGTGGTACATGGCGGTACATGGGGATGGGGATGGGGATGGGGATGGGGGAGGGGATGGGGATGGGGATGGTGGGAGGGTGGGGGATGGGGATGTCTTCATGCTGCAAACATCTGATCCTGATCCAGTCTTACTCATGGCTAAGGCACCGATATGTTCACCTGTCGGTACGTGGCGGTACATGGGGATGGGGATGGGGATGGGGATGGGGGTGGTGGTGGTGGTGGTGGGAAGGGGGATGGGGATGGGGATGGGGATGTCTTCATGCTGCAAACATCTGATCCTGGGCCAGTCTCACTCATGGCTAAGGCACCAATATGTTCTCCTGGTGGTACATGGCGGTACATGGGGATGGGGATGGGGATGGGGGGTGTGGGGGGGATGGTGATGGTGATGGTGATGGTGATGGGGGGGCCGGGGATGGGGATGGGGATGGGGGGGGTGGGGATGGTGGTGGTGGGTGGTGGTGGTGGGGACGGGGATGGGGATGGTGGGGGTGGTGGGGATGGGGATGGGGATGGAGATGGTGGGGTGGTGGGGTGGGGATGGGATGGGGATGGTGGGGGGGTGGGGATGGGGATGGTGGGGTGGGGGGGTGGGGATGGGGATATGGATGGTGGGGTGTGGGTGTGGGGATGGGGATGGGGATGGTGTGGGATGGGGATGGGGATGGGGATGGTGGGGGTGTTGGGGATGGGGATGGGGATGGTGGGGGTGTGGGTGTGGGGATGGGGGATGGGGGATGGTGGGGGGTGGGGGGATGGGGATGGGAATGGGGATGGGGGGGGTGGGGGGTGGGTGGGGATGGTGGTGGGGGGTGGGGATGGGGATGGGATGGAGATGGGGGGTGGGGATGGGGATGGTGTGTGTGAGTGTGTGTGTGTGTGTGTGTGTGTGGGGGGGGGGGGGTATGGGTATGGTATGGGGATGTCTTCATGCTGCAAACATCTGATCCTGATCCAGTCTCACTCATGGCTAAGGCACCGATATGTTCTCCTGTTGGTACGTGGCGGGTACATTGGGATGGGGGGGGGTGGGAATCGGGATGGAGGTGGGGATGGGGAGGTGAGGAGGGTGGGGATGGGATGAGGATGGGGATGAATTCATGCTGCAGCATCTGATCCTGGGCCAGTCTCACTCATGGCTAAGGTGCCAATATGCTATCCTTTTGGTACGTGGCGGTACATGGGGTGTGGGGGGGGAATGAGGATGGTGGGGGTGGGGGGAATGGTGGTGGGAATCGGGATGGGGGTGGGGATGGGGAGGGTGAGAAGGGTGGGGATGAGGATGGGGATGAATTCATGCTGCAGCATCTGATCCTGGGCCAGTCTCACTCATAGCTAAGGCACCGGTATGTCCTCCTGTTGGTACGTGGCGGGACATGGGGATGGGGGTGGGAATCGGGATGGGGGTGGGGATGGGGAGGGTGAGGAGGGTGGGGATGGGGATGAGGATGGGGATGAATTCATGCTGCAGCATTTGATCCTGGGCCAGTCTCACTCCTGGCTAAGGCACTGGTATGTCCTCCTGTTGGTTTGTGGCTGAACATGGGGTTGGGGATGGGGATGGGGATGGGGATGAGGCCGGGGATGGAGATGGGGATGGGGATGCTGCAAACATCCGATCCTGATCCAGGATGTGGCGGTGCATGGGATGGGGATGGGGATGGAGATGTCTTTATACTGCAAACATCTGATCCTGGGCCAGTCTCACTCATGGCTAAGGCACCAGGATGTCCTCCTGTCGGTACGTGGCGGTACATGGGATGTGGATGTGGATGGGGATGGGGATGTCTTCATGCTGAAAGCATCTGATCCTGATCCAGGCTGTGGCAGTACATGGGCTAAGGATGATGATGGGGATGCCCAGTGCACCTGCAAGAGGGGATGGCCCACGGAGCTGCCTAGAAGCTGCTAAGAAAAGCCAAAAAGAAAAGACCTGTACATACATCAAGGCCCAGATGCATCAAGAGTAGGGAGTTATATTCATCCAAGCAGACAAGCATCCGGATAGCCACCACTCTCCACACACACACGCATACCCCCCCCCCCCCCCCCCCACACACACACACACATGCAACCACACACCTGTAGGGAGTTATATTCATCCAAGCAGACAAGCATCCGGATAGCCATCACTGTCCACACACACACACGCATGCCCCCCCCCCCCCCCCCCCCCCCCCCCCCCCCCCCCCCCCACCTCCCCCCACTTCCCCACACCCACACACACCCACACACATGCACACACACATGCACACACACATGCAAACACACACACCCTCCCCTCCACACACACACACACCCCCACACACACATAAACACATGCACCCCCTCCCCCACCCCCACCCCCACCCCCACACACACATGCACACACACACCTGTAGGGAGTCACACACATCCAAGCAGAAAAACATCCAGATAGCCTAAACCATTAATGGCTAACAACGTGATTCACAGGTGTCTGCAGCTAACATTTCAAATTTGAACCATCCAGACATGTGTGTATACATAGGTTTGGGAGTACAAATGTTCTCAAAAATACGAGGCCAAATTATCGCAGCATCAACATCCATGAAACCTTCTCCTTGGGAACTTGGCAATATAAAATTATATTGACTATTTGAGGTTGGCCAAGTCACTTCAGCCTAATTGGCTACCCTGTGGTCTGTAACATACATTTGAATGGGCAGAACAAAACATGGTGAGCCATGTAATGTGAGTGCAACAGTGAGCAGTGTAGCGTGAGCCTAATTGGCTACCCTGTGGTCTGTAACATACATTTGAATGGGCAGAACAAAACACGGTGAGCCATGTAATGTGAGTGCAACAGTGAGCAGTGTAGCGTGAGCCTAATTGGCTACCCTGTGGTCTGTAGCATACATTTGAATGGGCAGAACAAAACACGGTGAGCCATGCAATGTGAGTGCAACAGTGAGCAGTGCAGCACGAGCCTTACAAAGAGTTTGTAATACACATGCATACATTTTATTAGGCAGAACAAGACACTGTGGGCAGTGAAATGTGAGCCTAACGAAAATGAGTGACATGAATATATACATACATTTGGGTAGCAGGTTGCACGCTAGATGAGGTAGTGCAACAAGCAGAATGAACAAAGCAGGTATGCGCCCAAGGTGCTCATATCAATAAGGCCTGTGTGTGCTGTCAGCAGACTTATGGTGTTGGTTCACCAGCAGACAACGGTCTTCAAGTTCACGCGTCCTCGGGTTGATGCCAAAGCACCCTGCAAATGCCAATGCTCGTGCAAATGCAAACACAACCAACCAAGGAATTCAGGAGGCTGCTGAAGAATATCTCGAAATGGCAAACATACATTAAAGTTGCAAACAAGATCAGGCAGTGCTACAGAATGCACAAAGCAGGTATGCGCCTAAGGTGCTCGTATCAATAAGGCCTGGTTGTGTGAAATGACATACGTACATACATACATTTAGATGAACAAACAACAGGAAGACAGGAAAAGGGAACATAAACAGACAGGATGCAAATGCAAATGCATAGGCCTATGCAAAGATGCAACCCAAAAGGTGCTCAAGTGAGACTAGACTAGTAATAATACATAAATTCATACAAACACGCATTCATTCTCGGGTTCATTACATACATGCATTCTCGGGTTCATTACATTCTCGGGTTCATTACGTACATACATTCATAACAAACACACATTCATTGTCGGGTTCACCTGATATCAGCTTGGGGAGGTACCTCTCCTTCTGTGCACTGTTTGCATTCCTCACAAGCTGGTTCACACACAGATTGCTGTGTGCCCCATAGCTCAGTGCAACTGACCCAGACGCCCGTGAAAGCTCCTGAAGAGACATACCCAAATGAAAATGTCTGTTAGTCCGTTAGCCCATGAGTTAGTTAGTTAGTTAGCTGGTTGGTTAGTTAGTTAGTTAGTTAGTTAGTTAGTTAGTTACTCAGTCAGTTAGTTAGTTAGTTAGTTAGTTAGTTAGTTAGTCAGTTAGTTAGTAACAAAACAACATTGTCAGGTTTCATGAAAGAAAAAAAACTTGAACATCCTATATCTCTTATAGATATCTTATAACAATTATAAGACTTATTTTTACCAAACTGACCTAGACGCCCGTGAAAGCTCCTGAACAGACATAAGTATGGTTGAGAACATGGTTGTCCAAGGTGAGAATTATACTTACATATGAACTTCTCCGCCTTTCTTTCTGAATCGTTGGTGTTGCTGGTTTGTGTATGGGGTCTCACTTACTCGGATGAAATCCTTTCAATAATAATGTTTTTTTTTCTTCATGAGAATGGTTTTCAATATTGTAATGGTCCCTATACTAATTGCACAATGACGAACCTGATATCGTACAATAACCAAGTATGTCATCATACAACCACACGCATTATCAATTAGCAAACAATAACATGTAATTGTACAATAAGCCAACACGACCATGCGTCCTACCTCGATAGCCACACAGTGAGACCTGTAGACCATCCCCAGGCCACAATACACAGAGGGTACCTAAGAGAGTACTATGAGCACACACAAACATATGTCCTACCTCCATGGCCACACAGTGGGCCCTGTAGCCCATCCCCAGGCCACCATATTCAGGGGGCGCAGTGACACCTAGAAGACCAAAATCCCCCATCTCAGTCCACAGATTGGGTGTCTCTGGAAAACTGTTGCTTCGGTCTATCTCCTCAGCATGGGGGGCTATAACCTGTTCACATTGGGGTTGGTTGGGATTGGTTGGTGCTGGTTGGTGCTGGTTGATCTATCTCCTCAGCATGGGGGGCTATAACCTGTTCACATTGGGGTTGGTTGGGATTGGTTGGTGCTGGTTGGTGCTGGTTGATCTATCTCCTCAGCATGGGGGGCTACAACCTGTTCACATTGGGGTTGGTTGGGATTGGTTGGTGCTGGTTGGTGCTGGTTGATCTATCTCCTCAGCATGGGGGGCTACAACCTGTTCACATTGGTGTTGGTTGGGATTGGTTGGTGCTGGTTGGTGCTGGTTGATCTATCTCCTCAGCATGGGGGGCTACAACCTGTTCACATTGGGGTTGGTTGGGATTGGTTGGTGCTGGTTGGTGCTGGTTGATCTATCTCCTCAGCATGGGGGGCTACAACCTGTTCACATTGGTGTTGGTTGGGATTGGTTGGTGCTGGTTGGTGCTGGTTGATCTATCTCCTCAGCATGGGGGGCTACAACATGTTCACATTGGTGTTGGTTGGTGCTGGTTGGTGCTGGTTGGTCTATCTCCTCAGCATGGGGGGCTATAACCTGTTCACATTGGTGTTGGTTGGTGCTGGTTGGTGTTGGTTGGTGCTGGTTGGTCTATCTCCTCAGCATGGGGGGCTACAACCTGTTCGTCTTGGGTTTGGTTGGTGTTGGTTGGTGTTGGTTGGTGCTTGTTGGTCTATCTCCTCAGCATGGGGGGCTACAACCTGTTCGTATTGGTGTTGGTTGGTGTTGGTTGGTGCTTGTTGGTCTATCTCCTCAGCATGGGGGACTACAACCTGTTCGTATTGGGGTTGGTGCTGGTTGGTGCTGGTTGGTGCTGGTTGGTGCTGGTTGGTGCTGGTTGGTCTATCTCCTCAGCATGGGGGGCTACAACCTGAACAACAGGAACATATTCGGGGGTGTAAATAAATAAATAAATAAATAGCCCTATTATGAGGTGCGAGGAGGCAGCCCGTTTGATTGCACTGGGGCGAACAACCAAGAGCCGGGGCGTAGTTGTTGCTTTGGTCTATCTCCTCAGCATGGGGGGCTATAACCTGTTCGCTTTGTGGTTGATTGGGGTTGGTTGGCAGTGGCGACAACAAGCTCACTGTGGCTGTTGCCCCCCGTGTTGGATGGTTGGTGTTGATTGGTGTTGGTTGGTGCTGGTCGGTCTATCTCCTCAGCATGGGTTGCTACAATCTGTTCACATTGGGGTTGGTTGGGGTAGGTTGGGGTTGGTTGGTGCTGGTTGGTGCTGGTTGGTCTATCTCCTCAGCATGGGGGGCTACAATCTGTTCACATTGGGGTTGGTTGGGGTAGGTTGGGGTTGGTTGGTGCTGGTTGGTGCTGGTCGGTCTATCTTCTCAGCATGGGGTGCTACAATCTGTTCACATTGGTGTTGATTGGTGTTGGTTGGTGCTGGTCGGTCTATCTCCTCAGTATGGGGTGCTACAATCTGTTCGCATTGGGGTTGGTTGGGGTAGGTTGGGGTTGGTTGGCAGTGAAATAACAAGCTCACTGTGGCTGTTGCCCCCAGTGTTGGTTGGTTGGTGTTGGTTGGTGTTGGTTGGTGCTGGTTGGTCTATCTCCTCAGCATGGGGGGCTACAAGCTGTCCGCATTGGATGTATTGGATGTATTGGATGTATTGGATGTATTGGATTTATTGGATGTATTGGATGTATTGGATGTATTGGATGTATTGGATGTACTGGGTGCATTGGATGTATGCATGTTTCAGTCTAGGGGTAGCCAATTAGGCTGTAGGGACTTGCACTGTGGATGTTGGGTATTTATTAAGCTATGGGCAGAGTAGCATTGGCCCACCATATGCATTGGGTGCCAAAACCATTGTCGCAGTGTTTCCCCCCATTCCCCGTAGTCAGGTAGGTTTGGCTGAAAAGCTAGTCAGGGGAGCTGCCTAGAAGCTGTTGCACAGAGCCGAAAGTAAAGCTGTGTCGTCCTATGACAACTAATATGACATACAAGTATGACACAAACCTACTATGGCATACTACTATTATGGTAGACAACTACTTCTGACATATTCTGGGGTTTAGATAACAGCGACCACCAGCCTGTTATAAAACGTAAGTTTTGTTTTTACATTACTGGCAAACATGCAGATTAAAATTGCATTGCATTGCATTGTCACAAGCAGGCCATTGATGACCCAAGGCAAGCCCGCTCCACACATCCGGGGGGTCTTTCCTCGGATTTGCATAGGGCATTTGCATGGGTCCCGTGCGTCACATGCAGCGCTCACATGCGTGCCTACGTGGTGTCTACGTGGAACGGACTCGGGGGACTTCCCCGTCGTCAGATCTGAACCGCGCACCTTCTTCGCGAACTCCCGCACATTCTCCCTGAACTCCTCGAGCTCCGTCTTGGACGAATCCATATTCACGTTATTCGCATCATCGGGATTCGAGCTAAAGCCCTGCCTCGCCCCGGCAGAGCCTGTAGGTCTTCCCAGCATCAGACCGCCAAGCTGGAAAAATCTGTTGACCTCGCGTAGCCTCGAGGCGGTTCCAATGAGCGGCAGCATCGTGATTTTCGGTCAGTTACGTGTGTAGGGTTCCTCTGTATAAAAGAAGAACGCCTAGAGCGGTTTAGGGGAAGGGGACAAGGGGCAGTCAACTAGGGCTTCGAGGTGTTGAGGAAGCTAGAGAAAGATTTGCTCGCTGGGCCTGGGCTCGGCTGGAGTTCAGCAGGGCTTGTGTATATGCACTAGGCGGTATAGTGGTTATAGAAGTTGTGTTGCGACGCTGAATGCTGGCGCACTTTGGTTCTTGGGTGCCGGGTGTGGGGGATATTTACGAAGCTGGTTGAAACCATCGCGGGTTGTCGGTAGTTGGTCGGTAGTTGTTACGTGGCCGTAAGACGTGGCAATGAGTCAGTATCAGGGCTCTGTATGATGTATGATGTATGTCCTTGTCGACCGGCCCAGAGAAACGACGTCCAGCCTGGGTCTGGCATTCACCAACTCAAGTATGCCCAGCCAGGAACCTAAGCCGGGGCGTATATAAAAAAATATATTGTACGCCTCATTATGAGGCGCGAGGGTGGCAGCCCGTTTGCTTGCGCTGGGGCGAACAACCAAGATCAGGGGCGTAGTGATTGCAATCTTGAGTTCTGGACCCGACTGTCGAGAGTGTAGTCGTGTAGCGTATATTCTACCCATAATCCGCTTTGAATGCTCCCTGGTTTCAATGGTTTTGCTTTTTTGCCTGGTATTACCACCCTGGGGTAGGGGGGGGGGGGGGGGGGGGGGGGGAGCTCCTACCATATTTACGGTAAGAGCTAACCCCAAAGGCTCTTACCCAGCCCTCCCCCCCCCCCACCTACCCCAGGGTGGTAATACCATGTACATTGGATTACAAAAGGCAATACGAATCGCACGATTAAATGTTCACTGTACCGAAATGGGGCCCCCGTTGGTAAAACGATAGTTTGAGGTCCAGTTCATCAGTGCCTTCTCTTTTTAGCCTATCCTGCCACGGTTGAGCAAGTCCCTTTAGCCTATTTGGCCTACCCCTGGACTGTAACATACACACACATTCAGGGGTGAGGCGGGGGTGAGGAGCAGTTTTTATTTTTTATTTCACCAAGGGCTTTCGCCTCGAAGGGTGGGTCTTCATGCGCCAGCTCTAGACATGAATGGTAACTTTGGCATAGTCAGACTGCCGGCATCATATGATATTATACAATGACATGATGCCGTTCCCTAGTAATAAAACGTTTTTTTGTTTAATTAACCCAACCCACATTTTTTTTCCAGCTATGAGCTTGTAGGTCACTAGGAAGACTTGATGAAGACGGCGAGCGGCCAAATTGCTAGCTGGAGCCATGTAATCTGGTTCAAGCTCAAGTTCAAGTTCTGGACAAAAGCACACCAACCCAACCTTCCTTATTATGTCATAGTACGACACGATTTTTGGGGGGCGGGAGTCCCCATGTTTTCCCATTTGTCCGCCCGACCATCATTCCACCCGCCTGACCGCGCTGAAGCCCGACATGTCAGCCAACGGTCTCGTAACTAACTCGCTTCCGTTGCCACCTTTCGCTCCCTCGCGATCACTCTCCGCCAATTTTTAGCGTCGCAGGCGACGCTGCATAGAACTTGTTCTTTTCGGCTCTGTGCAACAGCTTCTAGGTAGCTCCCCTGACTAGCTATTCAGCCAAACCTACCTGACCACGGGGAGTGGGGGGAAACACTATGAAAATGGCTTCGGCACCCAATGGGCATGGTGGGCAAGTGCCACCCTGCTCATAGCTTAATCAACATCAAAAATCCACAGTGCATGTCCCCAAAGCCATTATTGGCTGCCCCTAGACAGGAACATACATGCACCAATACATCCAATACATATAACACATCCAATGCAAACAGGTTGTCACCCCCCATGCTGAGGAGATAGACCAAAGCAACAGTTTTCCACCAATCCATGGATAGCAACAGTTTTGCACCAATACGCACACAAGCATCGCACATGCTGTTTCAGAGCCGATAGCTACTTCTGCGAGCGCATCCATAACCTCAAGGAGACACTGTTTTCCTTTTTTGCTATGCGTAGCAGCTTTTAGGAAGCTCCCTGAGCCAACCTTGGGTCTGACCCCCATGATTTCAGCACTGCTAGAAATCTTATAATGTCAGCTTCAAGGTGTACTATCTTGCTTGAGGTCTGGCTGACAAGCAATCAGGGATCATGAAGGCTGTTTCAGGGCCTGTAGGTACTTCTGCGAGCGTGTCCATTACCTCAAGGAGACACTGTTTTTCGTGAAGGCATTGTGTATCGGCTTCTAGGCAGCTCCCTGAGCCAATCTCGGGTCTAACCCCCGAGATTTCAGCACTGCTAGAAAGCTTATAATGTCAGCTTCAAGGTGCACTAGCTTCCTTGAGGTTTGGCTGACAAGCAATCAGGGATCTTCTGTGAGCGTGTCCATGAGCTCAATGAGACATCAGGCCTCATGCAGGTTGCTTCACAGCCTGTAGCTACGACTGTGAGCGACTGTGTCCACAACCTCAAGGAGACACTGTTTTTATTTAAGGCTATGCGTACAGGCTCCTAGGCAGCTCCCTGAGCCAACCTCAAGTCTAGACCCCAAGACTTCAGCGCTGCTAGAAAGCTTATAATGTCAGCGTCAAGATGCACTATCTTGCTTGAGGTTTGGCTGACGAGCTGTCAGGGATCGTGAAGGCTGTTTCAGGGCCTGTGGCAACTTTTGTGAGCGTGTCCATGAGCTCAATGAGACATTATGCATCATGCAGCTTACTTCAGGGCCTGTAGCAACGTCTGTGAGCGTGTCCATGAGCTCAATGAGAAATTATGCATCATACAGCTTACTTCAGGGCCTGTAGCAACGTCTGTGAGCGTGTCCATAAGCTCAATGAGACATCAGGCCTCATGCAGGTTGCTTCAGGGCCTGTAGGTACTTCTGTGAGTATGTTCACAACCTAAATGAGACACTATTTCCCTTTTGGGCTATGCGCAGAGGCTTCTAGGCAGCTCCCTGAGCCAACCTCAGGTCTAAACCTCAAGCCTTCAGCACTGCTAGAAAGCTGATAACTTCAGCTTTAAGGTGCAATAGCTTGTTTGAGGATTGGCAAGCAAGCCACCAGGGATCATGCAGGTTGCTTCAGAGCCTGCAGGTACTTCTGTGAGCGTGTCCATAACCGCAAGGAGACATCTAGAGGGTGCCATGGGATGAGGCGGAAGCCTTGTGGGGTCTCTGCAGGGAAGAGGTGCATCAGGGGCGAGAAGCCACCTCGCGCCTTCATCTCGGCTTCAACCACGCCCAGGCTTTGATGCTCGTCCACATCTTCGTCGAATCTGCGAAGCATGAGCGGAATGAGTGAGCTGAATATATCAAAATGTTTTTCTCTCTGCTACCTATCCCGATCGCTACATGTGACCCCCAACCCCCCCAGCTCTCGGGCTTGCTGCCCCCCCCCTCCCCTCCCACCCGAACAATTCAGCCCGGCCCTACTAAAGCTATCGGGACTCTGTCCTTGTGGGAGGCCTAAACACATGAGGCTACCAGGTTACCCACTCTCTGAACTGAAAAACACATGAGGCTACCAGGTTACCCACTTTCTGAACTGAAAAACACATGAGGCTACCAGGTTACCCACTCTCTGAACTGAAAAACAATCTCTGGACTATGTATGTTGGTACAGTCCAGAGGGTAGCAAAATAGGCTAAGGGGACTTGACCAAACATGATATAAAGAGGAGGGGCTAAAAAGAACAAACACTGATGAACTGAACCCCAAACAATGGTTTACAGACGGAGGCCCTGAATTTGTGCTACAGTGATAATTTAATTGTGCAAAAGTCCCTGCTGTCCGTGGCATGGAGGTGGACGCACATGAGGACAAGGCTGGCTCATCCAAGCCAACAGGTAGGTGGTGGTGGTATGGTACCTTGGTGGTGTGGTATGGTGGTGGTGTAATGGTGGTGGTATGGAGGTGGGCGCACATGAGGACAAGGCTGGCTCATCCAAGCCAACAGGTAGGTGGTGGTGGAATGGTACCTTGGTGGTGTGGTATGGTGGTGGTGTAATGATGGTGGTGGTATGGAGGTGGGCGCACATGAGGACAAGGCTGGCTCATCCAAGCCAACAGGTAGGTGGTGGTGGTATGGTACCTTGGTGGTGTGGTATAGTGGTGGTGTAATGGTGGTGGTGTAATGGTGGTGGTGGTATGGAGGTGGACGCACATGAGGACAAGGCTGGCTCATCCAAGCCAACAGGAAGGTGGTGGTGGTATGGTACCTTGGTGGTGTGGTATGGTGGTGGTGTAATGGTGGTGGTATGGAGGTGGGCGCACATGAGGACAAGGCTGGCTCATCCAAGCCAACAGGAAGGTGGTGGTGGTATGGTACCTTGGTGGTGTGGTATGGTGGTGGTATGGAGGTGGGCGCACAGAAGGACAAGGCTGGCTCATCCAAGCCAACAGGAAGGTGGTGGTGGTATGGTACCTTGGTGGTGTGGTATGGTGGTGGTGTAATGGTGGTGGTATGGAGGTGGGTGCACATGAGGACAAGGCTTGCTCATCCAAGCCAACAGGACGGTGGTGGTGGAATGGTACCTTGGTGGTGTGGTATGGTGGTGGTATAATGGTGGTGATGGCATGGAGGTGGGCGCACAGGAGGACAAGGCTGGCTCATCCAAGCCAACAAGAAGGTGGTGGTGGTATGGTACCTTGGTGGTGTGGTATGGTGGTGGTGTAATGGTGGTGGTGGTATGGAGGTGGGCGCACATGAGGACAAGGCTGGCTCATCCAAGCCAACAGGAAGGTGGTGGTGGTATGGTACCTTGGTGGTGTGGCATGATGATGGTGGTGGTATGGAGGTGGATGCCATCCGTGCGTCGCAATATGTACGGAGATTTTCTACATACAAAATATAATACACAGGGGGGATGGGGGGGGGGGGGGGGGGGGGGGGGGGGGGGGATTGGAAGAGGATTAGTAGCCCAGAGTGTGCTGGAACAAGTTCGATGCAGTGTCGCCTGCGTCGCTAAAAAATGGCGGAGAGTGATCGCGAGGGAGCGACTGGTGGCAACGGAAGCGAGTTAGTTACGAGACCGTTGGCTGACGTGCCGGGCTTCGTCACGGTCAGACGGATGGATGGATGGATGGACGGAGAAATGGGTAAACATGGGGGCTCCCGCCCCCCAGAAGGGGGGGCTCCGCCAAAAACATGTATAATATAAAACATATACATACCGGTATATATATCAGTAGGTTAGCATATACTGGGTATCCATACATATACGACTGATATATATGCTAACCTACTGATATATATAAATATGCGGTAGGTTAGCATATACTGGGTATCCATACATGCTATCACCCCAATGCCAGCCCAATGCCAGCCTACCTCAAATTGTTTTTCGGTGCGACACGGGCGAATCATGCTTGCCTCGCACATTTTGTAACCTAACCTGACCTACAGAAACTTGACAGAAAAACAAGCAAGCGACGCGCAAAAACCGCGGAGATTTCTGGACTGGACAGAAAAAACTGCCTACCTTTCAGTGCAGGGTCCTAGCAGCTGTACCATATCTTGGAAGGGACACAGGTGAATTATGCTTGCCTCACACATTCTGTGACCTAACCAGACCAACAGAAACTTGACAGATAAACTGCCTAACTTTTGGTGCAGATTCCTAGCAGCTGTACCACATATTTGATGAATCATGCTTTCCTCAAACATTTTGTGACCTAACCTGACCTACAGAAACTTGGCAGAACAAGTCCTATGCAGCGTCGCAAGCGACACGGAAAATTGGCGGAGAGTGTTGGCTACAGAACGACAGATGGCAATGGAAATGGAGCTGACGGAAGCCAGTTGGTTATAAGACAGTTGGCTGACGTGCCAGGCTTCGACTCGGTCGTCAGTCGGACGGACAATGGGGTGTATCTGGGGGATCCCGCCTCCCTGAAGAGGGGGCTCCGCAAAAAACTGCATACCTCTCAGTGTAGATTCCTAGCAGCTGTACCATATCTTATATGCGCCGCAGGCGAATCATGCTTGCCTCGCACATTCTGTTACCTAATCTGACTAACAGAAACTTGACAGAAAAAAGCTGCCTACCTCTCAGTGCAGATTCCTAGCAGCCGTACTATACCTTTGGTGCGATGCAGGCGAATCATGCTTGCCTAGCACATTTTGTGACCTAACCTGACTAACAGAAACTTGACAGAAAGAGCTGCCTACCTCTCATGGCAGATTCCTAGCAGCTGTATTATACCTTTGGTGCGATGCAGGCGAATCATGCTTGCCTCGCACATTTTGTGACCTAACCTGACTAACAGAAACTTGACAGAAAAAAGCTGCCTACCTTTCAGGGCAGATTCCTAGAAGCTGTACCATATTTTTCGTGCGATGCAGGCGAATTATGGCTGCCTCACACATTTGTGACCTGACCTGATTTACAGAAACTTGAAAAAAAAGCTGCCTACCTCTAAGGGCAGATTCCTAGAAGATTTCGAAATGACATACATACATTTACGTTGCAAACAAGATCAGGCAGCGCAACAGATCAGTTGCAAACAAGATCAGGCAGCGCAACAGATCAGTTGCAAACAAGATCAGGCAGCGCAACAGATCAGTTGCAAACAAGATCAGGCAGCGCAACAGATCAGTTGCAAACAAGATCAGGCAGCGCAACAGATCAGTTGCAAACAAGATCAGACAGCGCAACAGATCAGTTGCAAACAAGATCAGGCAGCTCAACAGATCAGTTGCAAACAAGATCAGGCAGCGCAACAGATCAGTTGCAAACAAGATCAGGCAGCGCAACAGATCAGTTGCAAACAAGATCAGGCAGCGCAACAGATCAGTTGCAAACAAGATCAGGCAGCGCAACAGATCAGTTGCAAACAAGATCAGGTAGCGCAAAAGAACGCACAAAGCAGGTATGCGCCCCACGTGCTCGTATCAATGAGGCCTGGTTGTGTGAAATGACAAACGGTATATACAGAAGTACAACTTGGCAGAACAACTGCCTACCTCTCAGGGCAGATTCCTAGCAGCTGTACCATACCTCTGATGAATCATGCCTGCCTCACACATTTTGTGACCCAACCTGATCTACAGAAACTTGACAGAAAAAGCTGCCTACCTATCAGGGCAGATTCCTAGCAGCTGTACCATATCTCTGATGACAGGCCATTTCTGGTCGTGGATGAGGCGCTCCAAACCTGGGTCTTCATGCTCCACCTGATGAAAACAAATAATAGCAAGGTTATATACGTATGTTGTTTTAGCCTACATTACATTATACTGTCATGGACAGGCCCTTGCTGGTCGTTAATGAGTCGCTCCAAGCTTGGGTCTTCATGCTCCAGCTGATGAAAACAAACAATGGCAAGGTTTATATTGTTTTAGCCTACATTACGTTATGCTCTTATTGACAGGCCATCTCTGGTCGTGGATGAGGCGCTCCAAGCTTGGGTCTTCATGCTCCAGCTGATGAAAACAAACAATGCTAAGGTTTATATTGTTTTAGCCTACATAACATTATATTCTTATGGACCGGCCATTTCTGTGCGTGAATGAGTCGCTGCAAACTTGGGTCTTAATGATACACATGATGAAAACAAACGATGGCAAGGTTTACATTGTTTTAGCCTACATTATATTATATTCTTATGGACAGGCCATCTCTGGTCGTGGATGAGGCGCTCCAAGCTTGGGTCTTCATGCTCCAGCTGATGAAAACAAACAATGGCAAGGTTTATATTGTTTTAGCCTACTTTGCACTATACTGTCATGGACAGGCCGTTGCTGGTTGTGGATGAGGCGCTCCAAACCTGGGTCTTCATGCTGCAGCTGATGAAAACAAACACTGGCAAGGTTTATATTGTTTGAGCCTACATTACGTTATATTCTTATGGACAGGCCATTGCTGGTCGTCGATGAAGCGCTCCTAGCTTGGGTCTTACTGATACACCTAATTAAAACCTGATTAAAAGACGCAATGAAAAGTTGGGTCCAAACTTGGGTCTTTATGCTTTAGCTGATGAAACAAGTCCAAGGTGTGTCGTGAGCGACCCGGAAAATTGGCGACGCGTAGCAGGAGAGTGTCAACTGAAAGTTTACATTGTTTTAGCCTACATTACAGTATAATGTCATGGACAGGCCATTGCTGATTGGGGACCAGGCGCTTCAAACTTGGGTCTTCATGAAACACCTGATTAAAACCTGATTAAAACCTGATTAAAACACGCAACGGGAATTTGGGTCCAAACATGGTTCTTAATGATACACCTGATTAAAACCTGATTAAAACACGCAATGGAAATTTGGGTCCAAACTTGGGTCTTCATGAAACACCTGATGAAACAAGTCCAAGGCGCATCGCAAGACGCGGAAAATTGCCGAGGTGAAACGGGAGAGTGGCAACGGAACTTTTTCTATGAAAATTTGATACTACCGTTGTATTATTATTACACGATATACGGTGACTATAGCTAGCTCAGGCTTACGCGATGGTGTCCTTAACTTCACGTCCTGTGAGTAACGGCATTACACGGATGTAACAATTTCAATTTCAATTTCAATCAACCTGAACGTCCTGTGAGTAACGGCATTACACAGATGTAACAATTTCAATTTCAATTTCAATCAACCTGAACGTCCTGTGAGTAACGGCATTACACGGATGTAACAATTTCAATTTCAATTTGCTTTTGTGTGACGCGTCCCAAAGTGAGCGACTCAGTGGGACTCCAGGGCGACGCGTTAGGGGAAGGTTTCATTTGCTCCGCGAACAATTTCAATTCCAATTACACGATATGCTTTGGTTTCTTTAAAGATTGATCCTTTCATTGTGCCGCTATCTGTTGAACAATAATAATGATGCTTTCACTGCCTAAGACGGCGAGCTGACCTGGACAAGTCCTTTGGGCCCATTATGGAATTGCTGACCTGGACAAGTCCTTTGGGCCCATTATGGAATTGCTGACCTGGACAAGTCCTTTGGGCCCATTATGGAATTGCTGACCCGGACAAGTTCTTTGGGCCCATTATGGAATTGCTGACCCGGACAAGTCCTTTGGGCCCATTATGGAATTGCTGACCTGGACAAGCCCTTTGGGCCCATTATGGAATTGCTGACCTGGACAAGTCCTTTGGGCCCATTATGGAATTGCTGTCCCGGACAAGTTCTTTGGGCCCATTATGGAATTGCTGACCCGGACAAGTCCTTTGGGCCCATTATGGAATTGCTGACCTGGACAAGTCCTTTGGGCCCATTATGGAATTGCTGACCTGGACATGTTCTTTGGGCCAATTATGGAATTGGGATATGTAATCATTTAATATAATTATTCCACAAACATTTGCTGGGTTTTAGCAAGGGCGGCTGTATTGCAGAATATTCCTGATTTTATTAGCCAATAATAATGCTTTCACTGCCTAAGACGGCGAGCTTACCTGGACAAGTTCTTTGGGCCCATTCCATTATTTTGGGGGCACAGGTGGGCACATACCTTCATTAATGGAGTAGCATTGACCTCAAGTAGCCACAGGACACAAGCTGGCCTCATTGAAAACAACTGCACTCCCCATACCCATACCCACACCCCCTACCCACCCCTGCCCCCACACCCCTATCCACACCCCCTACCCACACCTGCACCCCTACCCACTCCTGCACCCCCAAGCTGACTTCATTGAACACGACTGCACTCCCCATACCCATAACCACTCTTGCACCCACACCCCCTACTCACACCTCCTACCCACACCTGCACCCCCTACACACACCCCCTACACACACCTGCACCCCCTACCCACACCTGCACCCCTGCCCACACCCCCTACACACCTACACCCCCTACACACACACCCTACACACACCCGCACCCCGCACCCCCTACACACCTGCACCCCCTACACACACCCGCACCCCGCACCCCCTACACACACCTGCCCCCCTACCCACTCCTGCACCCCCAAGCTGACTTCATTGAACACGACTGCACTCGAGAACAGAAGCGTGCACAGGCGGGCACCCACCTTCATTGATGGGGTGGCATTGACCTCAAGCAGCCAGGGTTGAAACTTGGAATCCACCACAAAATCCAGCCCAAGGAATTGGAAGCAGCTACGGGGTGGTAGGGACATCTCCTTCTGAAGCTCCTGCGAAATAGAGGGACCGATATTAATATGGGGGGTCTTCGACACCATTATGTCAGAAAACTAAATTAAATAGAAAGACAGAATGGCGACGGAATGGTGACATGTCTTAATAAGAAGCAGACCGGTTGGACCTTACCTTGGCACGTCGGAGGGCCTAGACAAGAGCTAGCATGGCAACGCATGTGTCTGGCTAAACTAGTCAGAAAGCTAAATTAACTAGCAAGACGGAATGGCGATGCGTCGTAGGATAAAACAAACAGACTGGACCTTACCTTCACACGTGGGAGGACTGAGACAACAGCTAAAGCATAGCTGTGCTGGCTTCCGGTCCGTTTGTCAGTGTGCTGACTTTCGATCCCTTTGTCATTGGAACTTACCTTGGAATACGCGTCGTAGAAAGAAAAACCACCTTACCTTCACACGTGGGAGGCATGAGACAGCAGCTAAGGCATAGCTGAGCTGGCTTCCGGTCCGTTTGTCAGTGTGCTGACTTTCGGTCTGTTTGTCGGTGTGCTGGCTTCCGGTCCGTTCATCAGTGTGCTGGCTTTCGGTCCATTTGTCAGTGTGCTGGCTTCCGGTCTGTTTGTCAGTGTGCTGGCTTTCGGTCCATTTGTCAGTGTGCTGGCTCACGTCATTGGAAGAAAAAACCACCTTGAATGCACACGAGGGAGGGCTGAGACAGTAGATAAAGCAGAGCTGTGCTGGCTTCCAGTCCGTTTGTCAGTGTGCTGGCTTTCTGTCTGTTCATCAGTGTGCTGGCTTTCAGTCTGTTTGTCAGTGTGCTGGCTTTCGGTCTGTTTGTCAGTGTGCTGGCTTCCTGTCCGTTTGTCAGTGTGCTGGCTTTCGGTCTGTTTGTCAGTGTAACTTACCTTGGCATACGCGTCGTAGGAAGAAAAGACACCTTACCTTCACACGTGGGAGGGCTGAGACAGTAGATAAAGCAGAGCTGTGCTGGCTTCCTGTCCGTTTGTCAGTGTGCTGGCTTTCTGTCTGTTCGTCAGTGTGCTGGCTTTCTGTCTGTTTGTCAGTGTGCTGGCTTTCGGTCTGTTTGTCAGTGTGCCGGCTTTCGGTCCGTTTGTCAGTGTGCTGGCTTTCGGTCCGTTTGTCAGTGTGCTGGCTTTCGGTCCGTTTGTCAGTGTGCTGGCTTTCGGTCCGTTTGTCAGTGTGCTGGCTTTCGGTCCGTTTGTCAGTGTGCTGGCTTCCTGTCCATTTGTCAGTGTGCTTGCTTTTGGTCCATTTATCTGTGTAACTTACCTTGGCATACGTGTCGTAGGAAGAAAACAAACTTACCTGCACACCAGGGAGGGCTGAGACAACAGCTAGAGCAGAGCTCTTGTCCATGCTTGACCACAATTGGTTGAAGGCCGCCACTCCGTCGCCATTCTGTCATGCTAGTAATAAATAAATAGTACGCCTTGTTACGAGGCGTGAGGTTGAGGGGCCAGCCTGTTTGCTCTCACTGGGGCCAACCACCAATGGCATGCTAGTTAATTTAGTTTTCTGGCTAGTTTGGCCAGACCGGAGTGGCAACGGAATGGCTACGTGTCGTAGGCAAAAAAACGCCTTACCTGCACACGAGGGAGGGCTGAGACGACAGCTAGAGCCGAGCTCTTCTCCATGCTCGACCACAATTGGTTAAAGGCCCCTTCACCCATATAAGCTCGAAGCTGATCCATGCTCCAAACCTAAATGGTTGATGGTGTGTGGGGGTGGGGGGGTGGGGGGGTTGGGGAGTGTGTGTGTGTGTGGTTGCTGGTGCTGAAGTTGCTGGTGTGTGTGTGTGTGTGGTGGCGGTGGTGGTGGTGGTGGGGTGATCCGGTGATGGTGTCCATGCTCCAATCTTGTAGTGAATCAGCGACGCGGCTGATGAGTTAAAAAATCTCTTGTCAACAATGAAATTATTCCACCAATATGGGAGCAGAATAATAAAACCTAAACCCCATTGCCCTATTGCCAACAATGTGAGGGCAATAAACCCTGAACCATGTTGGCACCAATATGAGCGCAATGAACCCTGAACCCTATCACCACAAATTTGAACGCAGAATAGGGTGCGCCGGCCTGCACGCATCAAAGCGCACACCATATATATGTATGTGTGTGTATGTGTTTGTGTATGAGTGTATGTGTGTATGTGTTTGTGTATGAGTGTATGTGTATGTATGTGTGTGTATAATCTGCTTATTGTGCTCCCTGGTTTCTTCGGGAACAGCAAGAGAGGACTTGGAATTGGAAGTGGATGAGCATCCTAAAGTTGGCTGAAGAACCATGTTACAATCCAATTCATATGTTTATTTTTAGACATTGGTGGTTGGCCCCAGTGCAAGCAAACGGGCTGCCCCCCTCGACATCACACCTCGTAAAAAGGCCTACTATTTATTTATATATGTACCTGAAGATCTTCCTTCAATACCACCCACCACCCACCCACCCACCCACAACCACACCCACACACCCACCGCACCACCCCCACAACCACCACGCGTTTTCTTTTTAGCCCCTCCTGTCAACAATGGCACGTCCCTTGAGCCTATTTGGCCTACCCCTGGACTGTGTATATATATATATATACCCCAAATTGCCCCAAATTGCCGGAAAAACAAATGCCCTCAATGGCCCTAAAAAGCAACAAACAATATCCCTACCTCAGAGTTCTCATTCTGCGCGTAGTTTGTGACATGCCCGGGGGATATACCACTCCCATCGTATCCAGTTGCGGCTTTGTTGATGTCATACCTGAGTGTCATTTAAGGCCAAAAGTATGTGTCATTTAGGGCCAAAATATGTGTCGTTTAGGGCCAAAATATGTGTCATTTAGTGCCAAACATGTGTCGTTTAGGGCAAAAAATATGTGTCATTTAGGGCCAAACATATGTGTCATTTAGGGCCAAACATATGTGTCATTTAGGGCAAAAAATATGTGTCATTTAGGGCCAAAACCATGTGTCGTTCAGCGCCAAACATATGTGTCGTTTAGGGCCAAACATATGTGTCATTTAGGGCCAAAACTATGTGTCGTTTAGGGCCAAACATATGTGTCGATTAGGGCCAAACATATGTGTCGTTTAGGGCCAAGAATATGTGTCGTTTAGGGCCAAAAATATGTGTCATTTAGGGCAAAAAATGCCGCATTTCCCACACAGTAGTGGGAGAAATGGAGTATTCAGACGCGCGACGTAAGATTCTGCAGGACGCCTTCATATTTCAAATACCCGTAAACCCCCGGGCAAAACCAGGAGTAACCACCGCCAGTGTTTTCCCAGCAGTACTGTCTTGCCCGGTATATAATCAAGTGCACAGTCACTGGGGGCACTACAATCTTGGTGCCCCTAGCTGCCAATGCCTTGATCTTAACCAATTTTTCGAGTTGCGTCGAGATTCCATCCCGCAGTTCCCGCAAAACGATCGAAGATGGCGCACGGGCCTCCGATCAAGGCTCGCTCTGAAAAGCTGCACCGTAATCCCAACCCATTGCAAGATGAGTGGGCAACGGGAGTTGCATTCATCGACCTATCCTATAGCTCCTGATGCCCCCAAGATCTCCAATCCTCTAGCGCCTATGCTGCTAGATTCCCTCCCAGCCAGATCGAGAAGAAAGGTGAGAGTATTGAGTTCCTTCCCTCTCCCCCTCTGCTCCGCGACTCGTAGTCGACCAACGCGATCTCCTTCTTTGCCTTCCTTTTCTGCTTAGTGCCTTTGCACAGCAGCCCTGTTCGCCTTGAAATTTGCGTCGTTCAGCTTTTGCTAGAATTTGTCTTCCTACAGTACCCACTCACATTCATAGCTGCATTCAAATCACAACCCTTTGTGGGAGACTGATGGTTGAGATGTTCCAACCCCATGACTTCGAAGACAGGGAAAAGTGGTTCAACTCAACTGGAACCAAGCTGAATATAGAGAGATGGCAATACTGGGCAGATGAATTAGGTGTCCCTTGTCCTAGGTTTCTAGTAGACACTTCCTTCACTGGGGTAAATGGTTGTATGAGCAAGTTACCTTGATCACTCACCACCCCTGAAACAACCCTGTGACAGGTAAAAAATAGGTAGATGGATAGCTCTTCCCCAAAGGTCACACCCTAGGGGATACCTGCACTATCCAACTATTGTTTGATGCCCTATACCCTGTCACCACCTACCATACCACTTACAAGGCACAGGCTTAAATCCCATAGATATTTAAATGGTAACACAGCTGATATGACCAGTACGGCCAGCCAATGGTGTGATATACCCCCTAATTAAGGGAAATATCACACACAAGAGCTAAAACGTTACAAAGTCCAGCCTACACTTTAAATAATTCTAACAAGGGCACACTAAGTGACCTGGAGTCTGGGACAAGGCTCTGGAGCTGGAGTGGCATGATTGGTAGGGGTACATGTGCACAATAGGTGTCCTGGAACTCGAAGCTTGCATGATTTGCTTGCAGCACTGGGCACATAGACTGGCAGGAACGTCAGCCTTGTGCTACATGGATAAGGGCCAAGCTGTCTCAGCTGTGTATAAGGGGGGTTCCAAGATAACAAGCATCAGGGATGATAACATCCCATTATCGGCATTAGGAAAAACTGTGGATCTCCTATATGCTTGGGTGGCCTCACCCACTGACACACTTTGCTTGTGATCAGACCTGCCCAGAAGCTTACCCCTTTCATATCTTCCTCCCACCCCCCATAGGATGTACCATCTACCAAGGCACCAAGGGAAGGATGCTTAGGTGCACCAGCTGCAGCCAGCACAGCCACCCCCAGTGCATCAGCTTGGGCAGGAATGCCATGTCCTGTGGTACATTCAAGTGCTCAGCCTGCACACTATCAGAGTGTCTCTCCACATCACTAGCTTCCAAGGCCAACAAGGGCCAGGGGGTTAGGGATGTTGGAGGGCTCTACCTTGGCTGTACGGAAGCTCACAAGACACTTATGCAAGTGATCTTAAGCGACACCAAGTGCATGGCTGAAGGTACTTGCTTACTGAGCAGAATGCACTCCCTCCTGGCCCCAAGGAACAAGTGCCTTTGATGCTAGTTAAAGCTGGTCATGGGTTGGGTAGCAGGTCATAACTAACCTGCCACCATTACAACCATGTCAGCACTAGCTGAATGGCACAGGCCCAAGGGACTGGACCCTTAGCACTCTGGTTTCCAGTGTTGCGGGACAGATCTGCAAGGCCTTTAGGGTGTTCCAGGGCCTAAGGGAGTTGCATCTGGCAAAGAGGGCAGTGTTAAGTCCCTCATATTTAAGTGTCTGGAGACCATGAGGAAGCTGAAAACCCTGCTGCCCCACATGGAGGACGAGTTTACTAAGGATGCAGCTTGGCTAGTGATGGGTTTCTTTGACCTCCTTAGGAGGAGTGAGCTTATTGCTCTACTTTAGTCAGTGTAGTCCCCCCTTCTTTTAGGTCAGGCTTTGTCCTGTTGACTGAAGTCTTTTCTCACTGCTATTGCACACTCTCACCCCAACTGGACATAGATCCAGCCAGGTTTGCCTTGCACAGCCTCAGACGGGAAGGTGTAGTAGCAGCTTGGGCTAATGGGGCACTTCTAGAGACTTAGAACTCAAGGTAGGTGGATATCAGATGCCATTAAGGCATATGTGATCCCAGTCATCTCGGTCAAGTTGATCTTTGCCTCCAGCCTCTGAGCCTAGCTTTTCCTTTCCTTCTTTTCTCTTGATACCCCGTCACTTAGCCAAGCCTGCTGTCCTGTACATGCTCCTTACTCCTACACCTTTCCGCCCAGTCCCCCTTTACACTCCTTTTCTTTACATGTGGGACTGATTTTTATTATCCTGAGGGCACGTGTGTGTGAAATTGCAGTGACTCTTGCATATGGTAGTAGCACAAAGACAGACCTGAACAGTCTGGACTTACAAGCTAGATATTGCAGTTGACTTTATTTAATGGTAAAAGCTGATAAGACCAGTAAAGCCAGCCAGTGTTGTGATATACCCCCCTAATTAGGGAAATATCGCACACAAAGCTGAAACTTTACAAGGCCCAGCATACACCTTAAATATGTCTACTAGCACTTGTACCAATGGGGGCCCCATATGAAAGATCGCTGGACCTCTCGGGCAGTGTCTCAATGTCCAGCAAGCAGGCCCCCTACTTTTGCAAATATAAGTACTGACAAAGATGAAGCCTGCACGTGCTTATTTCCTCAACCCTTAAGGGTAAATTAGATGTATTGGAAATATGAAAAGCAATTGTAAAGGTATCTGAGTCAACCGTCTGAATATGTGTCGTTTAGGGCCAAACATATGTGTCATTTAGGGCCAACAATATGTGTCATTTAGGGCCAAACATGTGTCGTTTAGGGCCAAAAACATGTGTCATTTAGAGCCAACAATATGTGTCATTTAGGGCCAAAAATATGTGTCATTTAGAGCCAACAATATGTGTCATTTAGGGCCAACAATATGTGTCATTTAGGGCCAAACATATGTGTCATTTAGGGCCAAACATATGTGTCATTTAGGGCCAAACATATGTGTCATTTAGGGCCAACAATATGTGTCATTTAGGGCCAAAAATATGTGTCATTTAGGGCCAACAATATGTGTCATTTAGGGCCAACAATATGTGTCATTTAGGGCCAAAAATATGTGTCATTTAGGGCCAAACATATGTGTCATTTAGGGCCAAGTATACATATGTACATTGTACATATATATACATCGTATCCGGTTGCAGCTTCGCTAATGTCATACCTGAGTGAGTGTAAGTGAGTGAGTGAGTGAGTGAGTGTGGGGAATTGATTGAGCTCTAGAATGGATCTGGGGCGGCGCCTCAGGTCAAAGCGTTGTGATGCCCTATGACCAGGCACCCGAGCATAGTTTCGCGCCCTATTTACTGCAAACATTTTGACTACTATTTTAGCTACTTTGTATGTTTTCTATTGCCTGAGCCTATGTATCGCGGCGGGACCACTGTTTAAAAGTGTAAACTGTTTATCTGAGTGAGTGAGTGAGTGAGTGAGTGAGTGAGTGATTGAGTGAGTGAGTTAGTATAAGTGGGGTTTATAATAATTGTAGAAATAAAATTATCCCTGTAGCATTACCACAGGGCCCCCGCCGGTACAAATAAATGAAGGTGCAGTTCATCTGAGTTCATCAATGCATTTTCTTTTTAGCCCTTCCTGTCACGGTGGGGTAAGTCCCTTCAGCCTATTTGGCCTACCCCTGGACCGTAACATACTTACATACACACATACATACATACATACATACATACATACATACATACATACACACATACAGTGTGCAATATTGCAGAGTACTGCTACCCTCCCCATGCGATGCTAGTGACCCCCCCCCCCCCCCCCCCCCTTCCCTCCCCCTCTATCACCCTTCTTCACCCCTCCTTCACCCCCACCTGCTACCCCCCCCCCCCCCCCCCCCCCCCCACCCCCCCCCCACACACACACCTTGGCCTACCCCTGGACTGTAACATACATACAGGTTTATCTATGTTGCACTCATCCCCAGAATAATCGTACATCTAATAATATGTTGTACAAGACATTTATGACAAGCAATATGTGGTACATATACTGTGCATACTAGGGATTGTTTTTCCACTAAACATAGCGATCGTTTCTTTTGACCCTATTTTGGCCCAAATTGTCGCTATACACAAAGGTTTAAGGCCCCTTAATGGCCCTAAAAAGTTGTGAAAAGCTATAAAACACTGTCTCTGGAGGAGGCTTAGAACCATTAAGCTAGAAAAAAATAACTTTCAGATTTGAAGAAAACAACTGTCCATACTCCCACCCGAGGGGGGGGCAAGAATAAAGTTGGCAGACAGCATGTTCGGAATGTTTGTTATTTGCACCCCTGGACCCCCCCCCCCCCCCCCCCCCCCCCCCTGCGAGACCTCATTTCTGGACACCAAAACAGTATTACATAGTCCATGAGCATCATCTCGGCAAGGCCTTTATAACCACATAATCAAAATAACAAAATATCAAGTTAAACACAAGTTATTCAGTTGTTTGTCAGTTTTACAACCCCCTGTGTTGTCGCTTATTCACGGACCTCTTCACAGATTTTTCATAGGTACAAGAATTCAGAATGCGCATCCAACCAGTGCAAAGGTAAAGATAGAAAGAAAGAAAAGAACGCACTTCGGCACGGCGTCGAGGTGGATCCTGCGCTCAACAGCGTTCTCTACAAAAGCAAACCGACGACGCAGGGAAAAGATAAGGTGCCCCTTCCAGCCTGGAGGTACCTTTCAGGCCACACAATTATTACACCCTAACCGTATCTTACTAACGACTGCAGATTCACACTCGTCTCGTCGAGATCTTCTCGTTGGTATACCTCACGCTCAAAAAATTACACTGGCAAGAAAGTTGCACGTAATACAAATACATTTGAGAAACGGTCGGACCCCCCCCCCCCCCCCCCCCCCCCCCCCCCACACACACACACACACACTCGTCCGCCCGTGGGTGTATCGACATGATTTTTTTTATCAACTATTGCTCGCGGTTCTCTCTCCATATCGAACAAGCGGTACAAAATATTTTTCCTTGCCCCCCCTCGCTCCCACCCACTGTTTGTTTTTGCTACTCATGGCAGATTCTCGCCAACCCCACTAGCCAGCCACTGGGTCAAATCCAAAGCTTGCAGCTGTATTGGAATGCCTGCCATGTCAGCTTCCATACTACCTAGTAAGCTTCAGGTTTGGCCCAAGGACAGGGAAAGGGATCTGCCTAGAAGCTGCTACGCGTAGCCCCAAAAAAGAACAGTGCTCCCCCCCCAGTGCACGGCCATATATATACACACCGGTGTATGATATGTTGTACATACTCCCACCTCGGTGCACTCACTGTTCTGTCTGTCTGTCTGTCTGTCTGTCTGTCTGTCTGTCTGTCTGTCTGTCTGTCTGTCTGTCTGTCTGTCTGTCTCAGTCCAGGGGTAGGCCAAACAGGCTAAAGGGACTTGTCCAACCGTCTACTGTTCTGACGCAAACAGCACAAGACCATAGTGGTGCATGTAGGTCCGCAATGATTGAAGGGTGCAACACACACACATACGTACATACACACACATATGTATATCATATACAACCCCATATCAGTGCAGGCCCTTCCGATGCAAACAGAAATAGACACTTGTGGTGCATGTAGGCCCTCAATGCTTGAAGGGTTCGATACACACATATATATATATATATATATATATATATATATATACAGCCCCATCTCAGTGCAGTCACTCACCCTTCTGATGCAAACAGCACTAGACCATTGCGGTGCATGTAGGTTCGGAGCGGCCGCACACCAGAGACAAGAACCCAAACTCGGATGCCAAACTTGCGACCATGAATGATCATCGGCTTAGAGATGTACTGTTGAGCTAGGTACCACCTGCAGGACATAGATACACATAAATGGTTCAGGAGTTTTGACCAAGTATCAGATAATGATTCGTCTGATGTTACACTACATAAATATACATAATGTTTTCGGGATTTTTGATCAAGCATTAGATAATGATTCGCCTTTCTGCTAAACTACATGAATATACATAAATGCTTCAGGGATTTTTGACCAAGCATCAGATAATGATTCATCTCCTGCTAAACTACATAAATACACATAAATGTTACAGGGATTTTTGAGCGAGCTACTATTCCCCACCATTCCTTCCATCCCTACCCTTCCTCACATTCCTGGGCGCTCCATTGTCTAAAAACAGCATGCAAAATACTCACGTATACACTTATTTAGCAGCATCCCTCCCATCCCTTTCATCCCTGCCACTCCTCCCCTTCCCCCCTTCCTCCCATCCCTCCTATTCCTCCCATTACTACCATCCCCCACCATTCCTTCCATCCCTACCCTTCCTCACATTCCTGGGCGCTCCATTGTCTGAAAACAGCATGCAAAATACTCACGTAAACACTTATTTAGCAGCATCCCTCCCATCCCTTTCATCCCTGCCACTCCTCCCCTTCCCCCCTTCCTCCCATCCCTCCTATTCCTCCCATTACTACCATCCCCCACCATTCCTTCCATCCCTGCCCTACCTCCCATTCCTGGGCGTTCAATTGTCTAAAAACAGCAAGCCAAATACTCACTCACTTAGTTATATACTCACACAGCAGCATTCCCCCCATTCCTCACATTCCTGGGCGTTCAATAGTCTAAAAACAGCATGCTAAGTACTCGCTAATACAGTTATATACTTACATATCAGCATCCCTCCCATTCCTTCCACCCCTCCCATTCCTCACCTTCCTGGGCGCTCAATTGTGTAAAAACAGCACGCCAAATACTCACTCGTATATTATATACTTACGTACCAGCATCCCTCCCATTCCTTCCAACCCTCCCATTCCTCACATTCCTGGGCGCTCAATTGTCTAAAAACAGCACACCAAATACTCACTCATATAGTTATACTTACATAGCAGCATACCCCCAAAATCCTGGGTGTGTGGTTGTCTCAAACACAGCACCAAACAAATTGCTAGCTTGATAGGTACACCAAATACTTACATATAAAACAGCATCCCTCCCATGCCTGGGCTTGTGGTTGTCTCAAACATAGCGTCCACATAAATATAAACAAGAGATGAACGCCGAATACTCACTTTGATAGCAACATCCCACACAAATTCTTGCAGTGTGGTTGTTTCGAACACAGCCCCCATGATGCACACATCTAACACTCACTTATATAGCACCATCCCTCCCAGTCCAGGACGTGTTATTGTCTCAAACACAGCCCCCATGATGCGAACATCTCATACTCACTTATATAGCACCATCCCTCCCAGCCCAGGGCGTGTTATTGTCTCCAACACAGCCCCCATGATGCGACCATCTCATACTCACTTATATAGCACAATCCCTCCCGGTCCAGGGCGTGTCAATGTCTCAGACACAGCCCCCATGATGCGCATATATAATACTCAAGTAATGACAACGCCTGGTGGGGCGTGGTATTCAGGGAGCCCTGTCTTACGGCGGTAGGGAACGGGCTGCTACTTAACCTGGACAAATCTACCATGGTGGCTGACAGCGACCGCGAACACTAAGGCGCAGCCGCAGGGACTTGAACCCGGCACCTTTGTTGTTCAAGGAACTCAGATCTAATACTCACTTATATAGCACCATGCCTCCCAGTCCCGGGCGTGTAGTTGTCTCAAACACAGCCCCCATGGCGTCCTTCGCATGCACCAGCCTCAGACCTGTTCCCCTCTGCGCATTGTTCTTCAACATCCATAGTCCATGTTCTTCATCAGGGCGGTCTTTCATCCAGTCTGGCGGTGGAGTGTCAGGGGGCAGCGCAATTAGTGGACAGGATAGGATAGGACAGGACAAGACCAGACCAGACCAGACAAGGCAAGGCAGGACAGAAAGTTTAAGGGGAAGAGGACCAGCTGGCCCAGCAATCAATGGACCAGGTTACAGGGGGACAGCACAATTAGTGGACAAGACAGCGATCAGTAGACCTGTTCCCCTCTACGCATTGTTCTTCAACATCCACAGTCCATGTTCTTTATCAGGGTGTTCTCTCATCCAGTCTGGCGGTGGAGTGTCAGGGGGACACAGCAATTAGTGGACAAGACAAGACAAGACAGCAAGGTAGAGGGAAGAGGAACCTAGTGCACCGCAATCAGTAGACCTGGGTACTCAGTCATCTAGCATGGTGGTGGTGTGTCAGGGGGACAGCGCAATTAGTAGACAAGACAAGATAAGGCAGGGCAAGACGAGACGAGACGAGACGAGACAAGACAAGGCAAGGCAAGGCAAGACGAGACGAGACGAGACAAGACGAGACGAGACGAGACGAGACGAGACGAGACGAGACGAGACGAGACAAGACAAGACAAGACAAGACAAGACAAGACAAGACAAGACAAGACAAGACAAGACAAGACAAGACAAGACAAGACAAGAAAAGACAAGACACTAAAAAGCTAAAGGGGAAGAGGACCAGCTGGCCCAGTAATCCATGGAGCAGGGTACTCTCTCATCTAGCTTGGTGGTGGTGTGTCAGGGGGACAGCGCAATTAGCTGACAAGACAAGGCAAGGCAAGGCAAGGCAAGGCAAGGCAAGGCAGGGCAAGACAAGACAAGACAGCTAAAAGGGAAGGGGACCAGCTGGCCGAGTAATCCATGGACCAGGGTACAGGGGGACAGCACAATTAGAGGACAAGACAGCAATCAGTAGACCTGTTCCCCTCTGTGCATTGTTCTTCAACATCCACAGTCAATGTTCTTTATCAGGACGGTCTCTCATCCAGTCTGGTGGTGGAGTGTCAAGGGGACAGCGCAGTCAGTGGACAGGATAGGATAGGACAGGACAAGACCAGACCAGACAAGGCAAGGCAAGACAAGGCACGACAGAAAGGGGAAGAGGACCAGCTGGCCCAGAACTGGCCCAGAAATAAATGGACCAGGGTACAGGGGTACAGCGCAATTAGTGGACAAGACAGCTTAAACTAGACCTGTTCCCACTGCGCATTGTTCTTCGACATCTACAGTCCATGGTATTCATCAGGACAATCTCTCATCCGGTCTGGCGGTGGAGTATCAGCAGGCTCATGCATAAGTGGACAGTGACAATGCAATAACTATGACAATGACAAGGCGATGCGATGAGATGGCAGTGCGATGACTATGTTGCCAACAAAAACACCGACAACAATTTAAAATGTCGACGAGAACGACAATGACTATGACAATGACAATGACAATGACAATGACAATGACATTGGTGACAACAATGGCCATGACAAAGACAATGGCAATGACATTGATGACGAAAATGACAATGACAATGACGATGGCGATGACAATGTTGGCGCAGCGATTATTTCAAGCTATCTAATCAGCACCTCATGCTTTCATTCCTATCCCAACTACCGAGAACGAGGAGGGCGGAAGGGCCCGGCATTTTCCCCCAGCCCCACCCCCGGCGAAGAGGCCGCGCCGCCCGATCCCAACCAGCCCCCGCGCTCCCCCCCCTCATCTTTTCCGCTCCACATCCCGACCCTACCATTTTTCCCCCGATGGAACCCAACTCCACCCATGGATCCCAATTCTTCCCCAGCAAGTCACCCTGACGAACAACCATAAACCATGAGAAAACCCCTATTCCCCCTCCTCACCAGGAGGGTGGGCCCCCCATACCCCTCCGTTACCCGAGCCCGACGCCCTATCCGCATTTTTTATCATTTTAGCAATCGTGGCCCTAGTCCTTTCCCACCCTGCCCTGCTCCCCACACAAGTGCAGCCCACAATTCCATGCTTACATGGCTTCAGCCTTGGCCACTCATGCATGGCGCAGGTTTCGTTCTTTAGCGAATCCTATTGTCCAATCATGTCTTATCCCACCCTCACCCGCGGTCCCCCCCACAAGGGGGGAAATAAAATACCGGCCTCTACACCAGGCCCCTCCTTCATTTCTCTTACCTTCCGCCGTAGGGAGATAGCATTTACGCATGTGTCACTTGTCACTCACTCACTCACTCACTCACACACTTCTCTTCACACACATACACATTTCCATGCTTTACCTTGCCACTCATCCAGTTCGTCTGGTAGCTCGATTGTCCAAGTCATTATTTACCACCCTCCCAGCTCCCCACACACACAGCTCACACACATACTAATTTCTCTTCACTCATTTACTCATTTGTCACTCACTCACTCACTCACTCACTCACTCACACACGTCCTCACTGGATCACTCACATCACGGTCAACTCACGACAATCACAAATTGCCAATTCTGCTTCCCAACCCCCCATCACCCCCAATTCCCACGTGGGACGCGAAAAACATTTCTACACCAAAACTTGCCACTCATTCCAGTTCGTCTGGGAGTCTTGATTGTCCAGTCCATTATTTTCCCCCACCCTCCTCCCAGCCCGGTCCCTGCTCCCCGACCACTTGCCTAGGCCCCGAAGTTCGCCTTGTCTTACCTTTTCCATTCATGGAAATCCCGTGTTCGCTTTGTGCTTCCGTTAACACTTCTCCCGTTGTCCTTCCTCAAAGCCAACCCCTCGAAGGGTGACAAAAGGCAATAAACGAAGCACCGTTTTTTGCCCGAACCCCCCTGCCCCCGACTTCCTTTCTTCTCCCAACTTTTCCCAGAGACAACGCCCCCCGAAGGCAAAACCAAGCGAGCGAAAGAAGAGATCGCAACCACTAATTTTTTCTGTTTCTTATAAGACAAAGAGGGGTATTGCCTTCCCTCATTTCTCTTTTTCCTCCCCCGCTGCCACCTCGAGTGACTCCCCCTCCCATATCTCACTCCTAAATTATTTTTTTTATTCCTAATCAATTCCATCTGAATCTTTCCTTTCGCGGGCCGCCTGCACACAAATCCCTGGGCATGAGAGTAGGAACTAGCAGGTATCTTTCCGTCCTTTCGCTGCCTAGATTCTAAGCTTCTTGGAAGGGCGGTCCCCACCCCCTCAGCATTCAATATTTTCGTAGGCATGATCCCCAATAGAAAAGAAACAAGAGAAAGACCCCAGAGTAAGAAAGAATTAGTTCCACAATCCTCCCTTTCCTTCTGGTAGGTTGAATGCCGAGTTCGCTTAATCCTTCTCTTCGCTCATTTACTCATTTTCCCCACTCACTCGCTCACTCACTCACGCACTTCTCTTCACACATACACATTTCCATGCTTTACCTTGCCACTCATCCACTTCGTCTGGTAGCTTGAATGTCCGGGGCAATATTGCCCAGGCTCCCTAGTTCCCACACATACTCATTTCTCTTCGCTCATTTACTCATTCGTTTCCACTCACTCACTCATTTCTCTTCACTCATTCCTCTTCACACACATACACATTTCCATGCTTTACCTTGCCACTCATCCAGTTTGTCTAGTAGTTTGAATGTCCAAGTCACTATTGCCCACCCTCCCTGGTTCCCACACATACTGCCCACAAGTCCATGCTGTACCTTGCCACTCATCGAGTTCGTCTGGTAGCTTGAATGTTCGAGGCAATATTTCCCAGGCTCCCTCATCCCCGTACATGGCACGCACGCTCCTCATCAGTGAGGTCTTCCGTGTTATTGAAAGAAATCCAGGGATGATACTGATAAGCTGACCTGCACGGGTTCAGTCAATAAAACATGCTATAAAACATGTCATAAAACATGCAATAAAGCATGCAATAAAACATGTCATGAAACATGCAATAAAACATGTCATGAAACATGCAATAAGACATGTCATAAAACATGCTATCAAACATGTCATTAAACATGCTATAAGGCATGGCATAAAACATTCTTTTAAAACATGTCATAAAACATGCAATAAAACATGTCATAAAACATGCAATAAAACATGTCATAAAACATGCTATAAAACATGTCATAAAACATGCTATAAAACATGTCATAAAACATGCTGTAAAATCCACGGATGATGCTGATAAGCTGACCTGCATGACATGGGTTCAGTCAATAAAACATGCTATAAAACGTGTCATAAAACATGCTACACATCTAGGGATGATGCTGATAAGCTGACCTGCATGGCATGGGTTCAGTCAATAAAACATGCTATAAAACGTGTCATAAAACATGCTATACATCTAGGGATGATGCTGATAAGCTGACCTGCATGGCATGGGTTCAGTCAATAAAACATGCTATACAACGTGTCATAAAACATGCTATACATCCAGGGATGATGCTGATTAACTGACCTGCATGAGTTCAGTCGATAAAACATGCTATAAAACGTGTCATAAAACATGCTATACATCCAGGGATGATGCTGATTACCTGACCTGCATGGGTTCAGTCAATAAAACATGCTATGAAAGATGTCATAAAACAAGTTTTCCTATTCTTTTTTCCTTTTTCTCTTTATCTCTTTTTCTTTCTTTCTTCTTTCTTTCTCTTCCTTCCAAGCTTCCTTCTCTTTTTTATATTTCCATATTTTAGGAAGGGAAAAGTCGGTCATGCATATATAGGGTTAGGCCGGGGGGGTATAGTGGTTTCGTACTATTAGCGCTACTAGCGCTTACTAGCGCTTAAATAAATCCTAGTAGTACTATTAGCGCTAGGTGAAGGTGAAGAGAAGAGAAATAGGATGTCGTCGTGGCTGGTCGGCGTGGCTGGAAACGCAACGTGATGGTAACACAGCATGAGGGTACGAGCACCAGGTCCCCCAGGCTCAGCCAGGCTGGCAGGAACAGTGCGCGGACAGTGACACGTGGCAGTACAGGTGATCTCCTGTCCTCTGCGAGTGTCGTAGTATAAGCCCCTGAATTAATCGTTCAATATTTTTTGCATTGAATTGCTCAGTAATTATTATTCGCGAATGGCAACCGCAACCGTTTACAGTCCGCCCAAGTCTTGGTTCGTGAAAAACGGCAAACAGACGTTCATGAGTGCGCAGCTGCCGCCTAACCAGCTTTTTTCACGGCTGAATAGTGTGAAGGGAAAGTGGAAGAAGCTCTTATGACCTGAGCTGCAAGGTTCTGAAGATGGGAGGGACGCGGATGGGGTCACGGAGAAGTGTGTCGTCTCTTGCACGAAGTGCACTCGGGTATTCAGCCCTGCCAACCCTATGGCGTCCTACAATACGCATTTTGACGCAACCAAGCAAGGGGGCGCACACGTAGGAATGGATTGTAGCTTCTAGACAGCTCCTTTCCCCCACCATTGGGGAAAACCTAAAGCCAGCTAGCGTAGTAGTGTGTCTTAAGGCTGACATTAATACATGAATACATGATGGAGCTGGTAGGAAGCTTCCCTACGTAGCAAAAACAAATGGTCTAGAGTTTGGACAGAGCTATGTAGGATTTGCCATATTCTGTGAAGTTATTATGTACTTGTATAATTATTTTCCTCCAGTGTGAAGCTTTGATATGATAATACAGCTGTCTCCACAGGCTTCGGCAGTAATGAGGTACTTCATCATCATGAACTCATGGTGGGCAGATCTTACACAATTGCCAAAAAAGGCTAGCATGATGCATAGCAACACTCTCCGTGACACATGGCACTTTCTCTGGGTTCTTTTGGCTAAGTTTGGCTAGGTTTTGCTAAATTAGTTGTGCACTATTAGGGCTAACTTAGCAAATGGCCCTATTAGGGCTAATTTTGTCCACTGGTAGCCCTATAAATCGAAGCCTATGCATAAACGGCATTGGGATTTGCATGTGTTTTATTGTGCATAGATATTGTGGAGAGCCAGGAAAATATGGGACAGCGGAGGGGTGGGCAGGAGGAGGGTGGGGGCAAATAAAGATTATTCTATAAACAAAGCAGTGGACTAAAGTCTATGCGTGGGAAGGCACTAGCCAAAGTCCTCACTGTTCTTATTTTGGCTACGAGCAGCAGTTTCTAGGCAGCTTCCCTGGCCAGCCTTTGGGATAAGCTATAAAGACTTTTGCCAAAGTCCTCACTGTTCTTATTTTGGCTACGAGCAGCAGCTTCTAGGCAGCTTCCGGTGCCAGCCTTTGGGGTAACTTGGAAAGGCTCTGGCCAAAGTCCTCACTCTTCTGATTTTGGCTACGAGCAGCAGCTTCTAGACAGCTTCCTGAGCCAGCCTTTGGGGTTATTTTGAAAGGCTCTTGCCAAATTCCTCATTGTTCTTATTTTGGCTACGAGCAGCAGCTCCTAGGCAGCTTCCTGAGCCAGCCTTTGGGGTTGCTTGGAAAGGCTCTTGCCGAAGTCCTCACCGTTCTTATTTTTGCTACGAGCAGCACCTTCTAGGCAACTTCCCTAGCCAGCCTTTGGGGTTGCTTGGAAAGGCACTTGCCAAAGTCCTCACTGTTCTGATTTTGGCTACAAGCAGCACCTTCTAGGCAGCTTCCCTAGCCAGCCTTTGGGATAAGCTATATAGACTCTGGCCAAAGTCCTCACTCATCCTATTTTGGCCACGAGCAGCAGCTCCTAGGCAGCTTCCTGAACCAGCCTTCAGGATAACTTTTAAAGGCTCTTACCTAGGGATAGGCAATATGATATCATATGATATCATGTCATCATATGATATCATACGATGCCGGCGGTTTGGCTAGGGTAACTTTGGCCTACGGCATCATATCATATGATATTACATCATATGATATTTGTATGATATCATATGATATCATACTCGTCTTTGGTCAACATCATATGATTTGCCAGTCCCTACTCTTACCTGGTCGCAGAAAGCCAGGTGACCAAATCAGTGCAACCCCAGTGCGACGCGCTGCCCCCAGAACCCCGCCAAGCACGGAGCCCAGGGGGGTTGCGGGGGCATTTCTGACCAGTTTAGCCAGACCCATCCGTCGCCATGCAGCGACAGAATGACAACGCGTCAAATAAAAACAAACAGCGGTTATTACCTGTACGCAGAACTTCCGCCATCTCCACCATCACACCCACTATCACCAACCCCATCACCTGACCCCCCCCCCTCCACCCCACCTAACACCCCCCCCCCACCACTAACCGCCCCCCCCCCCCCCCCCCCCCCCCCCCCCCCCCCCTCAACCACCTCCGCCATCTCAACTTTGACCCCCCATCACAACCCCTGCCCCCCCCCCCACCCCCACCGCCATCACCCCCACTGCCTCCACCACCAACCACCACTACTGACGCGCCGTACAAAAACAAACAGCGGCTCCTACTTGGGCGCAGAACTTCTACCATCTCCACCATCACCACCACCACCACCAACCCCCCCACAACCTCCACCATCTCCACCTCCACACCCATCAAAAGCCCCGCCACCCTCACCCCCACCGCCATCACCACCTCCACCACCACCACGACCACCACCACCCACCACAACTACCGACGTGCCGCACAAAAACAAACGGCGGCTCTTACCTGGACGCAGAACTTCTACCATCTCCACCATCACCACCACCACCACCAACCCCCCCACAACCTCCACCATCTCCACCTCCACACCCATCAAAAGCCCCGCCACCCTCACCCCCACCGCCATCACCACCTCCACCACCACCACGACCACCACCACCCACCACAACTACCGACGTGCCGCACAAAAACAAACGGCGGCTCTTACCTGGACACAGCACTTCCGCCATCTCCACCATCACCACCACTACCAACAACAACAACCCCTCCACCACCTCCGCCATCTCCACCTCCACCCCCATCACAACACCCGCCAACCCAACCCCACCGCCATCACCACCACCACCACCACCACCACCACGCGTCGTCGTACAAAAACAAACGGCTGCTCTTACCTGGACGCAGCACTTCCGCCGCCAGCATTGCTTTGGCAGTTATAGACCACATGAAATCCCACCTGCGAGTGTTTGTGGTGGTGGTGGTGGATGTGGTAGTGGGTGGTAGTGGTGGTGGGTGGTGGTGGTGGTCCTCTCTATGAAATCTAAAAAGTTGAAGGATGGTGTATTTTTGGTTCGAAGTTGCTTCCCCCCTGGAAAAAAAGGAAATAAGTGCGGTTTCAAAAAATGCCCCCAAAAGTGGACCAGAAGGGTAAAAACAAAAGTCCGGTATTGCCAGCACATTTCAGGAAGTCCATTGTCCTACTCTGGGTCCTTGGTTATCAGCTGTTGCTGCCTGTTACGACCACAACCAAATCACCCCCAACCAAAAATCGCAGGAACAACGATCAAGAAAATAAAATGGCACGCTCTCGTCCAAATCACAAAAGCAACAATGAATATAAGACAAGTTCTATGCAGCGTCGCCTGCAACGCTAAAAAATGGCGGAGAGTGATATCGAGGGAGCAACAGGTGGCTACAGAAGCGAGTTAGTGGCATCGTTGGCTGACGTGTCGGGCTTCATCACGGTCAGACGGATGGATGGATGGATGGACGAACAGACAAATGGGTAACACTGGGGGCTCCCGCCCCCCAGAAGGGGGGTCTCCACCAAAACTGGCATGTTCTCGTCCAAATCGCAGAGCAGCGATAATGAGTAGAAATGGCACATTCTCGTTCATATCACAAGAGCAACGATACAAATAAGAAAATGGCACCTACTTGTCCAAATCACCCCCAACTAAAAATCGCAGGAACAACGATGGAGATTATAAAATGGAATGATCTTGTATATATCCAAGTAGCTAGTCCCCAATTCACCCCTCCACACACCCCTCCACACACACACACACAAAAGCGATTAGGTGAAGAAAAGGGCACCTACTCTTCCGTATGCAAGTAGCTGTAGTCCCCAAATCACCCCCCCCCCCCCACCACCACCACCACCACCACACACACACAAACACACACCAGTGATTAGGAGAATAAAAGGGCACCTACTCTTCCATATGCAAGTAGCTGTAGTCCCCAAATCCTCCACCACCACCACCACCACCACCACCACACACACACACACACACACCAGTGATTAGGAGAAGAAAAGGGCACCTACTCTTCCATATGCATGTAGCCGTAGTCCTTAAACTTCTGCACCTCAGATGTTTCAGGGTTCAGCTTTGGCGGCCCTCCTGTCTGCAGGCATCACAATAGTGTCATGTCAACAGTCACACCAGCAGTATCATGTCAACAGGGACATGTCAACAGTCACATCGACAGTGTCATGTCAACAGTCACACCAGCAGCATCATGTCAACAGTCTCACCAGCAGTATCATGTCAACAGTCACTTCGACAGGGTCATGTCAACAGTCACACCAGCAGCATCATGTCAACAGTCACATCGACAGTGTCATGCCAACAGTCACACCAGCAGTATCATGTCAACAGTCACATCGACAGTGTCATGTCAACAGTCACATCAACAGTGTCATGTTGACAGTCACATCGACAGTGTCATGTCAACAGCCACACCAGCAGAATCATGTCAACAGTCACATCGACAGTGTCATGTCAACAGTCACATCGACAGTGTCATGTTGACAGTCACATCAGCAGTGTCATGTCAACAGTCACACCAGTAGTATCATGTCAACAGTCACACCAGCAGCATCATGTCAACAGTCACATCGACAGTGTCATGTCAACAGTCAAACCAGAAGCATCATGTCAACAGTCACACCAGCAGTATCATGTCAACAGTCACACCAGCAGCATCATGTCAACAGGGTCATGTCAACAGTCACACCAGCAGCATCATGTCAACAATCACACCAGCATCATCATGTCAACAGTCACACCAACAGTATCATGTCAACAGTCACATCGACAGTGTCATGTCAACAGTCACATCAACAGTGTCATGTTGATAGTCACATCGACAGTGTCATGTCAACAGCCACACCAGCAGAATCATGTCAACAGTCACATCGACAGTGTCATGTCAACAGTCACATCGACAGTGTCATGTTGACAGTCACATCAGCAGTGTCATGTCAACAGTCACACCAGTAGTATCATGTCAACAGTCACACCAGCAGCATCATGTCAACAGTCACATCGACTGTGTCATGTCAACAGTCAAACCAGAAGCATCATGTCAACAGTCACACCAGCAGTATCATGTCACCAGTCACACCAGCAACATCATGTCAACAGTCAGACCAGCAGTATCATGTCAACAGTCACACCAGCAGCATCATGTCAATTGTCACACCAGCAGCATCATGTCAACAGTCACACCAGCAGCATCATGTCAACAGGGTCATGTCAACAGTGACATCGACAGTGTCATGTCAACAGTCACACCAGCAGCATCATGTCAACAGTCACACCAGCAGTATCATGTCAACAGTCACACCAGCAGTATCATGTCAACAGTCACACCAGCAGTATCATGTCAACAGTCACACCAGCAGTATCATGTCAACAGTCACACCAGCAGCATCATGTCAATTGTCACACCAGCAGCATCATGTCAACAGTCACACCAGCAGTATCATGCCAACAGTTGTATGTCAGCAGAATCATGTCAACAGTCTCACCAGCAGTCATGTCAACAGTTTTATGTCAGCAGCCTCATGTCAGCAGTCACACCCGCAGTAGCATGTCAACAGTCACACCAGCAGCATCATGTCAACAGGGTCATGTCAACAGTGACATTGACAGTGTCATGTCATCAGTCACACCAGCAGCATCATGTCAACCATCACATCGACAGTGTCATGTCAACAGTCACTTCGACAGTGTCATGTTGACAGTCACATCGACAGTGTCATGTCAACAGTCACACCAGCAGCATCATGTCAACAGTCACACCAGCAGCATCATGTCAACAGTTGTATGTCAGCAGAATCAAGTCAACAGTCACACCAACAGTCATGTCAACAGTTTTATGTCAGCAGCGTCATGTCAACAGTCACGACCGCAGTAGCATGTCAACAGTCACACCAGCAGTATCATGTCAACAGGGTCATGTCAACAGTCGCATCAGCAGCATCATGTCAACTGTCAAACCAGCAGTATCATGTCAACAGTCACACCAACAGTCTCATGTCAACAGTCACACCAACAGCATCATGTCAACAGTCACACCAGCAGCATCATGTCAACAGGGTCATGTCAACAGTGACATCAACAGTGTCATGTCATCAGTCACACCAGCAGCATTATGTCAACCATCACATCGACAGTGTCATGTCAACAGTCACTTCGACAGTGTCATGTTGACAGTCACATCGACAGTGTCATGTCAACAGTCACACCAGCAGCATCATGTCAACAGTCACACCAGCAGTATCATGTCAACAGTTGTATGTCAGCAGAATCAAGTCAACAGTCACACCAACAGTCATGTCAACAGTTTTATGTCAGCAGCGTCATGTCGACAGTCACACCCGCAGTAGCATGTCAACAGTCACACCAGCAGTATCATGTCAACAGGGTCATGTCAACAGTCACACCAGCAGCATCATGTCAACTGTCAAACCAGCAGTATTATGTCAACAGTCAGACCAGTAGTATCATGTCAACAGTCACACCAACAGCATCATGTCAACAGTCACACCAGCAGCATCATGTCAACAGGGTCATGTCAACAGTGACATCAACAGTGTCATGTCATCAGTCACACTAGCAGCATCATGTCAACAGTCACATCGACAGTGTCATGTCAACAGTCACATCGACAGTGTCATGTTGACAGTCTCATCAGCAGTGTCATGTCAACAGTCACACCAGTAGTATCATGTCAATTGTCACACCAGCAGCATCATGTCAACAGTCACACTAGCAGCATCATGTCAACAGTCACACCAGCAGCATCATGTCAACAGTCACACCAGCAGTATCATGTCAACAGTCACACCAGCAGTATCATGTCAACAGTCACACTAGCAGCATCATGTCAATTGTCACACCAGCAGCAGCATGTCAACAGTCACACCAGCAGCATCATGTCAACAGGGTCATGTCAACAGTTACATCGACAGTGTCATGTCATCAGTCACACCAGTAGCATCATGTCAACAGTCACACCAATAGTGTCATGTCAACAGTTACATCGACAGTGTCATGTTGACAGCCACATCAATAGTGTCATGTCAACAGTCACACTAGCAGCATCATGTCAACAGTCACACCAGCAGCATCATGTCAACAATCACACCAGCAGCATCATGTCAACAATCGGACCAGCAGCATCATGTCAACAGTCACACCAGCAGCATCATGTCAACAGTCACACCAGCAGCATCATGTCAACAGTCACACCAGCAGCATCATGTCAACAGTCACACCAGCAGCATCATGTCAACAGTCACACTAGCAGTATCATGTCAACAGTCACACCAGCAGCAGCATGTCAATAGGGTCATGTCAACAGTGACATCGACAGTGTCATGTCATCATTCACAGCAGCAGCATCATGTCAACAGTCACATCGACAGTGTCATGTCAACAGTCACATCGACAGTGTCATGTTGACAGTCACATCAGCAGTGTCATGTCAATTGTCACACCAGCAGCATCATGTCAACAGTCACACCTGCAGCATCATGTCAACAGTCACACCAGCAGCATCATGTCAACACTCACACCAGCAGCAACATGTCAACTGTCACACCAGCAGCAGCATGTCAACAGTCACACCAGCAACATCATGTCAACAGTCACACCAGTAGTATTATGTCAACGGGTCAAGTCAACAGTCACACCAGCAGCAGCATGTCAACAGTCACACCAACAGCATTATGTCAACAGTCACACCAGCAGCAGCATGTCAACAGTCACACCAGCAGTATCATGTCAACAGTCACACCAGCAGCATCATGTCAACAGTCACACCAGCAGCAGCATGTCAACAGTCACACCAGCAGCATCATGTCAACTGGTCATGTCAACAGTCACACCTGCAGCATCATGTCAATAGTCACACCAGCAGCATCATGTCAAAGTCACACCAGCAGCATCATGTCAACAGGGTCATGTCAACAGTCACACCAGTAGTATTATGTCAACGGGTCAAGTCAACAGTCACACCAGCAGCAGCATGTCAACAGTCACACCAACAGCATTATGTCAACAGTCACACCAGCAGCAGCATGTCAACAGTCACACCAGCAGCATCATGTCAACAGTCACACCAGCAGCATCATGTCAACAGTCACACCAGCAGCATCATGTCAATTGTCACACCAGCAGCATCATGTCAACAGTCACACCAGCAGCATCATGTCAACAGGGTCATGTCAACAGTGACATCGACAGTGTCATGTCAACAGTCACAGCAGCAGCATCATGTCAACAGTCACACCAGCAGTATCATGTCAACAGTCACACCAGCAGTATCATGTCAACAGTCACACCAGCAGTATCATGTCAACAGTCACACCAGCAGTATCATGTCAACAGTCACACCAGCAGCATCATGTCAATTGTCACACCAGTAGCATCATGTCAACAGTCACACCAGCAGTATCATGCCAACAGTTGTATGTCAGCAGAATCATGTCAACAGTCTCACCAGCAGTCATGTCAACAGTTTTATGTCAGCAGCCTCATGTCAGCAGTCACACCCGCAGTAGCATGTCAACAGTCACACCAGCAGCATCATGTCAACAGGGTCATGTCAACAGTGACATTGACAGTGTCATGTCATCAGTCACACCAGCAGCATCATGTCAACCATCACATCGACAGTGTCATGTCAACAGTCACTTCGACAGTGTCATGTTGACAGTCACATCGACAGTGTCATGTCAACAGTCACACCAGCAGCATCATGTCAACAGTCACACCAGCAGCATCATGTCAACAGTTGTATGTCAGCAGAATCATGTCAACAGTCACACCAACAGTCATGTCAACAGTTTTATGTCAGCAGCGTCATGTCAACAGTCACGACCGCAGTAGCATGTCAACAGTCACACCAGCAGTATCATGTCAACAGGGTCATGTCAACAGTCGCATCAGCAGCATCATGTCAACTGTCAAACCAGCAGTATCATGTCAACAGTCACACCAACAGTCTCATGTCAACAGTCACACCAACAGCATCATGTCAACAGTCACACAGCAGCATCATGTCAACAGGGTCATGTCAACAGTGACATCAACAGTGTCATGTCATCAGTCACACCAGCAGCATTATGTCAACCATCACATCGACAGTGTCATGTCAACAGTCACTTCGACAGTGTCATGTTGACAGTCACATCGACAGTGTCATGTCAACAGTCACACCAGCAGCATCATGTCAACAGTCACACCAGCAGTATCATGTCCAACAGTTGTATGTCAGCAGAATCAAGTCAACAGTCACACCAACAGTCATGTCAACAGTTTTATGTCAGCAGCGTCATGTCGACAGTCACACCCGCAGAGTAGCATGTCAACAGTCACACCAGCAGTATCATGTCAACAGGGTCATGTCAACAGTCACACCAGCAGCATCATGTCAACTGTCAAACCAGCAGTATTATGTCAACAGTCAGACCAGTAGTATCATGTCAACAGTCACACCAACAGCATCATGTCAACAGTCACACCAGCAGCATCATGTCAACAGGGTCATGTCAACAGTGACATCAACAGTGTCATGTCATCAGTCACACTAGCAGCATCATGTCAACAGTCACATCGACAGTGTCATGTCAACAGTCACATCGACAGTGTCATGTTGACAGTCTCATCAGCAGTGTCATGTCAACAGTCACACCAGTAGTATCATGTCAATTGTCACACCAGCAGCATCATGTCAACAGTCACACTAGCAGCATCATGTCAACAGTCACACCAGCAGCATCATGTCAACAGTCACACCAGCAGTATCATGTCAACAGTCACACCAGCAGTATCATGTCAACAGTCACACTAGCAGCATCATGTCAATTGTCACACCAGAAGCAGCATGTCAACAGTCACACCAGCAGCATCATGTCAACAGGGTCATGTCAACAGTTACATCGACAGTGTCATGTCATCAGTCACACCAGTAGCATCATGTCAACAGTCACACCAATAGTGTCATGTCAACAGTTACATCGACAGTGTCATGTTGACAGCCACATCAATAGTGTCATGTCAACAGTCACACTAGCAGCATCATGTCAACAGTCACACCAGCAGCATCATGTCAACAGTCACACCAGCAGCATCATGTCAACAATCGGACCAGCAGCATCATGTCAACAGTCACACCAGCAGCATCATGTCAACAGTCACACCAGCAGCATCATGTCAACAGTCACACCAGCAGCATCATGTCAACAGTCACACCAGCAGCATCATGTCAACAGTCACACTAGCAGTATCATGTCAACAGTCACACCAGCAGCAGCATGTCAATAGGGTCATGTCAACAGTGACATCGACAGTGTCATGTCATCATTCACAGCAGCAGCATCATGTCAACAGTCACATCGACAGTGTCATGTCAACAGTCACATCGACAGTGTCATGTTGACAGTCACATCAGCAGTGTCATGTCAATTGTCACACCAGCAGCATCATGTCAACAGTCACACCTGCAGCATCATGTCAACAGTCACACCAGCAGCATCATGTCAACACTCACACCCAGCAGCAACATGTCAACTGTCCACACCAGCAGCAGCATGTCAACAGTCACACCAGCAACATCATGTCAACAGTCACACCAGTAGTATTATGTCAACGGGTCAAGTCAACAGTCACACCAGCAGCAGCATGTCAACAGTCACACCAACAGCATTATGTCAACAGTCACACCAGCAGCAGCATGTCAACAGTCACACCAGCAGTATCATGTCAACAGTCACACCAGCAGCATCATGTCAACAGTCACACCAGCAGCAACATGTCAACAGTCACACCAGCAGCATCATGTCAACTGGTCATGTCAACAGTCACACCTGCAGCATCATGTCAATAGTCACACCAGCAGCATCATGTCAAAGTCACACCAGCAGCATCATGTCAACAGTCACACCAGCAGCATCATGTCAACAGTCACACCAACAGCATCATGTCAACAGTCACACCAGCAGCATCATGTCAACAGTCACACCAGCAGCAGCATGTCAACAGTCACACCAGCAGTATCATGTCAACGGGTCATGTCAACAGTCACACCTGCAGCATCATGTTAACAGTCACACCAGCAGTATCATGTCAACAATGACACCAGCAGCATCATGTCAACAGTCACACCAGCAGCATCATGTCAACAGTCACACCAACAGCGGCATGTCAACAATCGAACCAGTAGCATCATGTCAACCGTCACACTAGCAGTATCATGTCAACAGTCACACTAGCAGCATCATGTCAACAGTCACACCAACAGCATCATGTCAACATTCACACCAGCAGCATCATGTCAACAGTCAGACCAGCAGCAGCATGTCAACAGTCACACCAGCAGTATCATGTCAACGGGTCATGTCAACAGTCACACCTGCAGCATCATGTCAACAGTCACACCAGCAGCATCATGTCAACGTCACACGCAGCACATGGTCAAAGTTGTATCAGCAAATTCATGTCACAGTGTTGTCAGCGAATCATGTTCAACATTGAGTCAGCAGAGGTATGTCAACAGTCACACCAAAACTGTTCATGTCACAGTTGATGTCAGCAGATCATGTCAACAGTTGTATGTCAGCAGAGTCATGTCAACCCCAGTTCACACACAAAACTGTCATGTCAACAGTGTATGTCAGCATTGTATTGTACAAGTTGTATGTCGCAGAGCCAGGTCAACAGTCACACCAAAAACTGTTCATGTCAACAGTTGTATGTCAGCAGAATCATGTCAACAGTTGTATGTCAGCAGAGTCATGTCAACAGTCACACCAAAACTGTCATGTCAACAGTTGTATGTCAGCAGAATCATGTCAACAGTTGTATGTCAGCAGAGTCATGTCAACAGTCACACCAAAACTGTCATGTCAACAGTTGTATGTCAGCAGAATCATGTCAACAGTTGTATGTCAGCAGAGTCATGTCAACAGTCACACCAAAACTGTCATGTCAACAGTTGTATGTCAGCAGAATCATGTCAACAGTTGTATGTCAGCAGAGTCCTGTCAATAGTCACACCAAAACTGTCATGTCAACAGTTGTATATCTGCAGAATCATGTCAACAGTTGTATGTCAGCAGAGTCATGTCAACAGTCACACCAAAACTGACATGTCAACAGTTGTATGTCAGCAGAATCATGTCAACAGTTGTATGTCAGCAGAGTCATGTCAACAGTCACACCAAAACTGTCATGTCAACAGTTATATCAGCAGAATCATGTCAGCAGTTGTATGTCAGCAGAGTCATGTCAACAGTCACACCAAAACTGTCATGTCAACAGTTGTATATCTGCAGAATCATGTCAACAGTTGTATGTCAGCAGAGTCATGTCAACAGTCACACCAAAACTGTCATGTCAACAGTTGTATGTCAGCAGAATCATGTCAACAGTTGTATGTCAGCAGAGTCATGTCAACAGTCACACCAAAACTGTCATGTCAACAGTTGTATGTCAGCAGAATCATGTCAACAGTTGTATGTCAGCAGAGTCATGTCAACAGTCACACCAAAACTGTCATGTCAACAGTTGTATGTCAGCAGAATCATGTCAACAGTTGTATGTCAGCAGAGTTCATGTCAATAGTCACACCAAACTGTCATGTCAACAGTTGTATGTCAGCAGAATCATGTCAACAGTTGTATGTCAGCAGAGTCATGTCAACAGTCACACCAAAACTGTCATGTTCAACAGTTGTATGTCAGCAGGAATCATGTCAACAGTTGTATGTCAGCAGAAGTCATGTCAACAGTCACACAACTCAAACTGTTCATGTCAACAGTTGTTTATATCTGCAGCATCATGTCAACAGTTGTATGTCAGCAGAGTCATGTCAACAGTCACACCAAACTGTCATGTCAACAGTTGTATGTCCGCAAGAATCATTGTCAAGATGTGTATGTCCCGCAGAGTCATGTCAACAGTCACACCTAAAACTGTCATGTTACAACAGTTGTCTGTCAGCAGAATCATGTAACAATTGTATGTCAGCAGAGTCCTGTCAATAGTCACACCAAACTGTCATTGTCAACAGTTTGTATATCCTGCAGAATCAGTGTCAACAGTTGTATGTCCGCAGAAGTCATGTCAACAGTCACACCCAAAACTGTCATGCTCAACAGTTGTATGTCAGCAGAAATCATGTCACAGTTGTTATGTCAGCAGAGTCCTGTCAATAGTCACACCAAAACTGTCATGTCAACAGTTGTATATCTGCAGAATCATGTCAACAGTTGTATGTCAGCAGAGTCATGTCAACAGTCACACCAAAACTGACATGTCAACAGTTGTATGTCAGCAGAATCATGTCAACAGTTGTATGTCAGCAGAGTCATGTCAACAGTCACACCAAAACTGTCATGTCAACAGTTGTATATCTGCAGAATCATGTCAACAGTTGTATGTCAGCAGAGTCATGTCAATAGTCACACCAAAACTGTCATGTCAACAGTTGTATGTCAGCAGAATCATGTCAACAGTTGTATGTCAGCAGAGTCCTGTCAACAGTCACACCAAAACTGTCATGTCAACAGTTGTATGTCAGCAGAATCATGTCAACAGTTGTATGTCAGCAGAGTCATGTCAACAGTCACACCAAAAACTTCATGTCAACAATTTATGTCGCTGAATCATGTACCCGTTGTATGTCAGCAGAATCATGTTAACAGTCACACCAACAGTATGTCACAGTTTTATGTCAGCAGCGTCAATGTCAACAGTCACACCCGCGAGCTGTCAACAGTCACCACCAGCAGTTATTGTCAACAGGGGTCATGTCAAACAGTCGCTCCATCAGCAGCATCAGTCAACTTCAAACCAAGAGCGCAGTATCATGTCAACGTCAGACCAGTTAGTATCAATTGTCAACAGTTCCACAACCACAGCATCTATGTCAACAGTCACACCCGCAGCATCATGTCAAACAGGGTCATGTAAACAGTGACATCAACAGTGTCATGTCATCAGTCACACCAGCAGCATTATGTCAACCGTCACATCGACAGTGTCATGCCAACAGTCACATCGACAGTGTCATGTCAACAGTCACATCAACAGTGTCATGTTGATAGTCACATCGACAGTGTCATGTCAACAGCCACACCGGCAGAATCATGTCAACAGTCACATCGACAGTGTCATGTCAACAGTCACATCGACAGTGTCATGTCAACAGTCACATCGACAGTGTCATGTTGACAGTCACATCAGCAGTGTCATGTCAACATTCACAACAGTAGTATCATGTCAACAGTCACACCAGCAGCATCATGTCAACAGTCACATCGACTGTGTCATGTCAACAGTCAAACCAGAAGCATCATGTCAACAGTCACACCAGCGATATCTTGTCACCAGTCACACCAGCAACATCATGTCAACAGGGTCATGTCAACAGTCACACCAGCAGCATCATGTCAACAGTCACACCAGCAGCATCATGTCAACAGACACACCAGCAGCATCATGTCATCAGTCACACCAGCAGCATCATGTCAACAGTCACACCAACAGCATCATGTCAATTGTCACACCAGCAGCATCATGTCAACAGTCACACCTCCAGCATCATGTCAAATGGGTCATGTCAACAGTGACATCGACTGTGTCATGTCAACAGTCACAACGACAGTGTCATGTTGATAGTCACAACGACAGTGTCATGTCAACAGTCACACCAGCAGCATCATGTCAACAGACACACCAGCAGATCAGTCACAGTTCACACGCAGCATATGTCAACAGTCACACCAGCAGCCTAATGTCACACAATGGACCAGCACAGCATCATGTCAACGTAAAACCAGCAGCCATCGTCAACAGCACACAGCAGCAGCACTGTTCACAGTCACACCAGCAGGATAATGTAACAGTCACACCAGCAGTTATCATGTCAACAGTCACACCAGCAAGCATCATGTCAATTGCACACAAGCAGCATCTGTCAAACAGTCACACCCAGCAGTATCATCAACAGGTTGTATGTCAGCCAGAATCATGTCAACAGTCACACCAACAGTCTGTCAACGGTTTTATGTCAGCAGCATCAGTCAGCAGAACACCCGAATAGGTAGCATGTCAACAGTCACACCAGCAGCATCATGTCAACAGGGTCATGTCAACAGTGACATTGACAGTGTCATGTCACAGTCCACACCAGGCAGCATCATGTCAACATCACATCGACAGTGTTCATGTCAAACAGTCACTTCGACAGTGTCATGTGACAGGTCGAATCGACAGTCATGTCAACAGTCATCACAATCAGCAGCATTCAGTGTCAACAGTCACACCAGCAGTAATCATGTTCAACAGTTGTATGTCGCAAAAATCATGTCAACAGTCACACCAACAGTCATGTCAACACTTTTATGTCAGCAGCGTCATGTCAACAGTCACACCAGCAGTATCATGTCAACTGTCAAACCAGTAGTATCATGTCAACAGTCACACCAACAGCATCATGTCAACAGTCACACCAGCAGCATCATGTCAACAGGGTCATGTCAACAGTGACATCAACAGTGTCATGTCATCAGTCACACCAGCAGCATTATGTCAACCGTCACATCGACAGTGTCATGTCAACAGTCACTTCGACAGTGTCATGTTAACAGTCACATCGACAGTGTCATGTCAACAGTCACACTAGCAGCATCATGTCAACAGTTGTATGTCAGCAGAATCATGTCAACAGTCACACCAACAGTCATGTCAACAGTTTTATGTCAGCAGCGTCATGTCGACAGTCACACCCGCAGTAGCATGTCAACAGTCACACCAGCAGTATCGTGTCAACAGGGTCATGTCAACAGTCGCATCAGCAGCATCATGTCAACTGTCAAACCAGTAGTATCATGTCAACAGTCAGACCAGTAGTATCATGTCAACAGTCACACCAACAGCATCATGTCAACAGTCACACCAGCAGCATCATGTCAACAGGGTCATGTAAACAGTGACATCAACAGTGTCATGTCATCAGTCACACTAGCAGCATCATGTCAACAGTCACATCGACAGTGTCATGTCAACAGTCACATCGGCAGTGTCATGTTGACAGTCTCATCAGCAGTGTCATGTCAACAGTCACACCAGTAGTATCATGTCAATTGTCACACCAGCAGCATCATGTCAACCGTCACACTAGCAGCATCATGTCAACAATCACACCAGCAGCATCATGTCATAGTCACACCAGCTGTATCATGTCAACAGTCACACCAGCAGTATCATGTCAACAGTCACACCTGCAGCATCATGTTAAAAGTCACACAAGCAGCATCATGTGAACAGTCACACCAGCAGTATCATGTCAACAGTCACACTAGCAGCATCATGTCAATTGTCACACCAGCAGCATCATGTCAACAGTCACACCAGCAGCATCATGTCAACAGGGTCATGTCAACAGTGACATCGACAGTGTCATGTCAACAGTCACACCAGTAGCATCATGTCAACAGTCACACCTATAGTGTCATGTCAACAGTCACATCGACAGTGTCATGTTGACAGTCACATCAATAGTGTCATGTCAACAGTCACACTAGCAGCATCATGTCAACAGTCACACCAGCAGCATCATGTCAACAGTCACACCAGCAGCATCATGTCAACAATCGGACCAGGCAGCAATCATGTCAACAGTCACACCAAGCCAGCATCATGTCAACAGTCAAACCAGCAGCATCATGTCAACAGTCACACCAGCAGCATCATGTCAACAGTCACACTAGCAGTATCAGTCAACAGTCACACCAGAAGACAGGAATGTAACAGTCACACCAGCAACATCTGTAACAGTCACACCAGTAGTAGTATTTAGTCAACGGGTCAGTCAAACAGTCACACCAGCAGCATCATGTCAACAGTCACACAACAGCATGATGTAACAGTCACACCAGCAGGCCAGCAATGTCGGTCAACAGTCACCCAGGCAGCATCATGTAAACAGTCACCACCAGCAGCATCATGTCAACAGTCTCACACCAGCGCAGCATGTCAACAATCGGACCAGTAGCATCATGTCAACCGTCACACTAGCAGTATCATGTCAACAGGGTCATGTCAACAGGGTCATGTCAACAGTCACATCGACAGTGTCATGTTGACAGTCACATCAGCAGTGTCATGTCAAAAGTCACACCAGTAGTATCATGTCAACACTCACACAAGCAGCATCATGTCAAGAGTCACACCAGCAGTAGCATATCAACTGTCAAACCAGCAGCAGCATGTCAAGTTACACCAGCAGCATCATGTCAACAGTCACAACAGCAGCATCATGTCAACAGGTCATGTCAACAGTCACACCAGCAGCATCATGTCAACAGTCGCACCAGCAGCATCATGTCAACAGTCACACCAGCAGCATCATGTCAACAGGGTCATGTCAACAGTGACATCGACAGTGTCATGTCATCAGTCACACCAGCAGCATCATGTTAAAAGTCACACCAGCAGCATCATGTCAACAGTCACACCAGCAGCATCATGTCAACAGTCACACCAGCAGCATCATGTCAATTGTCACATCAGCAGCATCATGTCAACAGTCACACCAGCAGCATCATGTCAACAGGGTCATGTCAACAGTGACATCGACAGTGTCATGTCAACAGTCACACCAGCAGAATCATGTCAACAGTCACATCGACTGTGTCATGTCAACAGTCAAACCAGAAGCATCATGTCAACAGTCACACCAGCAGTATCATGTCACCAGTCACACCAGCAACATCATGTCAACAGGGTCATGTCAACAGTCACACCAGCAGCATCATGTCAACAGTCACACCAGCAGCATCATGTCAACAGTCACACCAGCAGCATCATGTCAACAGTCACACCAGCAGCATCATGTCAACAGTCACACCAGCAGCATCATGTCAACTGTCACACCAGCAGCATCATGTCAACAGTCACACCAGCAGCATCATGTCAACAGGGTCATGTCAACAGTGACATCGACAGTGTCATGTCATCAGTCACACCAGCAGCATCATGTTTTAAAAAAAGTCACAACCACAGCATAAGGTCAACAAGTCACACAGCAGCATCATGTCAAACAGGTCACACCACAGCATCCGCAACAGGGGTCATTGTAAACAGTGAACATCGACAGTGTCATGTTCAATCAGTCACACAAAGCAGCATCATGTTATTAAAAGTCACACCAGCAGCATCAGTCAAAACAGTACACCAGCCAGCATCATGTAAACAGGTCACTCACACCAGCAGCATCAGTGTCAACAGGGTCAGTTCAACAGTGCATCGACAGTGTCATGTCATCAGTCACACCAGCAGCATCCATGTTAAAGTCACACAGCAGATATGTCAAAAGTCACACCAGCAGCATCCATGTCAACAGTCACACCAGCAGCATCATGTCAATTGTCACACCAGCAGCATCATGTCAACAGTCACACCAGCAGCATCATGTCAACAGGGTCATGTCAACAGTGACATCGACAGTGTCATGTCAACAGTCACACCAGCAGCATCATGTCAACAGTCACATCGACTGTGTCATGTCAACAGTCAAACCAGAAGCATCATGTCAACAGTCACACCAGCAGTATCATGTCACCAGTCACACCAGCAACATCATGTCAACAGGGTCATGTCAACAGTCACACCAGCAGCATCATGTCAACAGTCACACCAGCAGGCATCATGTAACAGTCACACCAGCAGCAACATTGTCATCGTCACACCACAGCATTCATGTCAACATTCACCACCCAAAGCCTCATGTCATTGTCACACCAGCAGCATCATTCAACAGTTCACAACAGCAGCATATGTCAACTGGGTCATGTCAACAGTGACATCGACTGTGTCATGTCAACAGTCACCCAGCAGGCATCTGTAAAACAGTCACAATCGACAGCTGTATGTAAACGTCACATCGAAGTGTCTATGTTGACAGTTCACACAGAGTGTCATGTCAAACGTCACACCAGTAGTATATTGTCAACACTCACACCAGCAGCATCATGTCAAGAGTCACACCAGCAAAATAGCATGTCAACTGTCAAACCAGCAGCAGCATGTCAACAGTCACACCAGCAGCAATCATGTCAACCAGTCCACACCAGGAGCAGCATAATGTTCAACAGGTCATGTCAACAGTCACACCAGCAGCATCATGTCAACAGTCACACCAGCAGCATCATGTCAACAGGGTCATGTCAACAGTGACATCGACAGTGTCATGTCATCAGTCACACCAGCAGCATCATGTTAAAAGTCACACCAGCAGCATCATGTCAACAGTCACACCAGCAGCATCATGTCAACAGTCACACCAGCAGCATCATGTCAACAGTCACACCAGCAGCATCATGTCAACAGGGTCATGTCAACAGTGACATCGACAGTGTCATGTCAACAGTCACACCAGCAGCATCATGTCTACAGTCACACCAGCAGCATCATGTCAACTGTCACACCAGCAGTATCATGTCAACAGTCACACCAGCAGTATCATGTCAACAGTCACACCAGCAGTATCATGTCAACAGTCAAACCAGCAGCATCATGTCAATTGTCAAACCAGCCGCATCATGTCAACAGTCACACCGCCGTAGTATCATGCCAACCGTTGTATGTCAGCAGAATAATGTAACAGTCTCACCAGCAGAATGTAAACGTTTTTGTCAGCAGCCTCATGTCAGCAGTCACACCCGCAGTAGCATGTCAACAGTCACACCAGCAGCATCATGTCAACAGGGTCATGTCAACAGTGACATTGACAGTGTCATGTCATCACTCACACCAGCAGCATCATGTCAACCATCACATCGACAGTGTCATGTCAACAGTCACTTCGACAGTGTCATGTTGACAGTCACATCGAACAGTGTCAAGTCAAACAGTCAAACAAGCAGCTCATTGTCAACAGTCAACCAGCAGCATCATGTCAACAGTTGTATGTCAGCAGAATCATGTCAACAGTCACACCAACAGTCATGTCAACAGTTTTATGTCAGCAGCGTCATGTCAACAGTCACACCAGCAGTATCATGTCAACAGTCACACCAGCAGCATCATGTCAACAGTCAGACCAGCAGTATCATGTCAATTGTCACACCAGCAGCATCATGTCAACAGTCACACCTGTAGCATCATGTCAACAGTCACACCAGCAGCATCATGTCAACAGTCACACCAGCAGCATCATGTCAACAGTCAC
>JACBWV010000552.1:11261352-11288184 GCA_013435795.1 Chlamydomonas sp. ICE-L
GGTGAGATGGCAACCAGGGTGCGTGGTGGCGAAACACAGCCAAAAATTCCCACACCACGAAGCATCTTCCATTTTTACCACTTTCCCGTCCTTGGAAATGATAATACTGGGTGGCTTGGAGCTACAGCCCCCCTCACGGGTTTCTGAGCCAATGGCAATCCTTGGAAACTTGGGACCAGGCTCACTCGTCCCAACAGACACACCTGCAGTTTGCATGAGTCAGAAATAAGTAAATAAATAATTAGTATGCCTTCTTGTGAGGCGTGAGGTTGAGGGGGCCAGCCTGTTTGCTTGCACTGGGGGCAACCACCATGACACATAATAAATAAATAAATGAATAGTTTGCCTTATTACGAGATGTGAGGTTGAGGGGGCCGGCCTGTGTGCTTGCACTGGGGCCAACCACCATGACCCCAACATAACAAATGAGGAATCTGCGATGTTTAGCTTGCATCTGAGTTATGGCCAAAGAAAGATCACACCACTGTTTCGTCGTTGGGCTCATGTAGCAGCTTCTAGGTGGCTCCCATTCCTCACCATTAAGCCAAACCTGAAACTAGCAAGTGCATCTGGAAGCTGGCATGACAGGCAGTCCCATGCAGCTGTAATCTTTGGGCTCGACTAAGTGGCTGGCTAACAGAGTTGGGTGGAAGCTGCTACACGTAGCCCAACAAAGAGACAGTGGATCACATGCAGACTAGTTCCTTGAGTATGAATACTGTTGTAATGTATACAGCTGTGGAGCGCTGTGGGTGCTGGGGGCAGGTAATAGGTAGATGCAAGCACGGACGCGCGCACGCACGCATGTGTGCGTGTGTGTTGGGGGTGAGCGGAGGAATAGGTAGGATTCGATATCAGGATGCAAGCAGGTTAGCAATCTAACATATCCGGGAGCAGGAATAAATATTCGATGACTAACTGCTTCGAACCAGTTCGCCAGAAGTCACGGGTGCACAATCCGGCACCTGCGCAATCCCTTTCCCATCATCCCTGAAACCTCCTCGTTACAGCTCACATCCGATCAACACTTACTCAGAACGAGCAGCAGGAGGAGCACGAGCCCAGGCATGAGCCTACCCCTGAGGGCTCGACGTCGAAAGCGCTCTCGCATTCAAGCTGCAGCCTCACTGGAAGCATTCGGCTATTGCTTTGCTTATCATAACGCCTCGCCTTTCAGAATTTTAACAAGCATTTTTGGAATTGAAAGAACGCACGTTTGCTTGGCCCTAGTGCAGGCTAACGGGCTGGCCCCCTCAACCTCACGCCACGTAATAAGGCGTACTATACTTATTTATAGAGCGCACGTCGGCGCGGCTTAAGGAACAAACGATCAATGTGGTAGAAATCAGAAAATCTGACGCGCTGTGAAGCAGTAGCCGCCACTGACACAGGAGTAAGTTAACGACGGGTCATTAATTGAAGCCATTCATCAGCCTCTCTCGTACAGCTTAGTTGACGCCACTCTACGCCTACGTACCCTAACAACCATGCAACCACCCGCTACGTATACAGACCTCCTAGTTACAATAACAGAAACAACAGACTCCAAGTACGAGACAGACCCCTAGATCAAATTCAGTAACAAGCTTACACTGCCGGGTTACAGCCGCCCACGCACGCCCACCGCCTGTCCCCTGCGAACATAAAACCACCCGCTGTCGCATGCAAAAGACTGAGCTTTCGCCTGCGTACCTATAATCTGATTTTGCGTACTGCTTTCCCGCCGACTTGGCATTGTGATTTATCTCTCTTTCCTTGAAGGAGATATCACGGCAAACAGCTCCTCGATTAAATGCGCTCGATTCCGGAGTCACTGACAGGACTGCTGTTATGCTAGTATTCAATAGGAGCTTCCCCCAGAACGACCACATCATCTGACAAGTCCACAGCACCCTGCTGATCTGGCACATTTTCACCTCAACCGTACACTGCTGATCTGGCACATTTCCACCTCAACCCTCGACTGCCAAACTCTACTCTTTCAGCTTCCCCAGGAGTAAAACAAAGTTGACCACCTCCGGACCAACTAACGCATCGAGTTTGACAAAAATGTTTGCACCTACCATCACACCTATCATAAAAGGACTAACATGAGGCCGAGTGGCTGACACCCCCCCCCACCCCCCCCCCCCCCCCCCACCCCCCCCCCCCCCCCCCCCCCCCCCCCCCCCCCCCACCCCCCCCCCCCCCCCCCCCCCCCCCCCCCCCCACCCCCCCCCCCCCCCCTCTAAATAGAAATAAGAGGCACGAATTTAAATTAGGATGGGGCATTCCGGGGACGGATTTGGGATCTTCAACTATGGCGTCCCTCAAGGTCACCTCAGAATTCCAAACAGGATTGTCTGAACACAGTACGTCGAAACTACCCTCACCCATCAACCCCACCCACCCGACACTACCCCAACCCGTCACCCACCATCCATTACCAAACATCACAGTCCATGACCATCATACCACCCATACATCACCACATTCAAAAAACATGCAAACCACCTTAACCACCCATCCATAGTTCAATACCACCCATACCCACCCACGTAATACACCCATACTCACCCATTCACCCACCCACCCATACCCACCCATCCATACCGCCTACCGTATGCGCAACATGTAATGGCAAATGATTTAGCAAACGACCATTTGTCAACGTCGTTTCAGCACGTAAGTGAGCCGTTCCCGGGTCACTGGCGTTGCCAAAGTACTATCAATCAGCTTTTAACCGCCTCAAGTGTAATCGGCAGCAGTACGTTTGCCTATCTTGACAAAGCGAAATGATTAAACTTGTTTCTGATTTAATTAAGTTTTTCTTGCGCATGAGTGTACCGTGCTCAATAACCTCTTGCTCCTGATTTGCAGTTAATGCTTCTTGATTTAATTGATTTTTCATTGTCATGATTATATTGAGTACACCGTAGCCAGGGGGGCCCTGGATTCGGGAACATTTTCAGACTTATGACCCAAGAGGAAATGCATTATTAAAGCTATTCCCAAGCAACCTACCTTTTTGAAACAATCGAGAAGAGAAGGAGCTTTGCCAAATATTTCCAAGTCGAAACTTGAGCAAGTCCCAGACCCAAACCCTTTGACAAATTAGTTTTGCCACACATTTGTGATCCATGAAATAAGGTTTAAAACCACTTTTGCCAATGTTTATTCTTGCCATTACATGTTGCGCATACGAGTATACTCACCCACCCATTCACCCACCCATACTAAGCTACTCATCCATTCAACCACCCATTCAACCACCCTTAACCACCCATCCATAGTTCAATACCACCCATACCCACCCACGTAATACACCCATAATCACCCATTCACCCACCCACTCATACCCACCCATCCATACCGCCCATACTCACCCACCCATTCCCCCACCCAAACTAAGCTTTGATATTTCTGGCGATCATGCATCCTTATTAGTTTAGTAGACTGGCTTCGGTATCTTTACAGCAGCTTAGGTATGTCTAGTAGTCAGCTTAGGTGTTTCTGTTACCCATCCTCGGTAGGCCTTTCATCATCCCAGGATTTTTCTTATATAATTTACAGTGATAAAATTGACGAAGACAGCCATCAGCCTTGCAGATCGCAGCTACCGTATATAATGCCAGAAAACAGTAACTAAGTTAAGTTTTTTTGTAAACCAGCCTCGGAATTTTGTGAATCAGTTTGGGTATTTCAGGGAACCTGCCAACCAGGTCGATTATTACTTAAGTGTACAACAGCTTAGGGCGTTGGGTATTTCACCGCATCTAATTAAATTATTAAGTCAGGGGGCCCTGGTTAAAGTTGCTTTGTCCGCACGACGGCCCACGTACATGGTTCAGGGATTACCTGGCAATGGTTCCGCTTATCTGGCAAGCATTTTCCTGCAGACCTGGCACATTTTCACTTCAACCGTAGACTGCTGAAGTGCTGATCTGGCACATTTCCACCTCAACCCTCGAGTCTCAAACTGAACTCTTTCACCTTCCCCCATAAGTAAAAAAATGTTTATCTGTGAACCAGGTTGAATTGATTACACATTAGATTTGAGATGATGATTTAATTATATTGTAGAATTAAATGATCACTGTAGCACGAACTCATAACCCATAATTCATACAACGATTGTTTGGGGTCCAGTTCATCAGTGCTATTTCTTTTTAAGCCCTTCCTATACGGTTGGTCAAGTCCATTTAGACTATTTGGCCTACCCCATGGACTGTAACATACATACATATTAGTGTACAACAGCTTTGGGCGTTTGATATTTCACTGCATCTATTATTATTAACCATCCACATTCCTACCGACCAGCTCGGGTACATCTGTTAGTTACCCATCCTCGGCATGTCTGACAACCGGGTAAAACAGTTCAGTACGGTACCTAAATGGCCATATTTATTTATGGAAATCCCACAATAAGAGGGGGGAATCATGGAAGTTCCATCAATAATCGAGTCATGCAATAGAATTTAACCACCAGGAGGCCATATGAGTAGGGACCGGCAAATCATATGATGCTGACCAAAGACGAGTATGATATCATATGATATCATACAAATATCATATGATATGATGCCGCAGGACAAAGTTACCTAGTCAGACCGCCGGCATTGTATGATATCATATGATGACATGATATCATATGATATCATATTGCCTATCCCTACATATGAGTGCCCTACCACCCATTCATAGCCATGGTATTGCCCTATCACCTACCCCTACACAGCCATGGCAGTGACCTACCACACCTGCTGAGCCGGGGGAGTGCCCTACCACCCCTACACAGCCACTGGAGTGCACTACCCTTGCAACCCACTAAGTTCAACGCAGCCGTCGCAAAACGATTGCTTGATGTTACTGTGACGATTGCTCAATTGAACGAGGTTGCTGAATGTTGTGAACATTGGATGGGGAACTCCAGGTGTGTTGCTCACACACATGTTTTCACGTGCATGCGACCCATGCTCAAGGCCAATGGCTCATAAGAAGCATAAGGTACGCATATGACCACCTTAGGACCCAAGATTAGCCATTGCAGTGCCCCATCCCCATCCATGCATCCATGGTAATTCCCCATACACACCCACCCGCAGCTATGGCAATACCTCACACCCGCCCATTTAGCCATGGCAGTACCCAACCCCCACACAGTCATGGCAGTGCCCGCCTCTTCCCACCCCCATCTACACAGCCATAGCAGTGCCCCCACCCATACAGCCAAGGCAGTACCCCACCCCCACCCATACAGCCATAGCAATACCCCACCCCTAACCCCACCCAGACACCCATGGCAGTGCTCCACACCTACCCATACCCCCCCCTCCTATGCACCCACTCCACCCACACCTATACAGCCTGACAGTACCCCCCACCCCCACCCCCACCCATACAGCCATGGCAAGTACCCCACCCCCAACCATTTATACCCCATGGCGAGTACCCCCCCCACCCCCACCCTCACAGCCATGGCAGTGCCCCAAACCCACCCCTACAGCCATGGCAGTGCTCCACACCCACCCATAACCCCACCCCCCCACCAATATGACAGTACCCCACCCAAACCATACGGCCATGGCAGTGCGCCCCACTCACACCCACACAGGCCATGGCAATGCCCCACCCCCCACCCATTGATAAAACCATGGCAGTAACCCACCCACCACCACCCAAACAGCCATGGCAGTGCTCCACACCCACCCATTCAGCCAGGTGGTGCCCCACCCACACCCACACTACCATGGAAGCACCCCACATCCACCCATACAGCCATGACATAAACCCACACACGCACATGCATACAGCTATAGCAGTGCCCCGCCCCCACACAGCCATGGTAGTACCCCCAACCCCACCCATGCAGACATGGCAATGCAGCCCCCCCACCCATACAGCCATGGCAGTGCCCCACCCCCACCCATGCAGCCATGGTAGTACCCCACCCCCATGGAAGCTTCACAACATCCTCTTCCCCCCATCCATCATCTTCAGAATGCGAAGCTGAATTCAGATTGCGATTACTCAGCATAGCTTCGTGGCCAGACGTCACAAACCACAGGTCCAACCTGTACCGTTCTTGAGGAAACAGCCCTCGCAGTCAGTGATGTTGTTTTCAAATCTGAAAGTGGGGTTTTCTAGCTTTATGGATTTAGGCCTTCTCCAGGGACAGCGTGTTGGTGCTTTTATAGCTTTTTATAGCTATTTGTAGCTTTTTAGGTGCATTTAAGGGGGGGGGGGGGGGGGGAGGGGAGTTTGTTTAACTTTTTTATAGCAATGATTTGGCTAAAACGGGTTCAAAAGTAGCGATCGCTATATATAGCGTGAAAACAAATCCCTGCTCGCAGTCCCAGCCAGGTAGCATCTATCACGCGCCGCCCCCCGTCCAAACGAGTGCCCACATAGTGCCTAAATTCAAGCTCTATCGAGATGAGTGGGTGTTGATGAGAAGCAGAATAGTGCAGCAAGGAGACAATTATGAGGGGCTTTGTGTTTTGCGTTTCTCAGGTCGGGAGCTGCTCATATATTTAAGGGGTCCCAGGCCAAACAGGTAGGGTCCCCAAGGTTTAAGCCCATGTATGTTTATTTTTGTATATCTCATGTGAAGTTGGATTGATCACATTGGGTATGGGTTGCAGTTGGGCCCTTTTACAAGTTATTTAATTATGTGATGCATGGCCATCCTTATGCTAGGTGCTCCTAGTATTCCCATGCCTCAAATTTGATATAAATAGGGTATTCACGTTACACACACACACACCAAGGGTTGAACTTTAAAACATACAAGTGAACGGACCAAGATCCAAGCTATGTTTGGGTACCCATGTGGCATGCTTGGGGGATGCATGGAGTACACATGCATAGGAGGTAGAGCTGCTAGGTGTGCACCATGTGCCATGCACTTGCATATATATGCCACATGACACTGCCTAGGCACCCCCATTAAGGCTTGCCTATGTAGGGAGTGCTCATGGTGCCCATGAGGCCTAGCCAGCCCTTCCCCCCCACATGTAGGTGTACCCTATGCATCCCCCAACTATGCTTCATGGATACCTAGACAAAGCTTGCAACTTGGTTCGATGGCTTTACCATTTGAACGTCGCATACCGGGAATATATCACCAGCAGGGCTCCGACCGGAGTGCCGATCTCGCTTCACCGAGCATGGCCTCGCTCCACCGGACATGGACCTGTCTGAGAAGACACAATTTAAGTTGAGCCCAAGTACTCTAGGTATGAGGCAGTATGGAAGATGAAATTCGCCGAAAGCGTCGTTAGGCTCACGTAAAACCTCAGGGGTAATGGAAGGGCTCCGACTCGCCCCTCACCTGCACGCCTGTACGGTGGTATTCGCCTTCGCGCCTTCGGTACTTCGGTCGGCCAACCTGACTCCCAGCCCGTCCCAGCCCCCCTCCCAGCCCGCAGGACAGGAGGGTCACTGGAAACACGCCCTATAGGCCCCCCCCTCGTGGCTTCCCTCCCCTATGGTCCAGGTATAGCTCCATGCCAAGCCCATGCCATGCCCTTGGCGGCCCCCGACTCCGCAGACAGACTCCTCCCTCATGCGGCAGTGCGTAACTCTTTCCCTATACCACTCCCGCTCCACCATTCCAGCTTGCTGCTCCTAATTCCTCCGCAAAATGCCGCGTCCTGTTCGTTAACTGCCCCAACCTACTCGCATGCCGCGCTCCTTTTGACGAGTAGCCCATGTTGCACCTGTGCCGAGGAGGTCCACACACAACTGCAAAAACTCCAATTCGGGTCATACTTTCCATTTAAACGACTGCTGCAACTGCTGCCTCTCAGACAGCGCAGGTCTTCAATTTAAACAACTCCTACACCTCCTGGCTCTAATTCTGATCATACCTTCGATTTTAACAGCTGCCATAAAGCGTGGCTTTAAGTCTGCTCATGCAGTCACTTTAAACGTCAGCTGAACCTTGTGGCTCTAATTCTGCCCATGCCTTCAATTTAAACACTTTAAAAGCACTGCGGACCATGCAGCCATGATCACCCTGTGTAAAGTTAATGCGGGACCCAATCCACTCCCTGCTTCTGGGCCACATGGCGAGCTTAGCACATCACACCCAAAGTCCCCAAGCCCACACACCCGAGGCGAGACTCAACCCTCCCCCTCCACGAGCCGGGCGTCTGGTTCCACTGTGAACCTGAAGAACGAGAACAAGACATACATCCCCCTAATTAGGCAATGGTTGAGGCACTTCCATGGGGGTGGCTTCTTGAGTGGGTCGGTCTTCACTGTAACCACGGGTGAGTTCATAGTTCCCCGTGTAGTTTTATGTACATCCCCTTAATTAGGCTATGGTGGAGGCACTTCCATGGGGGCGGCTTCTTGAGTGGGTCGGTCTTCACTGTAACCACGGGTGAGTTCATAGTTCCGCGTGCAGTTTTATGTACATCCCCTTAATTAGGCTATGGTGGAGGCACTTCCATGGGGGTGGCTTCTTGAGTGGGTCGGTCTCCACTGTAACCACGGGTGAGTTCATAGTTCCGCGTGCAGTTTTATGTACATCCCCTTAATTAGGCTATGGTGGAGGCACTTCCATGGGGGTGGCTTCTTGAGTGGGGTCGGTCCTCCACTGTAACCACGGGGTGAGTTCATAGTTCCGCGTGCAGTTTTATGTACATCCCCTTAATTAGGCTATGGTGGAGGCACTTCCATGGGGGCGGCTTCTTGAGTGGGTCGGTCTTCACTGTAACCACGGCTGAGTTCATAGTTCCGCGTGCAGTTTTATGTACATTCCCCTAAATAGGCAATGGTGGAGGCACCTCCGTGGGGGTGGCTTCTTGAGCGGGTTGGTCTTCACTGCGGCCACGGGTTAGTTTGTATTGTTGCATGTCAGTGTTTCCTTTTGGGGGTATGCATAGCAGCTTCCAGCCAACTTCATTGGTCAGCCACTGGGGAAAATTGTTGATTTCTCTTCTCGAGAGGATCAGAGGACAAATCAATGTAGATCATATAATTCCCTACCCGAAAAGAAGCTTATACTCCCCCCCCCCCCACCCCCACCCCCCCGCGCCCCCTCCCCCTTCCCTGAGTCCCGAGTGGGCAGCCCCCCTCCCCCAACCCCCACCCCCACCCCCACCACACCCACCCCCACCCCCACCCAACCCCCACCCACCCCCCCGGCCTCCTCCCCTCTTCCCTGAGTCCCCGAGTGGCAGACCCCCCCATCCCCCACCCCACCACCCCCCCCGCCCCCCTCCACCCTATTCCCTGAGTCCCCGAGTGGCAGACCCCCCTCCCCCCCCCCCCCCCCCCACCACCCCCCCCAACCCCCCCCATCCACCCCCCACACCACACCAGCCACCCCCCACCCTTCCCTGAGTCCCCGAAGGCGAGACCCCCCTCCACCTCCCTGTCCCAGCTCCCCAGGTCCCCCTCCCCCTCCCTCCCCAGTCTGCCACTTGGGGAAGCCCAATTTGTTAGCTGCAAAGGACTGCCACTGTTTCTTTTTTGGGCCAAGCGTAGCAGCTTCTAGGAAGCTCCCTTTCCCTCTTCTTGAGCCAAACCTGAAGCTAGCTAGTGCGTCTGAAAGCTGATATTACAAGTATTTCAATGCAGCTTAAATCGTTGGATTTGACCCAGTGGCTGGCAATTGCATCTGGCTGAAAGCTGCCATGAATAGCCCAACAATGAGGACTCCAGGTATCTGACTTTGGCTTGAGCCGAGCCCTTGCTAAGGATCAGACCAGCCTTTGCACTGGAGCTATGGACACAGTGTCGCATATGTATGGAATGGCTATGTTACATAATATTAGTGAATACATCATATTATGTAATATTAGTCGGACAAGCCGTCTCACCAGAATTTCGAATTTATTTGAAAAACTAATATTATTGTGACACTATAATAATATTAGTTAATATTAGTTTTTCAAACACTTATATTAGTTGCCGTTCCCTACACATATGGCACCAGAGCTCTTGCGAGCTGGAAAGTTGCCGCCGGCTGCTGATGTCTACGCAGTGAAACTACGAGGACTGCCCATCATGTCAGCATTCAAAAGCAGTAGCTAGCTTCATATTTGGCTCAAGGATAGAGAAAGGAAGCGGCCTAGAAGCTGCTCCTGTCATGTCAGCATTCAAAAGCACTAGCTAGCCTCATATTTGGCTCAAGGAAAGGAAGCCGCCTAGAAGCTGCTCCTGTCATGTCACCATTCAAAAACACTAGCTAGCCTCATATTTGGCTCAAGGAAAGGAAGCTGCCTAGAAGCTGCTCCCAGCATGTCAGCATTCAAAAGCACTAGATAGCCTCATATTTGGGTCAAGGAAAGGAAGCTGCCTAGAAGCTGCTCCATGTCTTGTCAGCATTCAAAAGCAGTAGCTAGCTTCATATTTGGCTCAAAGATAGAGAAAGGAAGCGGCCTCGAAGCTGCTCCTGTCATGTCAGCATTCAGATGCACTAGCTAGCCTCATATTTGGCTGAAAGATAGAAAACAGAAGCTGCCTAGAAGCTGCTCTGTGTAGTCCCCCCCTCCAAGCATTTAGTTTTCTGTGTAGTGTTGTTTTTAGTTTTGATTGAATTGTTTCATGCTGTGTTGTTTTGGTTTGTTGTATTTTGTTTATATATTTTTTAAAATTGTTTCGTGCAGTTTTGTTTTGGTTGGTTGTATTTAGTTTTGCATGCATAAGGAAATACCGTTTTATGTGTGCGCATCGCAAATTGAGTGACTCGGTTTGTGTATGAACTTATGTGTATGGATGTGTGTGTAGATAGAGAATTAGGTCCACAATATGCTTTACTGGGTGTTCTGGACCCAAACCTCAATATAGTACTTGAGGTAATGTTGCTGTCTAAGACAGAGAGCAGCCTTAAAGGCAGGAGCCATGTAACCAAGCTCAAATTCAAGTTCAGATTGTTGCGATAGGATTGGCTGGTAGCAAGCGAGGGGAGCTGCTTAGAAGCTGCTGCCCATAGCGGAAGAGGAAAGCTGAGTCCCCCACCTGCCCCATAGATTTTATTTTCAGCTACGAGCAGGAGCTTCTGGGTAGCTCCCCAGACTCTCTCTTCATCCAAACCTTCAATAACTTATCGCCCCTGGAAGATGATATCGCCATAATTCCGGTGCTCTAGTCATCTTTGGGTTTAGCCCAGTGGCAGTCTAAGGGAGCTGCCTAGAAGCTGCTGCTGCTGCTGCTGCTGCTGCTGCTGCTGCTAGCCGGGAAAAGGGAAGTGACCTGCCCTCCTAGTGTGCTCCACCACCACTAGCATAAACGAACACAAACAATGCACTCTGTTATTCAGTTACATAGTCATAAATATACCTGGGATGATTGTTGACCCCAAACTATGAATGTTGTTGAATGGGTGGGGGGAAGCTAGTCCCCACTTACGTTAGTCCCCACTTACCTAAACCCTAAACCCACCGATACCCTAAACCCTAGAACCACCTAAACCCTAATTTGAATAAAAACCTGTACCATTAAACCCTGAAACTTAATCTCCCTAAAGCCCCTAAACTTCAGTGGGGGCTAACGTACATGGGTGATAACTTCCCCCCATCTGTTAAACGCAGGTCTACCGCCAGGCGCCTCTGTTCTCAGGGGCCTCAAAAAGAAGAAATTCCGGTTTTGGATAGATTACCAGGTTAGTCACCCATGCACCGCTTTTCTGCTGGTCATAGCAGCTTCCAGGTGGTGCCATCCGCTGCCTTTCTTTTCAGCTTTGGGCAGTAGCTACTAAGCAGCTCCTCTAGCTGGCTGTCCAGCTCAGCATAAAGCTACTAAGCAGCTCCTCTAGTTGTCCAGCCAGCTTTGGGCAGTAGCTACTAAGCAGCTCCTCTAGTTTTCCAGCCAGCTTTGGGCAGTAGCTACTAAGCAGCTCCTCTAGTTGTCCAGCCAGCTTTGGGCAGTAGCTACTAAGCAGCTCCTCTAGCTGTCCAGCCAGCTTTGGGCAGTAGCTACTAAGCAGCTCCTCTAGCTGGCTGTCCAGTTCAGCATAAAGCTACTAAGCAGCTCCTTTAGCTGTCCTGCCAAGCATAAAGCAACCTAATATCATATGCGGCATCCCGTTTCGACGAATGGTTCAATGGCCAATCATTTCGCAGGACTGAAGAAGGTATTGGCTAGAATCCTTACGGGTGCGCTTTAGTGTTTGCGGTCGCTGTCAACCGCCATGGTAGCACTGTCCAGGTAAAGTAGCAGCTTTTTCTCTACCGCCGTAAGACAAGGCTCCCTTAATACCACGTCTTACCAGGTGCTGTCATTACTTTTATCTGTACCGTATATACATATATACTATATATATATATATATATATATATATATATATATATATATATACTAGTACGGTAGCCCGTGTGGCCGGTGGCCACACCAACACTCACCCCGCACTCTCAGACGCACACCTCTTCTCTCTACCTTTTCCCCTTCTACTTAAGCTGTGGCCTACCCCCTGTCATACACGTATTCCATCATCCCCCCCCCCCCCCCCCCCCCCCCCCACCCACCCACCCACCCACACATACAAACCCACAGCATCCTCCACTTCCCCCGGCCTCTTCCTACCCAATCCACACACACTCTCTTCTCTCACCTCCGCCCCAAAAGCCCTCCCTTCCCACAACCACCAACACGCACACACACTCTCCTCCTCCCTACCTCATACCCTTCACTCCGGCTGCGGGATTTAATCTTGCAGAAAGAGGGGAAAGTGCAGGCCAACAACTTGGGAACGCTCACATCCCGATCGCCCCGAGAACACCGGACCAGTGCAATTCCAAAGCTACAAGCTTGCAGTTTCATCTTATCGTGCAGTGCTCCAGTTGATACTCGGTCAACTCTTGGAACAGCACAAATCGTATGTCACGATATTCGATACAAAGAAAAGAGCTTTCAGATAAGGGATGAGAGGTGCAAGCGCGAGAGTGTGAAGAGGGACGGAATGGCCGTGTCGATCTGAACAAAGTCGAATTAATCGCAACAACCAGCCAACAATGACGAAGGCGATGCGATGGCATGGCAAAAGTGCGCATGCCTGAGATGAACGGTGGCAACGCTCGCAGGCGGAGAAAAAAGCACGACGATCTGAAGGTCTGGCTTGATTATGAGTCTGGCGTAACTCCTGAGGTTGGAAAGCAAAGTCTTCACGCCTGGCTTGGTTAAGAGCAGCTTAGCAGCTTCGCGTTCATCCTGAGGCATGGGATCGCGTTGTTCACGTCCGGCTTGATTATGAGCCTGGCGTAACTCCTGGGGTCGGGCAGCGTGGGCATCACGTCGACTCTTGTTGGCTCTTCCCGGCTCTGTCCAGTTCTTCCTTGCTCATGCAAGCTCGCTTTGAGCGCTGGCTGGCGGTGTTGCGGGCCCTCCTGTCCATTAGGACCGTTGGCATGCATCATGGTCGCATGCCCCGTGAAGAGCAATGAACTGAAACGATTATTCTCAGCGCCATACAAAGCGAGGGTCACCAGATGACCTCCGAGGAGAGGATCTTCTGGATCTAAATTGCTTGCAGTCATAGTAGGGAGGCAAAGCAAATGTGGCGATGAAATGAGCGCGCGCGCTTAGCTTTGCGCATCAGCAGTTTCGGTATTGAAATTTTGCTGGCCGTGGGTGTTGCGAGTTGGGTTTGACGGAAAGTCGGTTGCAAGTCGGTTACACTTCGCACGCCCAGTGGCACGTGGGTACGCGATGATGACACCACCACGACCACGACCACGACCACGACCATAATTTCTTTATATATATATATACTAGTACGGTAGCCCGTGTGGCCGGTGGCCACATCTACTCTCACGAAGACCCCCCCCCCCCCCCCCCCCCCCCCCCCCCCCCCAAACCACAATCATAGTACGGTGCCCGTTTTGACCTTTAGCCACACCTATATGGGTCTGGTTACATAATGGTTTACACTTGAAGCCCCCCCCCCATTCACACACCACCACCACCAAACCATTATCCGCCCCCTCCCCCCCTTCCCTCCCGTTGGCCACACCTGTTTTGGGCTTGGTTGCAAAACGGTTTTCTCTGCAGTGCATGCAACTTCAAACATTGACGGACGCATATCCCTTGCGATGGTCTCCCTTGTGCACCCACAAGCACACAAACACCACCGTACTCCCCCCCCCACCCCCCCCCCCCCCCAGTTATCTCCACCCCCACCCCCACCCAACCCATGTACCCCCGCCCACAAACATACTCCCTTACTCTTCCTGACATATTTCCTGACTCCATCCCTTCCCCCACCCCAGCCATCCCACCAGCCCCCACCCTCCCCACTCTCATCCCTCCCCTCCCTCCTTCACGCACACACCAGCACACACATACTCCATATCTGCCTCCCCCCACTTCAGCTGTGGGCTTTGCCATAGCTGAAAGGCAAACGGGACGAAGAGCATCGACAACGTTTGCACATCATCCGACTCCGCTAAAAGCATCGGACCTGCTTCCCTGCCACCTCAGCTGTGATCGATAGTCGACCCCACTGAAAAAGCTGAACCTGCGCAATCGCAACCTTTACATAACTAAAGCTTCTTCTTAGCGAGCATGTATTCAGTTCGGCCGAAGAACAATCCTGTTCACCGCAACTGCTCCCGAAGTCAACTCGATCTGAGACTTGGAAACATCGCTAGGTTCATCCATTCAACTTTGCCGCGTGCTCGCTACAGCACAATGCACAGCGACAACATGTTTCTTGATGCAGTGGGAAGAAGTTGCAGTCAAGTTGCTGATTTGAGATGTTCGGTCAAGTTAGGGCGAGAATGATCAGCGAGATTTTTCATTCGGTCAACTTTGACGCGTACTTGCTATGGCACAATGCGGAACGACATGTTTCTCGATGCAGTGGGAAGAATTTGCAGTCAAGTTTGTGACATGGGATGGATGGGATTCGGACATTTCTGACAGGTCGGCTGACTCACCAAGTCACCTCCCTTAGTGCGCAGCGACTGGTCTCTTGACGCAAGGGAAAGGTTTTGCAGAGATGCAGGGGGAAAAGCTTGTAGGAAGACGAACTGTAGCGCTACCGAAATCAGGTGGATGAACTCAGGCGGGAAAAGGAGAAATCGGGCGGGATGCGCAACAGGTAGAATACGCAGGAGGGTTAAGGTTGCATAAGGCAGAATTCGCAGGAGGCCAATCAGGCAGAAGTTGAAGCTGGAGGGATTAAAAGCGTGAATTGGCTGAGCAGGAATTGGCTGAGCAGGAATTGGCTGGGCGGGAATTGGCTGGGCGGGAAGTCGGTTAAGTCGGTTATGCGATGACACCACCACGACCACGACCGCGACCACGACCACTACCGCGACCACGACAGCCATGATTTCTATATATATATATATATATATATGTGTGTGTAACAGTAAAAATACCTTGAAAGAGGCCGAGAACTTTCCTCCGTGCTGTTGCACAGTAGTCCAAGCTCAGGCGCATTAGCGGTCTGTGAAAGCAAATTTCACAGTGTCCACTCCCCAGTGCAACCCAGGCGCCCCACCAGGCGCTATCATTACTTGCAAGTGCGACCCCAGCCAACCCAAGTTCTATTTGTAGCGTCGCATGCGATGCTACAAATTGGCAGAGTGATCGCAACGGAGCGACAGGTGGCAACGGAAGCGAGTTAATTACGAGACCGTTGGCTGACGTGTCAGGCTTCATCGCGGTCAGACGGATGGTCGATTGGTTAGGTCGGTTGGTCGGACGGACAAATGGGTAAACATGGGGGCTCCCGCCCCCTTGAAGAGCGTAAAGCAAACTAATACCATTTCAATATTTTCAACATAACTGAAACACAAAAGCACTCGTTTATTTCAAATATGAAACATCCTCAAAGGCACAGGCAAAGGCAAAAGCAAAGGCAAGTGCAAAGGCACAGGCACAGGCAGAGGCAGAGGCAAAGGCACAAGCAAAAGCAAAGTCAAAGGCATAGGGGAGGAGGTTATTCTACAATGAAATGGTATTAGGAGGGGCTACAGCCGCTCTTCAAGATACTAGTTAAGCGCGGACCCGGCCATAGCTTTTCTTTTCAGCTACGAGCAGCAGCTTGTAGCCAGCTCCCTGAGCAAGCCACTGTTCCAAGCCCCAAGATGGCAACAATACAGGAAAACTAGTTGCGTTAGCTTCAAGATCCACTAGGTTGCATCAGGTTTGGCTGACTAGAAATTGCTTGTCGTAGCTGAAAAATAAAGCTATGCACCCAGCCCCCCCGTAGGTACACATGGGAGCTTGTAATCGATTGATTGTAATTGTGATTGTGATTGTAATTGTAATCTTTCTAGTAGGGATACAATACGTGGGTCTAGCCCAGTAACAGGGATCTGCCAAGAAGCTGCTAAGAATAATTGTCACACGGTTCTTTACGCCAGGTTTAGCGTCAAACCGTCTGCACATTACAGCCAACAATTGCCGTCCTTGCGAGAGCCACAGAAACCAGGGATTTCTAGGGCACATGTCAGAGTGCAGGTTTTCGAACCGGGAACTCCTCCGGTTGTGGTGACCATTCTAACCCGTACACCACTCAGGACAACAAGATGCTGCTAAGAAAAGCCCTGCCGCCATCTGTCTGGCGTATTTCTAATCCGATTTCTCAAAGTCCTAGAACCTAGTAGGCTAGCTACTTTTCAAAATCATACTTATGCTTGTGTGTTTTTGTGTTTTCGTGTGTTGGTGTATTTGTGTTTTGTGTTTTTGTGTTGCTTAAACTGAGCAGCCCAGCAAATGAGACATTTTGTTCTGTTTTTTTATGTATTTTGTGTATTTGTGTATTTGTGTTTTGTGTTTTTGTGTTGCATACGTTGAGCAGCCCAGCAAATGAGACACGTTGTTCTGTGTTATTGTGTTTTTTGTGAATTCGTTTTTGTGTTTTTGTGTTGCATACATTGAGCAGCCCAGCAAATGAGACACCTTGTTCTGTGTTGCAGATACCAACAGTCCACCATCAGATTGTGTTTGTGCACTTCACAATCCTAAGAACAGTCCACCATCAGATTGTGTTTGTGCACTTCACAATCCTAAGAACAGTCCACCATCAGATTGTGTTTGTGCACTTCACAATCCTAAGAACTACACAGGCAAGCTACTTGTCAGAATCAGACACCTCGTTCAGTGTTCCAGGCAATGAGCAGCCCAGCATCACTTTATGTTCTTACCCTTGCAATCACATCGACTACCCAGGCAAGCTACTTATCAGAGTCAGACACCTTGTTCTGTGTTGCAGACATTGATCAGCCCAGCATCAGTGCATATTCTTACCCTGCAATCATATCGACTATACAGTCAAGCTACTTATCAGAGTCAGACACCTTGTTCTGTGTTGCAGACATTGATCAGCCCAGCATCAGTGCATATTCTTACCCTTGCAATCATATCGACTATACAGTCAAGCTACTTATCAGAGTCAGACACCTTGTTCTGTGTTGCAGACATTGATCAGCCCAGCATCAGTGCATATTCTTACCCTTGCAATCATATCGACTACACAGGCAAGCTACTTATCAGAGTCAGACACCTTGTTCTGTGTTGCAGACATTGATCAGCCCAGCATCAGTGCATATTCTTACCCCTGCAATCATACCGACTACACAGGCAAGCTACTCGTCAAAATCAAAATCAAAATCAGGCATCTGCTTCTGCTTCTGTGTTTTTGTGTTTCTTTGTTTCTGTGTTGCGTACAATGAGCAGCCCAGCATCAGTTTATATTCTTATCCCTGCAATCCAATTGACTAAATAGGTAGTTTGCTTGTCATCACGAGACATATTGTTCTACGTGTGTTGCAGATACTTAGCAGCCCGGCATCGGCACACCTGCTGGAGAAAGCGTTGAAGGCTGTTGGTGGAATCATTGTAAGTTTCTTGTACTGTTGGGTTGGCGTGACTGTTGACATGACGCTGCTGACATACAACGGTGGAACATGAACTTTGGTTGACTGGTGGAAGACGCTGGCGGACAACAACTGTTGACATATCTGCTGACCTACATCCAACTGTTGCATACAGTTTGTGGTGTTACGTTGACATGACTCTGCTGACTACACTGTTGACATGATTCTGCTGACATACACCTTGACATGACAGGTTGGTTGCCTTTTTGACATGACTCTGAGGGACAGACAACTGGGGACATGATTCTCTGACATACCTGTTGACATGACAGTTTTGGTTGACTATTGACCTCCTGCTGACATACAACTGTTGACTGATTCTGCTGACATACAACGGTTTACAAATGACAGTTGTGGTGTACTGTGAACTACTCTGCGGGAAAGACAAACTGGGGACATGATTTTCTGCTGACATACAACTGTTTTGGACATGACAGTTTTGGTGGACTAATGACATGACTCTGCTGACCTACAACTGTTGACAGTGCATTCGGCGGACATACACTGTGGACATGGACAGTTTTTGGTGTTCACTGTTTTTGTTTTTTCTTTTGACATTAAGCCGGCTGACAGACACGTTTGACATGATTCTGCTGACATACACTTTGACATGACAGTTTGGGTGTACGTTGACATGACTCAGCGACATACAACTGTTGACATTCGGTGACATACAACTGTTGGACATGACAGTTTAGTCGACTGTTGACCTATCTGCTGACATACTACAACTTTTGACATGCTTCTGCTGACATACAACTGTTTACATGAAATTTTTTGGTGTGACTGTTGTCATGACTTCTGTCTGAAAAAAGAAAAGATGAGAAGAAAAATTACAACTGTTACTGAGTCTGCTGACAGACAAACTGTTTGACAGTCAGTTTTGGTGTGACTGTTTACAATGACTCGGCGGATAGAAACGGTTGAGTGATTCTGCAGATCTACAACGTACATGACATTGTTTGACCGTTGACAGGCTCTGCTGGACAGACACTGTTGACCATGATTGCTGCTGACATACACTGTTGACATTACGTTTTGGTGTGCTGGGTGACATGACTCTGCTTACATCCCAACTGTTTTACATGATGCTGCTGACATACACGGTTGACAGACAGTTTTTGTGTGACTGGATGACATGACTCGCGGACTACAACTGTTGACATATTTCTGCTGACATACAACTGCTGACTACATTTTTGGGGTACTATTGACATGACTCGGCTGACATACACGTGTGGACATGGAAGGCTGCCTGACAGAACACTGTTGCATACAGGGGTGGGACTGTTGACATACTCTGCTGGACATACAACTGTGACATATTCGCTTGGATCGTACAATTTGTGGACATGACAGTTTTGGTGTACTATTGACTGACTCGCTGACCTACAACTTTTGAACATGATGCTGCTGACATACAACGGTTGACATACAGTTTTGGGTGACTGGGTTGACATTACGCGCGGACATAAACTTTGACATGATTCTGCTGACATACAACTGTTGACATACAGTTTTGGTGTGACGGTTGACATGACTCTAGCTGACATACAACTGTTACATGATGCTGCTGACATACACTGTTGACATGAACAGTTGTGTGTGACTGTTGACATGACTCCTGCTGACAGACCGAATTGAACAGAGCTGCTGAGATACAACTGTTGACATGACATTGAGATTGATCTGTTGACATGACTCTGCTGACAATACACGGTTTGACATGTTCGCTGCCTACAACTGTTGACATTCACTTTGGGTGTACTGTGGACAGGACTCTGCTGACATACACTGTTTTGACATGATTCTGCAGGATATACAACTGTTTGACATTACAGTGTTGGGTGTGGATATTGACAGGACTCTGCTTACATACAACTTTTGACATATTTCTGCTGACATCACTGTTTACAGGACAGTTTTGTGTGTGACTGTTGACAGGACTCTTCTGACATACAACTGGTACATGATTCTGCGGACAGACAACTGTTTGACATGACAGTTTTGTGTGACTGGGAACAATGAACTGCTGACATACAATGTTGACATGATTCTGCTGAACATCAACTGTTGACATGACAGTTTTGGTGTGACTGTTGCCATGACCTGCTGACATACACACTGTTGACAGGATCTGCTTGACAGACAACTGTTGAATGACAGTTTTTTTGTGACTTTTACAGACTCGCTGCACGGGACATAACAACTGTTGACATGATTCTGCTGACATACAACTGTTGACATGACAGTTTTGGTGTGACTGTTGACATGACTCTGCTGACATACAACTGTTGACATGATTCTGCTGACATACAACTGTTGACATGATTCTGCTGGTGTGACTATTGACAGGACTCTGCTGACATACAACTGTTGACATGATTCTGCTGACATACAACTGTTGACATGACTGTTTTGGTGTGACTGTTGACATGACTCGCTTGACTACAACGTTGACAGATCTGCTGACATCCAACTGTTGACATGACTAGTTTTGGTGAACGTTGACATGACTCTGCTGACAGACACTGTTGACATATTCTGCTGACATACACTGTTTACATACGGTGTAGGGGGGTGAACGGGGTGACATGACTCTGCTGACATACAACTGTTGACTGATTCTGCTGTGACACATACAACTGTTTGACTGACAGTTTTGTTGGGTGTGACTGTTGAAAGGACTCTGCTGACATACCTGTTGACCTGATTCGGCTGCATACAACTGTGAATGACAGGGTTGGTGTGACTTTTGAAATGACTCTGCGACGACAACGGGGGACCATGATTCTGCTGACATACAACTATTGACATAGATTCTGCTTGACATAAACTGTGACATGACAGTTGTGTGGACTGTTGACATGACTCTCTGCTGACCATACCACTGTTACTATTCGGCGGACTACAACTTTGACATGCTCTGCTTGGGTGACTGTGACATTAGGCTGCGGGGTGTGACGGTTGGACATACCCGTTTACCTGATGGCTGCGGTGTGACTGTTGACATGACCCGATTGACAAGATGCGCTGGTTTACTGTTGACATGACCCTGTAGACCTGAGACTGCTGGTGTACTTTTCATGATCTTCTGGTGGGACGGGGGAAATAGGCTGCGGGGTGACTGTTGAGACATGTATGCTGCTTGGTCCGATTGTTGCCGCTGATGCGCGTGTGACAGTTGATATGACCCGTTGACTTGATACGGCTGGTGTGACTGTTGACCTGCTGTCGGCTGGTGTGACTTGTGACTTGCTTCTGTTTGTCTCTGGGAAAAGGGACTGCTGTGTGACTGTGACATGATGCTGCTGGTGTGACTGTTTGACATGATGCTGGCTGTGTGACTGTTGACCATGATGCTTCGGGGTGACTGTTGACATGATGATGCTGGTGGACAGGTTGACATGATGCTGCTGTGGACTGGGGGGAAATGATACGGCTGGTGTACTGTTACATGCTGCTGCTGGTGTGACTGTTTACATGATGCTGCTGGGTGTGACCTGTGACTTGATGCTACTGGTGTGTACTGGGGTACAGGAGTCGCGCTGGTGTGGACTGTTGACCTGATCTGCTGTGTGACGGGAGACATGAGCTACGGTGTGACTGTTGACATGATGCTCTTTGTTACAATGACATGATACTGCTGTCTTGACTGTTGACATGATGCTGGGCTGGTGTGACTGTTGACAGGAATACTCGGCTGGTGTGACTGTTAGACAATAACGCTGCGGGACAGAAACTGGTGACATAGTGTTGTGTACTGGTTGACATGATCTGCTGGGGATGTTGACATGTTACTGCTAGTGTGACTGTTGACATGCTGATGCTGGTGTTACTGTTGACATGATGCTGCTGGTGTGACTGTTGACATGATACTGCTGGTGTGACTGTTGACATGACACTGTCGATGTGACTGTCAACATGACACTATCGATGTGACTGTTGACATGACACTGGCGGTGTGCCTGTTGACATGATGCTGCTGGTGTGACTGATGACATGACACTGTAGATGTCACTGTTGACATGACCCTGTTGATATGATGCTGCTTGTGTGACTGTTAACATGATGCTGCTGGTGTGACTGTTGACATGATGCTGCTGGTGTGACGGTTGACATACCCTATTGAAATGATACCGGCTGGTGTGACTGTTGACATGCTGCCACAGGTGTGACTGTTGACATGATGCTTCTGGGGGTGAACTGTTAACCCCCGCTGCTGCTGGTGTCATTGTTGACATGACCCTGTTGACATGATACTGCTGGTGTGACTGTTGACTTGCTGCTGCTGGTGTGACTGTTGACATCACACTGTCGATGTGATTGTTGACATGATCTGCTGGTGTGACCGGTTGAACATGATACAGATGTGGTGACCTATTGACATGCTGCTGGCGTGTGACTGTTGACATGGATGCTACTTAGGTGGGACGAGGGACAGCTCCGCCTGGTCTGACTGTTGACGATGATACTTCTGGTGTTGACTTTGACATGATCTGCTGGGGTACTGTTACTATGCTGCTGCTGGTGTGACGGTTGACATAACAGCTGGTGGGGGGGGGGGGGGGGGGTACGTTGAATATGGAATGCTTCGAGGTGACCTGGTTGACATGATGCTGCTGGTGTGACTGTTGACATGACCCTGTTGACATGATGCTGCTGGTGTGACTGTTGACATGCTGCTGCTGGTGTGACTGTTGACATGATGCTGCTGGTGTGACTGTTGACATGATATTGCTGGTGTGACTATTGACATGATGCTGCTGGTGTGACTCTTGACATGATACTGCTGGTGTGACTGTTGACATGACCCTGTTGACATGATACTGCTGGTGTGACTGTTGACATGCTACTTCTGGTGTGACTGTTGACATGACGCGGCTGACATAAAACTGTTGACATGACTGTTGGTGTGACTGTTGACATGATTCTGCTGACATACAACTGTTGACATGATTCCGCTAACATACAACTATTGACATGACAGTTTTAGTGTGACTGTTGACATGACTCTGCTGACATACAACTGTTGACATGACAGTTTTGGTGTGAGACGGTTGACAGCTACTCCGGACAGAAAACTGTTCACATGATTCTGCTGACATACACCTGTTGACATGACAGGGGGGTGGGACTGTTGAATGACTCGCTGACATACAACTTGTTGCCATGATTCTGTTGACATCCACTTGTTGCATGACAGTTTTAGTGTGACTGTTGACATGACTCTGCTGACATACAACTGTTTCCATATTCTGCTGACATACCACTGTTTGACATGACATTTTTGGTGTTGACGTTTACATGACTCTGCGGAAAGAAACGGTGACATATTCTTGCTGACATACAACTTTTTACCATGATTCTGCTTACCTACACTGTTGACAGTTCAGTTTTGGTGTGACTGTTACATGACCTCTGCTGACATACAAGTGACAGGATTAACTTAACTGACATACACGGTTGACATGATCTGTTTGCCGGGTGGACTCTTTACATGACTCTGCTGACAGAAACGGTGTGGACATGATCTGCTGACATACAACTGTTGACATGACAGTTTTGGTGTGACTGTTTGACTGACTCTTCTGCCTCAACTGTTGACATGATTCTGCTGACATACAACTGTTGACATGACCGTTTTGGTGTGACCTGTGTGACAAGGACTCTTCTGACATCAACTGGTGGACATGAGGCGATACAGACACGGTTGACAATGACAGTTTTGGTGTGACTGTTGACATACTCTGTGACATACAACTGTTTGACATGATCTGCTGACATACAACTGTTGACATGACAGTTTTGGTGGACTGTGACAGGACTTCGATGAGGACATACAGAACTTGACAGATGCTGCTGACATACAACTGGTTCCATGACAGTTTGTGTGACTGGTGGACATGACTCTGCTGACATACAAACATGTTACAGGATTCTCTGACAAACAACTTTGACCATGATGCTTGCTGACATACAACTTTTTACAATGACATTTTGGTGTCCTGTACAGGACGCGCTGAATACAACTGTTGACATGATTCTGCTGACATACAACTTTTGACATGATTCTCTGTTTGACTTTTGCGATATGCTGCTGGGTGAAGTTGACATGACCGGTTTTGACCTGATCGGAGGTTGTGACTTTTGACATGACCTATTGACAGATGCTTCTTTTGTGACTGTGACATACCCTGTGACCAGGATAGGGGAGGGGTGTGACGGTTTCCATGATGCCGCTGGTTGACTGTTGAAATGATGCTGCTGTGTGACTGTGACAGATTGCTGCTGGTCTGATTTGTGACATATGCTGCTGTGTGACTGTGGATTGACCGTTGACTGATACTGCTGGCGTGACTGGTTGACATGCTCGCTGGTGTGCTGTTGACATATGCTTCTTTGTGTCTGTTGACATGATGCTTGCTGTGTGACTGTTGACATGATTCTGCTGGTGTTAACTTTGACGAGGATTGCTGCTGTGTGACTGTTGACATTAGCTGCTGGTGTGACTTTTGACATATGCTGCTGGTGTGACGGGTGACATGATGCTGCTGGTGTGACTGTTGACAGATGCCGCTGGTGTGACTTTGACATGATGCGACAAGTGTCGTGACGTTGACATGAATGCGGCATGGTGTGACAATTGACATGATACTGCTGGTCTGACTGTTGACATGATGCTGCTGGTGTGACTGTTGACATGATACTGCTGGTGTGACTGTTGACATGACGCTGCTGACATAAAACTGTTGACATGAGTGTTGGTGTGACTGTTGACATGATTCTGCTGGTGTGATTGTTGACATGTTACTGCTAGTGTGACTGTTGAACAGACATGCTGATTCCGGTGTTTACTGTGAAAGATGCGTGGCTGGTGTACGGTTCATGATACTACTGCTGTTGTGACTGGTGACATGACACTGTGCGATTTGACTGTCACAGTGACACTATCTGATGTGACTGTGACATATGAACACTGCGGTGTGCCTTTGAAATGATGCGCTGGGGTGACTGTTGACATACACCTGTAGCGTCATGTTGACTTGATCATGTTGATAGGATGCTGCTTGTTTGACTGGTGACATGATGCTGCTGGTGTACTGTTGACATATGCTGCGGTGTGACTGTTTGACATGAACCCTATTTACTGAGACTGCTGGTGTGACTGTGACATTCTGCCAAACAGGTTGACTGTTTAATATGCTGCCTGGTGTGACGTTTACAGGCGCTGCTGGTTGTCATTGTTGACATGACCCCGTTGACATGTATTCTGCTTGTGTGGACTGTTTGACTTTCTGCTGCGTGGGACCTTGGTACATCACACTGGTCATGGGATTGGTTGACATATGCTGCTGGTTTGACTGTTGACATGATACAGCGGGTGTACTATTGACATATCTGCTGGCGGTGTGACTGTTGACTATGATTCTAACTAGGCGTTGACTATTGACAAATGCTCCCTCTGGTCTGACACATGATTCTGTCTCTGGTGTGACTGTTGACATGATGCTTGCTGGTGTGAACTGTTGACATGATGCTGCTGGTGTGACGTTGACATGTGCTGCTGGTGTGACGTTGACAGATGCTGCCTGGTGTGACTGTTGACCCAATGATGCTGCTGGTGTGACTGACTGTTGACATGATGCTGCTGGTGGTGAACTGTTTGAACACATGATGCTACAGGGTGACTGTTGACATGATGCCTGCTGGTGTGACATTGACATGATACTGCGGGTCTGACTGTGCTGACATGATGCTTCGCTACGTGGTGTGACTGTGACATGATACTGCTTGTGTGACGTTGACATGACGCTGCTGTCACATAAACACATGTTGACATACTGTTGGTGTGCTGTTGACAGTGTCTGCTGGTGTGATTGTTTGACATTTACTGCTAGTGTGACTGTTTGAACATGCTGAATGCTGGGTACTTTTACATGAGGCCTGCTGGTGCGACTGTCTTACATGATACTGCTGGTGTGAACCTGTTGACAATGACACGTCGAATGTGACCTGTCCACAGACCTATCGATGTGACTGATTAGTACATGCCACTAGGCGAGCATGTGCCTGTTGCATGATGCTGCTGGGGTGTGACATGGGTCTGACATGACACTGTAGATGTCACTGTTGACATGACCCTGTTGATATGATGCTGCTTGTGTGACTGTTGAACATGATGCTGCTGGTGTGACTGTTGACATGATGCTGCTGGTGTGACTGTTGACATGACCCTATTGACATGATACTGCTGGTGTGACTGTTGACATGCTGCCACAGGTGTGACTGTTGACATGATGCTGCTGGTGTGACTGTTGACCCGCTGCTGCTGGTGTCATTGTTGACATGACCCTGTTGACATGATACTGCTGGTGTGACTGTTGACTTGCTGCTGCTGGTGTGACTGTTGACATCACACTGTCGATGTGATTGTTGACATGATGCTGCTGGTGTGACTGTTGACATGATACAGCTGGTGTGACTATTGACTGCTGCTCGCAGTGATGACGTTGACAGAGCGACTGTATGGTGTGACATATGGACATTCTCCCGCTTCTCTCCCTGTACTGACTGTGACATGATCTGCTGGTGTGACTGTTGACATGATGCTGCTGGTGTGACTGTTAGACATAGTCAGCCTGCGCATGTCTGATGTGACATGATCACCAGCTGGTGTGACTGTTGACTATAGATGCTTCTAGGGGACTGTTACATGAAGTGCCATATGCTGGTGACTGTTGACATGACGCCCTGTTGACATGATTCTGCTGGTTGACATGTTTACTATGCTTATGCTGCATGTGTCCTGTGACACGTGATACTGCTGGGTGTGACTGTTGTCACAGTGATGCTGGGCTGGTGTGAGCGGGGTTATCCCTGCACGATATGCTACGCTAGCATGGTGTGACTCTTGACATTATACTGACTAAAACTCGATGCTGTGACTGTGATCTCACCCTATCAAAGATTGACAACTGAATATCTCCAAGGCTTGACTAGTGATCTA
>JACBWV010000552.1:11288684-11371184 GCA_013435795.1 Chlamydomonas sp. ICE-L
CGCACCAAACCCACATCTCCCATAGGACTACCCCCGTGAATGATCTGGCCTTACTTGCCCGTAAAACCTATACCCATACCACACACACAACACCCATTTTCAATTAGGTTGGCATTTATTTAGCCGGCCTTACTTAGTAACCTTCAATCCCACACCGCCAACAAACACCCCATTTCCCACACAAGATCCCCATACCCACACCAACCCTGCAACCCCACAACCAACAAACCAGCCCCCCAACAAAACCTTCTTATTGCTTGTGGAATGTAGGACATAATCTTCCCTAAGGAGGGCAATGCACGCGGGGGGAAAATGGAAAGGAAGCTTCTGAGGAACTTCGAGTTTTAGTGCACTCTGCGTCACGGATAGAGTTTGGTTTGAGGAAAATGATTTGGAGACATGCACACACGTTGCCTTCCTACTATCTTTTTGCTAGAAGTGGGTTATGGTGTTGCACAGTCTAACAGTTTTTGGGCGAAGGTGGTGCAAGCTTACTATGAATAGAGCCTAGTGACAATTGGGAGAATGCCCTTGGGGGAAACTGGCAATTATGATGTATAAGTTTACGAGCCGGCTCTCTTTGTCTTAGTAATTGTAACTGCAGGGGTGGAAGAAGGGTGGGGTACAAGTTAGGTAAGCTGGATTGATGGGTTACCCCCCCCCCCCCCCCCCCCCCCACTCCGCCAACACACACAAGCCACATCACACACCACAAATATACACACCCACACCGCCATCCAACCGGCTAAGGAGCGCGCTAAATCTCTTGTCTTGGTCACAAAAGGGTGGCAAAGGGCATTTTTGACTTCCTCTAAGAATTTAGGTTTTTACCAGGAGCCATAGTTTTGTTCCCTTTGTAAGTGGCAAGCCCGCAGCTTTTTCTAGGCAAGCTCCCTGGGCCTTTTCTATTTTTTCAACTACGAGCAGCAGGCTTCTAGGCAGCTCCCAGGGCTCCTTTGTCTTCCGGCAAGTAACATTCTCAATATGTCTGCTAGCATAGGAGGATCAGTGTTAGGAGACCAAATCTCCCTTGCTAACAACCAGTGCCCTACGTTTGAACTTGATCTTGGTTCAATGTGCCCTTAAGCAGAAGAAATTAAAAAAGAAGCTAAAAGGTTTAGGCTGCTCGCTTTGGTTTCTTTTAGGCTTAAGTGTCTTCCGCTTTGGTCCTTCGCACAGACACATATCAAAGTATTATAGCGTTGAGCATCACATGTAGAAGATCCGATCCCCCTGCCCCATACAAAGAGATAGTGCTACCTGGAACTTGTTGCATAAGAGTGCCTTTTTAGGCGATAATGGTTGCTCGCAACTCGTCTCTTCAGTAGTAACACCGAATATTATTTAGAGCCAAAGCATTGAAGACCAAATATAGGTGATCTGATCTCCCCTTGCATACAACTAGTCTATACCCTTTGAAACTTTGGATCTTGTTATATGTGCTTTAGACTTGTTAAGGCTGCTCGCTTGGCTTTCGGTGGAACCATAATACCGAAATCCTTATACAAGCATTTAGATTAAATGTAGGAGATCCGATATAATATTGCATACACTAGTGGCTTCCCAAATCTTCATCCTGGGGTTACATACAATGTTTTGCTTCGGGAGCCCGTTTAGGCTAACCCCCTCGCTCGAATAAGCATGTGTCCCTTCCAGCCCCTACTGAGCTGCTCGCCCGCCGTAGAAAATTAAGATACTCAATTTCCGTTATGGAAATAAAAGCAAACAAGCACGAGGCCGTAAAGGCATTGGAGCCTCTTTTAACAAAACCCCTGGCTAAGGATAATAACGAGACCTCGGTGTTAGCTGGCAAACGCTGTGGAAAGCCAAAAAAAAAGCCGCTGTGTCAGAAGGGACAATCATAACTAAGCCATAACTCCCAAACCACCATACAACGGGAAGATGTGGTGCTGAAAAACAAAAAAAAATGTGAAGACGAATAACAAACCGGGGTACAAGCTAAGAGTGTTGAAAAAATCCACCACCACGGGGGGCCCAAGGCCCCCCAACCCGCAACACGGATCTCACGATCAAGGTCAATACCTAGAAGGAGCAACCAAAAAAACGGAACCAAGGGGGACGCAGGAAAACTCTAGATCTCAACGCCAAAGCTATCCAATCCAACCAATCACAATGCACCTCCCACAGCTAACAAGGACGAACAAATCTATTGCTAGTCATCCATGGTGTCCGGGGGAGGAATGAGGGAAAGAAGCTTCATACTTTCGTGGGGAGGCTTTATCGCCGGAGGAATGGCCATCCCGCCCCCTATAAGTTTTTGCCTCAGATCTGAGAGTTACCGGGACGGATATAAAGGGCGGGTTTGTAGAATAAATATACCTGTGAGTGCGGAAGTAGCCTTTGATTCCAACGTGGCCGAATGGTGTACACCAAACCAACAGGATTTTTCCGATAGGTTATTTGGTTTCATTCCCCACAGTATCCTAATAATCCCTCAATTGTGTTTGCACTTTGTCCTGTAAACCCCATGGGACGCAACACATGAGAAAATATGTGACTTAGTTTTTTTCTCTCTATTGCCGCTTTTATCTAGCCCCCCGTTTTGGGCCCATCCAAAAGCATTTGATTTGTTTCCTTTGCTTCGTGTAGGCTTCGGGGGCCCTTAATTTAATATAATCTTTCTGCTGCTGCTTATTCTAGGACCACTAAACCACACCCCAAACCCTTAAAGTAGGCAGGTTTTTACAGGGAAGATCAAAGTAATATGCGGAACGACACACATAAATAAAAAAAAAGGTGTCCCATAAAACTTTTGGTTACAACAAATGGCCTCGCCTCTCTTCTCTATAAACTTTCTCAAAAATCTCTTAAAAACCCTACACCCTAAAACCCTAACCCCTAAACCCCACTTCCCTTTAACTCATGTGGCAAACTCGAATTTTGTTACATGAGGTACATACACACATGCAGAAGCCATCAAAAAAAAGGGCCCCAAGTAATGAGTCCCCTTTAGGGCCTTTTAAGCAAGTTTTTTAACAAACCTTTAAGGTTTTCAACCTTCAAAAGGTTTTAAGCTAATATCCCTTAGACATAAACGACCTAAAACCGCTAAACGGTTTTTTTTTTTATTTTTAATATTTATATACTTTTAAAACAAACTATACCTCCAAAGATTCAGAAACTTAGCTTAATAACCCTTAGTTTAACCCACTTCCTTTAAGTAAAACCAACCTCGCTCTTAGTTGCGTTTTAATTGGTAGGGACACCACATACACCACACCACAAACCCTCCGCCTCCCAGCCACACCCACAACCCACGCCCCTTCAACCACAACCACACCACACACCCACACACCAACACCAAACCACACCACCCACACCACAACCAAACTCACACCACACCACAACCACAACCCAACACCAACCACCACACCACACCACAACCTAACATACCACCCCAACACCACAACCCACCACCACACCCCCACAACCAACACCTCAACCAACAAACCACACCACCACATCCACACCAACAATTACCCATAGACCACACCCACAAAACACACACCCAACACAACACCACTCTCCACCTCCCAAACTCACATTTGCGACCACACCACACCACAAATTACTACAACCACAATCCAACCTCACAAACACTGCACAACCAACACACGCACCCAATCACATCCAAATCATCACCTAAACACACCCAAACAACCACCTCAACCCTACCACCCATGTCACATAAACCCACACATAAACTGGTGTTCATAATGGTAGGGGGTACATAAGCTGGTCATGATTTGTTACTACAAAATGCATGGTTTTATTGATTATGTATGACCATGGTGCGGGGTAGTAGCATGTTATGGTTTATGACCTACATTCCCGTGGTAACTTGGTAGTATGTTTTTGGTAGTATAAACATGTTGTGGCATAGCATGTATATTGTTAAAATGGTTCCCTCTCAATGTTGCCGCCATAGCATGGCAATAGCATGGTTTATAACCAACATGCAAGATTACAAAGGGTATATTGGTGTGGTTATGGCATGGTGTAGCATGGCATGTATGGTTTTAAAAAAACCTAACATGCATGTTTACCATGGTAGTAGGGTTGGCTATGGCATGGTGAGTATAGCAATGGGCATAGTATGGTGTATTTTCCAGCGGCATGATACAATGGTCTAATGGTGTGGTATTTTGCATGGTGTAGCATTAGCCCAATGGTCCATGGTTGTACCTACCTGCATAGTAATATTGGGTAATGGCTGGCATGGTGCCCATAGTAGCATGCAATGGCATGGTTTATATATATTATATCTGTAGCATTCATGCTTTTTAGGCCTCTGAAATGACCCCCCTGAGGTTCCCTGTCTCTTTGTTACATTAGAGGTTTGTCCTCTCCTCCATCTGTGCCTGCTGATCCCAGCACACCTCTGCCACCCAAACATTTTGGCTTTTCGTAGTTGGGAGGCACAATGGACCTACGATATCAGCATTTTCATCATTTCAGCGTCCATAATCCTTTCCCCTCAAAAGTTTTCAATGTTTGGTGTAGCTTATTCTGCCTATGGAGGACCTACTTCTACTCTTCCCCCTTTTTAACTCCACTACTTCTGAAACTCCCAAGCCTACCCTCCTCTCACCTTTCTTCGGCATTCCTGCCAATAGCAAACTTATTTCTCGACTCATTTTGCACCATGTCCCTGCCCGTGACTTCTAATTGTTTTTAGGTTTGGTTTGCTTAGGAGTGGTTTTTGAATGCAGCCGTTTGACCATAATTCAGATGCAACGGTGGCCCAGGGCCCGGTCTTAGACTATGTGGGTCAATCCTAAATCCTAAACAGCACGCCGGGGAACACGCCCAGCCCGAAACTCTACAAACTCATTGGCAAAACGGTGTCCGACCCGCAATCACACTGTCGGAAACTCGTAATACGATTTTGTATTAGGCAACAGCAGCGCTTTGGGTTCCCCCTGGGGGGGTCCCCGAATGCATTCGCATAAATGTGGGGGAATGAAGCCACATCCCAAGAGCTTGTTATGCTCTAACCGAAACAAATTCAATATAACCCTCTAGTTGGGTTACTATTTCCTGTGCATCAACTGCTGCAAATAAGTTCCCATCTAACAAGAACAGTCCCATGTCCCAGGCCGTTTTAATACTCCTTCAAAATTTTTTATTAACAACCCCTACAAAAATGTCCCATTTGTTTGTGTATAAATGAAAGCCTACAATACATCCATCGATTCAAATTCCCAACTAATCCAAATATATTGAATCAAATGAATTACATTGAAATGAATTAAGGCTTCAATTTAAGTCAAAACAACTCCACAATTTTTTGATTTATAATCAAATTAATTAACTCAATTTTAATTAATTAATCCATTATTAATTAATTATTAATTATTAATTAATTATAATTAATTCACTAAATTAATACATTTAAATGTAATTGATAATTAACTGAATGTAATTTCATTAATTAGTTAATTAAATCCGGATTAATTTAATAACTTATAATTAAATCAAACAATTTAACAATTTGATTAATCCATTTTAATCTTATTATTCATCATTAATACATTTATTTATTTAATTAAACACTTATATCACCATAATACAATTAATATAAAACAATTAAAATTTTTTAATTAATTACAGATTATTTAAAAAACCTTTTCATTTCGGTTTTTCGGGTACGGCGGCCTCCAGGCGGCCCTTTTATATTTTGATTTGAGGGAATTAGCCTGTCAAACACCTGTGTGTGTGTGGTGGTCCGTCTCCGGTCGTCCCGTCGTTTGCCCGTCCAACAAACAAACTAACGTCAAACAGTTCTCCACAAACACTTTTTTGTTTTTTTTTTTTCCCTTTGTTCTAGACTTTTTTTCAGGTTTTTCACCACTTCAAAAATCACAAAAAAAAAAAAAAACAACTCAATCACAAAAAAAACAACAAAAAAAAAAAAACAAACATTACACAACATAATAACAAATTATAAAGAACTTAGTGATAACGACATATTTCCTATTCCTCACCGAAATAAAAACCACCATAATGAGCAATATCGATTTATTCAAGAAAAGGAGCTAAGGTTTTGTTGCTTTTTTTTTTTTGTTTTGTGTTTTTTTTTTTTTTTTTTTTTTTTTGTGCTTTTTTTTTTTTGGTGCCAAAAGCGACAATTGAATTAAATTGAAATGGGTTAACATTTTGTTATCCAATTTCAAAATTCGTTTACCCATCCAATCCATGTGCGCCAAACATAAGGTTTTGGGAAAGGAATTGTCGTCAAAAAAAAAATCAAAAATAATCGAGAGGCGAACATGCAATGCAAGCATACAATGGCCAGAAACATTTCCCCTAGGAGGAGGGGGGCACTTGAGCTATTTTTAGCAACGGGACCTTGACTCCCCGAAACAACTTTGACCCCACTAAACGGTAATTTCGGTCATACGGCACACCCCCCCAGGAAGGGGGGGCCCGTGGCCGTTGGGGTGGGACACGGGTGCGTGGGGTGGCCTACGGAATATGTACTGAGTAACTCTTCCCCTAAACTAAAACTTTTCTACTGTACTGGGAGTACTTCTTAAAATCACGTAATGGTTCATGTTTTCCAGCCTCCCGCGAGCTTTGCCACAATGAAACATTAACATGGCACAAACGATAATAAATCCAGCCGCACACTAACACTTTGCGGAGCTTTCTTGGAATTAAATTAAGCACCAGCCGACTTTTATCGAGTTGCAAAACTAGCAAAACCTATGGAGGCCAAAATGACTAATGGAGGTACCCATCCATTACATCATTTTCCGCAATGGAGGGCCCAAGGCAAGCAAGCCCGCCCCCCATCTTTGTATTGGGCGAGCGCGAAATGGGAAAAAAAAAAAAAACCCACGAAAACACGAACGTCGCACGCTCCAACTCCCATAACATACCCTCCACCTCTCCCACGCAGCCACTTCCACACGCCCACAACTCCACCCCAAAATTTATACCACACTACTCCCACCTGCATCTTTATCTCCAAACTCCAAACCATACAACACGTCTCCCACCGGCCAAGAAACCCGCCCAACCGCGCCAGTTTTTTTTCTGTTTTTTCGTTAAAAAACCCCTCCCCCCCTGGCAGCGGGCCTAGGAAAATCGCCAGGGACCCCGCCCCCCCCCCCCACCCGCCCTCTTTGGCAACCCGCTCCCGCCTCTTTGCTCGGTTTTGTTTTTTTCCCACCCCCCCCCCGCTCCTTTTTGGGCTCGTTGCTCTTTATTTCTTTTTTTTTTTTTGGCCTCGTTTTTTTCTTTTTTTTTTTCTTTTTTTCCGCCGCCTCCTTTATTTCTTCCCGCTCTTTTTTGCTCTTTTTTTACTTACTTCCCACCCGCTCTTACCGAACCCGCTCTTTTCCCCCGACCCCTCTTTATTTCTTCCCGCCTCTTTTTTTTTTTGCCATCTTTTTTTTTTTTTTTTACCGCCTCTTATCTCTTTTTTGCCCGCCTCGTTTTTTTCCTTCCACCCCCCCCGCTCTCTTTTGTTTGCCCTCTCCGTTTTTTTTTTTTTTTTTTTTTCCTTTTGGCCTCTCGTTTCCCTTTTTTGTTTGTTTCTTTTTTTTTTTTTTCCTTTTTTTTTTTTTTTTTTTTTTTTTGCCTTTTTTTTTCCCCCCCGCCTCGTTTTGTTTTTTTTTTTTTGCGGGACCCCCCGCTCATTTTTTTTATTTTTTTATTGGCCCCCCGCCCTGTTTTTTTTTTTTTTTTTTTTTTTTTTTTTTTTTTCCCCGCTCCTTTTCTTTCTCCTCTCCTTTTTTTTGCCCCCTCGTTTCTCCGGGTTTTCTTTTTTTTTTTTTCTTGCTCGTTTGTGCTTTTTTTGGCCCCCGACCCGCCCTCTTTGGGACCCAAACACACCCCCGCTCCTTTTCCCGTCTCTGTTTTATCTTTTGCCTCGTTTTTTTTTTTCCTCCCTCGTTTTTTTCCTGTTTTTATCCCCGCCCCTCTTTTGCCCTCGTTTTTTCTTTCCCCCTCCTCCGCTCTCGCCCCATGCCTCCGCAAGGTCTCTTTGATTCCCCTTCCTGGGAGGTCAAGACTCCCTTACGCCGCCAGTCCTCGCAGCTTATATTCAGGAAAAAAAAATATAAATAAAAATCCGTAGTTTTAAAAAAATTAAGAAAGTGGGGTGGGTGTACAAAAACCTCAAATTTTCCGTAAAAGGAAAAAGTTCAGGTGTATGAAAACAAAAGGTGTTTTGTGCTGGGCGAGTTCAGATGCAAGAGATCCTACGGGGACGTAATTATTTAGAAGCTTTTCGACAAACCACGCGCCCTAGGACTTGTCCTTTGGAAAAACCAATTCCTTTCCCTTGCGATTCTTGATGGAAAAAATGCCCCCCCTCAGTTCAACAACTCTGTAATAGTCGCCCATCGCCTTCATTCAGCGGCGCCGCCTGTTCCCTGCCTTGCCATGCCCCCCGCTTAAGACACATGGGGGAAGAACCATGGCTACCACCCCTTTGCCTTCTACCGTGCATTTAAATTTTGGTATGGGTAACTGCATGGTTGCAGAATAGCATGACATTGACTGGTTTTACATATACCTACACATGCATGTAACATGTAGATTAGTATGTATGGCCTGGTGCATCATAAGCACTGCATGTTTTATGGTTTTACCAACCAGGCATGGTTACAAATGGTATACTAGTGGGGCATGGCATGGTGTAGCAAGCATTGTATGGTGGTAACCTACCAATGCAATGTTAAATAAATTGGTTAGTATTGAGTGTGAATTGGTTGATGAAATATAATTTTTAGGAGTGATGATGATGGTCATGGTGAGATTGTTTAGTACTGAAATTGGGGTGGTTAATGAGAAGATGATCTGCGAATCGTGTTATGGTGGTTTTTTTTGTAGTGCGTTGTATATGTATTCGATGCTTCATAGTGGTTTTTGGTTTGTGGCCTGAGTTTTGATAGCCAGTTATGGTGTGTGGTTCACAAGGTGTGTCTGAGTGTGTTTTGTGTGTGGTGCATGGGGTATGAATGGATAGCAGTGGGTGGGTGTGAGTGCATGGTGTCAGTGCATGGATAGCCAATGGTGTTGTGTGTTGAGTGCCTGAGTGTGTTGTTTTGTTGTCAATAAGATTGTCTTTTTTTTAGGTGCATGGGGATGGCGAGGTTTGTGTGTGTCCTGAAAGTTAAGGAGGGGCGTTTGTCAGTGCCATGCGTAGCCCCCCTTGTGGTGGTGCCGTGTGTGAGTGTACTGGGTATGTTGTAATGTGTGCATGGGGTTTGTCGTGGTAGTGCATGGATTGGCCCTGGTGTGTTGTGTGCGTGAGTGTTTGATTTGGTTTGTGTTGTGTCCATGGATTGTCTTGTATTTCATGAATTGACCAGGTGTGTGTTTAACTGGTGTACGGGAAACAGATCTGGTGTGGGCAGTGGCAATGTTGTAGCCCCAGAATGTGGGTGTGCAATGTGCATGGGGTTTTGTCTTAATAGTTGCATGGATGGGCCAGGGTTGTGATGTATTTTTGTGGTAAATGAACAGTGCTGTTCTGGCAGTGCAATGTGCAAGCCAGTTTGTTCGTTTGTTTGTGTTTTATTGCAATGCGTGAGTGTCGTGGTGTTTTGTGGTTTGCATGGATTTGTCCTTGGTAATTGCATGGATAAAGCCAGATGTGTGCGTATTGTTCGTGCACCATGCCTGTTGTGGCAGTGCTGGGTAGCCCGATGTGTCATTTGTGCATGCCACAGTGGCTGTGTGCAATGTGCATGGATTAGCCAGAATTTGTGCGTTCCATTGTGCGTGCCCACATGCTGTGTTGAAGTGGCATTGATCGCAAGATGTGGTGTGTATGTTGGCGTACAAAACACAGTTGCTGTGGTGGAAGTGCATGGAAACTAATTAATTTGTAGTGCATATCCGTGTAATTTTTGAGTGTGTTTGTTAGGTTTTGCCTCGGGGTTGTCTTTGTTTGGCATGGGACCAGACAGATGTTGTGTGTATTGTACTAGCACATTAACTGTGTGGAGTTTGTTATGTGTAGCCCAGTTGTTTTTTGTGTGGCCATGCTTTATTGCTTGAATGTGTGTTTGTGTTTTGCATGTGGTTTGTCCCTTGGTGTGCAATGCATAGCCCAGAGGTGTGTGTATTGCCGTGCACAGTGGCTGTGTTTGCAGTGTCATGGATAGCCCAAGTTGTGTGTGTATGTGCGTGCCCCATAGTGCTGCGTGGCAGTTGCGTGGATGGCATTTATTTTGTGCGTGATGCCCCGTGCGTATTTGAGTGTGTTTGTGGTTGCATGGGGGGTGTGTCGTGTTAGTGCAGTGAATAGCCAGATTGGTGATGCGTAAATGTAACTAAGCCACATGGCTGTGCGACGTGTAATGTGAAGCCAGTTTTGTTTGTGCGTGCATGCTGTGATTGGCTGAATGTGTTTTGTGTTTTTGCAAAGTGGTGTCTTGTAAGTTGCATGGGTTTTTGCAAGATGTTTGTGATAACGTGCAATAGTGCTGTGGGGCAATGCATGGATAGCCAGAAATGTGTGTTAGTTACTACTTATGCGGTGCTGTGTGGCAAACCCCCCCCCAGTGCATGTATAGCCCACCTGGTATTGCATGTGCGTGCCACATGCTGTGTGCGTGCATCGATAGCCAAATTGTGTGTATGTTGTGCGTGCCCAGCATTTTTCTTCTTTTTGTAGTGCATGGTAGCCAGCTATGTGTGTGTATGTTGCCGTGCACCAGTGTTGTGTGGCAGTGCCATGGATAGCCACATGTGTGTGCTGTAAGTGCGTGCACAGTGCCCCTGGTGCGGCAGTGCAATGGAATCGCCAAATTGTTTTTGGTGGCGTGCCATGTTGTTAGTATTTGAGTGTGTTTCATGTTTTGCCATGGGTTGTCTTGTGGTGCATGATACCAGATGTGTGTGTAACGTTCCTAGCACATGGGCCGTTGCGCTGCAATGGTCTGTGTCCCATTTTGTTTTTTGGTGTGGTGGCAATGCTTTGAGTGGGCCTGAATGTGTTTTGTTGTTTGCATGTGGTTTTTCCCCTTTTTTTTCTGGTGCATGGATAGCCAATGTGTGTGTGGGGTGTGCTGTGCACCAGTGCTGTGTTTGCAGTGCATGTATAGCTAGACGTGTGTTGTATGTGCATGCACAATTGCTTGTGTTGCAGTTTGCAAATGGATAGCCCAGATGTTGATGTGTATGTTGGCTTCACAGTGCTGTTGTTGCCATGCCATGATGGCAAAAATTTGTGTTTGGTGCGTGCCATAGTGTGCGTGGTGTATTTGAGGTGTTTGTGTTTGCCACTGGGGTTTGTGGTTGTAGTGCATGAGATAGCCAGCAATGCGTGCGTGCCCGCATGGCTGTGTGGCTGCATGGAAAGCCACAGGTGTGTATGTGCATGCACAGTGCTCGTGTGGTAGTGCATGGTAGCCAGCTATGTGTGTGTTAATGGTTGCGCGTGCACAGTGTTGTGTGGCCGGCAGTGCAATGGATAGCCAGGAATGTATGTTTTTGGTGCGTGCATAGTGCTGTGTGGCAGTTGCATGGATACAAATTTTTTTTGTTGTGCGTGCATGTGTTTTTGTATTTAGTGTGTTCATGTTTTGCATGGGTTTGTCTTGTTAGTGCATGTATAGCCAGATGTGTGTGTATGTTACTAGCCACCATGGCCTGTGCGACAATGTTATGTTGTAGCCCAGTTTGTTTTTGTGTGTGTGCAATGGCTTGGAGTGGCTGAATGTGTTTTGTTGTTTTGCATGTGGTTTATCTTGTAGTGCATCGATAGCCAGAATTTGTGTTGTATTTGTGTTGCACAGTGCCTGTGAATGTAGTGCATGGAAATGGGCAGAATTTGTGTGTAGGTGCGTGCCCAGTGGCCCTGTGTGGGTAATTGCAAACGTAAGGCCAGATGTGTGTGTATGTTTGCTTTTGCGCCCAGTGCGTGGTGGCCGTGCATGAAATAGCCACAAATGTGTGTTGGTATGTGCCTGCACAGTGGCTGTGTGGGCAGTGCCTGGATAGCCCATCCCCGCTATGTGGTGGATGGTGCGTGCAAAAGTGGCTGTGTGGCAGTGGGCATGGAATTTACGCCAATAAAATTGTGTTAATGCGTGTGCCCGCAGTGCTCCGTGTGGCTGTGCATGGATAGCCGACAATGTTTGTTGTTATGTGCGTGGTGGATATAGTATGTATTCTAGGCCTCTGATGGATGCCCCTCTTGGGTTCCACCTGTTTCTTTTGTACATAGTTTTCGTCTCTTCTCCATCTGTGCTGCTGAAGTCCCAGCAAACTCCTGCACCCAAACATTTGGGCTCCGTAGTTGGAGTGAGTGCCCTCTTTTTTGACTAAAGATATCAGCTTTGCCACGCGTCATGAATTCCTTCTCAATAGTTGTCAAATGTTTTGTAGCATAGTCTGCTATTAGGCCTCACTTCTCCTTGTCTTCTCTTCCACTACTTCCTGAACTCCCTTCTGAAACTCCCCAGAGCCTCCCCCTCCTCGGTGGTTCACGTTCATTTTTCTCTCCTCACTTTCTTTTTCCCTCCCCCCCCCCCTGCCAGCGTTCTGCTTATCACTATTTTCTCGACTATTTTGCCCCCCATGTCCCCCGGGCCCGTGAACTTCAATGTTTTCAGGGGTTTAGTTTGCCTTTTGGTGGTTTTCAATGCCAGCGGTTGACCATAAGTCAGAAAATGGCCACGTGCCGGCCCTGGTCTAGAACTAAGGTTGTTCAAAATATCCTACGCACGCCCAGGGACAGCCCAGCCGACTTTCTACTAACAACAAACCTCATTGGCAAAAACAACGTGTCCGAGACCTCAATCACACTCCTCGAAAAAAGCGAAATCGTAATACCGATATTGTATTATTAGCAAACAGCGGCTTGGGTCCCTGGGGGTTTCCCCCAACCGAATTGATTTCCAGAAATGTGGGGAAATGAAGCCAATCAAGCTTTTTATTCAGCCTTGACAAAAAATTCAAACCTATACCTCTAATTGGTTTTACATTTTCCTGTGCATTCAAACCCTTGCTTGCAAAATAAAGTCCATCTACAAGACAAGTCCAGGCAAACGTTTTAAAACTACTACTGCTTCATACTGCTTCAAATTTTAAAAACCACCTCCCCCTACAAATGTCCATTGGTCCGTAAGTTAAATTGAAGCCTACACATCATCCGATTTTTCAATTTCAACTAAATTATCCAAATATAATATGAATTCAAATAATACATTCAAATCAATTAAAATGCATTTTCAAATTCAATTCAATACACACAAAACAATTTGATTCTATCAAATTGTTAATTAATTAATTTAACATTAATTCATACATTGAATTTTATTGATCAATGAATTAAATATAATTTAATTAATTAAATCTAAAATTTGTAAATTAATTAATTAATTTATATATTTAATAAACTATAAATTAAAATCACGCGATTTAACCAGAATTTGATTAATTCACTTTTAAAACTTATTATCATTATTAACTTACAATTTAAGTTACTTATTTTAACTTAAACATTACTAAATTATACAATAATAAAATACACAATTAAATTTTTAATTAAATACAGATTTTATTTTAAATCATTTTCCATTCGGAACGCGCTCCAGGCCCCGCCCTTTTATACCCTAATGAAAACCAATTACCAATTTTTTACCTGAATGAAAATTTAACAAATTTTTGTGATTGATTACCGTACCCGACTGAAAAAAATTTTTATTTTTGCATTGAGGGATTAGCCATGTCAAAAATGTCCCGGTGTGTGTGTGTGGTCCGTCAACAACCCCTACTTTTCAAGGTTTTTTTCACTCAAATCCACAAAAAAAAAACACAAAAAAACGAAACATTATATAAGATTCCCAAAATATAAGAACATTTTCATTCGGGAACGGCGCCTCCCAGCGCCCTTTTTATATTTTGAGGGATTAGCCTGTCAAAACTGTGTGGTGTGTGTTGTGTGTCCCGTCCGTCCGTCCCAACTACGATTTTTTCAGGTTTCCACTTGTAATCAACAAAAAAACGAAACATTTATTACAACATAATAACATTATAAGAACTTATGAGTAAACGGACATATTCTCACGAGAACACATATGAGCATCGCAATTTCCAAGAAAAGGAAGCTAAGGTTGTGCTTTTTGGGGCCAAAAGCGACATTATATTGGGGTAACCATTTGTCATCAATTTCAAAATTCTACCACACATCATGTGCGCATACAATAGGTTTTTGGGAAGGAAATTCGTCGTCAAAAAATCTAGGCGAAACATGCAAGCATCACAAAATTGGACGAAATCATTCCCTTTAGGGCACTGAAGCTAATTTTATTTAGCTACGGACCTTCACCACCCACAACTCAGCGCCGCAGGGCCCTGCGTTAGGGCTGGTGCCGGGGTGGGAATGAAGCACGCCACTATGTTTCTTTCTTAGTTCTAATTCACATAAATGTCAGGTTTTTCGTCCAGATCTTCGCAGGTGGAGGTTCCCCCACGTTTCGAACGCCCTTTGCTCGTTGCTTGCACTTTAACCAAACCGACCTAGAAATGTTCGACGATCTGCAAGTTCTTGTGACAGCAGCTGCGGCACCATGGCGGCCTCCACCAGCGGGGGTGCGAATTGTTTGCTGCCCGATTGGGGTGCGACACACACCCCTTTGTGCTATTATTTCCCTGCTGGCAACGTTTTTCCGATTTAAAGCTACTTATTCCAACTGTCTATTGTTTAAACCATATAGTTTTTTTTTGCCTTCCCTCTTTGCTCCTACCACTCTTTCATTGAAATCGCCTAGCTGAAGCTCGTTCAGCGTTAGGCAGCACCCTCTTTGCTCACTGGTGCTCCCCCTCTCCCCCCCCTATTTACGGTCCGCAAACACCTTTACGAGGCACCAGGAATTTTGGCACAGCAAACACGGGCTACGCATGAGTTGGTCTGATTGCAAGGAGGGTATCAGTCTAGGGGTGGGCCTATTCAGCCCTAGTGTGGTGGTGTGTGTTTTGTGTTGGTGTTTGGTGCGTGAATTTGGGGTTTGGGGGTTTTGGGCCTTGGTATTGGTGTTATGTGGGTGTAGCAGTTCGCGCCTTCAGTAGTTTGTGTGATGGGTTTGTGGCCTGGCAGTTGGATAAGCACAGTTTATGTGGGTGTGTTTTGAAGGTGTTTTGCGTGTGTGCCCCATGGGGTTGGTATGAATGATAGCCAGTTATGTGTGGGTGAGTGCCTGAAGTGTGTTGTTGGTGTCGATGGGATTGTCCTTTTGTTGAGTGCAAATGGGATGCCAGGTGGTGTGTGTGTATGTAAGTAGGGGTAGGGCCGTTTGTTGGCATTGCAATGCCCGTGAGCCCCCTGTGTGTGGGCGTTTTGTGATTGTTCCGGGTATGTTTGTGAATGTGTGCATAGTGTTGTGTCTTGTAAGTCGCCATGGATGGCCTGGTGTGGGTGTTGCCTGTGAGGTTGTCTGATTTGGGTTTTTGTGTTTGTCCATGGGGATTGTCATTGTAGTGCATGGATGCCACGGGTTGTGTGGTTCTGTGTTACGGAAACAGTGTTTGTTTTGGCAGTGCCTTGGGTGCAAACCTTGGTTCGTTAGTTTTTTGTTTCATAGCGTGAAAGTTCTGGGTGTGTTTTTGTGGTGTGCATGGGATTTGTCCCCTTGTATTTTGCATGGATAGCCAATTGGTGTGCGTATGTGCGTGCACGTGCTGTGTGGCCCGGTGCATGGATAGCCGAGAATGTGTAATTGGTTGCATGCACAGTTCTGTGTTGCAGTGCATGGTATCGAGAATGTGTGGTGTATGGTGCGAGCACACAGTGCCTGTGTGGCATTACATGGATAGCCAGATGTGTGTGTATGTATTTTGGGTGCCAAACAGTGCTGGTGTGGGAAGTGGCAAATTGATTATTAATAATTTTGTAATTGGTGCTTTTTGCATATTCGTGTATTTGAGTGTGTTCATTTTGGTGTTTTGCATGGTCATCTTGTAGGCATGGACCCAAATCCAGAAGTGTGTGTGTAATGTACTTTGCACTTATAATACCCTGTGCGACCAGTGTATGTGGGAGCCAGTTGGTTTTTTGTGTGTGGCATGCCCCTTTGAGTGGGCTTGAATGTGTTTGTGTTTTTGGCATGCGGTTGTCTTGTGGTGCATGCCCCTAAGCCCGAGGTGTGTTGTATGTTGCGTGCCCACAGTGCTGGTTGCCGTGGGCCGTGGATGCCATTTTTTGTGTGTATGGGCGTGCCCAGTGATTTGTGGCAACTGTAAGGAAATGGGCAATTTATTTTTTTGTGCATCGTGCCGTTTGTGTATTTGAGTGTGTTTTGTGTTATGCAATGGGGTTTTTGTTCTTGTAGTGCCAACGGATAGCCAGTGATTTGGGCGTATGTACTAGCACATGGCTTCGACCAAGTATGTGTAGCCATTGTTCTGTGTGTGCATGCCTGATTTGGCTTTGCAATGTGTTTGTGTTTTTGCCCAGTGGTTTGTCTTGTAGTGCATGGTTTGCCCAGAATGTGTGTGTAATTGTAACGTTGCATAGTGCTGTGTGTTGGCAATGCATGGATAGCCCAGATGTGTGGTTTTAGTCACTTTATGCCGTGCTGTTTGGCAGTGCCAGTTCATAGCCAACAACGTTGTATGCATGTGCTTTGCCAGTGCTGTTGTTGCAGTGGCATCGCTAGCCAAAATGTGTGTGTATGTGCGTGCCCCCCGCATTTCTTTTTATTAGTGCTGGCTAAGCCAAGCTATGTTGTGTTTCTGTGCGTGCACAGTGGTTGGTTGGTGGCAGATGCAATGGATAGCCCCCATGTGGTGGCCGTTGTAATTGCGGCACAGTGGCTTGTTGCGGCAGTGCAAATGGGGAATTAGCAACTTTGTTCTTGTGCGTGTCATGGTGGTTTAGTTATTGAAGTGTGTTTCATGTTTTTGCATGGGGTTTTGTCTTGTGGTGCATGGTAGCCAGATGTGTGTGATACGTTCTTAAAAAATAAAAGCACATGTGCCTGGCCCCCGGCCAATGTTATGTGGGTAGCCGTTGTTTTTTTGTGTGTGCATGCTTGAGTGGCTGAATGTGTTTTGTGTTTGCATGGTTGGTTTTCTTCTGGGTGCATTGATAGCCAGATGATGTGGGGTGTGTGTTGTGCCGTGCCCCCAGTGCTGTGTTGCAGTGCATGTATAGTAGGATGTGTGTGTATGTGGCATGCACATGCTGTTTGCAGTGCCCATGGATAGCCAGATGGTGTGTGTATTTTGCATGCACATGCTGGTGTTGCCTTTGCAATGGATGGCAATTTGTTTTCGGGTGCCGTGCCCTGTTTGTGCGTGGTGTATTGAGTGGTGTTTGTGTTTCCATGGGTTTTTTGGTGTTGTAGTGCATGGATTAGCCAGAAAATGTCGTGCGTGCCCAGCAATGCCCCTTTGTGGTGGGCAGTTGCATGAAAGCCACATGTGTGTATGTGCATGCACACATTGTGTTGGGATTGCAATGGTAGCCAGCTAATGTGTGTTGTAATTATGCCCGCCGTGCCCCCCCCACAGTGTGTTGGTGGCAGTGCCATGGAAATAGCCAAGAATGTATGTGTATTTGTGCGTTGCAATAGTGCTGTGTGGCAGTGCAATGGGATTCGCAAATTTTTTGTGTGCCCGTGCCATGTTGTTTTTTTGTATTTGAGTTGTGTTCAATGTTTTGCATGGGTTTTGTCCCTTGTAAGTTGCATGATTATCCCAGATGTGTGTGTAATGTCCTAGCACATGGCTGTGGCCGACAATAGTATGTGTAGCCCAGTTGTTTTTTTGTTGTGTGCATTGCATGCTTGAGTGTGCTGAATGTGTTTTGTGTTTTGCATGTGGTGATCTTGTAGTGCATGGATAATGCCAGATGTGTGTGTAATGTGTGTGCCATGGGCCGTGATGTAGTGCATGGATGGGCCAGATTTGGTGTGTATGTGCGTGCACGTGCTTGTGTGGGTTAATGAAACAAAAACCACAAACAAAAAAAAAGGCACAAGGGATAAGCCAATGTGTTGGTGTATGTGGGGTTGCGTGCGGCAAGTGCTGTGTTTGCAGTGCATGATAGCCACCTATGTGTGTGTCTGTGGGGGGGGGGCAGTGCATGGATAGCCACATGTGTGTGTAAGTGCGTGCACAGTGCAGTGTGGCTGTGCATGGATAGCCATATGTGTGTGAATGTGTGTGGCAGTGCTGTGTGGCTGTGCATGGATAGCCACATGTGTGTGTATGTGCGGTGTGGTATAGAGTATGTATGCTTAAGGCCTCTGATGACCCCCCTGGGTTCCACCTGTCTCTTTGTACATTAGTTTGTCTCTCTCCATCTGTGCTGCTGATACCGGCAAACTCTGCACCCAAACATTTGGCTCGTAGTTGGAGTGCGCATGACTAGAGATATCAGCATTGCAGCGGTCATGATCCTTCTCAATAGTTGTCAAATGTTTTGTAGCATATTCTGCTATGAGTACCTACTTACTCCCACTACTTCTGAAACTCCCAGCCTCCCTCCTCTCACTTTCTCGCATTCTGCATATCAACTATTTCTCGACTATTTGCCCCATTTCCTGCCCGTGACTTCTAATGTGTTCTGGGTTTAGTTGCTTAGTGGTTTGAATGCCAGCGGTTGACCATAATTCAGATGCCACGTGTCCAGGCTGTCAAGACTATGTGTTCAATCCCACGCACGCCAGGGACACGTCCAGCCGACTCTACAACCTCATTGGCAAAACACGAGTCAGAATGCATATCACACTGCGATCTCGTAATACGATATTGTATTTGGCAACAAGTGGTGTCCTGGGGGTCCCGAATTTATTGCCATAAATGTGGGGAATGAAGCCACATCAAGCTTGTATGCGGCTGACTGAACAAATTCAACCATACCTCTAATTGGTTACATTTCGTGTGCATCAACTGCTTGCAAATAAATCCCATCTACAAGACAGTCCAGGCACGTTTAATACTGCTTCAAATTTAACAACCCTACAAAATACCCGAATGAAAAAAATTACAAAATTTTGATTGAGGGATTAGCCTGTCAAAAATGTCCGTGTGTGTGTGTGTGTGTCCGTCACAACCTACTTTTCAGGTTTCACTTCAAATCACAAAAAAACGAAACATTATATAAGATATCCCAAATATAAGACTTATTGATACCGGAGATTTTCTCACAAGACCACATATGAGCATCGCAATTCAAGAAAAGGAGCTAAGGCTTGTGCTTTTTGGGCCAAAAGCGACAATTATTGGGTAACATTTGTTATCATTTCAAATTCGTACCATCCAATCATGTGCGCATACATAGGTTTGGGAATGGAATTGTCGTCAAAAAATCGAGGCGAAACATGTAAGCATCACAATGGACGAAACATTCCCTTACGGCACTTCAGCTATTATTAGCACGGACTTCACCCACAACTCAGCCGCAGGGCCGTGCGTGGGGTGGGACGGGTGCGTGGGGTGGGCCTACGGATATGTACTGTGTACTTCTAAATCACGTAATGTTCATGTTTCCAGCCTCGCGAGCTTGCACAATGAACAATTACATGGGCAACGATAACATATCCAGCTCACACACTTGCGGAGCTTGGAATTAAGCACCAGCGACTTTCGAGTTGCAAACTATGGAGGTACCATCATTCGCATGGGCCAAGCCGCCCCCATTCGTATTGCCGAGGCGAAATGGACCACGCCACCGCGCCATACGTTACCCCTCCCTGGCAGGCGGCCTAGGATCGCCAGGGACCCGCTCTTCGCTCGTTTCCCTCCTCGCCCATTCTCGCAGGCTTATTCACTTAAAGTTTCTCAATTATTAGCTTTCGACACGGACCTAGGTCTTTGAACCAATTCTTCGCAATTCTTGATGCCCCCCTCAGTTCAACTCTGATAGTCGCCCGTCGCCTCATTAAGCGCGCGCGGTTCCCTGCTTCGCATGCAGCTGAGACAACATGGGAAGGATCATGCTACCACCCCTTGCTCTACCTGCATGGTAAATTTGGTATGGTACTGCATGGTGCAGAATAGCATGACATTGAATGGTTTATACCTACATGCATGGTGCAATGGTAGATTAGTATGGTATGGCCTGGTGCAGCATAGCACTGCATGTTATGGTTTATACCAACATGCATGGTACAATGGTATAATAGTGGGGCATGGCATGGTGTAGCATAGCATTGTATGATGTGTACCTACATGCATGGTATATTGGTATAGTATGGAGTGATGGTTGTGAAATAGATGATTATAATTGTAGGAGTGATGATGATAGTCATGGTGAGATTGTTAGTACTGATGGTGTTAATGAGATGATGATTGCGATCGTGTTATGTGGTGATGTAGTGCGTGATATTTATTCGTGCTTCAGTAGTTGTGTTTGGGTTGTGCTGCAGTTGGATAGCCAGTTATGTGTGTGTGTTCAAGGTGTGTCTGAGTGTGTTTGTGTGTGTGCATGGGGTAGTGAATGGATAGCCAGTGTGTGTGAGTGCATGGTGTAGTGCATGGATAGCCAGTGTGTGTGGGTGAGTGCCTGAGTGTGTTGTTTGTGTCAATGGGATTGTCTTTTAGTGCATGGGGATGGCCATGTGTGTGTATGTAAGTAGGGCGGTGTGGCAGTGCATGCGTAGCCCCTTGTGTGTGCGTGTGTGAGTGTCTGGGTATGTGTGAATGTGTGCATGGGGTTGTCTTGTATTGCATGGATGGCCTGGTGTGTGTGTGCGTGAGTGTCTGATTGGGTTGTGTTTGTCCATGGATTGTCTTGTAGTGCATGGATGACCAGGTGTGTGTATCTGTGTACGGAAACAGATCTGTGTGGCAGTGCATGTGTAGCCAGATGTGTGTGCATGTGCCTGGGGTTGTCTTATAGTGCATGGATGGCCAGGTGTGTGTATTTGGTATGAACAGTGCTGTTTGGCAGTGCATGTGCAACCAGTTGTTCGTTTGTGTGTTTGCATGCGTGAGTGTCTGGGTGTGTTTGTGTGTGCATGGATTTGTCTTGTAGTGCATGGATAGCCAGATGTGTGCGTATGTGCGTGCACAGTGCTGTGTGGCAGTGCATGGATAGCCAGATGTGTAATTTGTGCATGCACAGTGCTGTGTTGCAGTGCATGGATAGCCAGATGTGTGTGTATGTGCGTGCACAGTGCTGTGTGGTAGTGCATGGATAGCCAGATGTGTGTTTATGTGCGTGCACAGTGCTGTGTGGAAGTGCATGGATATTAATTTGTATTGCATATCCGTGTATTTGAGTGTGTTTGTGTTTGCATGGGGTTGTCGTGTTGTGCATGGACAGCCAGATGTGTGTGTATGTACTAGCACATAACTGTGCGACAGTGTATGTGTAGCCAGTTGTTTTGTGTGTGCATGCTTGATTGGCTGAATGTGTTTGTGTTTGCATGTGGTTGTCTTGTGGTGCATGGATAGCCAGTTGTGTGTGTATGTGCGTGCACAGTGCTGTGTGGCAGTGCATGGGTGGCAATTTATTTTGTGCGTGCATGCGTGTGTATTTGATTGTGTTTGTGTTTGCTTGTGGTTGTCGTGTAGTGCATGGATAGCCAGATGTGTGCGTATGTACTAGCACATGGCTCTGCGACAGTGTATGTGAAGCCAGTTGTTTTGTGCGTGCATGCTTGATTGGCTGAATGTGTTTGTGTTTGCATGTGGTTGTCTTGTAGTGCATAGTTTGCCAGATGTGTGTGTATGTACGTGCACAGTGCTGTGTGGCAATGCATGGATAGCCAGATGTGTGTGTAAGTACTTACCCGGTGCTGAGTGGCAGTGCATGTATAGCCACATGTGTGTGCATGTGCGTGCACAGTGCTGTGTTGCAGTGCATCGATAGCCAAATGTGTGTGTATGTGCGTGCGCAGTGCTGTTTGGTAGTTCATGGATAGCCAGCTATGTGTATGTATGTGCGTGCACAGTGTTGTGTGGCAGTGCATGGAGTGCAAATTGTTTTGTGAGTGCATTTGTTTGTATTTGAGTGTGTTTGTGTTTGCATGGGGTTGTCTTGTAGTGCATGGATAGCCAGATGTGTGTGTATGTACTAGCATATGGCTGTGCGACAATGTATGTGTAGCCAGTTGTCTTGTGTGTGCATGCTTGATTGTCTGAATGTGTTTGTGTTTTCATGTGGTTGTCTTTTGGTGCATGGATAGCCAAATGTGTGTGTGCGTGCACAGTGCTGTGTTGCAGTGCATGTATAGCTAGATGTGTGTGTATGTGCATGCACAGTGCTGTGTTGCAGTGCATGGATAGCCAGATGTGTGTGTATGTGTGTGCACAGTGCTGTGTAGCAGTGCATGGATGACAATTTGTTTTGTGCGTGCATGCGTGCTTGTGTATTTGAGTGTGTTTGTGTTTGCATGGGGTTGTGTTGTAGTGCATGGATAGCCAGATGTGTGTGTATGTGCGTGGGCAGTGCTGTGTGGCAGTGCATGGAAAGCCACATGTGTGTGTATGTGCATGCACAGTGCTGTGTGGTAGTGCATGGGTAGCCAGCTATGTGTGTGTATGCGCGTGCACAGTGTTGTGTGGCAGTGCATGGATAGCCAAATGTATGTGTATGTGCGTGCATAGTGCTGTATGGCAGTGCATGGATAGCAAATTGTTTTGTGCGCGCATGTGTTTGTATTTGAGTGTGTTCATGTTTGCATGGGGTTGTCTTGTAGTGCATGGATAGCCAGATGTCTGTGTATGTACTAGCACATGGCTGTGCGACAATGTATGTGTAGCCAGTTGTTTTGTGTGTGCATGCTTGATTGGCTGAATGTGTTTGTGTTTGCATGTGGTTATCTTGTAGTGCATGGATAGCCAGATGTGTGTGTGTGTGCGTGCACAGTGCTGTGATGTAGTGCATGGATGGCCAGATTTGTGTGTATGTGCATGCACAGTGCTGTGTGCGTGGTAATGCACGGATAGCCGGCTATGTGTGTGTATGTGTGTGCGCAGTGCTGTGTGGCAGTGCATGGATAGCCACATGTGTGTGTAAGTGCGTGCACAGTGCAGTGTGGCTGTGCATGGATAGCCATATGTGTGTGAATGTGTGTGTGCAGTGCTGTGTGGCTGTGCATGGATAGCCACATGTGTGTGTATGTGCGGTGTGGTATAGAGTATGTATGCTTAAGGCCTCTGATGACCCCCCTGGGTTCCACCTGTCTCTTTGTACATTAGTTTGTCTCTCTCCATCTGTGCTGCTGATACCGGCAAACTCTGCACCCAAACATTTGGCTCGTAGTTGGAGTGCGCATGACTAGAGATATCAGCATTGCAGCGGTCATGATCCTTCTCAATAGTTGTCAAATGTTTTGTAGCATATTCTGCTATGAGTACCTACTTACTCCACTACTTCTGAAACTCCCAGCCTCCCTCCTCTCACTTTCTCGCATTCTGCATATCAACTATTTCTCGACTATTTGCCCCATTTCCTGCCCGTGACTTCTAATGTGTTCTGGGTTTAGTTGCTTAGTGGTTTGAATGCCAGCGGTTGACCATAATTCAGATGCCACGTGTCCAGGCTGTCAAGACTATGTGTTCAATCCCACGCACGCCAGGGACACGTCCAGCCGACTCTACAACCTCATTGGCAAAACACGAGTCAGAATGCATATCACACTGCGATCTCGTAATACGATATTGTATTTGGCAACAAGTGGTGTCCTGGGGGTCCCGAATTTATTGCCATAAATGTGGGGAATGAAGCCACATCAAGCTTGTATGCGGCTGACTGAACAAATTCAACCATACCTCTAATTGGTTACATTTCGTGTGCATCAACTGCTTGCAAATAAATCCCATCTACAAGACAGTCCAGGCACGTTTAATACTGCTTCAAATTTAACAACCCTACAAAATACCCGAATGAAAAAAATTACAAAATTTTGATTGAGGGATTAGCCTGTCAAAAATGTCCGTGTGTGTGTGTGTGTCCGTCACAACCTACTTTTCAGGTTTCACTTCAAATCACAAAAAAACGAAACATTATATAAGATATCCCAAATATAAGACTTATTGATACCGGAGATTTTCTCACAAGACCACATATGAGCATCGCAATTCAAGAAAAGGAGCTAAGGCTTAGTGCTTTTTGGGCCAAAAGCGACAATTATTGGGTAACATTTGTTATCATTTCAAATTCGTACCATCCAATCATGTGCGCATACATAGGTTTGGGAATGGAATTGTCGTCAAAAAATCGAGGCGAAACATGTAAGCATCACAATGGACGAAACATTCCCTTACGGGCACTTCAGCTATTATTAGCACGGACTTCACCCACAACTCAGCCGCAGGGCCGTGCGTGGGGTGGGACGGGTGCGTGGGGTGGGCCTACGGATATGTACTGTGTACTTCTAAATCACGTAATGTTCATGTTTCCAGCCTCGCGAGCTTGCACAATGAACAATTACATGGGCAACGATAACATATCCAGCTCACACACTTGCGGAGCTTGGAATTAAGCACCAGCGACTTTCGAGTTGCAAACTATGGAGGTACCATCATTCGCATGGGCCAAGCCGCCCCCATTCGTATTGCCGAGGCGAAATGGACCACGCCACCGCGCCATACGTTACCCCTCCCTGGCAGGCGGCCTAGGATCGCCAGGGACCCGCTCTTCGCTCGTTTCCCTCCTCGCCCATTCTCGCAGGCTTATTCACTTAAAGTTTCTCAATTATTAGCTTTCGACACGGACCTAGGTCTTTGAACCAATTCTTCGCAATTCTTGATGCCCCCCTCAGTTCAACTCTGATAGTCGCCCGTCGCCTCATTAAGCGCGCGCGGTTCCCTGCTTCGCATGCAGCTGAGACAACATGGGAAGGATCATGCTACCACCCCTTGCTCTACCTGCATGGTAAATTTGGTATGGTACTGCATGGTGCAGAATAGCATGACATTGAATGGTTTATACCTACATGCATGGTGCAATGGTAGATTAGTATGGTATGGCCTGGTGCAGCATAGCACTGCATGTTATGGTTTATACCAACATGCATGGTACAATGGTATAATAGTGGGGCATGGCATGGTGTAGCATAGCATTGTATGATGTGTACCTACATGCATGGTATATTGGTATAGTATGGAGTGATGGTTGTGAAATAGATGATTATAATTGTAGGAGTGATGATGATAGTCATGGTGAGATTGTTAGTACTGATGGTGTTAATGAGATGATGATTGCGATCGTGTTATGTGGTGATGTAGTGCGTGATATTTATTCGTGCTTCAGTAGTTGTGTTTGGGTTGTGCTGCAGTTGGATAGCCAGTTATGTGTGTGTGTTCAAGGTGTGTCTGAGTGTGTTTGTGTGTGTGCATGGGGTAGTGAATGGATAGCCAGTGTGTGTGAGTGCATGGTGTAGTGCATGGATAGCCAGTGTGTGTGGGTGAGTGCCTGAGTGTGTTGTTTGTGTCAATGGGATTGTCTTTTAGTGCATGGGGATGGCCATGTGTGTGTATGTAAGTAGGGCGGTGTGGCAGTGCATGCGTAGCCCCTTGTGTGTGCGTGTGTGAGTGTCTGGGTATGTGTGAATGTGTGCATGGGGTTGTCTTGTATTGCATGGATGGCCTGGTGTGTGTGTGCGTGAGTGTCTGATTGGGTTGTGTTTGTCCATGGATTGTCTTGTAGTGCATGGATGACCAGGTGTGTGTATCTGTGTACGGAAACAGATCTGTGTGGCAGTGCATGTGTAGCCAGATGTGTGTGCATGTGCCTGGGGTTGTCTTATAGTGCATGGATGGCCAGGTGTGTGTATTTGGTATGAACAGTGCTGTTTGGCAGTGCATGTGCAACCAGTTGTTCGTTTGTGTGTTTGCATGCGTGAGTGTCTGGGTGTGTTTGTGTGTGCATGGATTTGTCTTGTAGTGCATGGATAGCCAGATGTGTGTGTATGTGCGTGCACAGTGCTGTGTGGTAGTGCATGGATAGCCAGATGTGTGTTTATGTGCGTGCACAGTGCTGTGTGGAAGTGCATGGATATTAATTTGTATTGCACATCCGTGTATTTGAGTGTGTTTGTGTTTGCATGGGGTTGTCGTGTTGTGCATGGACAGCCAGATGTGTGTGTATGTACTAGCACATAACTGTGCGACAGTGTATGTGTAGCCAGTTGTTTTGTGTGTGCATGCACAGTGCTGTGTGGAAGTGCATGGATATTAATTTGTATTGCATATCCGTGTATTTGAGTGTGTTTGTATTTGCATGGGGTTGTCGTGTTGTGCATGGACAGCCAGATGTGTGTGTATGTACTAGCACATAACTGTGCGACAGTGTATGTGTAGCCAGTTGTTTTATGTGTGCATGCTTGATTGGCTGAATGTGTTTGTGTTTGCATGTGGTTGTCTTGTGGTGCATGGATAGCCAGTTGTGTGTGTATGTGCGTGCACAGTGCTGTGTGGTAGTGCATGGATAGCCAGATGTGTGTTTATGTGCGTGCACAGTGCTGTGTGGAAGTGCATGGATATTAATTTGTATTGCATATCCGTGTATTTGAGTGTGTTTGTGTTTGCATGGGGTTGTCGTGTTGTGCATGGACAGCCAGATGTGTGTGTATGTACTAGCACATAACTGTGCGACAGTGTATGTGTAGCCAGTTGTTTTGTGTGTGCATGCTTGATTGGCTGAATGTGTTTGTGTTTGCATGTGGTTGTCTTGTGGTGCATGGATAGCCAGTTGTGTGTGTATGTGCGTGCACAGTGCTGTGTGGCAGTGCATGGGTGGCAATTTATTTTGTGCGTGCATGCGTGTGTATTTGATTGTGTTTGTGTTTGCTTGTGGTTGTCGTGTAGTGCATGGATAGCCAGATGTGTGCGTATGTACTAGCACATGGCTCTGCGACAGTGTATGTGAAGCCAGTTGTTTTGTGCGTGCATGCTTGATTGGCTGAATGTGTTTGTGTTTGCATGTGGTTGTCTTGTAGTGCATAGTTTGCCAGATGTGTGTGTATGTACGTGCACAGTGCTGTGTGGCAATGCATGGATAGCCAGATGTGTGTGTAAGTACTTACCCGGTGCTGAGTGGCAGTGCATGTATAGCCACATGTGTGTGCATGTGCGTGCACAGTGCTGTGTTGCAGTGCATCGATAGCCAAATGTGTGTGTATGTGCGTGCGCAGTGCTGTTTGGTAGTTCATGGATAGCCAGCTATGTGTATGTATGTGCGTGCACAGTGTTGTGTGGCAGTGCATGGAGTGCAAATTGTTTTGTGAGTGCATTTGTTTGTATTTGAGTGTGTTTGTGTTTGCATGGGGTTGTCTTGTAGTGCATGGATAGCCAGATGTGTGTGTATGTACTAGCATATGGCTGTGCGACAATGTATGTGTAGCCAGTTGTCTTGTGTGTGCATGCTTGATTGTCTGAATGTGTTTGTGTTTTCATGTGGTTGTCTTTTGGTGCATGGATAGCCAAATGTGTGTGTGCGTGCACAGTGCTGTGTTGCAGTGCATGTATAGCTAGATGTGTGTGTATGTGCATGCACAGTGCTGTGTTGCAGTGCATGGATAGCCAGATGTGTGTGTATGTGTGTGCACAGTGCTGTGTAGCAGTGCATGGATGACAATTTGTTTTGTGCGTGCATGCGTGCTTGTGTATTTGAGTGTGTTTGTGTTTGCATGGGGTTGTGTTGTAGTGCATGGATAGCCAGATGTGTGTGTATGTGCGTGGGCAGTGCTGTGTGGCAGTGCATGGAAAGCCACATGTGTGTGTATGTGCATGCACAGTGCTGTGTGGTAGTGCATGGGTAGCCAGCTATGTGTGTGTATGCGCGTGCACAGTGTTGTGTGGCAGTGCATGGATAGCCAAATGTATGTGTATGTGCGTGCATAGTGCTGTATGGCAGTGCATGGATAGCAAATTGTTTTGTGCGCGCATGTGTTTGTATTTGAGTGTGTTCATGTTTGCATGGGGTTGTCTTGTAGTGCATGGATAGCCAGATGTCTGTGTATGTACTAGCACATGGCTGTGCGACAATGTATGTGTAGCCAGTTGTTTTGTGTGTGCATGCTTGATTGGCTGAATGTGTTTGTGTTTGCATGTGGTTATCTTGTAGTGCATGGATAGCCAGATGTGTGTGTGTGTGCGTGCACAGTGCTGTGATGTAGTGCATGGATGGCCAGATTTGTGTGTATGTGCATGCACAGTGCTGTGTGGTGGTGCACGGATAGCCGGCTGTGTGTGTGTATGTGTGTGCGCAGTGCTGTGTGGAAGTGCATGGATAGCCACATGTGTGTGTAAGTGCGTGCACAGTGCAGTGTGGCTGTGCATGGATAGCCATATGTGTGTGAATGTGTGTGTGCAGTGCTGTGTGGCTGTGCATGGATAGCCACATGTGTGTGTATGTGCGGTGTGGTATAGAGTATGTATGCTTAAGGCCTCTGATGACCCCCCTGGGTTCCACCTGTCTCTTTGTACATTAGTTTGTCTCTCTCCATCTGTGCTGCTGATACCGGCAAACTCTGCACCCAAACATTTGGCTCGTAGTTGGAGTGCGCATGACTAGAGATATCAGCATTGCAGCGGTCATGATCCTTCTCAATAGTTGTCAAATGTTTTGTAGCATATTCTGCTATGAGTACCTACTTACTCCACTACTTCTGAAACTCCCAGCCTCCCTCCTCTCACTTTCTCGCATTCTGCATATCAACTATTTCTCGACTATTTGCCCCATTTCCTGCCCGTGACTTCTAATGTGTTCTGGGTTTAGTTGCTTAGTGGTTTGAATGCCAGCGGTTGACCATAATTCAGATGCCACGTGTCCAGGCTGTCAAGACTATGTGTTCAATCCCACGCACGCCAGGGACACGTCCAGCCGACTCTACAACCTCATTGGCAAAACACGAGTCAGAATGCATATCACACTGCGATCTCGTAATACGATATTGTATTTGGCAACAAGTGGTGTCCTGGGGGTCCCGAATTTATTGCCATAAATGTGGGGAATGAAGCCACATCAAGCTTGTATGCGGCTGACTGAACAAATTCAACCATACCTCTAATTGGTTACATTTCGTGTGCATCAACTGCTTGCAAATAAATCCCATCTACAAGACAGTCCAGGCACGTTTAATCACTCCTACAATTATAATCATCTATTTCACAACCATCACTCCATACTATACCAATATACCATGCATGTAGGTACACATCATACAATGCTATGCTACACCATGCCATGCCCCACTATTATACCATTGTACCATGCATGTTGGTATAAACCATAACATGCAGTGCTATGCTGCACCAGGCCATACCATACTAATCTACCATTGCACCATGCATGTAGGTATAAACCATTCAATGTCATGCTATTCTGCACCATGCAGTACCATACCAAATTTACCATGCAGGTAGAGCAAGGGGTGGTAGCATGATCCTTCCCATGTTGTCTCAGCTGCATGCGAAGCAGGGAACCGCGCGCGCTTAATGAGGCGACGGGCGACTATCAGAGTTGAACTGAGGGGGGCATCAAGAATTGCGAAGAATTGGTTCAAAGACCTAGGTCCGTGTCGAAAGCTAATAATTGAGAAACTTTAACTGAATAAGCCTGCGAGAATGGGCGAGGAGGGAAACGAGCGAAGAGCGGGTCCCTGGCGATCCTAGGCCGCCTGCCAGGGAGGGGTAACGTACGGCGCGGTGGCGTGGTCCATTTCGCCTCGGCAATACGAATGGGGGCGGCTTGGCCCATGCGAATGATGGTACCTCCATAGTTAGCAACTCGAAAGTCGCTGGTGCTTAATTCCAAGCTCCGCAAGTGTGTGAGCTGGATATGTTATCGTTGCCCATGTAATTGTTCATTGTGCAAGCTCGCGAGGCTGGAAACATGAACATTACGTGATTTAGAAGTACACAGTACATATCCGTAGGCCCACCCCACGCACCCGTCCCACCCCACGCACGGCACTGCGGCTGAGTTGTGGGTGAAGTCCGTGCTAATAATAGCGCAAGTGCCCTAAGGGAATGTTTCGTCCATTGTGATGCTTACATGTTTCGCCTCGATTTTTTGACGACAATTCCATTCCCAAACCTATGTATGCGCACATGATTGGATGGTACGAATTTGAAATGATAACAAATGTTACCCAATAATTGTCGCTTTTGGCCCAAAAAGCACAAGCCTTAGCTCCTTTTCTTGAATTGCGATGCTCATATGTGGTCTTGTGAGAAAATCTCCGGTATCAATAAGTCTTATATTTGGGATATCTTATATAATGTTTCGTTTTTTTGTGATTTGAAGTGAAACCTGAAAAGTAGGTTGTGACGGACACACACACACACACGGACATTTTTGACAGGCTAATCCCTCAATCAAACATTTTGTAATTTTTTTCATTCGGGTATTTTGTAGGGTTGTTAAATTTGAAGCAGTATTAAACGTGCCTGGACTGTCTTGTAGATGGGATTTATTTGCAAGCAGTTGATGCACACGAAATGTAACCAATTAGAGGTATGGTTGAATTTGTTCAGTCAGCCGCATACAAGCTTGATGTGGCTTCATTCCCCACATTTATGGCAATAAATTCGGGACCCCCAGGACACCACTTGTTGCCAAATACAATATCGTATTACGAGATCGCAGTGTGATATGCATTCTGACTCGTGTTTTGCCAATGAGGTTGTAGAGTCGGCTGGACGTGTCCCTGGCGTGCGTGGGATTGAACACATAGTCTTGACAGCCTGGACACGTGGCATCTGAATTATGGTCAACCGCTGGCATTCAAACCACTAAGCAACTAAACCCAGAACACATTAGAAGTCACGGGCAGGAAATGGGGCAAATAGTCGAGAAATAGTTGATATGCAGAATGCGAGAAAGTGAGAGGAGGGAGGCTGGGAGTTTCAGAAGTAGTGGAGTAAGTAGGTACTCATAGCAGAATATGCTACAAAACATTTGACAACTATTGAGAAGGATCATGACCGCTGCAATGCTGATATCTCTAGTCATGCGCACTCCAACTACGAGCCAAATGTTTGGGTGCAGAGTTTGCCGGTATCAGCAGCACAGATGGAGAGAGACAAACTAATGTACAAAGAGACAGGTGGAACCCAGGGGGGTCATCAGAGGCCTTAAGCATACATACTCTATACCACACCGCACATACACACACATGTGGCTATCCATGCACAGCCACACAGCACTGCACACACACATTCACACACATATGGCTATCCATGCACAGCCACACTGCACTGTGCACGCACTTACACACACATGTGGCTATCCATGCACTTCCACACAGCACTGCGCACACACATACACACACATAGCCGGCTATCCGTGCATTACCACACAGCACTGTGCATGCACATACACACAAATCTGGCCATCCATGCACTACATCACAGCACTGTGCACGCACACACACACACATCTGGCTATCCATGCACTACAAGATAACCACATGCAAACACAAACACATTCAGCCAATCAAGCATGCACACACAAAACAACTGGCTACACATACATTGTCGCACAGCCATGTGCTAGTACATACACACACATCTGGCTATCCATGCACTACAAGACAACCCCATGCAAACATGAACACACTCAAATACAAACACATGCGCGCACAAAACAATTTGCTATCCATGCACTGCCATACAGCACTATGCACGCACATACACATACATTTGGCTATCCATGCACTGCCACACAACACTGTGCACGCGCATACACACACATAGCTGGCTACCCATGCACTACCACACAGCACTGTGCATGCACATACACACACATGTGGCTTTCCATGCACTGCCACACAGCACTGCCCACGCACATACACACACATCTGGCTATCCATGCACTACAACACAACCCCATGCAAACACAAACACACTCAAATACACAAGCACGCATGCACGCACAAAACAAATTGTCATCCATGCACTGCTACACAGCACTGTGCACACACATACACACACATCTGGCTATCCATGCACTGCAACACAGCACTGTGCATGCACATACACACACATCTAGCTATACATGCACTGCAACACAGCACTGTGCACGCACACACACATTTGGCTATCCATGCACCAAAAGACAACCACATGAAAACACAAACACATTCAGACAATCAAGCATGCACACACAAGACAACTGGCTACACATACATTGTCGCACAGCCATATGCTAGTACATACACACACATCTGGCTATCCATGCACTACAAGACAACCCCATGCAAACACAAACACACTCAAATACAAACAAATGCACTCACAAAACAATTTGCACTCCATGCACTGCCACACAACACTGTGCACGCACATACATACACATAGCTGGCTATCCATGAACTACCAAACAGCACTGCGCACGCACATACACACACATTTGGCTATCGATGCACTGCAACACAGCACTGTGCACGCACATGCACACACATGTGGCTATACATGCACTGCCACTCAGCACCGGGTAAGTTACTTACACACACATCTGGCTATCCATGCATTGCCACACAGCACTGTGCACGTACATACACACACATCTGGCAAACTATGCACTACAAGACAACCACATGCAAACACAAACACATTCAGCCAATCAAGCATGCACGCACAAAACAACTGGCTTCACATACACTGTCGCAGAGCCATGTGCTAGTACATACGCACACATCTGGCTATCCATGCACTACACGACAACCACAAGCAAACACAAACACAATCAAATACACACGCATGCACGCACAAAATAAATTGCCACCCATGCACTGCCACACAGCACTGTGCACGCACATACACACACAACTGGCTATCCATGCACCACAAGACAACCACATGCAAACACAAACACATTCAGCCAATCAAGCATGCACACACAAAACAACTGGCTACACATACACTGTCGCACAGTTATGTGCTAGTACATACACCACATCTGGCTGTCCATGCCAACACACACACCTGGCCATCATGCAATATAAACAACCCAAATACAAGGCACATGCACACAAATCTGGCTATCCATGCACTGCCACACGGCACTGTCCGCACACAAACACCACATCTGGCTATCCATGCACTACAAGACTATCCATGGACAAACACAACCCAATCAGACACCCGCACACACACACCGGCCATCCATGCAATACAAGACAACCCCATGCAACACATCAACAATACCCAGCTACACACGCACCAAAAGGGCTACCATGCAAGGCCACACCGCCTGGCTACGACATACACACACACATCTGGCCATCCCATGCACTACAAGACAAATCCCATGACACAAACAACACACTCAGACATCACCCACAACACACTGGCTACCAGCACGACAACTGACTCACACACACTGGATATCCATCATACCCCATGCACACCAAAACACACCTAGACACCCTGCACACAAGACAATGTGCATGAACAAACAAAAAAACTGTCACACATTACACTGGTCGCAAGCGCCCTACATACCCCGTAACCACGGATCGCCCTCATGGCTCAGGAACAACAGCCGGACGAACAAGAGCACCAGGACGACAGCAGAATGCCGACACGGAGAAGCAGCGCGGGCAAAACCAGGGCGCCATGGGACGAGACAAGATGACCAGGCGGGTGGAAAAAATCCTACCAAATGCTTGCTAACACCATGACATGGCCCAAATATTTTACCATAGGTTACATGCATGGTGGTATAACCATAACATGCAGTGCTATGCGGCACAGGCCATTAACCATACTAATCTACAATTGTACATTGCATGTAGGTATAAACCATAATGTCGTGATTCGGCACAGAGTACAATAAAAAGTACCTGCAGGTTAGAGCAAGGGGTGGTAGCATGAGCCTCCGTTGTTCTCAGACTGCATGCGCGAAGCAGGGAAAACCGCGCGCGCTTAGGAGGCGATGGGGAGACTATCAGAGTTGAACTGAGGGGGGCATCAAGAATTGCGAAGAATTGGTTCAAAGACCTAGGTCCGTGTCGAAAGCTAATAATTGAGAAACTTTAAGTGAATAAGCCTGCGAGAATGGGCGAGGAGGGAAACGAGCGAAGAGCGGGTCCCTGGCGATCAGGGAGGGGTAACGTATGGCGCGGTGGCGTGGTCCATTTCGCCTCGGCAATGCGAATGGGGGCGGCTTGGCCCATGCGAATGATGGTACCTCCATAGTTTGCAACTCGAAAGTCGCTGGTGCTTAATTCCAAGCTCCGCAAGTGTGTGAGCTGGACATGTTATCGTTGCCCATGTAATTGTTCATTGTGCAAGCTCGCGAGGCTGGAAACATGAACATTACGTGATTTAGAAGTACACAGTACATATCCGTAGGGCCCACCCCACGCACCCGTCCCACCCACGCACGGCCCTGCGGCTGAGTTGTGGGTAGAAGTCCGTGCTAATAATAGCTCAAGTGCCGTAAGGGAATGTTTCGTCCATTGTGATGCTTACATGTTTCGCCTCGATTTTTTGACGACAATTCCATTCCCAAACCTATGTATGCGCACATGATTGGATGGTACGAATTTGAAATGATAACAATGTTACCCAATAATTGTCGCTTTTGGCCCAAAAAGCATAAGCTTAGCTCCTTTTCTTGAATTGCGATGCTCATATGTGGTCTTGGTGAGAAAATCTCCGGTATCAATAAGTCTTATAATTGTAATATGTTGTATAATGTTTCGTTTTTGTGTTGATTGACGGGAATCCTGGGAAAAAAGTAGTTTGTACGGAAGGACGGACAGAAACACACACACAACCACACGTTTTGACAGGTAAGACCTACAATCAAAATAAAGGGGCCTAGAGGGCGCGTCCCGAATGAATAATGTTGGAAAAGAATCATGAATTGAATAAGAATTTATTCGGATGTAATGCAGAATTTATTTAATTATAATTGTATAAATGTTGAATGAATTAAATTATTGAATTAATTCATTAATAACCGATAAAATGGAAAAATAAAAGTATTTTTAAGTCATTGGTACTGGTTAATTTAATTAAATCATCAATGAAATTCTCTTTAATAATTGTACTTAATCTAATTAAATTATTAAATTGTATTAACTCATGAATTCAGTTATTAATAGTTGTTAATAATTTGATGGAATCAATATTGAATGTTGGAATTGAGTGAAAGAGTTTTAATTGATTTGAGTTGTATTCATTGATTCAATTATTTGAATTTTTTAATTGAGTTGGAATCGATGGCAATGAGCTTGTTTATGTGAAGTAACGACCATTGACGTTTTGTAGGGTATTAAAATTTGACGTGGTTATAAAGGTGCCTGACTGTTCTTGTGATGGGCTTTAGTTGAAGCATCTGATGCCACACAAAATGTAAACACTCAGAGGAAATGTTTTGATTTTGGGAATTGTTCGGGCACAGCATTGCAAGCTTGATGTGGCTTCATCCCATCATTTTGGCAATTATTGGGGACCCCCGGACACAAGCCGTTGTTACCTAATACAAATATCGTATTAAGTCATCGCAGTGTGATATTGCGGCTGAAATGTGTGTTTGCCAATTAGGTGTAGAGTCGGCTGGGCGTGTCTGGCGTGCGTAGGATTTGAACACAGGTCTAGACCAGCTGGACACGTAGCATCTGAAGTATGAGTCAACCGTGGAATCAAACAATAAGAACAAATCCTAAAACAATTAGAGTACGGGAGGACATGCGGGCACTATCGAGAAATTGTTGATGAGAATGCGAGAAAGGAGAAGAGGGGGAAGGATGGGGTTTCAAAAGTAGTGGAAGTAGTAAGGTAATAATAGCAGAATAAGCTACAAAACATTTGACACACTTAGGAGCACGCACATACAAAACAACTAGGATCATGCACTGCCAACAGCCTACGCAGGACATCTCACACATTCTGGCTAGTCCATGCGCTGCGACACAGCACTGTGCACGCACCCACACACCATAGTGGCTATAAATGGCATACACACAGCACTTTGCAGGACAAACATTGTGGCTACCTTGCAATGCCACACCGCACTGCGCAAGCACCATACACACCAAATAGCTGGCTATCCATGCACTGCACACAGCACTTGTGCACGCATATTACAAACAATCGGGCTACATGCACTACAACACACGAAAAACACAAACACATCAGCCACTCAGCATGCACACCAAAACAATGGTAACTCAGTGTAGAAATCCTTGTGCTACATACAAACAAACCATCTGGCTATCCATGCACTACACGGACAACCCATGCAAACACGAAACACTCAAATTACGCAAGCATACACGCACAATACAAATTTTATCCCTGCACTGCCCACACGGGCACGGGTGCACGCGAATACAATTACATCTGGCTATCCAGGCAATTCCACACAGCAAGGCGAAAGAAGGATACACACACACCAGCTACGAGGACTGCCACACAGCACTGCAAAGCACATACACACACATAGCTGGCTCTCTACATGCACTTCACACACATTGTGCAAGCACTACCACACACACGGGTACATGCACTGCTACGCAGCACTGCGAAACACACCATCACAACATATGGTAGCCATGCTTGCCACAACAGCACTGTGGCAGACCAAACACACTCATGAGGAATCCATGGACTGCCACACAGCTGCGCCACGCACATACACACAATCGGGCTATCCATGCACTTCCACACAGCACTGTGGCACGCACCATGCACCACACATCTGGCTATCTGCACACTGGCACCACAGCACAGGTGGGCATGACATTACGCACAAATCTGGGCTATCCAAGCACTGCCAACAGGCTGTGCATGCACAACACAACTCTGGTATCCATGCACTGCCACACAGCACTGTGAGGGCCGACACACCAAAATCTGGCTATTTTGGACTTCCCAAAGCACGTGCACGCACATACACGCACAGATGGCGATCATGCCTAAAGACAAACCGCATGCAAACACAAACACGCACTCAAAGACAAACAACATGCACAACAAACAATAATTGCTATCCATGCACTGCCACACAGCACTGTGCACGCACAGGCGCAAACATCGGGATATCCAAGCACGACAAGGACAACCCCTGCACACAACAAAACACACCCCGACATCACGCATGGACAAACAGCACAATATCAAAGGAACACTGGCTGCACAGCACTGCCACACAGGCATTGTTCATGACATATACAACACACCTGGCCATCAATTAACTACAAGACTACCCCAGGCACATGCACCACACAAGTGGTACACATGCACGGCATAAAGATCTGTTTCCCGTACATAGAGACAGATACCTGGCCGCTCATGCAATACAAGACAATCCAGCGACACACAAAACCCAAATCAGAACCCACACGTACACACACCAAGATCCAGGACTACAAGAAACCAATGCAAACATTCACACATACCCAAACAGTACCCAACACGCACAAACCAAAAGGGCGATACGCTGCACTGCCACACCGAAGAAAAGAAGGGATCCCAAGTCTTCTTGATTTAGACGCTATGCTGCAACATGCCTTACTATTCCAATATACTCATGATGTAGTACACACCATCACAATGATATGTTACACCATTCCAACCACACATTATACTTGTAACAATGCATGTTGTATAAAAACCATAACAAATGCGAGGTTGCACCATGCCAGCCAACTAATATTACCATGAATGTATATGACAATCATAAATACCATGCCTTATGCTACACCATGCCATACACACCATACTACCATTGTAAAATTCATGCATTGCATGGCATGTAGAAACCTTAAGCCATTGCTATGATTCACCTTGCCCATTAATAAAAATAAACCGTGCATTGTTGGTACAAATCAGACCCCCCCATGCTGCTGCTAAAAAATGACGGATGGATGAGAGGGTTAGTGGGCCCAATGGGAGCAAAGCCAAGGCCAGGAAAAATCTGGGGCGGGAGTGGGAGGAAAGGTTGACAGGGCGGGGGTGGACGCTGGACGTGGGGTTTATAGGGGAGAGAGGATGGGACGATGGGATTGGAGCAGTGGGGGGGTAGAAGTGGGGGGTTAGACGTGGGTAGAAGTGGGAAGGGACCGTGTCGAGAGGTCCGAAGCTGGACGTGGACGTGAGTTGAGTTCAATGCGGCTAACCCCTGTGCGATTGGGAGTGCCATGTTAAGCATTGAACCCTGGTGTGTGGGTGTGGGTGGGGGGATACCTGGTGGAGGCGGAATGGAGAGGAGTCAGGCGAACGCCGGGATTGTGAATTGAGGGGATTGGGAGCTATAGGAAGGAGATGTTAACGGAAGGAGGAATTGTCGGAAGCCGGGCAGCAAGCAGGCCGAGTTGAGGCGAAAATAGTCGTGATCAGCAGCCAAGCAATAGCGAGGCAGGGCGAAGGGAAGACAGGCTAAAACGTCGGTATTGCGAATTTGATCGGGATCGAAGAATTGATCGGGATTGAGAATTGATCGGGACTGAGATGCGGCGGACCAAGGTGAAGGTGATTGTATGATTGCGGATGTAGTGGGGGGGCGGTGGGGGGGGCGTGTCGACCGTCTGGCAGTGCAGGACTGGCAGTTGGCAGCATCGCAGTGGCACGCCAGTGGGACCAAGGCGCAATTGTTCAGGACACTGGTCCTCCGCGTCGAAGCACGCGAGGGTTCCGTTGCGTTCGAGACGCAGACGTCAGTAGGTGGCTGGTCTCACTTGAATGCCCTTGTCTTTCTTTCCCTTGCTTTCTCCCATATTTCGTGCCCGTACCCCACAGTCCCACTTCTCCTCTTCCCCGCCATCTTTTCTTTCCTTTCTTTCCCCTTCTCTTACTTTTTTTTCTCTCTCTCTTTCTCCTCTTTGCCCTCTCCATTCTATTGTTCCCTGTATTTTTTGTCCACTTTGCTTCAATGCGTCCCTCTGCGTCGCGATTCCGTCATTGAGGACGGCCTCGGAGTGCCCATGGACGTTGGTACCTCCATTGGTTTACAGCACGATGGTCGCAAGTGCGTAGATGTTTGTATCGTTTCATGGAAATTGTGTCAGTGTGCACGTTGCAAGGCTGGAGGAGGAAAACATGAACATTACGAGACTTATGAGTACTTAAGTTAATTGGCGTGGCTTTGATTTCCAACTGGCCCCCCACGCACGGCCCTGCGGGTGAGTGTGGGTGAATGATGAACTCCGTGCTCATATAGGCTCAAGTGCCCTAGGGGGGGGAGAATGAATTGTTCATTGTATGCTTGTATGTTTGCCTCGATTTGTTGACGACCTTCATTGCCAAACCCATGTTTGCGCACGTGATTGGATGGTACGAATTTGAAATGATGACAATTGTTACCCAAAAATTGTAGCTTTTGGCCCCAAAAGCACAAACCTTAGCTCCTTTTCTTGAATTGCGATGCTCATATGTGTTCTCGTGAGAAAATGTCCGGTATCAATAAGTCTTATAATTGTTATATGTTGTATAATGTTTCGTTTTTGTGTGATTTGAAGTGAAACCTGCAAAGTAGGTTGTGACACACACACACACACACGCACAGTTTTGACGGGCTAATCCCTCAATCAAATTTTTTGTAATTTTTTTCATTCGGGTATTTTGATTTTTTTTCATTCGGGTATTTTGTAATTTTTTTCATTCGGGTAAATCTTGAGATTTTTTCATTCGGGTACAAGTCTGTAGTAGCCAAATCTTTTAAAAACTCGTGAGGATCAAGAGGAGGAGCATGAGCAAGAGGAGTATCAGTAGCAACAGGAGGAACCATCCACTACGTTCTATCCTCAAGGGCAACAAATTGAGAAAAAACCCATCTAATACGATGCATCCTCAAGGGCAGAAAAAGGAACAGCGGTTTCCAGTCCGTTACACTATATTTGCAAGGATGTATAGGAAGCACACAACACCCAGAACCCTTGACCCATCTCCCGAGATACCAAGTTCTGAGTCCCAAGTCCTCATGTCCTGATTCAGATGCCCCAAGTCCTGATTCCCCAAGTCCCCAAGTCCTGATTCAGATGCCAATCAGGCACTCGTGTCCTAGTAGTATACGCTGACAGTCCTCAGTCATAGGGTGAACGAAGTCCCTAGAGTAAAACAAATCCCAAGTCCTCAGCCCTAGGGTGAACTAAGTCCCTGAGGTGTGACATGTCCCAAGTCCTCAGACCTAGGGTGAACCAAGTCCTTAGAGTGTAACAAATGACAAGTCCTCAGTCATAGGGTGAACCAAGTCCCTAGGGTGTAACAAGTCCCAAGTCCTCAGCCCTAGGGTGAACTAAGTCCCTGAGGTGTGACATGTCCCAAGTCCTCAGACCTAGGGTGAACCAAGTCCTTAGAGTGTAACAAATGACAAGTCCTCAGTCATAGGTTGAACCAAGTCCCTAGGGTGTAACAAGTCCCTAGTCCTCAGCCCTAGGGTAAATTAAGTCCCTAGCGTGTAACAAGTCCCAAGTCCTCAGACCTAGGGTGAACCAAGTCTCTGAGGTGTGACACGTCCCAAGTCCTCAGCCCTAGGGTGAACCAAGTCCTTAGAGTGTAACAAATCCCAAGTCCTCAGCCCTAGGGTGAACCATGTCCCTAGCGTGGAACAAGTCCCAAGTCTTCAGCCCTAGGGTGACCCAAGTCCCTAGGGTGTAACAAGTCCCCAGCCCACAGTCCCAGGGTGAACCAACTCCAACCTCCCTTTAGCCTAGTCAGCCTGACGGCATCATATGATATCATGTGATATCATACTATATATCCCTGATGATAATGAAGTCACTGACCACCCTCTGGTTGTAGCATACATCAAACGGTACTACGTTCGACGACGTACGGTAGCAAGAAATAGCTAGCCAGTTTTTTAATCGCCCAATTCATACAGGAATTACTATCAGCAGTTCAACTATTTAAAAATACCTCTCCAAATGAGAGGAGGAGGATAGCTCAAGTTAGAGACCACCCTCTGGTCTTAGCATGCTGCACCAGGCCAAGCTGCTGTGTGACGAGTACACAATAGGTCACATACAGCGCTTTACCCCCGTTTCGTGATATCTCGCACATGGTTTGCAGGCCAAACCTCGGCGGATAGTAAGAATTGCATGAGCGAATGCTTAATGAATTAGAACCGAAAGCGTTATCAAACATGAGATTGAAGGATAGGGAGTAGAGAGCGCGTTGGATGAAGTTGAAAGCGGATAGGTTTTTCTGTGGCCTCGATTTAGCGGGTGCCCCCATGGAAGTAGCATGGAAATACTGCCATTGGTTCCGTGGGGAACATGCATGCTGTGTGAAGAGTAGAATAGGTCACACAGACCTTAGAGATGCTGTAACTCGGACTGTTGTATAGAAGTAGTTCGGTAGAAGTTTAGTTTTAGTATGTATCATCCGTAGCTGCTGTACCCTCGGACTGTTGTATCGCCAAAGTTCGGTCGCCGTAGTTGGTCAGTCGCCATAGTTGTATCGCCGTAGCTGCTGTACCCTCGGACTGTTGTATCGCCGTGGTTCGGTCGCCATAGTTGTATCGCCGTAGCTGCTGTACCCTCGGACTGTTGTATCACCGTAGTTCGGTCGCCGTAGTTGGTCATTCGCCGTAGTTGTATCGCCGTAGCTGCTGTACCCTCGGACTGATGTATCGCCGAAGTTCAGTCCCCGTAGTTGGTCAGTCGCCATAGTTGTATCGCCGTAGCTGCTGTACCCTCGGACTGGTCTCGGTACCGGGCTTGGTGGTTCAGTCGCCATAGTTGTATCGCCGTAGCTGCTGTAACCTCGGACTGGTCTTGGTACCGGGCTTGGTAGTTCGGTCGCCATAGTTGTATCGCCGTAGCTGCTGTACCCTCGGACTGTTGTATTGCAGTAGTTGCCTTGCTGGTCCATTTGTCTTGTTGTCCCATAGCTTGGTGATATTGTGACCGGATGATTACTATCTTCCCTCGAATTGAAGAGAAAACAGGGCGATTTCCTCCTGGAAGGTGCAGTGACAACACAAAAAGCAACAGCTGAGCAAAGGAGGGGATGTTGGATCATCATCAAGGCGAGGTGAGGTATGAAGTGCTCCATACCGCCACACCAAAAGGTGCCCCCCCCCCCCCCACCCCCCCCCACCCCACCCCACCCCACCCCACCCCACCCCACCCCCACACACCACTACCCACACACCACCCCTGTAACATACATACATACATGCAGGTTGCCCATTGCTCAGTGTCGACCGCTTTCAACTCACCATGATCCCCTTGAGCTTTTCGGATCCTTTTCCTATGGCGATGACTTTCTTCATACATAGGGGCTGGTCCTTGGTGTACTCGGAAGGATGCTGTGGCATAGCACATGGCTTATCACTTGTGTGTACTAGAGAGATCTGATCCCTGGCATTGGGGATACCTAAATGGGAGGTACCGTTCACTGCTGAGCTGCTGGCATTGGGGAGACTTAAAGGGGAAATACCGTTCACTGCTGAGCTGCTGGCATTGGGGAGTCCTAAAGGGGAGGTACCGCTCACTGCTGAGCTGCTGGCATTGGGTAGACCTAAAGGGGCAGTACCGTTCACTGCTGAGCTGCTGGCATTGGGTAGACCTAAAGGGGCAGTACCGTTCACTGCTGAGCTGCTGGCCTTGGGGAGACCTAAAGGGGCAGTACCGTTCACTGCTGAGCTGCTGGCATTGGGGAGACCTAAAGGGGACGTACCGCTCACTGCTGAACTGCTGGCATTGGGTAGACCTAAAGGGGAAGTACCGCTCACTGCTGAGCTGCTGGCATTGGGGAGACCTAAAGGAAAGGTACAGTTTACTGCTGAGCTGCCAACAGTAGGAGGCGGAAGAGCCTCTTCACTGCTGAGCCTCCAACAGGTGGAGGAGGAGAAGCCACTGTCTTGTGTCATTCTGGGGGGACATGGGAGCAAGGCTTCTCCAAACTGATCTGTGTGTGGAGTGGAGTGAGTGGTGGGAGGTCTTAGGCAGTAAAAACAATTATTATCAGGAAATGTAAACACAAACTAAGGCTACTAATTATAGACATAAGGTGGCTCTCAAGGGCTTACAGTGCATTTCCATTGGACCACTTGACTTGAGTTGACTCAACTTGAGTTAATCGGACTCGACTTAGCATTCACGCGACTTGACTCAGGGTTTACGGCGCCTAACACATGTTGAGTGGTCAAGGCGAGTCCAATGGAAATGCACGGTAATGCGTTCTTGACATAGCTCCCAAAGACACGCTTTTGTCTAGGCTGTTGTCTGTCTGACCGATCCACCGATCCACCGAGACAAAACCTGACACGTCAGCCAACGGTCTCGTAACTCACTGGCCTAGGTGGGATGTGTGTGTGTGTGGTGCGGTGGGATGGACGGGGGGTAAGATTTAGGAGGGGTGGGTGGGGGGGCAGAATGCCCCTGATTTAATTTGATCAGGCTTTACTCAAGTTGGATCGAGATGAAGTGAATTGAGATGAAGTGAATGGAGTTGAAGTGAATGGAGTTGAAGTGAATGGAGTTGAAGTGAGTTGAAGTGAATGATCACTGTCGCACGAACTCAGGACCCCTGTCAGTCAAATGCTTGTTTGGGGTTCATTTGCTTCTTCTTTTTAAGCCTTTCCTATACCGGTTGGGCAAGCCCTTTTAGCCTACTTGGCCTACCCCTAATTTTAACATACATGCACATGACGTAAGAACGTTCTGAGCGTAACCCAAGCAAAATGGGAAAGGGACGGGGATAAGAGAGAGGGAAGGTGTGTGCATGTGGGTGGGGAGGTGGGTTTGGTGTGTGTGTGTGTGTGGTGGTGGTGGTGGTGGGGGGGGGGGGGGGTATGCAGGTGGACACATAATGTGTGTGGGAGTGGGTGTGTATGGGTGCTTGCATGTGAAGAACGTTCTGAGCGCAAGCCAAGCAAAATGGGGCAGAGACCGAGTTGAAGTGGTGTGGGCGGGGTGGGTGGGTGGGTGTGGGGGGGGAGTGGTGTGGTGTGGTGTGGGGCTGGGTGTGTGTGCGGTGTGCGTGTTTGTGTCCATCTTCACTGAGTCGATGCTGGGGTCCGTGATGTCGTCAGCAATCGACTGGATCTGCGGGGGGGTGCGGCATGGAGACAGTGTGTGGGGTGTGGCGTGTGGGTGTGGGGGGGGTGAGTGGGGGGCGGGGTCGAAGTAGGATGACCAACCAAAGTAGGGTAAAAAAGGGGCATATGAGTTGAGACAGGGAGAGGACAAGCAAGGGAAGTCATATTATTGGCCAATGTTGCTTTTTTTTTTTAGTTTTAATTGGTCGGGTAATTTTGTCTTCCTTTTTTTTTTTTTTTTTGCTGGGCAACTTTACTTTGTTCGGTTGGGTAAGGGTTAAGCTGTTAATCTAAATGATCACTGTAAAATGATCACTGTACCACGAACTCAGGGCCCCCGTCGGTCAAACGATTGTTTGGGGTTCATCTGTGCTTTTTCTTTTTAAGCCCTTCCTATCACGGTTGGGCAAGTCCCTTTAGCCTAATTGGCCTACCCCTGGATTGGAACATACATACACATGAAGTATGAACGTTCTGAGCATAACCCAAGCAAAAATGGGGATTGGAGTAAGGGACGGGGATAAGAGATAGGGTGTGTGTGTGTGTGTGTGTGTGTGCATACATACACTACCATATACAATGCCACCACTCAACGGTATAAGAGTTCTATGCTCTTACCTAAGAGTTCTACGTCTTACCTAAGAGTTCTATGTGCTTACCTAAGAGTTCTACGTCCTTACCTAAGAGTTCTATTTGCTTATCTAAGAGTTCTATCTTCTTACCTAAGAGTTCTATGTCCTTACCTAAGAGTTCTGTGTGCTTACCTAAGAGTTCTATGTTCTTGCCTAAGATTTCTATGTTATTACCTAAGAGTTCTATGTTATAACCTAATCTGTTCTTAATCCACGTTCGACAAATGGCTCAGTGGCAGAGCTCCTACAACGACGTAGGTGCCGGGTTTGAATCCCCACGGGTGCGCTTAAGTGTTCGCAGTCGCTGTCAACTGCCATGGTAGCGTTATCCAGGTAAAGTAGCAGCCAGTTCCCTACCGCCGTAAGACGGGGCTCCCTTAATACCACGCCCCACCAGGCGTTATTGGCGGAGCCCCCTCTTCTGGGGGGCGGGAGCCCCCATGTTAACCCATCTGTCCGTCCGACCGACCGACCATCGACCATCCATCCGACCGTCTGACCGCAATGAAGCCGGACACGTCAGCCAACGGCCTCGTAACTAACTCGCTTCTGTTGCCACCTGTCGCTGCCACTCCCTCGCAATCACTCTCCGCCATTTTTTAGCGTCGCAGGCGACGCTGCATAGAAGTTGTCATGACACAATCTGTTCTTACCATTAGGAGCTAGTGCGTGATACGGAATCACATAATTTGACAGCCTGGTGCTGTTAGCTTGCTCGATGAGATGATTTACCGTTTTCTCGGCCACGGCCCACACAGCTTGTGAGCATAGCACAGCACCTGCCCTGGCCTGGGATCCAATTCTAGCAGCCCTGCCAACAGGTATGGTGGTAGTCTAGGTTACCAGCAGGCTTGGCTTAATACTTGGTGAAGGTAAAGCATGCACTCTTGCAGTATGGATAGGGATCATATGGCATATCATATGATTTTGGCCAAAGGTGAGTACGATATTATATGATATCATACAAATTGCATCATATGATGTATATATATGGTAGCTTTGGCTTTGTCAGACTGCCGGCATCATATGATATCATATGATGACATGATGTCATACGATATCATATTGCCGTTCCCGTTAGATGTACCCCCCACACCCACACACCCACTTGCTTATGTCTTTCCCATCCCCCATCTCAAACCCACCCACACCTGCTCCCCCGTGTGCCCCTCCCCCAACCCACACCTGTGCAATACCCAGCCTACATAACTTCCACACCTTCCTGTCTCCTTCACTTCCATGCCCCCACCCAACCCTGTGCCTACTTCACATAGAAACACATACACACAAATCCCACAGAAAAATAGATACACAAGGAAACAATTAAACTTAAAAGAACTCAAAACAAAAACACAAATCCCCACCTGTATGTACGTTACAGTCCAGGGGTAGGCCAAATAGACTAAAGGGACTTTCCCAACCGTATAGGAAGGGCTTAAAAATAAAAAGCACTTATGAACTGAACCCCAAACAATCGTTTAACCGACGGGGGCCCTGACTTCGTGCTACAGTGATAATTTAACCCACCTCTTCATCACCCAATCCCACAGAAAAATAGATACACACGGAAACAATGAAACTTGAAATAAGTAAATAACGTCATAAAACTAAACGTGAAGTAACATCATAAACGTAAAATAACGTCATAAAAGTAAACGTAACGTCAATAACGTCAATTAAACTTAAGATAAGTAAATAAAGTAAACAAAAACACAAATCCTCACCTGTTCATTACCCTGCCCCGATGTTCCATGCGGCCTGAGGCAGAGCTGATAAGTGACTTTAGAGGTCCATGGTCCATGCCACACTTTAGGCGGAGGCCTCGGAACAGCAGCTGCGTTGCCACTTCCGCATATCTATATGACTGGGTATCCATCAGCCCATGCTCATGTGTGGGCTCGTGACTCAAAACAGGAATTGATATCTCCTGGCAAACCTGTGGGTGGCAGGTTTGGAGTGTGTGTTGGCTATGGTTGGCAAACCTGTGGGTGGCAGGTTTGGAGTGTGTGTTGGCTATGGTTGGCAAACTGTGGGTGGCAGGGTTGGAGTGTGTGTTGGCCATGGTTGGCAACCTGTGGGTGGCAGGTTTTGGAGTGTGTGTTTGGCTATGGTTGGCAAACCTGTGGGTGGCAGGTTTGGAGTGTGGTGTTGGCCATGGTTGGCAAACCTGTGGTGGCAGGTTTGGAGTGTGTGTTGGCCATGGTTGGCAAACCTGTGGGTGCAGGTTGGAGTGTGTGTTGGCCATGGTTGGCAAACCTGTGGGTGGCAGGTTGGAGTGTGTGTTGGCCATGGTTGGCAAACCTGTGGGTGGCAGGTTTGGAGTGTGTGTTGGCCATGGTTGGCAAACCTGTGGGTGGCAGGTTTGGAGTGTGTGTTGGCCATGGTTGGCAAACCTGTGGGTGGCAGGTTTGGAGTGTGTGTTGGCCATGGTTGGCAAACCTGTGGGTGGGCAGGTTGGAGGTGGTGTTGGCCATGGTTGGCAAACCTGTGGGTGGCAGGTTTGGAGTGTGTGTTGGCCATGGTTGGCAAACCTGTGGGTGGCAGGTTTGGAGTGTGTGTTGGCCATGGTTGGCAAACCTGTGGGTGGCAGGTTTGGAGTGTGTGTTGGCTATGGTTGGCAATATATGTGTGGCAGGTTTGGAGTGTGTGTTGGCTATGGTTTGCAATATATGTGTGGCAGGTTTGGAGTGTGTGTTGGCTATGGTTTGCAATATATGTGTGGCAGGTTTGGAGTGTGTGTTGGCTATGGTTGGCCTTATGGCCTTTTTCACCGTCAGGGCTGCAACGTTCATCTGATGCAGCGGAGGGGTGGTCGTGATTGTCAGTAGCGGCAGCACCACCCACATTATTCCCTTCGGCTGGCAACGAGGAGGCTCGCAGGGATCAGATCAGAAGGGGGAGGGAGAGGGCAGATTGAGGAGAATGTACAGAATTTGACGCAACGGACCCTTCGCTCTGGTCAATGGACCCTCCCCACGTTGCGTCCTGTTTTTTGTGATGTTTTTTAATGGAGGGATTGTAGCCTAGGAAAAGTGTCCATATACTTTTGGTTCCTACAACAAAACAACTTTATTGCAGATTCGGATTCCTGGTGAATTTTGAGGAAGACAGCTGGTACTTCGAACTTTACCACCCGGCAGGCTGATGCCACGCCACCTTCCACTTGTGATGATGCCACCAATGAGGACGACCATAATGGTGTCTTTATAAATTGTATAAATATATGAGGCAATGGGAGAGAATATCCCCATATATATTTATTATACCCTCATATATTATTTATATTAAACATACCATGTATATATCATGTGTTGTGGTCTGATTCTTGCATTGGGATAGGCTTTCCTGCACTACGCCACTACGGCGTAAAAATGTGTCGTGGTCTGATTCTTGCATTAGGATAGGCTTTCCTGCACTACGCCACTGCGGCGTAAAAATGTGTCGTGGTCTGATTCTTGCATTAGGATAGGCTTTCCTGCACTACGCCACTATGGCGTAAAAGCACAAGAGTTCCAATTTATGTCTTGTATATCCTACTGATCATAGTGCTCTGTCTGTGTCTGTGTGTGAGTGAAATGACAGTTATATTTCCAAACAGACTAGTAAGGAGCCATCATCACTTCATCAGTGATTTCCTTGGGATTCAGAAATGAGGAGCTTCAATCAAATTCTGATCACCCACCTCGTGCTCCAAGACTAAAGCTAGCCCCCGTTACACCTGAGCACGTGCCCCCCCCCCCCCCCCCACCCCCCACCCCACCCCCACCACCACCCACCACCACCACCACCACCCTTGGCACCTGTGTGTACATCAGGTTGCAATCCGATCCTGTCGACCAAGCAGTTACCAATCAGATTCTGCTAGCAAAGGTGTTGGGCCTACATCAACGCTCACCTAAGACCCCTGCGCTAATCACACTCATCGGCTTCCCTTACTCTGGAGGAGTATGTATCCGTGACTAGGGACCACCCGAGAGAGCAAGGTAATCGCTACGTTCCTGCTCGTCTCGCTTCCTGATGGACAAGTTCGATGCAGCGTCGCCTGCGACGCTAAAAAATGGCGGAGAGTGACCGCGACGGAGCAACAGGTGGCAAGGGAAGCGAGTTAGATACGAGACCGTTGGCTGACGTGTCTGGCTTCATCATGGTCAGACGGTCGGTCGATCGACCGGACAAATGGGCAACACTACTGGGGGCTCCCGCCCCCCAGAAGGGGGGGCTCCGCCAAAAATAAGCGCCGGAATGCTCACCCACCTCGTTCTCCAAGAGTGCAGGCTCCCAGGGCGCATCCAGGCAGACTTGGATGGTGGAGAGTGCCCACCTCACAGCATCAGCAGGGTGGGTGAAAGAGGTGAGGCAGAGGCCATCTGTCATCTCAAGCAAGTAGCCGTTGTACCTCTTGAGCTCAGCCTGCAAGGTGTGTGTGTGGTGTGTGTGCGTGTTTGTGGGTGTGCTCAATAAATATAAAGGGAAATGGAGGATGCACAATGCATTATGCATATATGTAAACGTCAGCGCACACACCCTTGCTTTGATAACAAGTATTAAGCGCATCGCGAGAGCTACACAAAAATGGCGTCGCAAAATCGCAGTGATGCTGCGAAAGGTTGAGATGCCAAAGTGACAGGTGGCCGAAGGCTTGAGTGGTTGCAGAAGCGGGTATACGACAGGTGGCAGGTGACGGGTGGCCAAAGGCTTGAGTGGTTGCAGAAGCGGGTATACGACAGGTGGCAGGTGACAGGTGGGCCAAGGCTTGAGTGGTTTCAGAAGTGGGTATACGACAGGTGGCAGGTGACAGGTGGCCGAAGGCTTGAGTGGTTTCAGAAGTGGGTATACGACAGGTGGCAGGTGACAGGTGGCCGAAGGCTTGAGTGGTTTCAGAAGTGGGTGTACGACAGGTGGCAGGTGATAGGTGGCCGAAGGCTTGAGTGGTTTCAGAAGTGGGTATACGACAGGTGGCAGGTGACAGGTGGCCGAAGGCTTGAGTGGTTTCAGAAGTGGGTAAACGACAGGTTGCAGGTGACAGGTGGCCGAAGGCTTGAGTGGTTTCAGAAGTGGGTATACGACAGGTGGCAGGTGACAGGTGGGCCAAGGCTTGAGTGGTTGCAGGTGGCAGGTGACAGGTGACCCAAGGCTTGAGTGGTTGCTGAAGCAGGGTAAACGACAGCAAGGGCCAGGGTTGTTGACAAACTGACAGACCGGCGGTCAGACAAACAAAAGGACATACAACGGGGTGAGCATATTATATTATTTTATATTATGTTATATTATATTATATTATATTATATTATATTATATTGTATTATATTATATTATATTATATTATATTATATTATATTATATTACATTACATTACATGATATGATATGATATGAAATGATAGATTATATGTCAAATCCTACATTTAAACTTGGAAAGGCTTGCACCTGATAATATGCTAAATCACACATCTGTGTGTATGTTACAGTCCAGGGGTAGGCCAAATAGGCTAATGTTTGTCCTGGGTTGCCGTGTATTACCGGTAATACAAAAAATCAGTTTAGGGAAATGTGGATTAAAAGGGTCATATATTTCTCAAATCGCATGGGACTTTTTACAGCGTCAACTTAAAGAGTGGTAGAACGCACATGAATCGTCAAATAAGCTATAGTGGTACATCTACATGCTTGAATTTGATTTTGAAAATGGTATTTTTTCAAAAACAAACTAAAAAATCAAATTGAAAAATAAAACATCTGTAGATGTTGTTAGACCCCAATTATAAACCTCAGACTCTCAGAATCCCTTGAGGACATTGTTAAGAAGTTGTCCCCACAATCTGGTCAAGTTCAGACTACTGCCTCCCCCTCTTCAAAGGAGATAGTCCAGAGTTATCTTTCGCGTGCGCGGACATGGTGTGCTTGCAAAAGCAATCACTCTCACTGTTTGGGGAACAGATAGCCTCCCCAGAATTACATGACACCCACCTGCATGGACACCCACCTACATGCATTTGTGCATTTGTGTTTGTGGGTGATTGGTGTGTATGAGTGGGCAGATAATGGTGTCAATGTGTCATACACCCACCTGCATGGACATCCACCTACATGTATGTGTGTGTTTGTGGGTGGTTCTGACAGTGGTGGGTGAGTGTGGGAAGTTGATGGTGTCAATGTGTGTCACACACACGCATGTACACACACGCATGTACACACACCTACATGCATGTGTGTGTACGTGTGTGCCCTTGCATGTGTGTGCGTGTGTCTATGCTTGTGTGTGTCCATGCATGTGGGTTTGTATGCGAGACATAGCACATGTGTATGTGTGTGTGAATGTGTTAGGATGCATGATGTCCATGCATGCAAGTGTGTGTGTGTTGGTGTGCTTGTGTGTATAGATGTGTGTGTGTGTGTGTGTGTGCGCGTGTAGATGTGTGTGTGTGTTGGTGTGCTCGTGTGTGTGCGTCCATGAAGGGAGATGCATATGTTTTCCCCTCTCAGTAGTGAGCTTCACTATGTCTGACACAGCTTTCTTGGGTAAGAACTGAAGGAAGAAAGACCTTCAAGCCTAGGAACATCTGTGGAGCACTGGCTGGGTCCACATCCAGGAGATTGACATGCCTCAGCCTCCCAGGCCCTGGCTCAGAGTAACCAGCAAAATGTCCTCTGGCAGGACCTCACGCCAGTCATCTTTGGAAATCTTTCTCGCGTCGAAAGCTTCGTCCTCCTCCTCTGAAGCATCGCTTGATAACTCATTCTCCAACGTATTGTTGGCGTCAAATCCCTCCAGTTCGACCTGGGAGCTCGCCAGGACAAGCCTGGACCTCGCCCCCGATATTGAGCGTTACCATGAAGCTTCTGCCTTTACCACGCTGCTTTATGACGCCAGGAAACGTCACAGCGCTTTAGGTCGATGCTATGGGTGCGGCTGATGAACCATCCTGCACAGCTTTGTGCACAGCGCGCAAGAACCTCACAACGATTGCCAGATCTCCAGTCATTTTTAGCTAATTGGCCCGCCATCCCCGAACTTTAGAAGGTCGGTCCGCGAAAAATGGCAGTTGCGAGCATCGCCACCCGATTACAGAGCCGAAGATTGCGTACTTTTAAAGCGGTGCAAAGATTGCGAGGGGGTGTTCGTGACTAAACGCGCCCCAAATGTTAATCGAGGCCAAGTGTATGTCGCGTAATACACGTGTATTACCTGTAATACACGCCCAGGTATTATCTTATCTTATCTTATAGATTATATGTCAAATCCTACATCTAAACATGAAACGGCTTGCACCTGATAATATGTTAAATCGCACATCTGTATGTATGTTACAGTCCAGGGGTACGCCAAATAGACTTCAGGGACTTGCCCAACCGTATATGAAGGGCGTAAAAAGGGAAACTGATGAACTGAACCCCAAACAATCGGTTTACTGACGGGGGCCCTGAGTTCGTGTTTCCCTAAACCCCACGCTACAAAATCCGGCGGGCTACTCAACTTTTCTGAAATCAGGCTTGAGTACCCCACCCAGCTACACAACCTTGCCTACATACAACTGAAATAAAAACACTGCCCTCATCCCTGTACCTGGATAATCTGGTGAACAGAGGCATGCAACTGAGTTGCGGTCATGCAGCGCATTAAGCACAACATAAACACTGCCTGGACAATCTGGTGAACAGAGGCATGCAACTTAGTTGCGGTCATGCAGCGCGTTAAACGTAACATAAAACACTACTTGGACATTCTGGTGAACAGAGGCATGCAACTAAGTTACGGTCATGCAGAACATTACACGTAATATACAACATAAAGCATGTTCATAAGTCCCCCTTGACTGTGTCAAGCTGAGGGCACATTCGGAGTCAGTGGGGCACCAGGAAAAATGTAATCATCATCATCATCATCATCATCATCATCATAAAACACTACTTGTGCATGGCACGGCATGCACCTGACAATATTGCGGTTAAGCTGCACATGAAGCATAACATTAAACGCTACCTGGGCAATCCTCTGGAACAGGGCCAGCGCCCGCTTGGTAGCGTCCGCATTCCAGCTTCTCAAGGACTCCGCTCCACATACGTTCATGAAGCAGACGGTGCCCTTTTGACAGGGGGCCGTCAAGAAGTCCCCGGAGAGCTGCTCATGAGAGTTGATGGGTTTTATGAAGGCGCAGCGTTGTGACAGCTGCAGACCCATGACCTGATACACGTGCAAAGCATCGCCTCTTTTGTAAGCCAGCGCTTTTGTAAGCGATCTGCTGGAGCCCGACTGCCTAACCGACTGTTGCTCCGCAGTCTCTCTGCTGTTTGGTGCCACTTCCTCTCTGCTCGCCTCCAAAATGTGCTCCCCCACATGGGCAACGCACAGGCTGGACATGTCCCTGAGGTGCAGCTCCTGAAAAGTGGCTGCAGAGCACAGGACCATTCCACCATGCGCCGCACCCTGCACAGCGTTGGCCAAGGCGAGGAACTCACCCCCATAGTGGGCTGAGCCTGAGGTGCGATTGAAGACGATGTTGGAGGCGTCTCTCACACCACTGTGCATCCCCATGCGCACACGCAGACCTCGCCACATGAGATAATCCTTTTCTTCCGTGCCAAAGGTGCTGCCGGGAGAGCAATTGACGCTGGCATACATGGGTTCAGCCTCTTCAACCATTGCGGTCCTCCAGTCCATTGGCACGCCGTTCTGCTTGTCCTCGGGAAGAGAGATCTTGGCCATTGGGAGATTTGAGGGGTCCTCCCCAACAAAGGGAAGCTTCTTTTTATGCAGCTGATGAATTGCCAGGGGGGGTGAAGTTCCACTGCTTGAACATTCGGGCGTGGCTTCTCCCCCGCCCTTTCTCAGCTCCTGGTGGTGGGGTAATGCGTACCTCAATTTATGTTTTCCTTTTTTTTTTTTTTTAACTACCTCTCCCATTTTGAGGTTGGGACAGTCCCTCTAGCCTATTCGGCCACCCCTGGACTGTAAAAAGACACACACCTTTACTTCTTGCCATGATCTTTGCCTGTATTTCTTTCTCCCCTCCTATCCTTGTTCCTTCCTCAAAATATGAACCTGGACCAGGGTACTTCAAATGGCCAAATTGGCCAGCGCTTTAGCGCACTTAAAAACAAAAAAACTGCGCTTAGTAGTGCAAAAAACGCAAAAATTGCTTGCAGCGCCCACAAGGGGTTGCAAAAAACTGCGCTTAAAGCGCAGAGGGGATCAAAAAGTCAGCGCTCAGAAACGCAAAAGCGCGCGCTTTGAATTACCCTGACCTGGACACGTCACAAACTGTCTCTACCACTGTTTCTTTCTTGGGCTATGCTTAGCAGCTTCTAGGCAGCTCCCTTTCCCTGTCCTTGGGCCAAACCTGAAGCTTGCTAGCGCGTATGAAAGCTGATATGGCAGGCATTCCAAAGCAGCTGCAAGCTTTGGGTTTGACCCATTGGCTGGATAATGGGGCTGGCGGGAAGATGCCATGAGTAGCCCAAAAAAGAAATAGTGGTCTCTACCTTTGGTTCAATGATTTAAATAGCACCTAAACCCATGTCCTCTGTTGTATTCTGCGTGCGTAAATAAAATGAATAATACGCCTTGTTACGAGGTGTGAGGTTGAGGGGGCCAGCAAGTTTGCTTTCACTGGGGCAAACCACCAATAGGGGGGGGGGGGGAGGGGCTATCATCCCCCTGTGGGAGGGTTTGGGGCCTGTTCCATGTGTCTTCTGCGACAATGGAATGGACGGAGACATTGGCATAGGTGAAGTTTCGTGCCGAGCTTGAGCGCGGCAACTTTGGAGAAATATCTGAGCGGGTCTGCGTGCGTCGCCTGCGACGCTAAAAATTGGCGGAGAGTGATCGTGACGGAGCAACAGGTTGCAAGGGAAGCAAGTTAGTTACGAGACTGTTGGCTGGCGTGTCTGGCTTCATCATAGTCAGACGGTCGGTCGGTCGGTCGAACGGATAAATGGGCCCCCCCGCAGCTGTCTGTCTATTAGATCTATCGATCGAGCTACCTACCTACGATCTATCTAGCGATCGATCGAAGCCGACCAACCAGACCGACCTAGCTATTATCTATTACCTGACCGAGGAGGCGAGTCGGCGACTTATCTCTCTATCTACGTACTACCTACCTATCTCTCTATCTATCTATCTACTACCGACCTATAAATCTATTATCATCTACATACCTACCTATCTAGCTATCTATCTATCTCCTACCTCCGCATCTACCTCCTACCTATCTCCCTATCTACTATCTGACCTACCGACCTATCTATCTATCATCATCTACTACCTCCTATACTCTATCTATCTACACTAGCCTCCCTACCATATCTATCGAACATCTATACATCATCACCTACCTACCTATCTACTATCTACTACCTTACCTACCGACTATCTATCTATCTACCTACCTACCTATCTATCTATCTATCTATCTACCTACCTACCTAATCATATCTATCTACACCACCCTACACTACCATATCTTCTCAATCTAGCGATCTCACCTACCTACCACTACACTAATTATCATATCCCATGATCTATCTAACTACCTATCCTATCCATCCATATCTATCTCATTCCTACCTACCCATAATCTATCTTATCTATCTACTCATCCTACCTACCCATATCTATACGATATCGTAAGACTATACTAACTACACTACCTATCTATCTATCTAATCACCTACAACGACCACCAATCCGAATCGACTCGAAATCTAATTACCTACCTACCTCTAATCTACTCTATACTATCACCAACGCTACCCTACCTATACTACTCATATCATAATCTATCTCCATACACTACCTACGCTACATCTATACCATTCTACCTAAACCTAATCGATCTATCTATCTCTACCTACCTAACCTATCATTATCTATCATCATAATCTACCTACCTTGCCTATCTAACTCGTTATCGTATCTACAACCAAATATCTATCTATCTACACTAACCTCACCTATCTCTCAATCTATCTAACTCTACTCACCTACCTACCTAACTCTTTCCCATGCTATCTATCAGATCTATCTACCCATACCTTCCTATCTATCTATCTAACGCATACCTATCCTATCTACTCTATCACTAAACTCCCCTACTCTAGCTTCATCTAATCTATCCTACTCTAACCTACCAACCTATCTTCTACTATCGATGATCATATACACTAACCTATACTATCATCTATCTATCTACCTACCTACCGTACCGTACCCCATATCCAATCTCTATCTAACCTACTCTATCTACTCATATCAATCTATCTACCTAACCTATACCTACCAATCACGGCTATCTATCTCCTACCTATCTATCTATCTAATCTATCTGACCTACCTGAACCGATCTATCTATCTAATCTATCTACACATAACCTACCTTCTATCTAGCCCAACTAATCTACCCTACCTACACTATCTATCTAATCTCAATTTCTACCTACCTACCTACTACATTCTATCGAATCTAAGTCTCCCTACCTACCTCACCACTATCTCATCTCCAATCAGCGACCTACCTACCTATCTATCTATCTATCCCTGCTCATACCATACCTAACCATATCTACTAATCTAGACTATCTAACCGGCCTACACTATCAATCTATCTAATAATCTAACTCTACACTACCTACCTATCTATCATCTATCTATCTCACCTACACTACATATCTAATCATCTAATCTATATACCTACCTAACCTACTATCTATGCCCGCTCATCTACCTACCTATCTATCTACATAATCACTATCTATCTACCTACCTTATTATACTAATCTAATCTAAATCTCCTCCCTACCCCCTATCATTCATCTACCTCCTAACCTGGACTATCTATCTACTACATCTAAACGCTACCTACACTTCATATCTATCTATCATATCATAACCTACCCGACCTCGTCTATCTAATACTACTCTACTCTACACTACCTCCTATCTATCTACTCTATCTACCGACCTACAACACCCTCAATCTATCTACTATAATACCTACCTACCTATCTAGCTATCTACACTCATATCATAACCCTACCTAACCTATCTAATCTATTATCGATCATACCTACTCCACCGACCTATCTATCTAATCTAATCACTACCTAACCTACCTATCTAAAAGAATCTAATCGTCTCTCTACTACCCCTACCTCCAACTCATCCTATCTATCTACCTCACTAACCTATACCATACCATATCTAATACTATACTCATCATATCTACCTCACCTCACCTATCGCACATCATTATCTATCTATCCACTACCTACCACTAATCTATCTAATCTACCTCTATCTACCTAACACTCCGTAATCTATCATATCTATCTCTCCATACACTACTCTCACCTTCTATCTAATCTATACTTCCACACCAACCTACCTATTCATTCATATCTATCTATCACCATACCGTCACCTACACGCTATACTATACTATCTAATCTACCTACCTACACATACTACTATACTAATCTAACTTATCTATACCATACCTACCTATCTATCTACCTATCATTACTCTAACCAACCGACCTTCGATCTACCACTATCCTATCTACCATACCTAAACCTACCTTACACTATCACATCTATATAACCTACCATACCATATCTATCATAATCTATCTATCTAACCTACCTACTAATCTATCTATCTATACCTACCATCTATCTATCTACTATCTACCTACCTCCTATTATCTCTCCCTAGCTATCGCCTTCCTACTATCTATCTATCTACCTACCTACCTATCTATCTATCTATCTATCTACCTACCTACCTATCTATCTATCTATCTACTACCTACCTATCTATCTATCTATCTACCTACCTACCTATCTATCTATCTATCTATCTACCTACCTACCTATCTATCTACCTACCTACCTATCTATCTATCATCGTTACCTACCTAACCATCTCTCTATCATCTTCTACCCCCACCTACCTTCCTATCCTAATATCTATCTATCGCCTAACTCTTCCTATCTAGTCTATCTACCTCCGTCCTATCTATCTATCTACCTACCCTCTTCCTAATTATCTATCTACCTACCTTCCTATCTATCTATCTACCTACCTTCCTATCTATCTATCTACCTACCTTCCTAGCTATCTATCTAACCACCTACCTTCTATCTATCTATCACCTACCTTTCCTATCTATCTATCTCGCCTACCTTCCCTATCTATTCTATCTCTACCTACCTTCCATCTATCTATCTACCTACCTTCCTATCTCTTCTATCTAGCCTATACCTCTATCTATCGATCTACCTACCTTCCTTCTATCTATCTACCTACCCTTTCCTATCTATCTAGCTACCTACTTCCCATCTAGTATCGACCTACCTCCTATCTATCTATCTACCCTACCTACTGTCTATCTATCTATCTACCTCCCTTCATACTCTCTATCTACGCTACCACCTTCCTATCTATCTATCTACCTACCTTCTATTATCTATCTACCTAGCCTCCTATCATTCTATCTATCTATCTACCTACCTACCTATCTATCTATCTATCTACCTACCTACCTATCTATCTACCTACCTACCTACCTACCTATCTATCTATCTATCTATCTACCTACCTTCCTATCTATCTATCTATCTACCTACCTATCTATCTATCTACCTACCTACCTATCTATCTATCTATCTATCTACCTACCTACCTACCTTCCTATCTATCTATCTATCTATCTACCTACCTTCCTATCTATCTATCTACCTACCTTCCTATCTATCTATCTACCTACCTTCCTATCTATCTATCTATCTATCTACCTACCTTCCTATCTATCTATCTACCTACCTTCCTATCTATCTATCTACCTACCTTCCTATCTATCTATCTACCTACCTTCCTATCTATCTATCTACCTACCTTCCTATCTATCTATCTACCTACCTTCCTATCTATCTATCTACCTACCTTCCTATCTATCTATCTACCTGCCGTCCGATCTAATCTATCTACCATACCTTCCTGTCTATCTGACTTATCTATCGACCTACCTTCCTATCTATCTATCTACCTCCTTCCTAGCTAGCTATCTAACCTGACCTTCCGTCTAGCGATCTACCTACCTTCCTATCTATCTTCTACCTCTTCCTATCTCTCTAGCTACCTACGTCCTACTATCTATCTACCTACTTTCTATCTATCTATCTACCTACCTTCCCGAGCTAATCTAGTCTACCGTACCATTATCCTATCCTATCTACTACCTACCTTCCTACTATCTATTCCTACCTTCCCATCTATCTATCTAACCTACATGACCTATCTATCTATCTATCTACTGCCTTCCTTCTATCTATCTACTACCTTCCGATCTATCTAGTCTAGCTACTATCTACCTACCTATCCTATCTACTAGCGATCTATCTAGCTACCTACCTACCTTCCTATCTATCTATCTACTACTTCCTATGCTTCTGTCTCCTACCTTCCTATCTATCTATCTAATCTATCTATCTACCTACCTTCCTATCTATCTATCTATCTACCTACCTTCCTATCAATCTATCTACCTACCTTCCTATCTATCTATCTATCTATCTACCTTCCTACAAACAAATCACCGTACATCATACAGTCGTAGAGTCCTTTCTGAAGGAAGAGAAGAAAAGGTAGGGGGGGAGACCGGAAAGCATTAGAGAGAATGGCCGCGAGGTGCGGGATAATAGAGCGAGGGAATGGGAAGTAGAGGCCGCGTGATGAGGGGGGGCGAGAGAGGGATGTAGGAGAGGGCAGAAAAAAAGCATGGGAGAGGAAGGGTAAAGGAGGAAAATGGAGAAAAGGAACATATGGGGCGAGAGGGCCAGAGAGGTATTCAAGGGCGGGGGGGGGAGAAGGGAAAGTGGAGGGGGAGAGTGGGCAAGGAGGAAAAGGGGAGGGAGGGAAAGGAAAGGGGGCAAAAAGAGAGAAAAGAGGGATAAGGAGGAGGAGGAAAAAAAGAACGAGGAGTAGGGACAGTAAGAGGTTAGGGAACGGGGACGAGGGGGGGGGGGACGAAGGGAGAAGCAGGATAAGGGGTGGGGGTAAAAATAAAATGAAGAGAAAAAGTGACTTGTTCGAGTTTACATTTTCCTGGTATCGGTAATATTTGTTTTTACTGCCGATGAATGTGAGCAGACAAAGTCCTGGCTGAAGCTATGCAACCAAGTTCAAGTTCAAGTTGAAGTTCAAGTTACCTGCTGGCATCATCTCCCACAAGGAGGAGGAGCTCTCAATGTCAGTGATCAGCAGGGTGGTGGAAGAGCCTACGCCAGGTGCAGTGAACCTGTGCCTGGTGAGATACTTAAGCAGTCCATGACTAAGCTGAAGCTTGAAGTAGAACAATAGAGAGCCAAGCAGAAGAATTCCAACAGCGATGGGAATGACGATGCTGATGATCAGTTTACTGCCACCGCCTTCACCCTCCTCTGTAATAGAGGGGCTAGGAGACGAGGAGCCAATCAGTCCCGTTCTGCATGTTCCCAAATGTAAGAGTGTGACTTAATAGATATGTAGGGATCGGCATATCATATGATGTTGGCCAAAGGTGAGTATGATGTCATATGATATCATACAAATTGCATCATATGATATTGTATTTAAATGGTAACTTTGGCTTAGTCAGACTGCCGGCATCATATGATATCATATGATGCCATGTTGCCATTCCCCATAGATATGTGGTAGATGTCAGAACTAGCTGTCCGTAGGTCAGTCTCACAACCTGAGGCGTGTTAGCGCCGCAGTTCTAAGCCCGGAACCTAATCAGTAGCATCGTGGATGCCCTGGAGGCTTGACATAGTCGAGCCTCCAGCTTGTAACTTTGTCCAAGTATATCTCTTTCCTATCCAGTCTTCCTGCCTGTGGCAGTGCTCATTTCATCAGTAAATAAAACCGAAAGTGAGCAGCACACCTGCCAATCAAACATAAAGCGAGGGTGCTGGGGCGATTCCGCAGGAAGGGTCTGTTATCGGGTTGGTGTGATGTCTGGCCCTTCTAAGTGGAAGTCAGATCACCTGCAGGTTGGCAGGCTGCCCACCAGGGTACTTCCAAGCGCGCGCATTTGCGAGCTGGCGCGCTGCCTTTTTGATTCCCACTGCACGTTTCGCGCAGTTTTTTGCAACCCCCTGTGGGCGCAGCAAGCAATTTTTGCGCTTTTCGCACGACAAAGCGCAGTTTTTATTTTTTAAAGTGCGCTAAAGCGCTTGCCAATTTGGTCAATGGAAGTACCCTGCTGCCCACATGCCCCCCAAACTTGCATCAGCACACGAGACAGAACCATTCAGCCTTGCCTCCATACATACCAGGCCCACGAAGCCCAGCATCACGCAATTCGATCGTTTGTTGTTGACCTATTGAGTGATGTTATCTTTTTTCTGAGATTTGTACAACCACAGCATGTCAGACAATTTGCATAAGAGTTGATATGTGTTGCAAATGAAATGAGCATTGCAGCATATCATCCGCATGCCTTTATGGGATAATTCAGGGTGACTGCACAATGTGTCCAAGTAGCCTTAATTGTCTACTACCCAGTACCAAGCTACTTCATTATGAAAAAATGATGGTCAGATCATATACGATTGCCACACAATTCAGTAGGATGCATAACAATACTCTCCTAAACATATGGCACTTTTTGGCGAAGCCCCCTCTTCAAGGGGGCGGGAGCCCCCATGTTTACCCATTTGTCCGTCCTACCGAAAAAGAAAAAAAAGTTGGAGCCCGACACGTCAGCCAACGGTCGCGTAACTAACTCGCTTCGGTCAGCTCCATCGTTGCCACGATTCGTTCCGTTGCCAACACACTCGCAGATTTTCCTCGTCGCTTGCGACGCTGCATAGGACTTTTTCTGGGTTGTTTTGGCTTAGTTAGGCTAAATGAGTTATTTTCAATATAAGGGCTAATTTGGTCAGTGATCAGTCCTAACCTCCGAACCCTATATATATCCATCTATTGTGTAGTTAGATACAGGTAGAAAACTATATACCAGTATATGGATGGATGGATATTTATATATATATGGATGGATGGATATATATGAGGCTTCTTCTTGGGGGGGGGCGGTTGGACGGACGGTCGGACGCACCAACGGACAACAGGGTAAACCTGGTGGCTCACGCCCCTTTAAAGAGGGGGCTTCGCCAAATACTTACAAATGGCATTGTAACCTTTGATGTGTGTGAACAGACCCCAGCACACCAGTATCTCACTAAGTCATAACAATACTTACATTGAAAGGCATTGTTTCCCATCAGCTGATAATGACTCATCAATATTACATGGGCGGACATAGAAGGAGCCACTCCATGAGACAAGAAGGCGGTTCCAAGCCGACAATGTTGCATTTAGCTGGAACTTGACATCACCGGGAGAGGAGATAATCAAGAAGCCTAACTTTGATGAGGGCAAACGACCCGTGAAATCCTGTGGTTGTGGGGATGGCCAGCATGGAATTATACGTGGAGGTATGTTCCAGTCCGGGGGTCGCAAAATAGGCTAAAGGAGCTTGCCCAACCTTGAACAATCAAGCACATCTGTTAACTAGTTAGGAGTTGTTTGTTAGACCTTTCCAGTCATGAATATGTATGTTGCATCCCCAGGGGGTAGCTAGATAGGTCTAATAGGAATCACCCACCTGTTACAGTCCAGGGCTCAATTTAGCCTCGAATCAAGTACCCTGCATGTTACAGTCCAGGGCTCAATTCAGCCTCGCTCAAGTACCCTGCATGTCTAATAGGAATCACCCACCCTCCCATGTACCCACACATAGCCAAATAGGCTAAAGGGGCTTGCCCAACCTTGGACAATCGAGATCAGCTCTAAATAAAAAAATGGAAACAAACGTATGTATTGTTATTATAGGTCGTTGGACGGATGTTGATGCCATGTACTGGATGGGTTTAACGTTTAAATATTACTTGTGATTACTCAGAGTTACTCAGTTATAGAGGTCGCTAAATATTGATGTGTCCGTGGAATTATATATATGTAGTTTTATTGATATCATCATGTATTCATATGTGTTCATAATGGTGATGAGTACTACTGTTGTAGTAAGCTTATAGCAATTCAGGGGATGAACTGAACACACCTTTCGTACTTCGTCAATAATTGTCGAGAATTCCAGGCCAAATTGTCGAGAATTCTCGGATTTCCAGGCCAAAAGTCTCGACAAAGTACAAAGTACGAGTTCTCGCGGAAATGTTTTGTCCAGTTCATCCCCTGAATTGCTATAAAGTATGTACACAACACTTGAACTCAGGTCCTACATTGATTGCATGCTTGTGCGCATTATATTTCTCATCGACTCAGCAGCCCAAAACGGTACATAAAGAAGGAAGAAAGGAAAAGGTTCACTTGATTCGTGTTGGACAACTGCTAAGAACAAAACAGTACATAAAGAAGGAAGAAAGGAAAAGGTGCATTTTATTCGTGTTGGACAATTGCTAAGAACAAAACGGTACATAAAGAAGGAAGAAAGGAAAAGGTGCATTTTATTCGTGTCGGACAATTGCTAGGAACAAAACGTTGCATTGAGAATAAAGAAAGGAAAAGGTGCATTTGATTCGCGTTGGACAATTGCTAGGAACAAAAATGGTGACAGGCATCAGGGTAGTGACTTCTCAAATGACTAAATATGGCGATCGCTTGTTTTGACCCTGTTTTGGCGAAAATATCGCTATTAAGAGTAAAAAACAATTAGTCCCCCCCCCCCCCCCCCCTAATTGGCCCTAAAAAGCTATGTAGGCTATACAAGCTAAAAAAGCTATACAAAGCACTAAACCGCTGTCCCTGGAGGAGGCCAAAAACTATAAAGCTAGAAAAAAAACTTTCAGGTTGGAACAAAAACTGCGCTAGCTGGCGCTAGGAACAAAAATGGCGACCGGCAACAGGGTAGTAACTTCCCAATAAGGGAGGGCCTGAGACAGATCGGAATAAGGATTGAAGTTTGGTGGTAGTGGGGTGGGGGTGGGGGTGGGGTGGGGATGGGGTTGGTAGGGTGGTGTGGTGGTGTGGTGGTGTGGTGGTGGTGGGGAGGGCCTGGAACAAAGATTGGGACACGTATGTATATTGGTATGTGTGTGTACTTGTACCATGACTTTCTCACCCGCCCATAGTCGACATAAAAAGTGTTGGACTCCAACTCTAATCCAGTGGAGGCATTGAACGAGCTACCATCCAGCTCCACCTTGGTCAGCCCATTCGCATTGTGTGCCGACACCAAATGCTCTTGACCGAAGACATCACGCAAGACTGTTGTAATGTAAATCACCTCCCCGCCCCGGAGTATGGTGGTATCCTGACCGGCAGCAAATTCGACGTCTAGGCTCATAGGGGAGGTGGCCAGGGTGGGCCCAAAACCACCTATGGCCTCATTCCCGTACCAGGATGCACATTCTTGAAGGAGAACGAGGATCTGAGTCGGGTCTTCATAATACAAGGAAGCCTGCACGTTGGGTGGTGTGGATTTTGTGACAGAGTCAGACTGCAAACCCCAAAGCTAACAAATACTCTTAAGACTTACAACACAAAACTGGTAATGGTTAAAACCCCCACCCCCAACCCTGCATCCTCCCCCCACCCAACACACCCACAGATCTACAGCTAAACATTGCTTGCACATGACTGGGATCAAACAAAACAACACACACATCACGAGGTCCCCCAGCTCATTCTCAGCAGGGGCCCTCCTCTTCAGCAATGTCCCCCTGCTAGCCATCCTTAAAAAAAAAAAAAAAAATACCCAGTCCAAGACCAAGACCCACCCCCTCATAAAAACAAGTCCTATGCAAGAGACGCGGTAAATTGGCGGAGAGTGTTTGCAACGGAACGACAGGTGGCAACGGACTGGAGCTGACCTAAGCCAGTTAGTTATGAGACAGTTGGCTGATGTGTCAGGCTTTGTTTTTTGGTTGTTCAGCCGGTCGGTCGGACGGACAAAGGGGTGAATCTGGGGGCTCTGCCAAAAACGTGCCAAGATGGGTGAGAAAACGATGGGGGGATAGGTGGGGGGTGGGTTGGTGGGTGGGTGGGGGGTTCGATTTCAAACTCAGCAGAGAAAATCGAAACATGGCTCATTAAATCATACACATAATAAATATTGTAACACCCATGGCTAAAACCCAAAGCAAACTTGTGGCAAAAACGTTTTTTTACACATCTCAGGCCCTGCATGGGCCTAAGCATTGAAGTTGGGTGGTCTTATTGGAGTGCTGAAAATCCTAATAACAAACATGATGAGACTGAGAATGTTGCATATCTTAAGAGACGACAAGTAAGGATGGCTATTTGGCAATCCTGCCTTGCGAGAGTCGTTTTGAACTCGATAGGTACCCCTCGGGCTGTACCCCTTGTCCAGCCTCATCCCACATGGTCGTGCCCCCCCCCCTATATACAATGCATGACGACAGCGACAGTGCCAATGCCTCACTGAGACGCTTTGATTTGCTGTTGTTGGTGGTGGGTGGGGGGCTTAATTCTGACCTCGTGAGAATTTCTCAAAACTGGCAGGTATGAACAGGAAATCAGCCCCCCTTCCACATTCCAGCATTATTATTACACGTATCTGGAGAGCCAGAAAAGCTATTTTAATTGCACCCTCCAGCACAAATCAATGATATATATATATATATATATATTATTATTATTATTATTATTATTATTACTAGTACGGTAGCCCGTGTGGCCGGTGGCCACCCCCCCACCCCAATCCTCCCACCCAGGTCATGGGTCCTAGTCTGGTATGGGTTACATAACGGGTAACGCCCTTGCATGCCCCCCCTCCCCTCTCCCTTACACACAGTCAAGATATCAGCCATCTCTGCCCTCGCTCGACGCTCCCCTCCCTCTCCCCCCGCACGCACACCTCTTCTCTCAACCTATTACCCTTCTGCTTCAGCTGTGGCCTCCCACCCTCACATACACGCATCTCCCCCCCCCCCCCCCCCCCCCCCCCCCCATCCAGACCCACAGCATCCCCTACTTCCCCCAACCTCTCCCTGTCCCTTACCCCACCCCACCCACACACACTCTATTTATCTCACCTTTCTCCCACCACCATCCCTTCCCCAAACCACCAACACACACACACAATCTCTTCCTCCCTAACTCGTACCCTTCACTTCACCCTGTGGGATTCAATCGTGCAGAAAGAGGGGCAGGCTGTGCTTTGATCCTGTCAACAACTTGCGAACGCTCAGATTCCGATAACGCCGAGAACTCCGAACCGTTGCAATTGCATGGCAATACACCTGCAGCTTCTTCTTCTCGTGCAGTGCCCCAGTCGATGCTCGGTCAACACCCGGAACAGCAAAAATCGCAGCTACGTTTTCACGATATTCGATACAACGAAAAGAGCTTGCAAAAATGGGATGAGCGTGGCAAGCGCGAGAGTGTGCAGGAGGACGAAATGGCCATGGTGATCTGAACCAGGTCAAATAATCGCAACAACTGGGTGCCAACCACGACGAATGCAATGCGATGGCTAGCATAAGTGCGCACGCGTGAGATGAATGGTGGCAACGCTCGCAGATGGAGAAAAAAAGCATGACGATCTGAAGGCCTGGCTTGATTATGAGTCTGACGTAACTCCCTAGGTTGGGCAGCATACTTTTCTCGCCTGGCTTGGTTAGCAGCTTCGCTAATAATAATAATAATAATAATAATAATAATAATAATAATAATTATAATTAGTATTATTATGATATATATTTAATATATTATTATTATTATTATTATTATTTATTATATATGACATATGACATAAAGCAGCCTAAAGAAAACCAAATGGCAGATTTTTATGTATTCTTGAGGGGGGGGCAAGAAAAACAAAACGTACCGCATGTTCGATATGGATAGAGAACCGCGAGCAATAGTCAATACACAAAAAATCATGTCGCTACACCCACAAGCGGCTGAGATACGAGGGGGGGTGGGGGTGGGTGTTTGTGGGCGGGGGGTCCGACCGATTTCCCAAATTTGTGTGTACCTCGTGTAACTTCATTGTCAGTGCAAATTTTTGAGCGTGAGGTACACCAATGAGTGTGTCTAGATGAGAGGAGTGCGAATCTGCAGTAAGTTACACGCAGGGTGTAATTGGTGGATCTCCTGGAAGGTACATCCGGGCTACATCCAGGCTGGACGCCAGGCTGGACGTCACCTAGACCTTCGAGCCCAGCTTCGCACGAGCGGCAGTTGGGCGGGAAAAGGCGCACACGCAACGCGTTCTGAATTCCGGTCCCCTACGAGGTTCTTAAAGCAGTCGAGCCTGGGGTCGAGCCCCCCTCCCACCCACCCACCCACCCACCCATGCAACTCCCCCCCCCCCCCCCCCCAAAAAAACACACACACCACACACACCACCCAAGCAGACCATCAGGCTCCAGAATACCAGTTGAGTAGATTAAGCCATGATCATGATGATAATAAAGATAGATAGACAGATAAATAACGTCTTCAGTCGTGTTTATACCTCAGTTATCTCCTCTTCGGGCGCGGACGACTGCTGAGCGCCCAAGAAAGTTGTAAAAATACTAAAATAACTTTGTCCAAACTTGATATTTGTAGCTTTTGGTTATATGGTTGGAAAGGCCTTGACGAGATGATGCTCATGGACCCTCCTTTCACTATGAAATAACAACTTCCGAACATGCGGTCAGCCAACTTTATTCCTGCCCCCCCCTCGTGTATTCTCATTTAAAATAGTTAACTGTTGGGTTAGTTGGCTTTTTTCTAAAATAATAATAGTGTTTGCTCCAGACAGCGACCATTAGCTGCAAACAACAACAATCAAACCGCACTGCAATCTGTTAAAGGCGATTCAAGCCAAGACAAGCAAGGGGTATCCAGACACATGTCACAAGTCGAGCCAAGCCAACACAAGTCAAGCCAACACAGGCCTAGCCAAGCCAAGCCCAGCAAGGGGTAACCTAACACATGTAACAAGTCAAGCCAAGCCAACACAAGTTAAGTCAAGCTAACACAGGCCAAGCCAAGCGAAGACTAGCAAGGAGTACCCACAAGTTAAGCCAAGCCAACACAGGCCAAGCCAAGCGAAGACTAGCACAGAGTACCCACAAGTTAAGCCAAGCCAACACAGGCCAAGCCAAGCCAAGACTAGCAAGGAGTAACCACAAGTTAAGCCAAGCCAACACAGGCCAAGCCAAGCCAAGACTAGCACAGAGTACCCACAAGTTAAGCCAAGCCAACACAGGCCAAGCCAAGCAAAGACTAGCAAGGAGTAACCACAAGTTAAGCCAAGCCAACACAGGCCTGGCCAAGCGAAGACTAGTAAGGAGTACCCACAAGTTAAGCCAAGCCAACACAGGCCAAGCCAAGCGAAGACTAGCACGGAGTACCCACAAGTTAAGCCAAGCCAACACAGGCCAAGCCAAGCGAAGACTAGCAAGGAGTACCCACAAGTTAAGCCAAGCCAACACAGGCCAAGCCAAGCGAAGACTAGTAAGGAGTACCCACAAGTTAAGCCAAGCCAACACAGGCCAAGCCAAGCGAAGACTAGCAAGGAGTACCCACAAGTTAAGCCAAGCCAACACAGGCCAAGCCAAGCAAAGACTAGCAAGGAGTACCCACAAGTTAAGCCAAGCCAACACATGTTCCAATTTAAGCCAAGCCAACACAAGTCAAGCCAACACAGGCCAAGCCAAGCGAAGCCTAGCAAGGGGTATTTAAACACACGTCACAAGTCAAGCCAACACAAGTCAAGCCAACACAGGCCAAGCCAACACAGGCCAAGCCAAGCGAAGCCTAGCAAGGGGTATTTAAACACATGTCACAAGTCAAGCCAACACAAGTCAAGCCAACACAGGCCAAGCCAACACAGGCCAAGCCAAGCGAAGCCTAGCAAGGGGTATTTAAACACATGTCACAAGTCAAGCCAACACAAGTCAAGCCAACACAGGCCAAGCCAAGCGAAGACTAGCAAGGGGTTTTTAAACACATGTCACAAGTCAAGCCAACACAAGTCAAGCCAACACAGGCCAAGCCAACACAGGCCAAGCCAAGCGAAGCCCAGCAAGGGGTATTTAAACACATGTCACAAGTCAAGCCAACACAAGTCAAGTCAACACAGGCCAAGCCAAGCCAATTCAAGCAAGGAGTACCTAAGCACATGTTACAAGTTAAGCCAAGCCAACACAAGTCAAGCCAACACGAGCCAAGCCAAGACAAGCAAGCAGTATCAAAACACATGCCACATGTCATGCCAAGCCAATGCAAGTCATGCCAAGCCAAGCAAGGAGTATCCAAACACACTTTTTTTTAATAAATACACACAAACCCTTTTTAATATCACTATATCCTAACCCCTGAACCAAAACCCTAAACTAAAACATTACCATTATAGTGTGGGCCCAAGGTATAACTTCCCGTTTTCGCAGCTAAAACCTTGGACAACTCAAAATCCCTGAACATCCATGATATATAAGAGGTATATATATTATGAGTAAACATACCTCCTTTTGCTCGTAGCAACTCAAAATCCCTGAACATCCATGACATATAAGAGGTATATATATTATGAATAAACATATCTCCTTTTGCTCGTAGCAACTCAAGTGAGCCAAAGCTGGAGTATCCAGAGTCATGACGCCGCCGCCACCATCAAGAGCCACATTAAGTTTGAACTCCACACCAGTGTCCTCCGTAAGAGTGTCCCCGCCTTTGTCAGGCAACGTGAAGTACCTGTTTTCTGGATGCTGGACGATGCCAGTTACATAGAGCTGCACACGTGGACAGGGAGGAGGTGGAGCTAGTTTTTATGGGTGTGCGTGAGGGTATCGTATGGGATGATTGTGGTCCCATCAGGGCTCACAATGTCAGTTAAGGAAGTAATGCCCAAGGGGATGAGGGTTTTGAGAAGATTGGGGGGAATGGTGTGTTGGGGTATGTCCAGGGAGGGAGTCTTGAAGGGGGTTGGGTAGGGTGTCATCCTCCATATGGATTTGGATGGAGGCTCTAATCAGGATGCTGGACGATGCCAGTTACATAGAGCTGCACACGAGGACAGGGGGGAGGTGGAGCTAGTTTGTATGTGGATGTGTGTCATACATGTGTATGTGTTATTGTGCATATGTACATGGGTAATGCCGGTAGTGAATTTGTATGAGTACATGTGTATGTAGAGCTGGTCATGAATCCTGATTCCTTTGAAGGATGGAAATGCTTAATACAATATACTAAAAATGCGATAATAATCGCACGCTTAAATTATCATCCCAGATGAGATGATGATTTAATTATGTTGTAGAATTTAATGATCGCTTTAGAACGAACTCAGGGCCCCTGTCGGTAAAACAATTGTTTGGGGTTCAGTTCATCAGTTTTTTTCTTTTTAAGCCCTTCCTAACGGTTGGGCAGGTCCCTTTAGCCTATTTGGCCTATCCCTGGACTGTAACATGCACATGTGTGTATCCATGTGTAATTGAAAATGTGCATTGAGTTGGATTATGTGTGCACGTGCCTGCACTATGCATACAGGCATTCCCTTTTGGGTGCAGTTGTTTGTTTGAGTGTGTGTGTGTGGAAGTGTGTATGTTTGTGCACTTTCACATATGCCATGTGCTCCCCCCCCCCCCCCCCCCCCCCCCATCCACCCCCCATCCCCGCCTCCCCCCCCCCACACACACCCACCCCCCCTCCCCCACCCCATTGCTCACACACACACACCCACACCCACACCCACACCCACACCTCCCCCACCAACCACACCCCCACTCCCACACCGACTCACAATGCTGCACCTTCCTTGGTCGCGGCAGGCTTCATTGTTTGATGTCAAATATACGGCACCACCATATGTGGCAGAGTTGTTCTCAAATGAGGAGCTTGCGATGGCCAGAATGTCTCCACCCGTACCCTGGGCTGGGACGAACCTGGAACAATTGGAATCACCATCATGTGTTCAGGGGGGCAGACAGAGGCCCAGTTGCCATGGCTACAAAATCTAAAACACACAGAATTCCACAGAAAGACAGAACAGCATTGCGCATGTCTTACTCTAGGTACTTAGGCAGTTGATAACAACAAATGGTGAGCATGCAGAACTGCAATTGCTAGGTTGCAGAGAATGTCAGTACATTTAGAGGGATGGACGGATGGGGGGAAGTGGGGGATCAACTTCAAAATTAGGGGCTTTACCTCAAAATCGGCAAGCAAGAGACAAATAACATATTACTTACTGTGCATTTCCATTATAGGACTGGAATTGACAGATGCCAACTACTAAATCTTGACTTGAATTAGCAGTTTAGGGTTTAAGGTCCAAGGTTTATGGTCAAGTCAAGTCAATTCCAGTCAATTCAAGTCGAATAATAGAAATGCACCCCTTACTGGGGACCGGTTTAACTCCTTACTATCGTGCCCCATGGCTTGTATTTTCAGCTACAAGCAGCAGCTTATAAGCAGCTCTTTTGGCTGGCTATAGCTAAATATAAAGCAAGCTAGTGCACCTTGAAGCTGTCGTATCAAACTTTATAGCATGGATAAACTCGTGGGACGTAGCCCAGTGGCTGGCTCATGGAGCTGCCTAGAAGCTGCTTCTTGTAGCCGAAAAAGAAATCTGCGCCATGCCCCCTACCGATACCTATCAAGAGTCAGCGCACAGCTGTAACCCCAGGCTGAACTATTTACTTACTTATTCATATGGAATGGCAACATGGCATCATATGATATCATGTCATCATACGATATCATGCCGGCAGTCTGACGAAGCCAAAGTTACCATTTGAATACAATATCAGATGATGCAATTTGTATGATATCATATGATATCATACTCACCTTTGGCCAACATCATATGTTATGCCGATCCCTACTTATTCATCCATGTCTTTATGCCATTTACTCTCAGGGGCGACACAATACCTACGCTGCCTACGCTGCCTACGCTGCCTACGCTACCTACGCTACGCTACCTACGCCACGCTACGCTACCTACGCTGCCTACGCTACCTACGCTACCTACGCTAACCTATCAGGAGTCAACACAAAACTGTAACCTCAGGCTGAACTACTTACTTACTTATTTAGTTATTTATCCATGTACTTACAGGGGTGACACAATGCACACAATACCTACGGTACCTATCAGGAGTCAACACAAAACTGTAACCTCAGGCTGAACTATTTACTTATTTATTTAGTAATTCACCCATGTACTTACAGGGGTGACACAATGCACACGGCACCGCCATTGCCAGCACCACATGACCATGTGGTCGTGTTGGAGAGCACAAGCGCCATTACATCCGGATAGAATGGCTCCTGTGGATAAACTCCAATACTCTGCTCCCAGCCGATAAATATACTCAGCAGCGACGTGCTGGTGCTGGCACTGTTGTTAATAAAGCGAGTGTTCACAATGTGGACGCTCTGAGGTTCGTGGGCAACAATGGCGCCTCCCGAGAAGCACCTGCCATCGCAAGTAGTGAAATAGGAGGTAACCGTAAGCGTAGCATGAAAAAAGCGTAAACGTAAGCGTAAACGTAAAGCGTAAACGTAAGCGTAGCATGAAGAAAGCGTAAACGTAAACGTAAAGTGTAAACATAAGCGTAGCATGAAGAAAGCGTAAGCGGTAACGTTAAGCGTAAGCGTAAAGCGTAAACCTAAGCATAGCACGAAGAAAGACGTAAGCGTAAACGTAAACGTCAAGGGTAAACGTAAGCGCAGCATGAAGAAAGCGTAAACGTAAACGTAGAGGGTAAACGTAAGCGTAGCATGTAGAAAGACGTAAGCATAAACGTAAATGTAAAGCGTAAAGCGTAAATGTAAACGTAAAGCGTAAATGTAAACGTAAAGGTTAAATCTAAGCATAGCATGAAGAAAGACGGAAGCGTAAACGTAAATGTAAAGCGTAAACGTTAATGTACACGTAAGCATACCATGAAGAAAGACGTAAGCGTAAACGTAAATGTAAGCATAGCATGAAGAAAGACGTAAGCCAGTATGTAGGTCAGGTAATAGAAACAATATGAAGTAGGCATAGGAGAGAGAGGATACACTACATAAACTCAGCAAATCACTGCCGAGACAGGACAGCAGCAAAGCCTGCCGACCATCCAATTTTATAACAGGAAGCACGAGGTTATTAAGGCACCCCCACAAACCTGGGAAACAAACTAGGTCAAGTCCAAAAGAAGAAACAAACTAGAGGCGGAAAGGACAGCGGAAAGGGGAGGGATGCAAAGGTATGCAATCCAGAGCACTAAGCAGGTATGCAATCCAGAGCACCAAGCATAGGAAAAGAAAGAAAGATTACAAGTGGCACTTGCCCTGGCAGTGGAACACCACCGCCCTCGAAAGAACGGACTCAATACGCCCACTGTCTTCCAGCAGTGGGGGTCGAACTCCCGTTGGCGTGACCTTTACCTAACGGGGTCTGTGGACTATACCGCCCTCCAGACTGGGCATTGCATGCAGCAGGTAAAAGAAAGATTACAAGGGGCTCATGTCCTAGCAGTGAAACAACACCGCCCAGCAGGTTAGCACGCAGCAAGTCAGAAGTCGACGTAATTGACAATGTCAACAGCACTAATCCCCGTCCGACGAATGGCTGAATGGTTGAGCTCCTAGAAAGAACGAAGAAGGTGCCGGGTTTGAATCCCTACGGGTGCGATTTAGTGGTAGCGGTCGCTGTTTACCGCCATGGTAGCTTTGTCCAGGTAAAGTAGCAGCCTGTTCCCTACCGCCTAGGACAGGGCTCCCTTTGTTCCACGCCCCACCAGGCGTAATCATTACTCTTGTCAACAGCACGTAGCAATTCAGTAGCAGAACACACCAGGGTACTACAAAGTGCACGCGGCAGCGCGATTTTGCGCACGCTTTTTGAGCCCCACTGCGCGTTTCCCGCAGTTTTTGAACCCCCAGTGGGCACAGCACGCAGTTTTTGCGCTTTTTGCACTACATAGCGCAGACCAATTTGACAAAATGTAGTACCCTGGAACACACTACATACTACATACTAGAATTAAATGATCACTGTAGCACGAACTCAGGGACTCGATCGGTAAAACAATTGTTTGGGGTTCACTTCATCAGTGCTTCTTCTTTTTAAGACCTTCCTATATGGTTGGGCAAGTCCCTTTAGCCTATTTGGCCTACCCCTGGACTGTAACATACATACTACTTATTGCCCCTACATAGTACCCTCCAATCCTCCCCTACTTACCACATATTTCTTACCACATATATTTCTTACCACATATATTTCTTACCACATATATTTCTTACCACATATATTTCTTACCACATATTTCCCCCAATCAACCGACTTTTTGCTTGTCCCCACATATTACCCCCAGGTACCCCCCCACACACAAATAGACACAGATGGTGGAGCATAAGCAACAGATGATAGCTCACAAGGTGAGGGCATTAAGCAGTGGTACACACACACACACACAATCACACACATGCATTTCACCTTCAGCTACCCGCAATTGTGGTTTGAAGCTCTGTAACCAAGTTCAAGTTAAAGTTCAAGATGTCCCTTGACCCCCCCCCCCCCCCACACACACACACACACACACACACACACACACACACCCCACACTCCCTGCTTCGTTATGTCTGGATTGGCATTTGTTTGGATGTTACAGTCCAGGGGTAGCCAGTCTTGGCTAAAGGGACCTGCCCAACCTCTAAACATCAATATTATACTTACATGTTGTCCCTTGACCCCCCCCCACCCACACACACACCACCCCCCACACCCCACCCCACCCCCCCACACAAACACCACCCCCAACTACTTCCTGTCTGTCCCTCCAAATATTATATTAAAATATTATAATAACATAGTATAATCAAATATTATAGTAAAATAGTATAATCAAATATTATAATAAAATAGTATAATCAAATATTATATTAAAATAGTATAATCAAATATTATAATAAAATAGTATGATAAAATATTATAATCAAATATTATAAAATTGTATTATAATAAAACATAATTAGTATTATATTATAATCAAATATTGTACTCAAATATCATAATATTATATTATAATCCCAAGGTACCCCCACTCACTGGTTGTCTCTAAACACGACCTTCCGCTGCTCAGGAAGCTGAGCGGTGCACCGGGTGTCACGCCAGAAGGAAACACTGAAGGAAGATGCATGCATCCAAACAGCACCACCTGCAAGGCCTGAGTTGTTCACAAATGCAGTCGGCAGCGCGGCGGCCACGCGCTCCACCAAGCTAATGTATAGCTCAGGCCACTTAGTCCTCAGTGTTCTATAGCCTAGGTCAGTGGTAGGGCATGCGCCCGGGGTTGCAGTAGTGTTTGAAAACTCAGCCAGAGGTGGGTCAACCACAACAGAGGATCCTGCAGGATGAATGAACAGGGGGCGGTCGAGGTAGATGGTGGATGGATAGATGGCTGGATGGATTGATGAACAGACAAATGGATGGACTTGTTGATGGATGGGCGGATGGATAGATGGCTGGATGGATTGATGAACGGACAAATGGATGGACTTGTTGATGGATGGGCGGATGGATAGATGGCTGGCTGGCTTGCTGGAGATGATAGAAACAGGGAGCAGTCGAGGTTAATGGTGAATGATAGATGGTGGGTGGTGGATGGTGAATGATGGGTGGTGGATGGTGGATGATGGGTGGTGGATGGTGGGTGGTGGGTGGTGAATGGTGGGTGTTGGATGGTGGGTGATTGATAGTGGATGGTGGGTGGTGAATGGTGGATGATGGATGGTGGGTGATGGATGGTGCATGGTTACTGATGGATGGTGGATGATAGATGGTGGATGGTGGATGGTGGGTGATGGATGTAGGATGATGGATGGACATGTTGATGGATGGGCACATGGATAGATGGCTGGCTGGATTGCTGGATGGATGAAGTATATCAAAGATCCACCCATAGTTAACCACTACCACAACAGAGGATCCTGTAAGATGAATGAAACAGGGGGAAGTCGAGGTAGATGGTTGATGATGGATGGTAGATGGTGGATGTGGGATGGTGGATGTAGGTTGGTGGGAGATGGGTGGTGGATGATGGATGGTGGGTGGTGGATGTGGGATGGTGGGTGATGGGTGGTGGATGATGGATGGTGGGTGGTGGATGTGGGATGGTGGGTGATGGGTGGTGGATGATGGATGGTGGGTGGTGGATGTGGGATGGTGGGTGATGGGTGGTGGGAGATGGGTGGTGGATGATGGATGGTGGGTGGTGGATGTGGGATGGTGGGTGATGGGTGGGGGAGATGGGTGGTGGATGATGGATGGGGGTGGGGATGTGGATGGTGGGTGATGGGTGGTGGGAGATGGGTGTGGATGATGGATGGTGGGTGGTGATGTGGGATGGTGGGTGATGGGTGGTGGATGATGGATGGTGGGGTGGTGGATGTGGGATGGTGGGTGATGGGTGGTGGATGATGGATGGTGGGTGGTGGATGTGGGATGGTGGGTGATGGGTGGTGGGAGATGGGTGGTGGATGATGGATGGTGGGTGGTGGATGTGGGATGGTGGGTGATGGGTGGTGGGAGATGGGTGGTGGATGATGGATGGTGGGTGGTGGATGTGGGATGGTGGGTGATGGGTGGTGGGAGATGGGTGGTGGATGATGGATGGTGGGTGGTGGATGGTGCATGATGGATGTTGGTTCTTGGATAATGGATGGTGGATGATGGATGGTGGATAATGGATGATGGGTGGTGGATGGTACATGATGGATGTTGGATGTTGGTTCTTGGATAATGCATGGTGGATGTTGGATGGTGGAGAATGGATGGTGGGTGATGGATGGTGGATAATGGATGATGGATGATTGGTGGTAGATGATGGATGATGGGTGGTGGATGATGGATGATGAATGATGGATGGAGGATGGTGGATGATGGATGCTGGCCGGTGGATGGTGGATGGTGGATAATGGCTGGTTGATGATTGGTGGTGGATGATGAGTGGTGGATGATGGATAATGAATGATGGATGGTGGATGTTGGATGTTGGCCGGTGGATGGTGGATGGTGGATAATGGATGGTGGATGGTGGGTGGTGGGTGGTGGATGATTAATGGTGGATGATTAATGGTGGACGGTGGATGGTGGATGATGGGTCGTGATGAGACCAATGAGTATTTACTGGTATTGCTATTTACACTTCCATGGAAAAAATATTATATAACTGATATCCAATGTTCCTCTCATACCTGCAGCAGCTATTATTGTATTCTATTATTGTAGAATTAAATTATCACTGTAGCACGAACTCAGGCCCACCGTCGGATTGCATGGGGTTCAGTTCATCAGTGCTTTTATTTTTAAGCCCTTCTTAAACGGTTGGGCAAGGCTCTTTAGCCTATTTGGCCTACCCCTGGACAGTAACATACCTACCTACCTACATACATACATACATACATACATACATACATACATACATACAAACATACATACATATATACATACCTGCCGCGGCTATGGCTCCCCCCAAAGCTCCGATATTACTATCAAATAGGGAGTTAAGGATAATCAGCTCTCCCAACTGGATCAACACCACCCCACCAGGATGGGGTGTTAGAACTCGATTATTCCTGCAAACGGGGAGTTGAGGATGAGTTAGTCCATTACAAAAATGGCAAGCAGCCAAACTTATTGCTGGAGCCATGTAACCAAGTTCAAGTTCAGAAAGGTCCATTCTTGCATTTTTGCACTCATATCCACCACCCCACTGTTGGACTACACAGGCACGAATGCCTTTGTGTCATCTTTAGAGATCGGCATATCATATAATGTTGGCCAAAGGTGAGAATAATTTGATATGATATCATACAAATTACATCATATGATATTGTATTTAAATGGTAACTTTGGCCTAGTCAGACTGCCGGCATCATATGATATCATATGAGGACATGATTTCATATGATGCCATGTTGCCGTTCCCTAGTCATCATGCAAGTTGTCCTCAATGCTCCCGAAGCCTAGCAGTTCTGACAATAATGCATGTCCTGGGAGGGGAAACGATGATTACCCAGCATCCCCAACCAGTGCCTCATCTTGCAAGATGTCCTCAATGCTCCTGCAGCCTAGTAGTTCTGACAATAGTGCATGTCTCGGGAGGGGAAATGATGATTACCCAGCGGTCCCAACCAGTGCCTCCTCTAGCCATCTTGCAAGATGTCCTCAATGCTCCTGCAGCCTAGTAGTTCTGACAATAGTGCATGTCCCGGGAGGGGAAACGATGATTACCCAGCGGTCCCAACCAGTGCCTCCTCTAGCCATCTTGCAAGATGTCCTCAATGCTCCTGCAGCCTAGCAGTTCTGACAATAGTGCATGTCCCGTGAGGGGAAACGATGATTACCCAGCGGTCCCAATCAGTGCCTCCTCTAGCCATCTTGCAAGATGTCCTCAATGCTCCTGCAGCCTAGCAGTTCTGACAATAGTGCATGTCCTGGGAGGGGAAACTATGAATACCCAGCGGTCCCAACCAGTGCCTCCTCTAGCCATCTTGCAAGATGTCCTCAATGCTCCTGCAACCCAGTACTTCTGACACCCACAGTAGTGCCAGAGCCTAGTCAATCCTGCAACTGCATAGCTTTTCTTTCCGGCTACAAGCAGCAGCTTCTACGCAGCTCCCCTGGCTGGTCATACAGCCACGACCCAAAGCAAGCCAGTGCACCTTGAAGCTGAAATTGCCAGCTATATAGCACTGGTAAAATTGTGGGACATAGCACAGTGGCTGGCTCAGGAAGCTGCCTATAACCTGCTGCTCGTAGCCGAAAAGAAAAGCTCTGATAGACACAAAAGCTCTGATATACACAAACGATAGACACAAATGGCTGTGTGGGTTTTGTGTCTATCAGAGCTTTTCTTTTCGGCTACTCACCCGCACAGCCATTATGTGTGCATCTGCGCTGCCCGCACAGCCATTCAGATGGGCATGCAACAGGCATCTGACAATTCATGCAACAGATACCAACACATGAACAGACAAAAAACTTGCGGCGTGTGTGGCGCAGGGTACTACATTTTGTCAAATTGGTCAGCGCTTAAATCGCACAAACGTCAAATTGGTCAGCGCTTTTCAGTGCAAACATAGCACAAACTGCACGCTGCGCCCACAGGGGGTTGAAAATACTGCGCGAAACGCGCAGTGGGGCTCAATAAGCGTGCGCGTAAACGCGCTGCCGCGCGCGCTTTGTAGTACCCTGGTGTGGCTCACGCATGAAGGCCTACCTTACAGTGCTGTTGAACATTACAGTATGGGAGTTGAAGATCATCAAGGCCGCCCCTCCGCATCCATAAGGAGCGGCACGGGCGGCCATTGTTTTCCTCTGATTTTCAGGATCACAAGCTCCGATGTTATCTTCAAATACATCCTGCATACCAAGGATGAGTTTAGGTGGCTAATGCATTTACGTTCATATTTATTAATTAATTATATTTTATGTTCATAATTATTAATAATATTTTACGTTCATATTTATTATTTATATTTTACGTTCATATTAATTAATTATATTTTACGTTCATATTTATTAATTATATTTTACGTTCATATCAATTAATTATATTTTACGTTCATATTTATTAATAATATTTTACGTTCATATTTATTATTTATATTTTACGTTCATATCAATTAATTATATTTTACGTTCATATTTATTAATTATATTTTACGTTCATATTTATTATTTATATTTTACGTTCATATTAATTAATTATATTTTACGTTCATATTTATTAATTATATTTTACGTTCACACGAATTAATTATATGTTACATTCATATGAATTAATTTTATTTTACGTTCATATTAATTAATTATATTTTACGTTCATATTTATCAATTATATTTTACGTTCATATTAATTAATTATATTTTACGTTCATATAATTATAATCTAAAGCAAGTCACATTGTTTGCTTATTGATGAAGGCCATTTTTCAGTTTTATGAAGAAGTTTGTTTGTGTGGCACTAAACACGAATCAACCATGTTCACAATATTATATGACCTATGTTAATAAGGTTATATATGTATATCAGTATATCAGCTGCTGGGGCTATGTTAATAAGGTTATATCATTATCTAAGCTATGTCCATAATTATATCATTATCTAAGCTATGTTCATAATTATTTAATTATCTAAGCCAAGTTCATAATTATCTAATTATCTAAGCTATGTTCATAATATTACATACGCTATGTGCATACAATTATATAATCCATGTTCATAAAAAATGCATGTGCATATCAGCTATGACGGGGCTGTGCTAATCATTCTATAATTATATAAGCTATGTTCATAAAGTTATATGAGTTATGTTCATTAGACTGCATTTTTTATCAGCTATGCCAGGGCTATGCTAATCGTTATATAAGTATCTAAACTATGGTCATAAAGTTATATAAGTTATGTTCATTATATTGTATATTTGTATGTCTTTGTCGTCAACCGCGATGGTAGCTTGTCCAGTTGAGGTAAGAGACCGCTCCCCACCCGCGTACGACGGGCTCCCTTAACACCACGCCCCACCAGGCGTTATCATTACCTTTATATTTGTATCAGCTTTGTTCATCATTATATTATGACGTTATCATTACCTTTATATTTGTATCAGCTATGTTGTTTGTATGAGCTATGCCCCACCAGGCGTTATCATTACCTTTATATTTGTATCAGCTAAGTTGTTTGTATGAGCTATGCCCCACCAGGCGTTATCATTACCTTTATATTTGTATGAGTTATGTTGTTTGTATGAGCTATGCCCCACCAGGCGTTATCATTACCTTTATATTTGTATCAGCTATGTTGTTTGTATGAGCTATGCCCCACCAGGCGTTATCATTACCTTTATATTTGTATGAGTTATGTTGTTTGTATGAGCTATGCCCCACCAGGCGTTATCATTACCTTTATTTGTATGAGTTATGTTGTTTGTATGACGCTATGCCCCACCAGGCGGTTATCATTACCTTTATATTTGTATGGTTTATGGTTGTTTGTATGAGCTATGCCCCACCAGGCGTTATCATTACCTTTATATTTGTATAGTTATGTTGTTTTGTATGAGCTATGCCCCACCAGGCGTATCATTACCTTTATATTTGTATGAGTTATGTTGTTTGTATGAGCTATGCCCCACCAGCGTTATCATTACCTTTATATTTGTATGAGTTATGTTGTTTGTATGAGCTATGCCCCACCAGGCGTTATCATTACCTTTATATTTGTATGAGTTATGTTGTTTGTATGAGCTATGCCCCACCAGGCGTTATCATTACCTTTATATTTGTATGAGTTATGTTGTTTGTATGAGCTATGATGCCCCACCAGGCGTTATCATTACCTTTATATTTGTATGAGTTATGTTGTTTGTATGAGCTATGCCCCACCAGGCGTTATCATTACCTTTATATTTGTATGAGTTATGTTGTTTGTATGAGCTATGCCCCACCAGGCGTTATCATTACCTTTATATTTGTATGAGTTATGTTGTTTGTATGAGCTATGCCCCACCAGGCGTTATCATTACCTTTATATTTGTATGAGTTATGTTGTTTGTATGAGCTATGCCCCACCAGGCGTTATCATTACCTTTATATTTGTATGAGTTATGTTGTTTGTATGAGCTATGCCCCACCAGGCGTTATCATTACCTTTATATTTGTATGAGTTATGTTGTTTGTATGAGCTATGCCCCACCAGGCGTTATCATTACCTTTATATTTGTATGAGTTATGTTGTTTGTATGAGCTATGCCCCACCAGGCGTTATCATTACCTTTATATTTGTATGAGTTATGTTGTTTGTATGAGCTATGCCCCACCAGGCGTTATCATTACCTTTATATTTGTATGAGTTATGTGTTTGTATGAGCTTGCCCCACCAGGCCGTTATCATTAACCTTTTACTTTGTATGATTATTTTGTTGTATGAGCTATGCCCCACCAGGCGTTATCATTACCTTTATATTTGTATGAGTTATGTTGTTTGTATGAGCTATGCCCCACCAGGCGTTATCATTACCTTTATATTTGTATGAGTTATGTTGTTTGTATGAGCTATGCACCCGAATGCGTTATCCTTACCTTTATATTGTATGAGTTATGTTGTTTGTATTAGCTATGCCCCACCAGCGTTATCATTTACCTTTATATTTGGTATGAGTTATGGTTTTTTGTATGAGCTATGCCCCACCAGGCGTTATCATTACCTTTATATTTGTATCAGCTATGTTCATCATTATATTATTATCTAAGCTATCTTCACCCATGGTCAACATCCCGGTCCAGAGCAATCCATGACAATCCAAACTGAGTCACCAACCTTGACACCAGGGCAATCCATGACAGTACACACACACCTTGACACCAGGGAGATTGCAATTATTTCTGGGTCCTAGTTTCTTGGGGTTCAGGCATTTGCCCTTCAGCTCCGTGTCGCTCAAAATCTCCAACACTTGGATGGATAGGGTGCCATCAGAGATACATCTGTCACCTTGACACTTGGGCAGTCCAGTAAAACACACACCGGTCAAATGATTTTTCTCTACCGCTCCTGCTTTGTCAATCCCTTAGCCTTGTGCACCTCAAGCACAATGCCCTCGGGCATCATGCCCTGCACACTTCTACCATTGTTCAATAGAGAAATAAAAGTCCAAAGCAGAGTGTGCTTGGATTGAAGACAGTGTTATAATACTCCAACTTCACGGCATGGACATCACTACATTACAACACATGTAGCAGAACAATCATCTCACCACAACTTGCTGTATGAGTCGTGTGCACTGTGTCCCAGGAGAGTGTGCTGCTAGCCCTCCAGTCTACCTACTCGGATTGAAGACAGCATTATAACTGCGCCTTACCTTTGATATAAGTCACACCATGTATCTCCCGTTTCGACGATTGGCTCAATGGTTGAGTTCGTTGAAATCAGGCAGAAGGCACGGGGTTTGAATCCCTACGAGTG
>JACBWV010000552.1:11373684-11488684 GCA_013435795.1 Chlamydomonas sp. ICE-L
TTGATGGATGGATTGATGAACGGACCAATGGATGGACATGTTGATGAATGGGCGGATGCATAGATGGCTGGCTGGCTTTCTGGATGGATGAAGTATGTCAGAGATTTCCCCGAGGGCAAGCCCCTAACTAGGTGACTGACTGTATTTGATATATAAAAGTTGGTTTCTGGCTGGCTGGCTAATTATTTTGTTTAGAAATTAAGATGTTTTTGTTTTAACTGTGCGGCTGGACCGCAGTATAATTGTGTAACACCGTTAATCAGATCCCCCAAAAGATGAAGTGCTCAAGGAATATGTACGGAAGCATAGTGTGCACCTGCTTGCATTGTTTGCTTGCCACCCTCTTTTGGACTTGACCTAGTTTGTTTTTCAGGTTTGTGGGGGTGCCTTAAAAACCCTCGTGCTTTCAGTTTTAAAATTGGATGGTCGGCAGGCTGTGCCGCTGTCCTATCTCGGCAGTGATTTGCTGAGTTTATGTAAGGACTCTTCTCTCTCAGATTGAAGTCAATTGATGTATCTAGGAACTAGGTCTTTAGGTAGGTTATATAACTGCCTTGTTTCATTGCATGCTGCCATGACTGTGTTGGCCCATGGTCGTCGGTTTCATGCCTCATGCCTACCTGACTGTCTCCCCCGCAGATCAAGGTACAAGGTCTCGGTGATATGGTATTCTCCTGCCGCCAGGCGCAGCACTACATCCAGGGGGTCATCTCCTAATGCTGAAATTTCCTTCAATGCAGTGATAAGCTCATCCACATTCTGCACCTCGATGGCCGTCTTGGTATCTGACGGGCTGCTTTGTGCTGTGCCTGCAATGCCCGAATCCTCTCCACCTTGGGCATTCAATTTTTGTGCGTCCTGCTGCAAGTACCTTGTATGCTGTGGTGGCTGTCCATGGATAAGGTGTAGGTTAAATAACAGGATCCTGATGACCAGTATGGTCAATCTCAGCTTGTCCACCCTGGCCCGAATCACGTCCAAGGAGACCCTGTAACAAAGGGTGACAAGCATGAATTAAAGGGCAGAAAGAAGAAATAATGGATAGATGGATGGATAGATGGATGGATGGATGGATGGATGGATGGATGGATGGATGGATGGATGGATGTGGGGTGGGATGGGTTGCATAAGGGGTATGTATGGCAGTAGCATACCACTACATGCCTGCACGGGGGGTGGGTGGGGTGGTGGGGTGGGTGCAAGGGTGGCGGATGTAATGGCAGTAGCATACTACATGCCTGCACGGGGGTTGGTGGGGTGGGGTGCGTGGATGTATTGTATGAGCAAGCATACACTACATGCCTTCACTGGGTGTGGATGTTGGGGTGGGGTGGGGTGCATGGATGTAGGATAGCAGTAGTATACCACTACATGCCTGACGGGGTGGGGTGGGTGGGCTTGCCCCCCCCCAAAAATTTGGATTATGGATGGCATAGTATACAACTAGCATGCCTGCACTGGGGGTGTTGTGGTGCATGCTGTATGGATGGCAGTAGCATACAACTACATGCCTGCACGGGGGGTGGGGTGGGGTGGGGTGGGGGGGTGGGGTGTGGTAGGTGCATGAATGTCTGTTAATGGCAGTAACATACAACTGCATGCCTGCACAGGGGGTGTGGTGGGGTGTGGTGGGGTGCATGGATGTATGTATGACAGTGGCAAACAACTACATGCCTCCACAGGGGGTGTGGGGTGTGGTGTGGTGATGTGGATGTTATGTATGCATAGCCGACAACTAATGCCTTGAGGGGTTGTGGTGGGGTGCATGGATGTATGTATTACAGTGCATCAACTACATGCCTCCACAGGGGTTGTGGGTGTGTGGGTGCATGATGTACGTATGAACAGTAGCATACAACTAAATCCTGGACGGGGGTGGGTTGGGGGTGCATGATGTATGAATGGACAGTGGCATACAACTACATGCCTCCCACGGGGTGTTTGGGTTGGTGGGGTGCATGATGTTGATGACATTAGCATAACACTACATGCTGGACGGAGGTGTGGTGTGTTTCATGATGTACGTATGACAGTAGCAATCACTACATGCCTGCCAGGGGGGTGTGGGGTGCATCGGATGTACATATAACAGTAGCATCACAACTACATGCTGCACAGGGGGTGTGGTGGGGTGCATGGATGTACGTATGACAGTTGCATGCAACTACATGCCTGGACGGGGTGTGTGGTGGGGTGCATGGATGTACGTATGCGTTGCATACACTACATGCCTGCACAGGGGGTGGTGGTGGGGTGCATGATGTCTATGACAGTAGCAACACCCAATGCCTGGGACGGGGGGGTGGGGGGGGGGGTGGGGGGGGGGGGGGGGTGGGGGGGTGGGGGGGGGGGGGGGGGGGGGTGGGGGTGGGTGGGGGGGGGGGTGGGGGGGTGGGGGGGGGGTGGGGGGGGGTGGTGGGGGTGGGGGGGGGGGGGGGGGGTGGGTTGGGGGGGGGGGAGGGGGGGGGGGGGCATGGATGGACGTATGACAGGAGCATACAACGAATGCCTGCACAGGTGGGTGGGGTGGGTGCATGGATTTCATATGAGTGCATACAACTTACATGCCTGCCACAGGGGTGTGGTGTGGTTGCATGGAGGTAGTATGACAGTAGCATACAACTACATGCCTGGACGGGGGTGTGGTGGGGTGCATGGATGTACGTATGTAGTGCATCAACTAAATGCCTGGCGTGTGATGGTGGGGTGCATTGTGTACGTATGACATAACATACACCAAATGCCTGGACGGGGGGTGTGGTGGGGTGCATGGATGTACATATGAGAGTTGCATACAACTAAATGCCTGCACAGGGGGTGTGGTGGGGTGCCTGGATGTACGTATGACAGCAGCATACAACTAAATGCCTGCACAGGGTGTGTGGTGGGGTGCATGGATGTACGTATGACAGTACCATACAACTAAATGCCTGGACTAGGGTGGGGTAGGGTGCATGGATGTACGTATGACAGTACCATACAACTAAATGCCTGGACGGGGGTGGGGTAGGGTGCATGGATGTACGTATGACAGACAAATACCCTTAATGCCTGGACGGGTGCGGGTGGAGTGCATGGATGTAACAATATGAGAGTTCTTCAACTACCTGCCGGCCACAGGTGTGTGGTGGGGTGCATGGATGTACGTATGACAGCAGCATACAACTAAATGCCTGACGGGGGGTGTGGTGGTGTGCAGGGATGTACGTATGACAGTACATACAACTAATGCCTGGACGGGGGTGTGGGTGGGGTGCCAAGGGATGTACATATGCAGTCCAATACACCTACATGCTGGTAGGGGGTGTCTTGGGTGCCTGGATGTACGTATGACATAGCAATACAACTAATACCTGGACGGGGTGTGTTGTGTGTGCATGGATTACTTATGACAGTAACCATACAACTACATGCCCTGCACAGGGTGTGTGGGTGGGTGCATGGATGTACTTAATACCAGTAGCATACAATACAGATGCCTGGACGGGGGGAGTGGGTGTGTGGTGGGTGCATGGAGGTACCGTATGACATAGCATACAACATTCCTGGACTGAGGGTGTGGGTGGGGTGCATGGATTATGTATGACCAGCAGCATACACTAATCCTGGCGGGGTGTGTGGTGGGTGCATGGATGTACGTATGACAGTAGCATACAACTAAATGCCTGCACAGGGTGTGTGGTGGGTGCATGGATGTACGTATGAATAGCAACAACTGCTCTCACGTGGGTGTGGGTGGGGTGCATGATGTACGGGATGAAACCAGTAGCATACGACTAGATGCCTGGACGGAGGGTGTGGTGGTGTGCGGATGTCGTATGACAGTACTACAACTAATTCCTGACAGGGGTTGGTGGGGTGCATGGATGGACGTATGACAGTAGCATACAACTACATGCCTGGACGGGGTGTGTGGTGGGTCAATGATGTACAACGTATGACAGTCTTACAATACAGCGAAATGCCTGGACAGGGTGTGTGTTGGGGTGCATGGATGTACGTATGACAGCAGCATACAACTAAATGCCTGGACGGGGGGTGTGGTGGGGTGCATGGATGTACGTATGACAGTACCATACAACTACATGCCTGGACAGGGTGTGGGGTGGGGTGCATGGATGTACGTATGACAGTACCATACAACTACATGCCTGGACAGGGGTGTGTGGTGGGGTGCATGGATGTACGTATGACAGTAGCATACAACTAAATGCCTGGACGGGTGTGTGGTGGGGTGCATGGATGTACGTATGACAGTAGCATACAACTAAATGCCTGGACGGGGTGGTGTGGTGGGGTGCATGGATGTACGTATGACAGTTGCATACAACTAAATGCCTGGTCGGGGGGTGTCGTGGGGTGCATGATGTACGTATGACAGTAGCATCCAACGAAATGCCTGCACCAGTGGGTGGTGGTGGGGTGCTGATGTACGTATGACCGTGGCAACACTACAATGCCTGGGCGGGGGTCTGGTGGGGTGCATGGATTTACGTATGACTGTAGCATACACCAAATCTGACGGAGGTGTGTGGGGTGGCATGGATGTACGTATGACAGTTGCCATCACCCAAATGCCTGGACGGGGGGGGGGGTACAACTAAATGCCTGGACGGGCTCGTGTGGTGGGGTGATGGAATGTACGTATGACAGTAGATACAACTACAAACATCCCTGGACGTGGTGTTTGGTGGGGTGCATGTGTACGTAGGACGTATATACAACTAAATGCCTGGCGGGGTGTGGTGGTGGGGTGCAGTATATCGTACTGACGTAACCATACAACTAAAATGTCCTGTATGGGGTGTGTGGTGGGGTGTCATTGATGTACGTAATGCGGTTGTAAGCATACACTTAAATGGCCTGGATGGGGTTTTGTGGTGGGTGCTGGATGTACTTATGACCGCACATACAACTAAATGCCTGGATGGGGTGTGTGTGGGGTGCATGGATTTACGATGACAGTAGCTACACTACAATGCCTGGACGGGGTGTGTGGTGGGGTGCATGGATGTACGTATGACAGTACCCTAAACAACAAATGACCTGGACGGGGGTGTGTGTGGGGTGCATGGATGTACGTATGACAGTAGCATACAACTAAATGCCTGGACGGGGGTGTGGTGGGGTGCATGGATGTACATATGAGAGTTGCATACAACTACATGCCTGCACAGGGGGTGTGGTGGGGTGCATGGATGTACGTATGACAGTAGCATACAACTACATGCCTGCACAGGGGGTGTGGTGGGGTGCATGGATGTACGTATGACAGTAGCATACAACTACATGCCTGCACAGGTGTGTGTGGTGGGGTGCATGGATTTACGTATGACGATAAGCATACGACTGAATGCCTGCACAGGGGTGGGGTTGGGTTCATGGATGTACGTATACAGGTAGCATACAACTAAATGTCGCACAGGGGGGTGGTGAGGTGCAAGGATGTACGTATGACAGTTTTCAATAACAACTAAATGGGCCTTGACGGGTGTGTGTTGGGGTGCATGGACTTTACGTATGACAGTATGCATACAAGCTAAATGCCTGGACGGGGTTGGTGGTGGGGTGCCTGGATGTTACGATGACAGTAGCAGACAACTAAATGCCTGGCGGGGGGGTTGTGTGGAGTGGCAATGGTTTCATATGATAGGCAAGAGTTTGCATACAACTATACCTGCACATGGTTGTGTGGGTGGGGTCATGGATGTACGTATGACAGTAGCAACAACTAAATGCCTGCACAGGGTGTATCGGTGGGGTGCATGGAGTCGTATGACAGTACCATACAACTACAGCCTGGACGGGTTTGTGGTGGGAAATGGTGCATGGATGTCGTATTACATTTTGAACAACTACATGCCCTGGACGGGGTGTGGGTGGGGTTCATGGATGTTATGTATGACAGTTGCATACAACTACATGCCTGGACGGGGTGTGTGGTGGGTGCATGGATGTACGTATGACAGTACCATACAACTACATGCCTGGACGGGGGGTGTGGTGGGGTGCATGGATGTACGTATGACAGTAGCATACAACTACATGCCTGCACAGGGGGTGTGGTGGGGTGCATGGATGTACGTATGACAGCAGCATACACTAATTGTGGTCCTGTACGATGGTGGTGGGTGGGGTGCATGGATGTACTATGACGGTAAAGATACACTACATGCCTGGACGGGGGTGTTGGGTGGGGGGTGGCATGGATGTCTATATTAGTAGTTGCATACAACTAAATGCCTGCACAGGGTGTGTGGTGGGGTGCATGGATGTACGTATGACAGCAGCATACAACTAAATGCCTGGACGGGGTGTGTGGTGGGGTGCATGGATGTACGTATGACAGTACCATACAACTACATGCCTGGACGGGGTGTGGGGTGGGGTGGCATGATGTAACGTAATGACAGTTTGCACATACTACGACAACAAAAACACAACGCCTGCACAGGGGGTGGGTTGGGGTGCATGGAGTATCGTTGTGGTGCTTTGGGCACGTGCACATACACTAAATAGATGCTCTTGGGATCGGTCGTTGTGTGGGGGTTGCAATTGATGTACGTATGACAGTTGCATACAACTAAATGCCTGGACGTAGGTGTGGTTCGTGCATGATGTCTATGACGTAGCATACAACACATGCCTGACGGGGGTGTGTGGTGGGTGGGGTGCATGGATGTTACGGAATGACAGTAAGCATCCAAACTAAATGCCTGGACGGGGTGTGTGGTGGGTTGGGGTATGGCTTGTGTGTCAGGGTTGTTCAGGACGCTGCGTCCTCCGTCGCAGACACAACGTGGAAGGGTCCTTTGCGTCGCAGAAACAGCTTAGGTGGGTTGGTTGCGTTGCAGGACTTAGACTATGGGTTGTTTATGGGTCAGATGCGGGTCGGTTGTGTCTCAGGACGCAGGCTATGAAATTGGTTGTGTCTCAGGCCGCAGGCTGTAAAATTTGGAAGAGCTAGGGGGCCTCCAGATTAACCCTGGTGTGTGTATGTGTGGAATTTTCTATATATATTTTTCAGCCACATGTGTCAGATTTGTTTTTTTCAACCATGGATCTTCCTTCCTACTGGCTACATCAACATACATGCCGAGAAATGGATGCATAAAATTAACATGCAGAAACTTCAGAGGGCAAAGGTTCAGAACACATGGGATAGATAAAGGAGCAAAACAATTAGTTAAACATTCTAAGAAAAGGTAATGTTCTAAATGAACAGGCAACGTAGATATGATAAGAAAAGTTGGATTATGAGACATATTATGTAATTTTTGAATGATTTCGTAGTCAAAACAATAGGTTGCACCATAACCTCCTACGAGAATTCCTATAGTTTTTCTACCTTTGTCGTCATCCACGTACAGCTGTTCTACCAAAAACACCCACTAAGTAGAAAAACGAGCCGAATGGCTCGGTGGGCGTGTGGTGGGTGGGTGGGTGTTGAGGGGGTATGGTGGTGTGTGGGGGTGGGGGTGGGGGGGCACACACCAAGCCCCCCCCCCCCCCCCCCCCCCCACCCCCACCCCCCCCCCCCCACACACACACACACACCCCACCCCACCCCCACCACCGTACCCCCTCCACACCCACCCCACACACCCACACGCCTGGGTACCTACGTTGGGTCCGAATGCTTCGCAAGGCTTCCTGCCTGCTTCATGATATAAGTTCAGTCTAGGCCGTGAATCCGAATCAGAAGCAGAATCCGAATCCGAATCAGAAGCAGGTCATGAATCCCGAGCTAGAAAAACAAAACCCGCAAATAGCGAGCTGCAGGACGCAGACCCGCGACTGCGTAACGATCCACAATCACACTCACGCGCATTAGTTGAGTATACGGATTATCACGCGGAATACTATCTTACTTTGCAACAACTAAACGCAGCAGTACCAGGACAGCACCATGACGGGTGATGGGGGCGTTCTACACGACGGGCAACAATTATGGGGGCAACATGGACTGCATGAACATGGAAGGTGCGAAGTAGAGAAAGGAGCTTGGAGGTGGGATCGCCGAGAGTCAAGAGAGTGGTGTCGATTGAAGGTACGGAGATGCCTCTACTCATTGGAACAATGCACTGCTTGCTTCCTAGATTATGTGCACTCTTTTGTTCCTTCACAATTAAGTATGGTTGAAAGAACTATCCCGCCAGCAGGGCTGTTCAGGACGCTGCGTCCTGCGTCGCAGTCGCAACGTCCAAGGGTCCGTTGCATCTCAGACGCAGCTTCAGTGCGTTGGTTGCATCTCAGGACGCAGGCTATGGTTCGGTTGAATTTCAGGACGCAGGCTGCACAATTGGTTGCGTCTCAGGACGCAGAGCTGGGGGTCCTCCTGAACAACCTTGCCCGACCTCCTAGACGATCTGGTATTCTGGTATGGGATAATGTAGAGTCGGCATCGGCCTGCCGAACGTCCAAGAAAACGAATATTATAAGATCAAGATCAAGATCAAGATCTTATACTGTACATCCGCTGTACATCAAATAGTTTTTAATGTCACTTGTTCAGTCTATAATCCTACTGGTAGCTGCCCGGACTACTTAGGGGCCCTCTGAAGCTTGCCCCACCAACTCCTTCCAGTTTGAAGATATCAGATATGTCATCCAGTTCTGTAGAATGTCGGTTTGGATCGAACTGCTCTCGGATGGACTGCCACTTCAAGCACAGCGGGGGGCGTAGAATCACAGCATGTGATCGTGAAGTCCATGGCGCAAATGCTTCCCATGGAGCACGTGCTTCTGATGGAGGTCATGCAGTCCATGGAGCACATACAGTCCATTCAGGCAGTGCAGAGGGAGCAGGCAACCGGCCCTGCGAATATGGCGTGGCATGCCGCAGACAGGGCTGTTCCTTTGCGCATCCCCCCCAGCCTGGAGTCAGCTACATGAATGAGTCCAGCACCACATCCTGGACCAAAGGTACAGCATCCTTGGCTACGCCAGCATGTCGATTTGGATCCCTCTGCACTAAGCCGGCATGCACCTATGCACACACCTCTACAGAAGTGGCTGCGGCGAGATCAAATACAACGCTGCACGTACCTGTGCCGTGCAAGTATGGTGCTGGCTGTCAGTATGGGGACAGCTGCATGTTCAGCCATGCCCTTGCATCATCATCTTGGCAGGCTGCTGCCTCACAAGGGGCGAATACATTTCAAAGCAAAGGTACACCAGGGTCGATCCCAGCCTACCGGGATAAAATAAACCAATCGTCTGAGCACGGGGAGAATGAAACTCTCGATGAAGATGGTGAATATCAGCATGAAGAGGATGAGCATCTCAGTGAAGAGGGTGAGTATCAGCATGAAGAGGATGAATATCTGGGCTCTTGGCAGGGTGCCCATCATGATGAGGAGCGCGTGGACGAAGAGGGAGCAGAAGATGAGTGGTGGTCCTACTGCAATGCAAATACCAACGCGGCAGCATGGACAGGCGATTCTACCAGTGGTCCCCAGGATTGGTCTCGAGTTTCCGATGGATTGGTGTGGCAGGCTGAGCAGTACGCAGGGCAGGCATTCGGGACTGGTAACGAGATGGAAGCTGCGCAGCTCAGATTGCAGGGGAGCACTGGGGACGAGGCAACAGATGCTGGTGCAGGCCAAGGTGCAGGAGCAGGCGTGGAGCAGCTTGTCTCGGTTCCTCATGTTGGGGTGGCGGTGGTGGAGTGGCTTAGACTGCGGTATGGAATTGAGTTGCAGGCTATACTGGTGGCTCCTCCAGGACTACCGCCTGTCAAGGTGGTGTGGGATGAAGGCGCAAATACACTGTACGCGGTGGTCCCCCATCAGGCTGCGTGCGATGCGGAAGAGCACCTAACTGTGACGGTGCTGGCTGCCAGGGCTTCCTTGGCAGAGGAGAGGAGGGAGGTACCAGTGGTGGGGGGGACCAGACTCTTGCTTAGTCCTGGGGGCACTATCGAAGCTGTGTTGACGGCAGCAGAGTTTGTGTCCGTGAGTGTCACTGGCCTAGCTGCTGGTACCAAAGTGCAGGAGGTTGAGGAGAAGCTGGGTGCGTTGGGTCAGGGCCCTGTCAGGGGAGTGTTTGTGTCACGAGCTGGGCCTAGCGTTGGGTATGTACAGCAGGGCCAGGCCACTGCCAACCAGGCAGAGCCTGGGCAACAGCAGCAACAGCAACAGCAGCAGCTGCAGCAGCAACGAGGTTCAGCAGGAGGACAGTGGTGGGCGCGGGCTTCCTTTTGTTCCCCCGATCAAGCAGCTGCACCTGTTGCGGCTTCTTCTGAGCTCTACCCCTGGAAGCTGAAGGGTAGCCGCACCGCACCCAAGGACCACACCTTTACAAAGAGCGGACAGAGACTGAGGGTCGTTTGGGAATGTGGAATTCCCACCGGGGTGGCTTTTGTCAAGATGGGGAGCAGAGAAGAAGCAAGGAGGCTGGTGGGGCCCGCTTCCCTGAAGGGGGCGGTGCGACTGGGATCTGCAGGTATGGTGTTTGTTGGCTCGAGCCCAAAGAATGACCGGGTTGTCAAGATCAAGCAGTGCAGGACTCAAGACAGGTATGGTGTGCGGGATCATAGTGTCAAGCCCCTGTCAGAGGCCATGCTGAGGACGGAAATTCAGCAGCGTCTGCCGTCAAGCACTGTGGAACAGGTCTCAGTCTTGTTGGCGTCAGCCAAGCAGTCCAAAGGGAGGGGCAAGGGCAAGGGCAAGGGCTCTGGGCACAGGCCAGGTGCTGTGGGCACGGGTATGATCAGCTCAGAGGCTATTCAAGCCACTAACAAGGATGCGAGCCTTGCCAAGCTGCGTCCCCTCTTCCAGAAACATGGGGAGTTGAGTGACATCACGTGCCTTCCATTCAACCACAAGCGCTGCAGCGGGTGCGCATTTGTGAGGTACTCCCAGCCCGAGAGCTACCACCTGGCCCTAGCTGCGCTGCACAACACAGTGTCCTTTGGCTCTGGGAAGCTGCACCTGCAGATAGACTGCTCTCTCGCCCTTCACCTGGACGCACGCGTGCTCAGGGCTGTCAGGCCACGACTGACTCAGGCAGTGGAGACTGCTCGCACCACCTTCCCATCAGTATCAGTCAAGATTTCTGAGCGAGCTGTAGCGACAGAGGTAGTAGCACCAGTGCCTCATAGATTCCCGGCGCCTATGGCCGCCGCAGCCACCGAGGCGCTCATCAAGATTTCTGGTAACCAGATGGATCAGGTGAGGGCATGGATGGGCGCGTGGTGGGGGTGGTGGGGGGGATGTCTGGGTGAGTGTGTGGGGGTGGTGGTGGTGGTGGTGGTGGTGGTGGTGGTGGTGGTGGTGGGGGGGGGGGGGGGATGCAAACATGTTGGCGCTGCTTTCTGGGTGGGTGGGTGAGTGGGTATGTGTTTCTGGGTGGGTGGGTATGTGGGTGGGTGGGGGGGTGGGTGGTGGGGGGGTGGGGGGGGGGGGGGGCATGTAAACATGTTGGCGCTGCTTTCAGAGTTTCAATTCTCAGGTGCCCCCTGACTTCACCACGCTGCCACTGCTAATTTGGGGGGTCTTAGGCAGCCTTTTATTGGGCTGAAAAGGGTGCGTTCTGGGTGGGAAGGGTGCTGCAGGGGCGCAGGAAAGGGTGCTGACGACCCCCAAAATGTGCAGTGTGCGGGCACGTTTGGACCTTGCTTTCTACTCCGTATGTCAGTTCAGCCTATTTGGATCAGGTGAGGTCATAACATGGATGCAGACGTGCTGGTGGTCTTTTTCGTACAAAGTTGGAATGCTCAGGTGCATAGATGGTGAAATGATCCCCCTTGACTTCATCAAGCTCCGGGCACTTTTTGACCTTTTTCTCCTCTCCGGATATCCCTTCTGCCTCATATGCATTGTGTCGACTGTGCAGGTCCCGTCCCTGGCTCCATCCCCTCTGGCCAGACACACATGTTACCCATGCACCAACCACACACACCACACCACACACACGCAAGATCCCCCCCCCCCCCCCCCCCCCCCCCCCCTCACACACACACACACACATACACACATACACACACACACACACGTAGACACAAATCTCTCCCCCCCCCCCCCCCCCCCCCCCACTCTCCGTATATCCCTTCAAATTTGGCAACCTCTGGACTGTAAAATTTGAAAATTAGTACGAGCTGCCACAAGAAATGAGCTTGAGGGAACCCTCCCGTTTGCATGCATATGTACATGCTGGAGAATGGCTACCATGTAGGGTTTATTTGGTTTCGCAGACCACCTCTGGACTGTATGCAACATGCGCACAAAATCCTCCCTGCTTCTCTAGCTGGCACAAACCAAAAGAATTATTTAGGGAGCGGTGGCTGGACGACTCTTTGAGGGCCATTGCCTCCCTCCCTCCCTCCATCCATCCATCCATTCATACACACATTCCTGTCCCTAAAATATCAGGTGGCACAAACCCGAGCAATGATTGAGAGAGCGGTGGCTGGACGGATCTTTGAGGGCCATTGCCTCCATCCCTCCCTCCCTCCATCCATTCATGCACACATTCTTGTCCCTACCAATTCAGCTGGGACAAAACCGGGCAATGATTGAGGGAGCGGTGGCTGGACGGCTCTTTGAGGGCCATTGCCTCCCTCCCTCCCTCCCTCCCTCCATTCATACACACATTCTTGTCCCTGCCAATTCAGCTGGCACAAACCCGAGCAATAATTGAGGGGGCCGTGGCTGGACGGATTTTTGAGGGCCGTTCCCTCCCTCCCTCCCTCCCTCCCTCCCTCCCTCCCTCTCCCTCCCTCCCTCCCTCCCTCTCCCTCTCCCTCCTTCCCTCTCCCTCCCTCCATTCACACACATTCTTCTCCCTGCCAATTCAGCTGGCACAAACCCGAGCAATAATTGAGGGAGCCGTGGCTGGACGGATTTTTGAGGGCCATTCCCTCCCTCCCTCCCTCCCTCCCTCCCTCCCTCCCTCCCCCTCCCTCCCTCCCTCTCCCTCCCTCCATTCACACACATTCTTCTCCCTGCCAATTCAGCTGGCACAAACCCGAGCAATGATTGAGGGAGCTGTGGCTGGACGGCTCTTCGAAGGCCATTCCCCCGCCGATGTGGCCAAACTGCTGACTCCAGCCGGGAAGGTGTTCCTGCTGGGTCTTGAAGCAGAACACGAGGTGCCAAAATCTGGTGGAACTGCAGCCTTTGTGCACATCCGGTGGGTAAAAATAAAAATAAAAATAAATCAAAATTAAAATTAAAATTAAAATTAAAATTAAAATCTGGTGGAACTGCAGCCTTTGTGCACATCCGGTGGGTAAAAATAAAAATAAAAATAAAAATAAATCAAAATTAAAATTAAAATTAAAATTAAAATCTGGTGGAACTGCAGCCTTTGTGCACGTCCGGTGGGTAAAAAAAAAAAAAAAAAAAAAAATTAAAATTCAAATTCAAATCAAAATCTGGTGGAACTGCAGCCTTTGTGCACATCCGGTGGGTAATGGCTCGTTTTTGTGCTTGTGATGCTACCACGTCCCCCTTGAATCCATCAAGCAACGTGCACATCTGGAGTTCAGTAGAGCTTATCCTCACCCCCATCTACATCCACATTTACATCCCCACATCCGCATCCGCATCCACATCCACATCAGCGTCATCAATGGAACCCAGAGATTTCCAGAAACTGGCTGCTAGTGACCGCACTTGTGATGGTGGAACAAGGATGCGACACCCAGCACAAATTGGTCTCTCTGAGCCTCATGCCAGATTCAAATTGGTCTATCTGAGCCTCATGCCAGATTCAACTTGGTCTATCTGAGCCTCATGCCAGATTCAACTTGGTCTATCTGAGACTCATGCCAGATTCAACTTGGTCTATCTGAGCCTCATGCCAGATTCAACTTGGTCTATCTGAGACTCATGCCAGATTCAACTTGGTCTATCTGAGCCTCATGCCAGAATTTCAACTTGGTCTCACTGAGCCTCAATGCCGATTCAACTTGGTCTATCGATCCTCATCAGATTCAACTTGGTTATCGGAGCTCATGCCAGATTCAACTTGGTCTATCTGAGCCTCATGCCATATTCAACTTGGTCTATCTGAGCCTCATGCCAGATTCAACTTGGTCTATCTGAGCCTCATGCCAGATTCAAATTGACAAGCTATATGCAGTGTCGCATGCGACGCTAAAAAATGGCGGAGTGTGTTCGCGACGGAGCGAAAGGTGGTAACGGAAGCGAGTTAGTTCCGAGACTGTTGGATGACGTGTCGGGCTTCGTCTCGGTCAAGGGGTTGCTTTGGGTGGTCGCACAGACAGACAAATGGGTAACCCTGGGGGCTCTGCCAAAATTGGCTACTGTGGGTATTTTTTGGCGGAGCCCCCCCTTCTGGGGGGCGGGAGCCCCCAGTGTTACCCATTTGTCCGGTCGACCGACCATCCATCCATCCAGCTGACCGTGATTAAGCCCGACACGTCATGAAACGGTCTCGTAACTAACTCGCTTCCGTTGCCACCTGTTGCTCCCTCGCGATCACTCTCCGCCATTTTTTAGCGTCGCAGGCGACGCTGCATCGAACTTGTTTGCGCAGACCGCTACTGCAGCTGAGATCAGACTACCGTGCGGCGGCGACGGAAGAAAGTTATCGGCCATGCCAGATAATAGGTATATATATATATATATATATATATATATATATATATATATATATATATATATATATATATATATATATATATATATATATATATATATATACTAGTACGGTAGCCCCGTGTGGCCTGTGGCCACATCTACTCTCACGAAGACCCCCCCCCCCCCCCCCCCCCCCCCCCCCTCCCCCCCCCCAATCATAGTACGGTGCCCGTTTGGCCTTTGGCCACAACCTATTTGGGGCTGGTACATAATGGTTTACACTTGAAGCTCCCACCCATTCACACACCACCCCACCACCAAACCATTATCCGCCCCCTCCCCCCTTCCCTCCCGTTGGCCACACCTGTTTTGGGCTGGGTTGCAAAACGGTTTTCTCTGCAGTAAATGCAACTTAAAACATTGACGTACGCATATCCCTTGCGATGGTCTCCCTTGTGCACCCACAAGCACACAAACACCACCGTACTCCCCCCCCCCCCCCCCCCCCCCCCCCCCCCCCCCCCCTAGTTATCTCCACCCCCACCCCCACCCAACCATGTAACCCCCCCCGCCCACAAACATACTCCCTTACTCTTCCTGACATATGTCCTGACTCCATCCCTTCCCCCACCCCAGCCCATCCCACCAGCCCCCACCTTCTCCCCACTCTCATCCCTCCCCTCCCTCCTACACGCACCCACCAGCACACACATACTTCATATCTGCCCCCCTCCACTTCAGCTGTGGGCTTTGCCATAGCTGAAAGGCAAACGGGACGATGAGCATCGACAACGTTTGCGCATCATCCGACTCCGCTAAAAGCATTCGGTCAACTTTGATGCGTACTTGCTACGGCACAATGCGGTGCGACATGTTTCTCAATACAGTGGGAAGAGTTTACAGTCAAGTTTGTGACATGGGATGGATGCGATTCGGACATTTCTGACAGGTCCGCTGACTCACCACGTCACCTCCCGTTGTGCGCAGCAACAGGTCTCTTGACGCAAGGGAAAGGTCTTGCAGAGATGCAGGGGAAAAAGCTTGTATGAAGACGAACTGTAGCGCTACCGAAATCAGGTGGATGAACTCAGGCGGTAAAAGGAGAAATCGGGCGGGATGCGCAACAGGTAGAATACGCAGGAGGGGAAGGTTGCATAAGGCAGAATTCGCAGGAGGACAATCAGGCAGAAGTTGAAGCAGGAGGGATTAAAAGCGGGAATTGGCTGAGCGGGAATTGGCTGAATTGGCTGGGCGGGAAATGGCTGGGCGGGAAGTCGGTTAAGTCGGTCACGCGATGACACCACCACGACCACGACCACGACCATGATTTCTTTATATATATAGATATATATAGATATGATTACATGAATACTATGATTATTATTTGGTTTGCTTCTTGCTTGATTGTGCGCTTGCTTGAGCTGCCAAAATCCAAGATCAAAAGCGCAGATTCACATATGAATAAGGAACGGCGGGTTTATGATACCATAAGATATCATTTCATCATATGATATCGTATGATGCCGTCAGTCTGACTAGGCTAAAGTTACCATTTAAATACAATATCATATAATGCAATTTGCAGGATATCATATGATACCATACTCGCATTTGGTCAACATCATGTGATATGCTGTTCCCTACGCATGAACCCTGAGAAACAAAAATCCTTCTACTCAAGCGGGAGCGTCAACTGAAATACTGTTTTTCTGTTAGTCCACAAACAGCAGCTTCTAGGCAGCTCCCCTGGCTGGCTAAACAGCCAACCCTAAAGCAACCTAGTGTACCTCAAAGCTGATTTAATCAGCTTTCTAGCACTGCTGAATTTTTGAGGCTGAGCCCAGTGGCTGGCTCAGGGAGCTGCCTAGAAGCTGCTGCTAGTAGCCGAAAAGAAAAACGGCGGGAGCGTCAACTGAACCTTGTATTGCATCCCAGTGTCAGGTCTTTTTTTCAAATCTGAAAGTGGGGTTTTCTACCTTCATGGTTTTAGGCCTCCTCCAGGGACAGTGTTTAGTGCTTGTGTAGCTTTTTACAGCTTTTATAGCCTTTCATCGCTTTTTAGGTCCATTTAGGGCAAAACAAACTTTTTGTGTGTACATTTTTACAGCGATAATTTCGCCAAACCGGGGTCAAAACTAGCGATCGCTATTAATAGCGGAAATAAAAAGCCCTGCCCAGTGTATTTCATAAACCAAACTATCGAGCATCAATGAACTCAGGCGAAAACCCTAAAAAAGACAACAAACAAGGATTGTAAAACAACCCCATATCCACAGAGGAGGGGCGTCAAACACGAAATTGAAACAAACCCTACAAACAAGGGAATTGGAAGCAACCCACACCAACACCCCCCAAACAAGGAAATTGAAACAACCCCCCTGATACCCAGATGGGAGCGTCAAACAAGGAAATTGAAACAACCCCCCAAACAAGGAAATTGAAACAACCCCCCTGATACCCAGATGGGAGCGTCAAACAAGGAAATTGAAACAACCCCCCAAACAACCCCCCAAACAAGGAAATTGAAACAACCCCCCTGATACCCAGATGGGAGCGTCAAGCAAGGAAATTGAAACAACCCCCCTGATACCCAGATGGGAGCGTCAAACAAGGAAATTGAAACAACCCCCCAAACAAGGAAATTGAAACAACCCCCCTGATACCCAGATGGAGCTGTCAAACAGGAACTTTGAAAACAACCCATCAAACACCCCACACAAAGGAACATGTGAAACACCAACCACCCCCCGATATCCAGATGGGAGGCGGCAAACAAGGAAATTTGAAACAACCTCCCTGATACCCCAGATGGGAGCGTCAAAACCAGGTAAATTGAAACACCCCCTGATACCCATATGGGTAGCGTCCCCCCCCTCCCAAAAAAAAAAACAATGAAATTGAAAGAAACCCCCTCCAAAGCACCGGGAAATTGAAACAACCCCCCTGATACCCCGATGGGAGCAGTCCAAACAAGGAAATTGAAAGACCCCCCACAAGGAAATTGAAACACCCCCTCCTGATACCCATAGGGAGGCGTCAAACAGGAATTTTTACACACCCCCCTGATACCCAGAGTGAGCGTCAACCAAGAAATTGAAACAAACCACCCCCCAAACAACCCCCAAACAAGGAATTGAAACAACCCCCCTGATACCCAGATGGGAGCGTCAAACAAGGAAATTTAAACACCCCCCTGATACCCATATGGGGCCGTCAAAACAGGAAATTTAAACACCTCCCCCAACAAGGATTGAAACTCCCCCTGATACCCAGATGGGGAGCGTCAAACAAGAAATTGAAACACCCCCCAAACAACCATAACAACGCCCCCAAACAAGGAAAATTGTCAACCAACCCCCCCTGATACCCAGATGGGAGCGTCAAACAAGGAAATTGAAACAACCCCCCTGAACCGAGGGGAGCGTCAAAAGGAAATTGAAAACAACCCCCACAAACAACCCCCAACATGAATTGAACCAACCCCCCTGATAAACCCAGATGGGAGCGTCAACAGGAAATTTGAAAGAACCACCCCAATACAAGGAATTAAAACAACCCCTGATACCCAGAATGGGAGCGTCAAACAAAGGAAATTGAACAACCCCACCAACAAGGAAATTGAAAACAACCACCCCTGATACCCAGATGGGTGAGCGTCAAACAAGTGAAATTGAAACAACCCCTCCACACAGGAAATTGGAATCAACCCCCTAAACATACCCCCCCTGATACCCAGATGGGAGCGTCAAACAAGGAAATTGAAACAAACCCCCCAAACAAAGAATTGAAACAACCCCCCTTATACCATTGGAGCGTCAAACAGGAAATTGTACAACCCCCCAACAACCCCCACACAGGTAAATTGTAAACAACCCCCCTGATCCCCAGATGGGAGCGTTCAAGCAAGTGTAATTGAAAAACAAAACCCACCCGTGGATAAGCCCAGATGGGATCTCAAAACAAGGAAATTGGAAACACCCCCAAACCAAGGAAATTGAAAACATCAACCCCCCTGATACCCAATGGTGCGCGGTCAAACAAGGAAATTGTAACAACCCCCTAAACAAACAACCCCCCAAACAAGGAAAATTGCAACCACCCCCGCCCCCGATACCTACCCAGATTGAGCGTCAACAAGGAAATTGAAACAACCCCCCCTGATACCCAGATGGGAGGGTCAACAAGGAAAATTGGAAACAACCCCTGATACCAGTGGAGCGTCAAACCCCAAGGAAATTGAAAGACCCCCCAAACAATAGAAATTGAACACACACACACCCCCCTGATACCCAGATGGGAGCGTCAAACAAGGAAATTGAAAGAACCCCCCCAAACAAGAAATTGAAACAACTCCCCCTGATACCCCGATGGGAGCGTCAACAAGTAAAATTTAAAAACAACCCCCTGATACCGATGGTGAGCCGTCAACAAGTAACTTGAAACAACCCCCCAGTTGACCCCCCCAAACAACCCCCCAAACATAGAAATTGAAAATCAACCTGAAACAACCCCCCTGGATAGTCCCAGATGGGAACGTCAACAAGGAATGTGAAACAACCCCCCTCGATACCCCCAGATGGGAGCGTCAAACACGGAATTTTAAGACAACCCTCCAAAACAGGTAATTGAAACAACCCACCGCTGAGACCCAGATGGAGCGTCAAACACGGAGCATTTTAAACATAAACAACCCCCCAAACAGGAAATTGAAACACCCCCCTGACCCCAGATGGGAGCGTCAAACACAAGGAATTGGTCAAACACCCCCCCCCCCCCCGCACCAAACAACCCCCCCCCCCAGACAGGAAATTTGAAACAACCCCCCTGGTACCCAGATGGGAGCGTCAAACAAGGAAAGTGAACAACCCCCCTGATACCCCAGATGGAGCGTCAAACAGGAATTGAAACAACCCCCCAACGCAACCCCCCAACAAGGAAATTGAAACAACCCCCCTGATACCCAGATGGGAGCGTCAAACAAGGAAATTGAAAGAACCCCCCAAACAAGGAAATTGAAACAACCCCCCTGATACCCAGATGGGATCAAACCAGGAAATTGAAAGAACCACCCCCAAACACTGAATTGAAACACCCCCCGATACCTCCGAGGAGCGTCAACAGGAATTGAACCAACCACCCTGACACAACCCCCCTGATTACTCACGATGGGAGCGGTCAAACCGGAAATTGATCAAAACCCCCCGAAACACCCCCCAACATCGGAAATTTGAAACAACCCCCCTGATACCCAGATGGGAGCGTCAAACAAGGAAATTGAAACAACCCCCTGATACCCAGATGGGAGCGTCAAAACAGGAAATTGAAATACAACCACCCCAAACAAGGAAATTGAAACAACCCCCTGGATACCGATGGGAGGTCAACAAGGAAATTGAAACACACCCCCCTGATCGCCGCATATGGGAGCGTCAAACAAGGAAATGAAAAAAAACCCAACCCCACCAAACAAGGAATTGAAACAACCCCCCTGATACCCAGATGGGAGCGTCAAACAAGGAAATTGAAACAACCCCCCTGATACCCAGATGGGAGCGTCAAACAAGGAAATTGAAACAACCCCCCTGATACCCAGATGGGAGCGTCAATTAAACCGGCTGCGCTTGTATGGCCCTGACCAACAGCTGGATGTGTTGGAGCGTGCCATCAACCAACACCTGGAGGACGAGACAGGGCTGAAGCTACGCAGAACAGTGGCCCTACCCATGGCTGTGTACCACAACGTGGTTGCTTCAGGCAGAGCAGTGATGGACCAGCTCCAACGGGAGAGTGGAGCTGCCTCTGTCACACTGAACGCAGTTTGACGCAACTGCTTGGCTTATCAACCGGGGAGTTGGCTGCAGGGTTGCATGCCCGCCTGAGCAGGGCTGCTCTCATCTACTTGGCTGCAGGCGGTGACCTAGCAGCAGCTCACATTCTGGGGGAGGAGGCGGAAGGGGAGTCGGAAGAGTGTCCGGTATGCATGTCTGAGGTGGAGGAACCCTATTGCCTCGCTGCTTGCGGCGACTCATACTGCCGCGGCTGCCTTGAGGCCATGCTTCAGAGTGCCACTCGCAATAATGCCTTCCCTGTGATGTGCTGTTCCATGGGCTGTGGCGCCAACGTTTGTTTGACAGACCTTGAGCGTCTGCTTTCTGCATCCGTCCTGGCAGATGCCTACAAGGCCGCCTTTTGTGCATTCATGCAGCAGCAGACGGAGACGTGGGGTCGATGCCTCTCAGCAGATTGTGAACAGGTAAAAAAATTGAGTTGAATTTGAATTTGAAAGCGTGTTGGGTCAGTGACCTGAGTGGGGTCGATGCCTGTCAGCGGATTGTGGATTAGGTAAAAAATACATTGGATTTAAATTTGAATTTGAATTTGAAAGCGTTGTTGGGGCAGTGACCTGAGTGGGGTCGATGCCTTTCATCGGATTGTGAACAGGTGAAAAATATATTGGATTTTAATTCGCATTTGAATTTGAATTTGAAAGTGTGTTGGGTCAGTGACCTGAATGGGGTCGATGCCTGTCAGCGGATTGTGAATAGGTACAAAAAAAATGGATTTGAATTAGAATTTTGAATTTGCAAGCGTGTTGGGTAAGTGACCTGAGTGGGATCGATGCCTGTCAGCGGATTGTGAATAGGTAAAACATACATTGGATTTTAATTTTAATTTGAATTTGAATTTGAATTAAATGCGTTGTTGGGGCAGTGACCTGAGTGGGGTCGATGCCTTTTATCGGATTGTGAACTGGTAATAGTTGCGCCGCTAAATTGAGTATGAATTTGAATTTGCATTTGAAAGCGTGTCGAATTGTGAACTGGTAATAGTTGGGCCGCTAAATTGAGTTTGAATTTGAATTTGCATTTGAAAGCGTGTCGAATTGTGAACTGGTAATAGTTGCGCCGCTAAATTGAGTTTGAATTTGAATTTGCATTTGAAAGCGTGTCGAATTGTGAACTGGTAATAGTTGCGCCGCTAAATTGAGTTTGAATTTGAAAGGGTGTCGGGTCGGTGACCTGAGGGCATTGTCAAAGGAGGATTGCAGGAATTGCAATGAATGAAACTATGATTCGAAGAGTACCACATGAGCAACAGCTGATAGTATGATTGATAAGGGAGCAACGAAAAGGTGGTGTGATAAAGCTTGTCTTTAGTCACTTATACATACATTAGTCTGAGCACCGCTGGCATCATCCTGCTTGTTTTGCCATGTGCTATGTCCTACTCCTGATATGTATATGCTTGAGAAACATACCATGTCCTCCCCCCACACACACCACCACCACCACCACCACCACCATCTTCATCCTCATCCTTATCCTGCTCACCACCACCACCACCACCGTCTGAAGCAGCAGTAGCAGCAGTAACATCTCTCCCCACCACCATCAACAACAACAACAACAAAAACAACAACAACACTGCCACAACCACAGCCGACAGCAGCAGCAGCAGCACCACCATCATTATCATCACAGCAAGTAGCCTACTTGTACCGCTTCCTTCTGACAAAGATAAGTTAAACCGTCCACAGGTACTACCTGCTTGCTGCCCTAAACCCCAAACCCTAAATTTCAACCGTCTACAGGTACAACTTGCCTGCTGCCCTAAACCCTAAACCCTGAACTTCAACCGTCCACAGGTGTTCCGCAAACGCGATCCCCTGTTTTAATGCGACTGTTGCCTGGCTGACTGGTGCACAAGCTGCTTGCTGCCCTACCACCACGGCCAGAGTTGCAGCGAGCACCAGGCCTGGTTGAAGGCATCCAAGCAGGGGGACAGTGAGTTTGAGGTATGGAGGAAGGTGAACACTAAACCCTGCCCAGGTTGCAAGGCCAACATCGAAAAGAGTAAGGCTGCAGCCACATGACATGCGCCACGTGCCACACACATTTCTGTTGGTTGTGTTTGGAGGCCTTTGCGAGCAGTAAGAACACATACGACCACCTGGTCCAGAAGCACGGAGGAATCTTTCCTAGGGATGGAATCTACAACTAGGATGAGAGTTGGGCAGGATTTTCAGGAGGTGGAGGGGAAGCTCCTGAAGACAATTACGAGCACTTGTTTTCTTCTGCCGACGCCTCGCCATTCCATTTTGCTGCATGGTGACGCATGGGTCTGGCTAAACAAGTCAGAAAGGCCCCCCTGAACAACCCCGGGCTCCGCGCTTGGCGCTCCACAGGGTTTGGGGGGCAGCCCGTCGCACTGGGATTACACCGATTCGCTCAATTTGCAGCGCGTCGCAAAATAAAACTGATTAAGAGGAGTCTCTACTTAAAGTTCATATTCAAATTCAAATTCAAGTCAGAGTTCAACCAGCTGAAGTTTAAGTTCAGGTTCAAGCTCAATCTTCAAGTTTACGTTCAAATTTCCGTTCAAGTTGAACCAGCCAAATTTGAAATTTGAAAATTTAGTTCAAGTTGAACCAGCCAAATTTGCATCTCCCAGCCAACCAAGGGCCCTGACAGCTATACAGCTTGCGCCTACTCTTTTGTAGGAGTTGCAACGCCATTTGAACTGAATCCTCGGTGTCGCTGGTTTGTGTAGGGAGACCCACCTCCTGGAGTGAAATCCTTTCACAAGTACAAAAAAATGGCCGACAACTAGGAGAAGATTTGGGCAATTTATTCAGGAGGTGATGGGGAGGCTGAGAAGAGAGAACAGCAGGGTCGACAACAAATTCAAATTCAAATTCAAATTCATTCAGGAAGTGAAGGGGAAGCTGAGAAGAGATAACAGGGTCGACAACTACAAGGAGTATTGATAAACGTCTGGATATGGCACGTGGTAGTAAGGGGAGCCCATCCCCCGTCTTAAAAAATCATAAGGGGACTTGTGAATATCACATACCAGAAAAAAAGTCTTGTTCACCGTTTCCTCATCTCTGGATCATAGGAGCTAATAACAACCCGGGTGGATTTACCAACTCGTGTTATCTTGGCTTCAAAGATTCCACAGTGATATCTGGATAGGTCCATCGTAATTTTGGTACTAGGGTTTAGGGTTTGGGTTGTTTGGGTTTGGGTTGTGTATGATCAGATGCGACGAATCTTTGAACAACAGGATCAGCATGCGGTAGACATGCTATAAAAATCAACATTAAAAATGAAAAATAACGAAGAAGAAGAAAAAAATGTCCACGTTTTCATTTTCCGTAGTAAAAACATGCACTGCTGAAGACGGCGAGCAGCCAATTGCTATCTAAATTCAAAACAACTACAACAACACTGTAAATTCAAAACAACTATAACAGCCGTGTTCATTATATTTGTGACCCCAGGCGGTCTATACCGTATTACAGTCTCGAGTGTTAGCCAACTAGAACGGTCGAGATAGCTGTCAACCTGAATTCGGACTGCGTGGGCAACCTGCCATTTGCTTTGTATCACGGCCAGGGGTGTACTGGTGCAGAAGCCCACCCCACCGCCGCGTGTAGCACCAATCGTATCAGGTGCCCTTCGGCTGCGACCAATGGAAACCCTTCCCTTCTGGGTCAAACGACCCTCCACAACGTTTCATCCTGCGACGCAACGGAGCCTTCGACGTTGCATCTGCGACGGAGGACGCAGCGTCCTGAACAACAGGCGCACCGTAGTCATGTTGTCTAATACTGTGTTGGGCCTTAAAAAACCTGGCCCACTTCAAGTTTTTGGTCGTCTAAGCCTAGGATTCACGCCAACAATATCTCTATTTATTCTTCTCCTACTACGCGCAATATTACACATGAGTTACGCATAGTAGAACACCTCACAGAGCTTGTGTACGAGTCATTTGATTGGTCTACTCCAACCAAATTTCCACTTATGAGGGCCTGATTTGAAAAGTCGAACCCATTCTAGGTGCCGAATTCACTTTTTTCGAAAAGATAACTTGATGTACCATAATGTTATTGACTAGGGTATTGACTAGGGTAAGGTACGACTGTCCGGTTTTTGTCAAACTCGATTTTCCCCGGATGAAATCCACTACTAGTACAAGGACTCGGATCCGCCATATTTGTATTATTACATTCCAGAGGTGGCCAAATAGGCTTAAGGGACTTGCCCAACCTTCAAAACAAGAATTTGCAATCATACGAACATGGACATGTCTTGAATGATAGCAAGGTTGTATATGTTGGTCTATCCTAAGGTAAAGTCTGCTGGCTGGACAGAGCTAGTCTACTACTGTCTGAACATAATAAGTCTAATCGCTAGACAGAGCTCGTCTGCTACTGGCTGGACATAATAGTCTGCTGGCAGGGGCAAATTTGGTAGATCCCAAGGGTGTAGTTCTATTGGGGCAAGGGAACGGTTCGTCATCCTAAGGTGACAGCCTATCCAGCTATATAGCGTCCAGCCATGCAAGACAAATGCTTGTAGTGCTGGAGGAGGTGCTGGAGGCCTATCCTATGGCTCTGCAGTAAAATCAATGACTGAACATCTGGAAGCCTATCCTATGGCACTGCACCTACATCTGAAGATCTGTACATCTCTCCTGTAGCAGTACAATCAATGACTGGACATCTAGAAGCCTATCCTGTAGCCTTCCAGATAATTTTTTCATTTTATCTGTTGAGTCTAACGTTCTGAAGGAGTCTGTGAGAGCTGGTTCAACAGCCTAAACATGCTTTCTCTGATATCCTGTAAGCATATACTACAGCCATGAACCTCTTCCTAATTAGCTTTGAGCCTATCCTACAGCAGTAAATCTCTTTCTAAATATCTCCAAGCCCATCCTACACGCCACCGCTTCTAAATTATCTCTAACCTATCCTAACAAGCTCCACCATTTCTAAATATCTCTAAGCCTATCCTAACAGAGCCGTACACCTTGTCTAAATACCTAGCCTATCCTACACCGTTGCACCTCTGTCTAAATATCTTTAAGCCTATCCTAACACGCCGGTACACCTCAGTCTAAATATCTGTAAGCCTACCTAGAACAGAATGCCGTACCCCACTTCTACATATCTACCTCTAATGTCTTATCCTACAGCCGGAACACCTCTGTCTAAATATTCTCTAACCTAATCCTCCGGCGGGCGCTGTAACACCTCTTGTCTTAATATGCTCTAAGCCTTCCGCTACAGCCGGACCCCTCTTCTACATTATTCCAGCCTATACTACAAGCCGTACACACCTCTTTCTAAATATCTCCAAGCCTATACTACAGCCCTACACCTTTTTCCTAATTATCTCTAAGCCTATCCTACAGCCGTACACCTCTTTCTAAATATCTCCAAGCCTATACTACAGCCCTACACCTACTTATAATTATCTCTAAGCCTTACTACAGTACTACAGCCGTACACCTCTTTCTAACTATCTCTAAGCTCATCCTACACACCGTACAGCCTGTTTTCCTTAATGCTGTAAGCCTATCTACATAGCCCGTACACCATCTGTCTAAATATCTCTAAGCCTATCCTACAGCCGTACACCTCTGTCTAATGTCTCTACCCTATCCTACAAGCCCTATAACACCTCTGCAAATATCTCTAAGCCTATCCTACAGCGGACACCCTCTTTCTAAATATCTTCATAAGCCTATACTACAATCATGCCGTACACCTTTTCTATGAATATCTTCAAGCTATACTAAAACAGGCCCTACACAAAAACCTCTTCCTAATTATCTCTAAGCCTATCCCTCCAGGCCTACCCTCTTTCTAAATAGCTCCAAGCCTACACTACACCCTCCACCTACTTTATAGATTATCTCTAAGCCTATACAGACACCGTACACACCTCTTTCTAAATATCGTTCTAATCTCATCCTACAGCCCGGTCACAACCTGTTTCTTAATTCTGGTAAGCCTATCCTACATGGCCGTACACACACCATCGTCTAAATATCTTTCAGCCTAGGGTGCCTAAGATCCTACCGCCGTAAGCGCCCTCTTCTAATGTGTCTCTAAGCCTATCCTACAGCCGTACACCTCTGTCGAATTGCTCTAAGCCCTATCCTACAGGGCGCGTACACCTCTGTCTCAATATCGCTACAGCCTTCTCAGCCGTACAACCTCTGTCTAACTATCGTCCACCTATACTACAAGCCTACACCGGGTCTCCTATTATCTCTAAGCCTCCCTACAGCGCGTACCTCTTGTCGATATCTCCAGCCATACGTAAGCACTACACCTACTTATAATTATCTCTAAGCCTATACTACAGCCGTACACCTCTTTCTAAATATCTCTAAGCTCATCCTACAGCCGTACACCTGTTTCTTAATATTTCTAAGCCTATCCTACAGCCGTACACCCACTTCTAAATATCTCTAAGCCTATCCTAACAGCCGTACACCTCTGTCTGTAATATCTCTACAGCCGTGTCCTACAGCCAGTACGCCTCTGTCTAATATCTCGTACCCTATCCTACAGCCGTCCAAGCCTAAACCTCGATCTAATATCTCCCAGCCTATCTAACAGTAAAAGCCCTACACACCTCTTCAATTATACTCTAAGCCTATCCTACAGCGGATACACCTCTGTCGTAGGAATATCTCCAATGAGCCTAGAACGATACAGCCTACAACCTACTTATAATTTATCTCTAAGCCCTAACGACACGCCGGACACCGCCTTCTCTAAATAAGCTCTAAGCTTCATCCTCAGCCGTATCACCGGTTTCTTCAATATTTCTCAGCCTATCTACAGGCCGTACCCTCTTTCTAATATCATCTAAGCTATCCTACTCAGCCGTACAACCTCTGTCTTAATTATCGTCTAAGTCTAATCCTATCCTACACCGTACAAACCTCGTCATATATATCTCTAATCCTAATCCTACAGCCTACCCCAACCTCTGGTCTAAATATCTCTAAGCCTATCCTACAGCCGTACACCTCAGTCTAAATATCTCGTAAGCCTATCCTACAGCCCTACACTCTGTCTAAATATCTCTAAAGCCTATCCTACCGAGCCGTACAGCACCTCTTGTCAAATCATCTCTCAACGCCTATCCTACAGCACGTCACTCTGTCTAATAATCTCCAGCCTATACTACAGCCCTACACCTCTTCCTATTATCTCTAAGTACCTATCCTACCGCCGTACACCCTCTAGTCTAAATATACAATCAGATATCTCCAGCCTATATACAGAAGCCCTACCCTACTTACTTATCTCTAAGACCACCTAGACAGCGTTACACCTCTTTCTAAATATCTCTAAGCGATCATCCTACAATCCTACAGCCGTACCATACTTTTCTTAATAATCTCTATAAGGCCTATCCTACAGCCGTACACTCTCTGTCTAAAATTCTCTAAGCCTATCCTCAGGCCGTATCATCCTCGGTTCTAAATAACTCTAAGCCTATCCTACACAGACAGCGTCCACACCTCTGTCTAAATATCTCTACTGCCTAATTCCCTAACAAGCCGTACCCCGCGGTCTAAATATTCCAGCCTTACTACACTACAAAGCCCTACCCAACCCTCTTCCTAATTATCTCTAAGCCATCCTACAGTCCAGTTACACCTCTTGTACGAATACTCACAAGCCTATAGCTACAGCCACCCTACTTATCAATTATCTCTACGCACTATACTAACAGCCGAAACCTCTTTCTAAATATCTCTAAGCTCATCCTACAGCCGTACACCTGTTTCTTAATATTTCTAAGCCTATCCTACAGCCGTACACCTCTTTCTAAATATCTCTAAGCCTATCCTACAGCCGTACACCTCTGTCTTAATATCTCTAAGCCTATCCTACAGCCGTACACCTCTGTCTAAATATCTCTAAGCCTATCCTACAGCCGTACACCTCTGTCTAAATATCTCTAAGCCTATCCTACAAAAGCAGCCCGTACACCTCAGGCTAACTACTCTTCTAGCCAAGCCCTAATCGCTACATCCGCGTGTGCGACCTTGTCTAAATTATCTCTAACTAAAGCCTATCCTAGACTCCTACAGCCGTCACCCTCTGTCTAAATATCTCTACGCCTATCCTACAGCCGTACACCTCTGTCTAAATATCTCCAAGCCTATACTACAGCCCTACACCTCTTCCTAATTATCTCTAAGCCTATCCTACAGCCGTACACCTCTTGTCTGTATATCTCCAGACCATACTAGCAATCAGCCCTACAGCACATACTTATACTTATCTCGCAGCTATACTACAGCCTACACCTCTTTTCTAATATCTCTAACGAATCGGTCATCCTAACAGGCCCCAGGTACAAACCTGTTGCTTATATCTCTAAGCCTATCCTACAGCCGTACACCTCTGTCTAAATATCTCTAAGCCTATCCTACAGCCGTACACCTCTGTCTAAATATCTCTAAGCCTATCCTACAGCCGTACACCTCTCAATATCTCTACTAACGCCTATCCTACAGGCCGTAACCCCTCGTCTAAATATCTCCAAGCCTATACTACAAACATACTACAGCCCGACAAACACCTTCTTCCTAAAATATCTCTAAGCCTATCCACAGCCGTACACCTCTGTCTAAATATCTCCAAGCCTATACTACAAGCCCTACACCTACTTATAATTAATCTCTAAGCCTATACTACAGCCGGACACCTCTTTCTAAATACTCTAAGCTCATCCTACAGCCGTACACCTGTTCTCTTATATTTCTAAGCCTATCCTACAGCCGTACACCCACTTCTAAATAGCTCTAAGCCTATCCCTACGCCCGTACACCTCTGTCTAACATATCTCTAAGCCTATCCTACAAGCCGTACAACACTCTGTCTAAATATCTCTAAGCCTATCCTACAGCCGTACACCTCTGTCTAAATATCTCTAAGCCTATCCTACAGCCGTACACCTCTGTCTAAATATCTCTAAGCCTATCCTACAGCCGTACACCTCTGTCTAAATATCTCTACGCCTATCCTACAGCCGTACACCTCTTTCTAAATATCTCCAAGCCTATACTACAGCCCTACACCTCTTCCTAATTATCTCTAAGCCTATCCTACAGCCGTACACCTCTGTCTAAATATCTCCAAGCCTATACTACAGCCCTACACCTACTTATAATTATCTCTAAGCCTATACTACAGCCGTACACCTCTTTCTAAATATCTCTAAGCTCATCCTACAGCCGTACACCTGTTTCTTAATATTTCTAAGCCTATCCTACAGCCGTACACCCACTTCTAAATATCTCTAAGCCTATCCTACAGCCGTACACCTCTGTCTAAATATCTCTAAGCCTATCCTACAGCCGTACACCTCTGTCTAAATATCTGTAAGCCTATCCTACAGCCGTACACCTCTGTCTAAATATCTATGGACCTATCCTACAGCCGTACACCTCTGTCTAAATATCTCTAAGCCTATCCTACAGCCCTACACCTCTGTCTAAATATCTCTAAGCCTATCCTACAGCCGAACACCTCTGTCTAAATATCTCTACGCCTATCCTACAGCCATACACCTGTTTCTGAATATCTCCAAGCCTATACTACAGCCGTACACCTCTTCCTAATTATCTCTAAGCCTATCCTACAGCCGTACACCTCTTTCTAAATATCTCCAAGCCTATACTACAGCCCTACACCTACTTATAATTATCTCTAAGCCTATACTACAGCCGGACACCTGTTTCTAAATATCTCTAAGCTCATCCTACAGCCGTACACCTGTTTCTTAATATTTCTAAGCCTATCCTACAGCCATACACCCACTTCTAAATATCTCTAAGCCTATCCTACAGCCGTACACCTCTGTCTAAATATCTCTAAGCCTATCCTACAGCCGTACACCTCTTTCTAAATATCTCTAAGCCCATCCTACAGCCATTCACCTATTTATAGATATATCCAAGCCTATCCTTGAGTCACACTTGACCACAAATAGCCCACCCTTGAGTCAAGGTTAACAAACCTTACCATGACTACAGTCCCCATCTACCTTCTACAAGAATACCCTGTGCATTCAGGGGTACCACTTGCATAGGTCCCGGAGACTAGCCTGGAAACTACCTGTAGCATGAGCAGCTCCTTTTTTGCAGCTAGAAGAATGTATTAGACGGCATTGGAATTTGGCGTTGGGAGCTCAGTCTAGTTTGCTACATCCTGGAAACTAGCCTGGAAACCACCTGTGGATCACTTTCTACGACCTGGACAGTGCCATGCTGGGCTGTAGACTTGTCGCTGGCTCAGGGAGCTGCCCAGAAGCTGTTAACAAAAGCCGAAAGGAAAAGCTATGATTGATTACCTCTACACTACTGCAGCTTGGTGGAGAACTATGAGCCAGGGATAAAACGTCCCTGCTCCAGATAATACTCAGCACTGATTCTTTGTGGGGCTACGCGTAGCAGCTTCCAGACAGATCCCTGGATTTTGGGGCTACGTGTAGCAGCTTCCAGACAGATCCTATTTTCTGTCCTTGAGCCTAACCTGAAGCTAGCTAGTGCGTCTGAAAGCTGATATGACAAGCATTCCAATGCAGCTCCAAGCATCGGGTTGACCAAATGGCTGGCTTTTGGAGCTCACGGGAAGCTGCAACAAGCAGCCTAAAATGAAACAGTGATACTCAGCTTTTCGAACGCCACTCCTGGGACTACTGGGTGACATAATAACGTCTACACTACCTTCCCAACAGCTTCAGTCCACAGCAGGACAAGGGTTTTCTAATCGGCTTTTCATAGCAGCTTCTTGGCAGCTTCCTGGGCCGACCACTGGGCTGCACCTAACTATTGCAGCAGTTCTGGAAGGCTGATTATGTCAGCTTGAAGGTGCTCGTCGTTGCGCCTGGTGTGGCTGAATAGCCAGACAGGGGAGCCGCCTAGAAGCTGCTGCTCGTAGCCGAAAAGATAAACACTGCGCAGGACTGATAGCTCGATTCCACCGCAGGACTGGAGACTAACAGTACACTGTAGTTACTACAAGTTTGATCTGCTACACCCCAGCTCCCGAGCTTTGATCCACTACAGGACTGAATACACATACTTCTCAGCAGTTCCGGAGCCTCTGCCTACTACAGGAATACAACTAATCTAGCACTCCACTGTACTTCCCAAGCTTTGATCTGCTACATGCAAAAATGTATCAGCAGTTCCCGAGCTTGGATCTGCAACATACAAAAATGTATCAGCAGCTCCCGAGCTTCTGCCTACTGCAGGACAGCAAAAACACTAGCACTCCACTGCTGCGAAGCTTGGATCTGCTTCAAAAATGAATCCAAACACTACACAGCAGTTACCAGGCTTTACTATAGGACAGAAAGAAACCAGGAAAATTGTCTCCCACAGGACTGGTTGCAAGCAGAATACAACAGTTGCTAAAACATTCATCAATACCCACTCAACGGAGTGGCAGCTTTTTCGAGATATTGGAAGAATAGCTGCTATTTAGATACTGGATGACTAACTGCTGTTTAGATACTGGAAGGCTACCTGCTTTTTAGATATTGGAAGACTAACTGCCAAACGTTTGCTCTATGATTGTCCAGAGCTGGTGTCAGTCCACTATTTCTTTTGGGGGGCTCTCATGGTAGCATTCAGCCAGTTCCATTGGCCAGCCACTGGGTCAATCCCATAGCTTTCAGCTGTATTATAATGCCTGCATGTCTGCTTTCAGATGCACTACCTCACTCCAGCTTTTCCGAATCAGGAAGTGTTGCTAGAATGCAGGCATTATGAAAAAATTTCCAGAATGTCTAGATCATGGTACTGTTGCAAAAATGCAGGCATCATGAAACTACTGTCAGAATGTCTGAATCATGTCAGTGTTGCTAGAATGCAAGCACTAAGCAACTGTTGCCACAATGTATAGATCATGGTACTGCTGCAAGCATGCGGGCATCAAGGCAATGCTGCCAGATTTTCTGAATCATGGTAGTGTTTCTAGCTTGCAGGCATTAAGAAACTGTTGCCAGAATGTCTGGATCATGGTAATGTTTCTAGAATGCAGGCATCAAGGCAATGTTGTCAGAATTTCTGGATCATGGTACTGTTTCTAAAATGTTGGCATAATGGCAATGTTGCCAGATTTTCTGAATCATGTTAGTGTTGCTAGAATGCAGGCATCATGAAACTGTTGCCAACAATTCTGGATCATGGTACTGATGCAAGAATGCAGGTATCATGGCACTGTTGCCAGATTTTCTGAATCATGTTAGTGTTGCTAGAATGCAGGCCTCTTGAAACAGCTGCCAGGATGCAGGCATCATGGCAATCTAGCAAGAATGCAGGTAATATGAATCTGTTGCCAGGATTTATGGATCATGGTACTGTTGCAAGAACGCAGGCATCATGAAACTATTGCCAGAATTTGCACATCATGGCACTGTTGCCAGAATGCGTACATCATGGCAATGTTGCCAGAATGCAGGCATCATGAAACTATTGCCAGAATGTGTACAACATGCCACTGTTGCCAAAATGCAGGCCACATGTGTTGCCAATTTATGGATCATGGTAGTGTTGCCAGAATGTAGGCATCATGGTGTTGTTGTCAGAATGCAGAAATAAGGTCTGGTTGGATGACCCAGGCTGTTTCAGAACTGCAGGATGGTTCACTCGGTACTATTTTCTTATGCACTTCTGGGTTGTACTCTGCAATGCTCAGGCATGTCATTCTAATGATAACTTGGCAATATGATCGTTTTCATGCCAAAGGCCAAAGTAGGTGTGTTTGAGTGGGTCAGCTTCAGGCAGGCTTGGTGCTACATGTCCATATGCAACATATGATGCTGTAGTCGCAAGTTTATTGCGATAGATGCATTATCATGATGCTGGACTTCATATGTGCCCACAGCTTGACAGGCCAGGGGGGATGTATTAATGTGTATGTAAATGCATGGGTTCATTCAATAGAACAAGAGCACAGGCAGGCAGATCCATAGCCATGAAGGGCGGCTTGCTCACTCAGACCTGCATATCCATAGAGCCAAGCTGGGACAGAAGATGTCGCAATATCATGTCGTTGTTCGCGTTGAGTTCGGTGTTGAATGCAGGAACTTGGTACTGCCCGGTGTACTGGTTGGGATGGTGGTGCATTGCTGGAGGCATGCCCATGTGTCCAGGGTTAGATGCAGCGCTGTGAAGGTGGAGGTTGCTGCCTGTCCTAGGAAAGGTTCGGGCCATCATCTGCATCTGGTGATTCTGATGGGCAGCGAACTGCTGCATTACATCAGACTGCTGGTTTGGATGGGTCACCATGTGCTGAGGGATATGGTTTTGATTCACCATCTGGTTTTGGTTCCCCATCAGATTTGGGCTCACCATACGGCCCTGGAGCATCGCTACCAAGGCAGGGTCGTAGGAGGGGTTGAGGTTATGTTGGTTAGACGAGAAAGGGTGGGGCAGGAGATTGTTTGTAGAATCCATATGCTGAAGTGGTCGGCCGGCTGGGCTCAAGGCCTGGTGATTGTTGGTAGCCCCTTGCTGAGCTAATATCTGTTGTAAAAGGGCCTGAAGCTGATCGGGCGGTGGCTGTGTCGGCGACTGACGGGCGGGGGGGGGAGGGAGGTTATTGGACGAAGTGGAGGGGGTGCGTCTCCCACTAGATACGCATTGGTTGTGCAGATAGCGCTCAAGATCAGTGTAGGCTGGTGGGCATGATTGAAGATCATTGTAGGCTGATGGGTAGGCTTGAGGTTGCACCTGGTTGATGTGATGTGCCCTCAACGGGGCTCCCACACCACTCTGGCTGGTCCTGCTCAGTCGTTGATCCCTGCCCCGACCACCTCGTCTGCCTCCGATGCTAATCTTTGCACCCGCGGAATGAGCAGACTGCTGTGCTCGTTGTTGCTCCTTCAGCTGTTGCTGCTGATCCTTCAGCTGCTTATCTTTGGAAAGCTTGATCGCCTTGTGTTCCACTCTCACTCCTGTCATACTCACTTGAATAAGTTCTGTCATCTTCGATTTGTAATTGTCACGAATCTCCTTTTGCATTTCATCAGACTCTGCATCTGGCTCCGCTGCTGCATCTTCTGCCATTGTGCGGAGATTGTGTAGGTAGCAGGCTATGGTATCTGTATAGCTGCATTTTGACTCTGTGTGGGCTGTGAGGAGCTCACAGTAGTCTGCTGGCTCGAAACCCAACAAATTCTGGAGCATGATCGCGGGGTTCCCAATGGTCTTGTCAGCAAGGGACATCAGCTTCTGAGCCATTTCAAGATCGGTGGAAGAAATGGGTCCGCAGCGTCCTACTTCAGCAGCTTCTGCCTGGGCAGCAGCACTGGAGGCTTGGCTCAATCGGGGTTCTGCGCAAGAGGAGAAAAATGAATATGTTGGAGGGGGTTCGCTTACCGACATCACCTTGCACTAAAGAGAGAAGGATTTTGATGCCTCGAAAGTCTGATCAGAGGTCACGAGATCAGGTATCAGATAGAGAAGCCAAACAAATTTCCCTATGAATAGCTTACCAGGAGCAAACTTCAGATTGTTGGACAAGAAGGAAAATCACAACCTTTCCTCCAAATACCTTTATCATCAAACCAGCTCATATCCAGCATCTAAGCAATATTAGGAAAAAATCAATTCAGCTCACCACAATCCTTTGCATCATCTTTCTGCTCATCAGCTGGAGTTGAGACTGCAGGATTCTTGAGCTTGGACTCTGGAGTACCAGAAGGCGAGGATGGCTGATCATCAAATCCATAAGAGACTGTCGCCTGAGTTGAACTACTTCTCATGTTGCTTACAGCGCCAGTGGAATGAGACCTGCAGACCCTGTGGAATATTCAGAAGCATGTTTGGGGATCAGCAGAGGAAATGCGTGCTGAAAAGAATGCGTATATTTGATCTGAGTGATTTCAAATTTGGCAAGACATTCCCCTCCTTCCTATGAAGCGTCTGGATAAGACCTGTCAAGACCAGACTCAAATCAAGTCTAACGAGAATAGCACTTGGACAATTGCTAGTAATAATTTAAACCCAAAAGTATCCATCGGGGGGGAAAATTGCTGCCACTTATCTACATCACCAAATGTGCACTTATCTTGCTCAAGGTATATTTGAGGTTCTCTGAATTAGAATGAGCAGCTTGCTACAAATGGACATCATCATCACTCACCCTCCATCTTTAAGGGATTCTGAAGTAACTGGGGCAGGAGGGGAGGTGCAGATGATCCTTTCTGAAGAGGCCCTCTTACAATTGCCCAGGGAAACACTGGAGGGAAGGCTGCCGTGATTTTTCAATCCAGGGAGTTCATATAAACGGTCCTGGTCAATTACTATTCCGCCAAGAGGCTCCCTTCTGCTTGATCCGACATCCGGTGCGAATCCGGGAGCCAGGAGCTGCAGCTGCGACAATGCCAGAACCTGCAGCTGCGGCGGCAGGCATTTGATCGTATCGAGAAGCTCCTTCTGCTGCTGTAGACCAAGATCCGACATGGTGGTGTGTAGAAGCCGACACAAGCCGATTGGGAGATGAAAGCACCTGGGGGATTTTATCGTAGGGTATCAAATGAGTTCGATCACAAGAACGCAACGATGGCCCCGGGAATGAGCAGGAAAAAAGGCACCGATCCCCCTCCGCACCTCTAACCTCACACGTATCGGATTTAGGCGGAAGGATAGTGCCTGAAAAGAAATGCGCAACTCAAGGATGACCCGCTCCGAAATCTGATCGGCCCAGTGCAGGTTAGCAGTTACTGGCTCTTGGGAAAAGGGAAACTTGGCGCCTATGATATAGGTTAGTTTGAACGTTTGATTTGAGAGTAGCTGTAGCTAGTAGCTGTTGCCGAAGAGTCAGCTCCGAAAAGATCAGTTCAAGACCGGCAATTCCGTTGACAGGTAAATTCTACAACCCTCACTTTCGGCTCGTGGCCTCGTCGGTTTTTTTTGCGCTGGGCCGCATTCATTCAGGCTGCGAAAAAACAGCATCAACTGCCTGTGAGGAATTGATGATTGATGGAATAGTTATCGTAGGACTCCCCTTCTGGGGGGCGGGAGCCCCCAGGGCCACCCCGTTGTCCGTTAGTTGAAGGGGTGATCATCGCCCACTGTGTCCTCCTAATCAGGAGGGGGCTCTTCCGCAGCAACGAAGTCAGCTATGCGAGCCCATAAATCAGCCACAGCAAGGGCTCCAGCCCGCTCCGAGAGGGGGCGAACAGCTAGCACATGATGACGCGAGTGGTGGAAGGCCTCGCACCTCGTACTATGCACGTGGGTTGGCGAGGACCGGGAGAGGCCGCGGGCAGAGGCTGGGGGGGGGGGGGGGGGGGGTAGGGGGTAGCTAGGGCCAGATCGATGGCACGTCTCTAGACCGGTTTTGCCCCAACTGGAACGAGGACTTCTTGTGAAGATCGTCAGTTGACAACGTCGTGGTGAAGTACCGTAAAACAAATCAGGGATGTAGTTGAGGCAAAACGTCCAACTATTGGCCTGAATGTGGCAAAAAAACGAAATCGAACAAACGTTACTCGTTTACACTTTTTCGAGCCAAAATTTCATTATCGATTAAAAACTTATATAACTCATATGATATAACCAAAATGTATAACGCTGGCAAGAAATTTGCAACGTCCGTATTTGGAATACAGGCTAGAAAAGGCAGATATTGTATATTTTGCCCCCCAACAGCCCCAAATGTGCACACATACCGTATCATGTTTCAGGAGCCTTATACAAGCTGGAAACGCAATCTAAGTTGCTGATCACTAGTTTGTACCCTCCTAGCATATTCTACCCAGATGGGTTTAGTGTAGAAGTTGAGAGGGTCACCCATTTGACCTACACAGGCCAGGCCATTTCAAGCCCTTACAGGCTGGCATACAGACCCGCAGCTGTCGAAACGAGGGTCAGAATCGCGCAGTTTCTGTCAATTCAACTGCAGGCAATGTGAAGGATAGCACGATTTGATGGCTATTGGTCGATTCCCTTGCTCGATCTGTGCTCTGTGGAGCTCGCGGCAGTGACTTCCGTAGTTACGTACGATGGTGTACCCTCGGCACTTCAGGGTAGCTTTCGCTATAGGCCATGGCAATAGGTCAGACTACGACGTACACTCCGTAAATTGCTTCGCGTTTGTTTTTGCTTTCCTCGGAGACAAAGGAAAAGAAAGAACTCGAATTTGGCCCGGCATCCAAAGCTGACAAATCCAAACAATTCGTGCTGTAGAAAGGAAGGATATTGACAAGATAGTCAGCAGAAATCAATGCCGAGACCGTGCAGCGCCGGAGCAGCTGGACAGTTAGGGTTTCGGCAAAATACCCCTTAGAACCTGGTCCTGGAGGTAACTCCAATAGCGAAAGTAAAAGCCCACTAAAGAGCTTAACAAAAAAAAGCTACCGGTAACCAGAAAGCGAAGTCGAGGGTTTCAGCAAGGCCTGGTCGCAGTGACGAGGCACCAGGGGCACGTGAGGCAAGTAGTGAGTGAGCGAGGGTCGGGGTTTGATTCTCGCTAGGAGTACCCTCAGGGCCTTGGAAGCTTGAGGATTACTACAGACTGGCCTGGTATTGGGGTCTATAATAGGGCATGTCGCCTTTATATTGTACGTAAGAGATGTAGCTACTGAATGTATTTACAGCATATGAATTGATAGTCGCATGCCGCATGGGCGAGCATGTTATACTAGCCGGTGGCAGTACAGTCGTACTGCACGGCGGTGCACGGTATCACAGGGACACGTGCACAGTGCATAGCCAGCCAGTGTCTACACACTGGCTTCTCTGAGCAACTCAGTAGCCGGTATATAAACCGGTCTAAAACAGTTACTGCAGTTAACCACAGGCTGGACCACTGCTCCAAGCTACACATCTTCGGCTTGAATAATTCTGGCAACCCAGAATTGGGCCATGACTGATCAGCCAAGGCCCAAGGGTTGCATTTAATAACCAGGTTTGACAGCGAAGCCAAAAAGTTCCAGTTACTAATTGCAGTCAACCAGCAGGCTGCCCCACTTTATGCAAGCTGCACACGCGCTTTGGATTAAGAAGCGGTATGTTGGCGTACTGCAGAGAATACAGATTTCTGGAGTTTGTTGGAAACCGACGTTGTTGGAGATACTTGGAAAGTGCGAGGCAGCTAGCGAGCCACCCAGCCGGCTCAGTTTCTACTATAATTCAGCATGGCAAAGGGTCGTTTGCCAAGTCATTTGCCATTCAATACTGCGTGTACGACTGTACGGTACTCTTGTATTTCGTGATACTTTTAAGTGCACTTGTTACATGCAGCGTACCGCCACACCATGGTGAGTTGGTGACTGTGCCCAACCAGAAATCATTTGCAAGGATGCAGACTGACAGTGACTGTACTTGAGTGCTTCGGTATGAGACCCGCTGTGCTTCATCTGTATACGCCAGCAAGCCACACAACAGCCATGTTTTTCGACAGCAAAAGGGGATTTAATATGGATTGGGCTTTTTATATTGTTCTCGCACGGGGGGTCATTGTTCGCTGCAATGTACAGACGGGTAGATTACATTACATTACATTACATTACATGTTAAAGTCTAAAAAGTAATGATAACGCCTGGTGGGGCGTGGTATTAAGGGAGCCCGTCGTGCGCGGGTGGGGAGCGGTCTCCTACCTCAACTGGACAAGCTACCATCGCGGTTGACGACGACCTGCAACGCCAAGAGCGACCGAAGGGGGAGTCGAACCCCCGACTCTTCGTTCCTTAGCAAATGTTAAAGTCTACTTGACACCGCGAGGGTGTATGAGACTCTGTGCTTTAAACAAAAAGAAAAAGCACCCACAAAGCAAAAAACCCCATTACATCAGGGGTGTGTCGAGGACAAACAAACCAAACTCCCAACCACCGTTTTGGTGGCGTAGGTATTAAACCCCCTAGAGCAGGACCCAGATCTCAACCACTTACAGTGGCGGAGGTAAGAAGCTAACAAATGAGAAGTCACAAGAAGAAGAAAAAGGGATAATAAATTACGGTGCCACTAAGCAGTCCAGGGCTTCCTGTCTTGCTCTTCTACAAGTAGAAAGATAGTCGGCTAGGTTGCTCCAAAAAGACTTAGTGCCATTTCCATTCATAAAGGTTCTGAATGTGGAATAGCAGAATTCCACATTCCATACGGTTAAGTCGGTATCCTCATGGACATGCCTATAAATATCTGTAAACAGCTTCTGGTAGCGAAGGCGAATATCATTATAAAAAGGGCACTCAAACATATGCATTTCATCCTCAGGTTTTTGGAACCCACACATTTGACAGTGCCTCATTGAGCGAGGGATGTGTGCTCTATCCACCACCCTCATTCTTTTTGTGTTCAGCCAATGGGAACCCATTCTAAACTGTGCTATAGAACGAATCTGATCCTGCTTATGTAAGGCGGATGTAAAGGGAATCAAGCCATTCTCATCATTGCTGTTGGCTGCGAACCATTTTTGGTATCGGAGGCGTTTAAAGCCAACCCTTCTCTCATCAGGGATGTCTCTAACTGCATTGGTGTCACTTGGGTACTTAAACCTCCATGACTCAAAAACTTCAGACATAATACCTTCGACATCGACAGCCTCCAAAATGTTGAGGTTTTTACTGGATCCTAGCTTGTGGAGAGCACAACGTAAGTTATGAACCCAGCCAGTGTTGGAGTCAAAAGATTCCTCAAGAGCCATTCTAATGAGATCCTCAGGTTCTTTATGTATGGTCTTGTTCCAGAAGCGCAAAGCTTGTTTAAGCCAAGCAAAACACAACGGGGTTCTACCCAGCTCTTCCATGATAATATTAGATGTAGTAGATTGGCAAACACCCAACATTTGTTTAAGTACACCTCTATGCCATTTCTCACAAGCATGGTCATTTGCGATAAGTCTGTTGTTCAGAATAGAAGGAGCCCACACCTCACAGCCAAAATTCAGGATAGGTTGTACAAGAGAATCAAACAGGTGGGTGAGAATATCAATATTGTATATCTCCATAGTATGGCATCGCCTACGGAGCATGTGGTGTGCCTTTTGGGCCTTAGTGAGCATCCTAGAAAAAGCAGCTTTTGCACGATTGCTTGAGTCACCATCCACAAAGAGGGATCCCAAGTAGATAAAAAATAACTTTGTAGAAAGTTGTGCTCCATCATAGACAAATTTGTAACCAGGATCCATGCGGGCCTCATCACAGAATTGCTTGTTGAAAACGACAATCTCAGTTTTCTTTATATTCACAGCCATCTTAGTAGCCTCGCAGAAATCTCTCAGGCAGTCAAGCATCGCTTGCATATCTGCCGGGGATTCTGCCATCATAGCTAGGTCATCAGCATAAAGTAACAGTTGCATAATCTTTCCCCTAAGCTCAGCCCCTACATTTGGGAGCTTGGATTGGAGGAACGATTCAGTTCTATCAATGAACAGACCGAATAGGAGTGGGGATAGGGGGTCTCCTTGTTTAACTCCTACAAGGGATGGAAAGGAGGATCCAATGTCCCCATGTAGGCGAACTTGGAAAACAACATGATTATACATGGACTTAAGAATACTGAGATAGGGGTCCATGACTCCTAGCCTTGCTAAGCAATCCCATAGCAAGTCTCTGTTGACCCGATCATAAGCCTTCTCGAAATCAACAAAAGCAACAAAGAGTGGTTTTTTCTTCTCTCTATATTTATCTACAATATGGTTAAGAATGAATGATGCATCTGCAGTACCCCTACCACTTCTAAATCCATATTGGCCAGCGGCTCTGAGGTTGAATTCTTCTGACCAATCATCTAGTCTACGTAGCATGCAAAGGGAGAAGATCTTTCCTATGGAGTTGCTCACCGCAAGACCTCGATAGTTGTCCTTGTCATACACACTGCCTTTGGATTTGGGTACGGGTACCAAGGCAGCTGCAGCCCATTGGCTAGGGTAAGAGGTCTTCCAGATGAGATTAAACAGGTTAGTCATAGCTTGTACAAATCGGGAGTTGGCCTCATGGGAAGCAAATCTGTACCATTCTGCAGGGATACCATCTACCCCGGGGGAGGAGTTTTTCCGTAGGGATTGGAGAACAGAAAACACCTCCTGGGTGGTCAAGTCTTGACATAACTACGTTGGTGCTGCCTCTATCTGAGGTCCATCAGCTTGAGGGACAGATGCCAAACATGGCGTATATAACCTTGTAACAATTCCTCTTCTTCATATTGATCTTCTGTCAGACCTGTACATCAGGGTTGCTCTGGGAGACTTCCAAATCTGTATCATGAAAGCCTCATGTTGACACTAAAAATGAAAAATGAAAAATGAAAAGAAAAATGATTTGTTCACGTTTACATTTTCCTGTTCAATAAATGATGCCGTAGACGGCTAGCAGCTAATATATAACTGCTGATAGCAGCCAAATGGCTGGTTGAAGCTATGTAACCAAGTTCAAGATCAAGTTGACACGCCACCGGTTTCATATTCTGTGTCTGTGACTCAACCGACCCCCCAAAATCTGTGCGCCTGTGTCGCAACACACAATTTCCTCCGTCTTTAAGGAGGATTTTCGCCTCGAAGGGTGGTGTAGAACAACCCTGCCGTATACCAGTATGTGCATATTTCCTTAAATTATCAAGAGCGAATACCCAACTACTGCCAGATCCAGTCAGTTAAGTCGCAGCACTGCGACCATCTTTGCCCTTTTTTAAAATGCGATTTCTATGGGTAGAGTTCGGAGTACATTGGATTTGGGCAGATATTGGTTACATAACGGACGCGAATTTGTGAAAAAGGACAGAAGTCCCCAATAGAAGAGCCTGAGCCACCCAACCGATGGAATGATTGTTTGTACGCCAGGGTAGGATGAGCTGAGCTAGGCCAGGCGCCAGATACGGATGGTACCATCCTCTGAGCCAGAGGCGCATAGGACTCGTACGTGGAGCAGAAGCGGATAGTGTGGACTTGGACGCCAGGGTAGGATGAGCTGAGCTAGGCCAGGACAAGATATAAAACTGTCTAATCCACCTAACATGCTCCCTGGTGTCTGGGTATCACACGAGAGGACTTGGGATTGGAAGACAGCGAGCAGCCCAGAGTTGGCTGGAAAATCATGTAACAATCCAATCCTGTAAGATGAGCTGAGGTAGGCCATGTGCCAGATGCGGATGGTACCATCCTCCATCCCGAGGCGCATTGGGCTTATATGTGGGGTAGCAGCGGATGGTGTGGACTTGGACGCCAGGGTAGGATGAGCTGAACTAGGCCAGGTGCCAGATACGGATGGTACCATCCTCCGAGCCTGAGGCATAGGACTCATACGTGGGGCAGAAGCGGATGGCGTGGACGGCGCCGTGGTGGCCCTTGTTACACTCCAGCTCAGCGCCAGTGTCATAGTCATACAAGCGCACCCACATATCCTGCGCATTATGGAGTTGTTGTTTGTTTGTTCCAGCTCAGTGCCAGTGCAGTAGTCATACAAGCGCACCCGCATATCCTGCATGTTATGGAGTTTATTATTCATTACAGTCTCACTAAGGGATTGTTTGTTTCCTTGTTGTTTATTTGTTGCTTTGTTACACTCCAGCACAGTGCAATTGCAGTAGCCATACAAGCTAACCCGTATATCCTGCGTGTTATGGAGTTGTTGTTTATTTACAGTCTAAAAGAGGGATTGTTTGTTTCCTTGTTGTTTCCTTTCCTCTTTGCTTCTTTGCTACACTCCAGCTCAGTGCCAGTGTTGTAGCCATACAAGCGCACCCACATATCCTGCGTGTTATGGAGTTGTTGTTTGTTTTTAGTCTCACTGAGGGATTGTTGGTTTCTTTGTTGTTTCTTTGTCGTTTCTTTGTTTCTTTGTCGTTTCTTTGTTGTTTCTTTGTTTCTTTGCTGTTTCTTTGTTTGTTTGTCGTTTCTTTGTTTCTTTTTTGTTTCTTTGTTTCTTTGTTGTTTCTTTGTTTCATTGTTTCTTTGTTTCTTTGTTGTTTCTTTGTTGTTTCTTGGGTGCACTGGAGCTCAGTGCCAGTGCGGTAGTCGTACAAGCGCACCCACATATCCTGCGTGTTGTTGTTTGTTACAGTCTCACTGAGGGATTATTTGTTTCCTTTTGCATATTTCTTTCTTTGATACACTGAAGCTCAGTACCAGTGCCGTAGCCATACAAGCACACCCGCATACCCTGCGTGTTATAAAGTTGTTGTTTGTTTACAGTCAAACATAGTGATTGTTTGTTTCCTTGTTTCTTGCTTCCTTTGTTACACTGAAGCTCAGTGCCAGTGCAGTAGCCATACAAGCACATCCACACATCCTGTGTGCTAAAGATGTGCTATTTGTTTACATTCTAACAAGGGGATTGTTTGTTTCTTTCGTATATTTGTTTCTTTGGTACACTGGAGCTCAGTGCCAGTGTAGTAGCCATTCAAACGCACCCACATATCCTGGAGTTATGGAGTTGTTGTTTGTTTACAGTCTAACAGAGGGATTGCATGTTTCCTTCTTGTTTATTTGTTTCTTTCCTTCTTTGGTACACTCCATTGAGTGCCAGTGCTTTGTTCCTTAGCTTCTTTGTGCACTCCGTTCACACTCCGTTCACACTCCGTTCACACTCCGTTCACACTCCGTCAAGCCTAGGGCGGATTTTGAGTCCAGTAGGGCACCAGGAAAAATGTAGTAATCATCATCATCATCATCAGTGCAGTAGTCATACAAGCGCAAGCACAAGCACATATCCTGCGTGTCGTGGATTTGTAGTTGAAGTTAAATCATCTGCATAGCGCAAACTCCGGGCCCTTGTCATTAACAATTTGTTGGGGTTCATTTCTAGGCAGCTACCCCTGTATGGACAGTGAAGCCACCCTGTGGAGCTGAATGTGAGCACTGTTTTTCTTTTCGGCTAACAGCACCAGCTTCTAGGCAGCTACCCCTATGTGGGCAGTGAAGCCACTCTGTGGAGCTGAGAGTGAGCACTGTTTTTCTTTTGGGCTAACGGCACCAGCATCTAGGCAGCTCCCTGAGACTGCCACTGGGATACACCCAAAGATTCCAGGAGCACTGGAAAGCTGATGACATCAGCTTTCAGGTGCCTAGGTTAATTAAAGTTTCGATGAAGAGAGAGCCCGAGGAGCTGCCAAGAAGCTGTTGCTCGTAGCTGACAAGAAAAACTACGACTCCATGCTTGTCGACCTCACCTAAGATTTTCAACATCAACAAGGATCGCCAACCTCCGCTTGAATTGCTACCCATTTGTCCGTTCGTCCATCCATCCATCCATCCATCCATCCATCCGTCTGACCGCGATGAAGCCCGACACGTCAGCCAACGGTCTCGTAACTAACTCGCTTCCGTTGCCACCTGTCGCTCCCTCGCGATCACTCTCTGCCAATTTTTAACGTCGCAGGCGACGCTGCATAGAACTTGTTCCCCCACATTAGCCCACTCTGGACCCCCCAGGGGTCCCGGGGCTGAAGCTCTAGGCCCCCCCCGTGTCTCTGTCCGCCGTCGGTCTGTCCGATAAATATCCAGTTTGAACGATTTCGACCACCTCCGCACCCACAAATTTTGCTCATAGTTGGAGTGCGCATGACTAGAGTTATCAGCATCGCAGCGGTCAAGATCCTTCGCAAAATTGGTTTAATGTTTGTAGCTCTATTCGGCTAAAAGTAGCTACTTTCTCCACTACTTTCGAAACTCCCTGCCGGTGACTGCTAAAGCGATTTCCCCTGTCGCTTGCGACACGCTCTTAGAACTTGTCAAACCTGAAAGTGGGTTTCTTCTAGCTTTATGGTTTTTTGCCTCCTCCAGGGACAGTGTTGTAGCGCCTTATATAGCTTTGTATAGCTTTTATAGCTTTATGGGGCCATTTAGGGAAGAAAAAAAACTACGCTTGAAAGCACACTCACCCCCCCGCCAGCGGCGAGTCTGTTTTCAGGGTGGGTTAAGGTGGGTGGTGTGGGAGTGTGGTGTGATGTGGTGGGTGGGAATGGGACTCAATCTTTGGCGACCCATAACTGATGAAACCTTGAAGGCACACTCACCTCCCCGCCAGCGGCGAATCTGTTTTTGGACGGGCAGTATGTTGCCGCTTCAGCCGAGTGCTTCAATGTGTGCTCTTTCTTCAAAGCAAGAGTGGTGGCGTCCCAGAATCGAACAACATTGCCTTCAGCTGTGGTTAGGTGCTTCTCATCATACGAGGCCTGGTGAGGTGTAGAGGTGCAGGGGTGTAGGGGTGTCTAGGTGCAGGGGTGAGGTGAATAGGTGCAGGGGTGAGGTGCAGGGGTGGGGTGCAGCGGTGCTGGGGTGTAGAGGTGCAGGGGTGAGGTGTAGAGGTGGGGTGTAGAGGTGCAGAGTCAACATAACATCAAATTATTGTCACAGACGGGCTAAAGTGTCGGGACTGGCATATCATATGATGTTGACCAAAGGCGAGTATGATATCATACAAATTGCATCATATCTCGGGAACGGCAAATCATATGATGTTGACCAGAGACGAGTATGATATCATATGATATCATACCAAAAATCATATGATAGGATGGCCCAGGCCAAAGTTACCTAGTCACACCGCCGGCATCATATGATGACATGATATCATATGATATCATATTGCCGATCCCTAATCATATCACATGATTGTAACTGTACAATCATGAAGAGCCCGAAGAACAGGTCGAAAGAATGTTAAGGTACAGCAATAACAAAATAATAATAATAATAATACAAGAAGAAAAAAGATAGCAACACAAAAATAATGCCGAGATACAGAAGAAGAAAAAGGTAATGCCAAGGTACAGCGATAACAGAATAATAGGACAAACAAGAAAAAGATAATAACAAAAAAATAACAAAAAAAAGGTGTAGCAATTCAGCAGATGACTTGGATTTGGATATTTCGAAACATAGTATACGTGTGCTTTTTTCCTGGGCATAAAATATCTCTCCTTGAAGCATTCGAACAGAAAACGTTTAGCAAAATACAACACACATGGCAAAGCCCCCCCCCCCCCCCCCCCTCCCCCCCCCCACGCACACTCACCCCGCGCTCACACCCACACACTGTTGAAAACTGCAGAGGCCGAAGTGTGCCCTGTTTGCTAGCATACATCTTATGCTGCCTTTCCTGTTTTTAAGGTTGGGCAAGTTCCTTAAGCCTATTTAGCTACCCCTGGACTGAAAAATACACACATACCTCGAGTGAAGTTATGGGCGCCTTGGACCTCCCCCCCACCCCCCTTCCCTCTTGAAAACTGCAGAGGCCCAAAGGTGTGCCCTATTTTCTAGCATACCTATAATGCTGCCTTACTTGTTTTTAAAGTTTGGCAAGTCCCTTAAGCCTATTTGGCTACCCCCGGACCGTAAGATACACAAATACCTCGAGTGAAGATATGGGGGCCTTGGACTCCCCCCCCCCCCCCCCCCTCCCCCCCACACACACACCCCTTGAAAACTGCAGAGGCCCAAAGGTGTGCCCTGTTTGCTAGTATACCTCTAACGCCTACCCTGGGGGCACAAAATACACACAAACCTCGAGTGAAGTGATGGGGGCCTTGGACTCCAGCGTCTGGACATGCTGCATGCTCCTGGTATCATATACACTGCACAGCAAGGGTTGGGGAAAGTTAGCCTAGGTAGGTAGGTAGGTAGCTAGGTGGGAAGGTAGGCAGGTATGGGGGAAGTTGGCCTAGGTACGTAGGTAGGTAGGTAGGTAGGTAGGAAGGTAGGTAGGTATGGGGGAAGTTGGCCTAGGTACGTAGGTAGGTAGGTAGGTAGGTAGGAAGGTAGGTAGGTATGGGGGAAGTTGGCCTAGGTACGTAGGTAGGTAGGTAGGTAGGAAGGTAGGTAGGTATGGGGGAAGTTGGCCTAGGTACGTAGGTAGGTAGGTAGGTAGGTAGGAAGGTAGGTAGGTTTGGGGGAAGTTGGCCTAGGTACGTAGGTAGGTAGGTAGGTATGGGGGAAGTTGGCCTAGGTACGTAGGTAGGTAGGAAGGTAGGTAGGTTTGGGGGAAGTTGGCCTAGGTAGGTAGGTAGGTAGGTAGGTTTGGGGGAAGTTGGCCTAGGTACGTACGTAGGTAGGTAGGTAGGTAGGTAGGTAGGTAGGTATGGGAGAAGTTGGCCGAGGTAGGTAGGTAGGGAGAGGATTTATGGGGGCCTTGGACTCCAGCGCCTGGATAAGGTGCATGCTCCAGGTATCATATACAATGTACAGCAAGGTATGGGGGAAGTTAGCCTTGGTAGGTAGGTAGGTAGGTAGGTAGGTAGACGGGTCTGGGTTCGAGTCCTGGCCAAGTTCACAAAATTTCTGACTAGCCGCCTCGGAAGAGGTAGAGAACTTCCCTCCGTGCTGTCACGCGACAGTCCGGGCTCAGGCGCAGAGGGTCTGCAAAACCAAATAAACCCAACATGGTAGCAATTATCTAGTATGTACACATGCGTGCAAACGGGATGGTTCCCTAAATCTTTCGTCCTGTGGCAGCTCGCACTATTTTTATATTGTTAGGGAGGTATGGGGGAAGTTGGCCTAGGCCGGTAGGTTGCGGGTGGGTGGGTGCGTGACTGACAGACTGACTGACTGACTGGATAAATTGACATAGTAGCTTGCACTGGGCCCAACCACACATGTGTCATGTGATGCAGTGTGACGAAGCGATGCAAGCAGGCCAACTTACTTGATTCCAGGTTTGTCAGACAGCGAACACAGTAGCAGGTTGCCCCCTTGCAGCCACACCAGGTTGCGGATCCCCCCCTCGGCCTTGGGTAGAGTGGTCGGTGGAGCTTCAGGTTGAGCGACATCGAAGATACGAATAAACTTCTCCATTCCTGCCAGAAGAAGGGATTGAGCAGAGGCCGTTAGGTATAGGTATGATGTATTATATTATACTGGTTATTGTTGTGTATTCTATATTATATTATGCTGTACATTGTTGTGAATTATTTGTTGTTGTTGTTGTTGTTGTATAATTTATTGTATTATTTGTTGTATTTGTTCTACTGGTTATTGTTGTGTGTTATATATATCATACCGTTATTGTTGTGTATCATTGGTTGTATTCTACTGGTTCGGGTTGTGGGTCCCCAAATGTAAGAAATGCAAATATGAGTTATGTTGCCCCCCCCCCCCCCCCCCCCCCCCACACACACACACACACACACACACAATAAACATTCAGAGGGGCGCTGCACCCAGCACTTCGGGCCACCCTAAATAATGAAGATTGTTACGCCTTGCCACGGATCGTGAAGTTGAACAAACCTTCCCGTTCGCTTGCACCGAGAAAGGTTACTGCGGGTTTTGCTTGCGCCTTCTATTTTTTGGTTAGTTATGAAAGGACTTTTACCCCAGGAGGTGGGTCTCCGGACACAAACCAGCGACCGGGAGGATCCAGTTCGAATGGCGCCCGGGCAAAGACTACCGCGCGCCAGCACGAAGGAAAGCTCTCGGCCTGTCTCAAGGCGACAGGTTGGACATTGTGAACCTGGCAACTGGTTCGAGCCCCCGACCTGTCAGTCCAAGCTGTTACTACTTTTTTCTTTTTAGCCCTTCCTGTCATGGTTGGGAAAGTCCCTTTAGCCTATTTGGCTGACCCCTGGACTGTAACATACATACACATACACCAGTTGCCAGCTTGTTTTCAGGTGACCAGGCTGCCATGAAACAAAATAAAGACCTGCCTCCACTCGGAACTCACGTCCAATTGCCAGCTTGTTGTCAGATGACCAGGCAGTCCCATGCACTAAATGGTTGTGCACAAATTTGTGCAACTACAACTCACCTCCAGCTACCAGCCTGTTATCAGATGAACAGGCTGTCATTAAACGAACAATGAAACTCTGCCTCCAACAGTCAGGGTTTAGGGTTTAGGGTTTTAGGTAAACTGACCTCCAGTTGCCAGCCTGTTATCAGGTAAACAGGTTGCCATGAAACGAACAAAGAAACTCTGCCTCAAACAGACAGGGTTTAGGGTTAAGGGTTCAGGGGGTTAGACAAACTGACCTCCAGTTGCCAGCTTCTTGTCAGGTGACCAGGCTGTCTCACGTACAATATGGTTGTGCACGAATTCGTGCAACCACAACTCACCTCCAGTTGCCAGCTTGTTGTCAGGTGACCAGGCTGTCCCTCGCACGATATGGTTGTGCGCAAATTCGTGCAATTGCGTTCCGGTGCACGCATCCCACACTCTTGCTGAGAAGTCTGCAGATCCAGTGGCACACAGCAACCCGGGTCGATTTAGGGTACACGACCAGACAGCACCCTGCAAGATAGAGGATAGTGAAGAGAGGAGTGGGTGGTCATGGAGGACGGATGTTGCAGATAGAGGCAGATCCAGTGGCACACAGCAACCCGGGTCGATTTAGCGTAAATGACCAGACAGCACCCTGCAAGATAGAGGATAATGAAGAGAGGAGTGGTCGGTGATGGAGGGCGGATGTTACAGATAGAGGCAGACCCAGTGGCACACAGCAACCCGGGTTGATTTAGCGTACACGACCAGACAGGACCCTGCATGAGGGAGGATAATTCAGAGGGATGGATGTTACAGATAGAGCATAAGTCCATGGTAGTTGATATCGTGTGTTGGTGGTGGTGGATGACCAGTGGCACACAGCAAGCAAGGTTGATTCAGTGTTCATGACCAGACAGCACCCTGCAAGAGGGAGGGTAATGAACAGGGGTGGGTAGAGGTGGTGGTGGTGGTGGTGGTGGTGGTAGTGGTGGTGGTGGTGGGTGGATGTCACAGATAGAGGCAGACCCAATGGCATATAAATACAATTATACACACGCACATGCACACACAAATACACACACATCTGAATTAACCAAATACACACACAACTTAATTATAAGTATATGTTATGCGAACACAGTACCAAGAGAACTAATGCGTTTACTTAGGGTTTGTGTCTCTGTCTCTGTGTGTGTATGTGTGTGTTTGGTGCGAGTGTGATGTGTTTGTAAGTGATTGTGATATGTTTTGGTGTGATTTTGATGTGTTTTGGTGAGATTGTGATGTGTTTTGGTGAGATTGTGATGTGATCTAGTGAGATTGTGGTGTATTTTTGGCTTCTTCTTTTTTGCTTGTTTGTAGGTGTTCGGTGAGTTTGTAGCCTATCATTCAATTCCACTCCATTATTAGCCATACGCCTAGAGGTGCTTGCCACTGTTTCTTTCATAGTAGCTTCCAGACAGCTCCATAAGCCAGCCACTAGGAAAAGTCCATAGCTTTCAGCTGCATTAGAATGTTCGTCAAGACAATTTTTACAAACACTAGCTAGCTTCAGGTTTCCTCCAAGGACAGGGGAAGGGAGCTGCCTAGAAGCTTTTACGCGTAGCCTAAAAATACACCGGGGTGCTTGCCCATCTATTGCATCGGTACTGGGGGTGGGGTGAATGGGGGAGTAAAGACAGGGGGGGGGGGGAGGGGGGGGTATAAAGCAGACTCCATCAGCGTTGGTGGTGCACTTGCTCATCTATTGCAACTGCGGAATGAAGTTCTATACATCTAAAAGCTAGGTTGGCTGGAAGAGGCGCTCTCTTTACAGGAAACGGAAACAACCCACAACTTGAGGTTGATGCTCTAATCCCAGTTATGTGCAGGGGTCGGCCATGTTATATAATATTAGTGAATACATAATATTATTTAATATTAGTCGGACGAGCCGTCTCACCAGAATTCCAAATTGATTTGAAAAACTAATAGTATTGTGACACTATAATAATATTAATTAATATTAGTTTTCCAAACACTTATATTAGTTGCCGTTCCCTAGTTATGTGTCATGTGTTATGTCTTGGTCTTACCCCAAAGCTACTAGCTCACACAATGTTCAACAATCCACCATCATCTGAAACAACCTTTCCTTTGGTGGTTGGCCCCAGTGCAAACAAACTCAACCTCACATCTCATCACAGTACATCACATCACATAAAACCACATCACATCACTAGCACACTCTGGCAAATCACATCACAGTACATCACATCACTAAACACTCTGGCACATCACAGTACATCACATCACATAAAACCACATCACATCACTAAACACTCTGGCACATCAAAGTACATCACATCACATAAAACCACATCACATCACTAAACACTCTGGCAAATCACATCACAGTACATCACATCACATAAAACCGCATCACATCACTAAACACTCTCGCACATCACATCACATCACATAAAAACACATCACATCATTAAACACTCTGGCACATCACATCACATCACATCATATCACAGTACATCACATAAAACCACATCACATCACTAAACACCCTGGCACATCACATCACATTACATCACACCCTGGCACATAACATAACATCACGTCAAATGACATCACATTACAGACATCACATCACATCACATCACTGAACACCCTGGCACATCACATCACATCACTGAACACCCTGGCACATCACATCACATTACATCACACCCTGGCACATCACATCACATCACGTCAAATGACATCACATCACATCACATCCCTAAACATCCTCATCCCCATGGCTCATCACATCACATTACATCACAACATCCTGGCTCATCAGATCACATGCATCAGGCTACCACTTAGTGACCAGAGAAGGTGCCGTACCAATCTACAGACTCTTCATGCCGTAGCATGGGCTACCCAAGTCATGTTTACCCATTTGTCCGTCTGTCCGACCGAAAACTTGAAGCCCGACACGTCAGCCAACGGTCGCGTAACTAACTCGCTTCGGTCAGCTCCATCGTTGCCACCTTTCATTCCGTTGCCAACACACTCCGCCAATTTCCCGCGTCGCTTGCGACGCTGCTTAGGACTTGTCTAGCACTGGCCAGGGCACATTACATCACATCACATTACATCACTTAACATCCTGGCTCATCAGATCACATGCATCAGGCTCCCACTTTGTGACCAGAGAAGGTGCCAAACCAATCTCCAGACTCTCCATGCCATAGCATGGCCTGCCTAACCTTTCTAGCACTAGCCAGGGCACATGACATCACACCACATTACTTAACACCCTGGCTCATCACATCACGTTACATCACTTCACATCCTGGCGCATCACGACACATGCATGAAGCTGCCACCTTGTGACCAGAGAAGGTGCCATACCACTCCCCAGACTCTCCATGTCGTAGCATGGGCTGCCCAAGTTTTCTAGCCCTAGCCATGGCACATGACATGATATGACATCACTCAACATCCTGGCTCATCACATCACGTTGCATCACTTAACATCCTGGCACATCAGGTCACATGCATGACGCTCCCACCTTGTGACCAGAGAAGGTGCCATACCAATCTCCAGACTCTCCATGCCGTAGCATGGGCTGCCCATCTTTGCTAGCACTGGCCAGGAAATATCCGTCTGGTGTGATGTTGCTGAGGGGGGTGGGGTGGGGTGGGAGATAGGGGAGTTAGAGAACTGGGAAAGAGGTCAAGGACTGAAGGGGGCAAGGGGACTCTCCATGCCATAGCATGAGCTGCCCATCTTTGCTAGCACTGGTCAGAAAATATCCGTCTGGTGTGATGTTGCTGAGGGGGGTGGGGTGGGGTGGGGTGGAGGATAGGGGATTGAGAGATCTGTGCAAGTGGTCAAGGACTGAAGGGGACAAGGGGACTCTCCATGCTGTAGCATGGGATGCCCATCTTTGCTAGCACTGGCCATGAAATATCAGTCTGGTGTGCTGTCGCTGGAGGGGGTGGGTGGGTGGGTGGGTGGGGGGGGGGGGGGGATGAAGATTTAGAGAAGTGGGCAAGTGGGCAAGGACTGAAGGAGAAGGAAAGAAAGCAGCACGTCAAATTGGTGTGACTTAAGGGAGCTACCCGGAGGGGGTCCTCAGGTAGCACCAGAGTGGGAGAAGGCTATGGGGAGCGGAAGGAAAGCAGTACGCCAAATCAGCGTGACTGAAGGAAGCTACCCGGAGAGGGTCCTCAGACAGCACCAGAGGGGGAAAAGGCTATGCGGGGCGGAAGGAAAGCAGTATGCCAAGTCAGGGTGACTCTAGGAAGCTACCTGGAGAGGGTTTTCAGACAGCACCAGAGGGGGAAAAGGCTATGGGGGGCTGAAGGAAGTGGTTGACAATAATACTGGAGCATGGGGCTATGGACTGACGTCACCATTTGTTAACTGCAGAATGCATGCTCCACTTCGCATGGCGTGCAGTTATGAAATTATTTTGTTTTTAACCCTGGACCAGTCTTTAAACTGTCCAATCCACTTTGTGTGCTCCCTGGTGTCCGTGGGTATTGCACTGGGGGACACTGGAGGATGCAATTCAATCTTGTAAGTGTTGGCCATTTGTTAATTGCAGACTGCATGGTCAAATTTTCATGGCAGTCAGTTGGGAAGTTGTTTTGATTTTGAACACCTAAGAAGGCTAGCAGCCTACACGTTGGGCCATGCAACAAGGTTCAAGTGCTGGTTCAAGAACAGGGAACGCAGCTCGGTCGGTAGATGATGAAGATGCTGGATTGATCAGATCAAGTCGGACCCACCAGTAGTTGACGTCCACAATTGGCCGAGAATGTCCGTGGCAGACGATGGGGACTTTCTTCGCTGGTACTGACGCCATTTCCGGAATAGTTTATCGCACGAACGTCACCTACTGCCCTTATGTCTATATTGAATACCCAGATGGAGTCCGATCGAGAAAATTGCGTATAATACCAAGTCCTATAGTTATATGTATGCTACACGATCCCAACCTATGTAAATATTAACCACTACGGTAACCCAACTATCTGCCCAACTAATCGGAGATGAGGTGGGCTAAAAGAGTTATGATAGTCGCAGAAAGTTGTACTTGTGTTGTACACTTCAAGCCCTATCTGTGCCAGGGTTTGCAAGAAGTCGAAGCTCCATACGCACGCACGTCGGTGCGCGCTCGACACGAAGAACACAATAGGCTGTATTATTTGCATATTTCGCGGCTCTGGTTGTGTGCGTTGCTATATTAGTCCTCAAGCTATCCTGTCAGCTATTTGAATTTATTTTTGGTTGACGTCAAGGTCGCGTCAGCCCCGACTGTATTTGTTGGTATCCCAAACTGTAAGTCGCAGTCTCCATGCCCGGCTTAAAGATGTTGAAGCATCGACCAAATGCACCAGACACGCCCCACCTCCACATGCTGGTCGATAATTCAAGTTTAAATCGCAAGGTTTACGTCATAGCACCTAAGTACAAAGTGACACAAAGTGCGCTCAATTTCTTAACCTTTCTACGCTTGTGCGCAGTTTGCCAATGGACCAAGACCAGGAGTGGGAGGTCCTGTCCTCAAGCAGCTTCACCTCGGTCCACGGGGCCGAGGATGTGGAAGGCTTCTTCACTCTGAGCAGCAACTCTGGCTCTAGCACAGACCATATGGAGCCTGAACCAAGTCAACAAGGTCCCTTGGAAGACGAAGCTATCGCTCTATTTGCCCCAAAGAAGGCTGGCAAGCGCAGTCAGCGCGCTGTCCCAAACCCTAGTCAGGACAGCCAGATCCAGGTCCAGCTCCTCGTCAGGGCCGATGGTGGTATATCGATGCGAATGGCCGCTAAGGAGCTCGAGGAGGGTTCCAAGCCAATGTTCGGCCACCAAGGCAGCGATGACGTATGCACCTCGGCGGGGGATTGTGGGGACAGCGTGGCAGATCCGATGACCCCGTGCAAGCAGGTAGGTCAGCGTGGGGCGTGGGCGGGCGTGGGTAGGGGGGTGGGGCGGGGGGGTGGGGTAGGCTGGAGGGTTCTCACGCTTCGAATTGCCCCATCCCTGTTATCTCAACGCTTCTTCTGCCCTTGTGTTTCTCGGAAGTCTGGTGTGGAAGGTGTTGCAACAGTTTGCCACCTGCACGTCCCCGTCCTTGAAGGCTCGTGCCTCGCACCCAATCACGTGTACGATTGTGGGCGGACCTGAGCTTGTATTGTACTTCAGTACTGTAGAATATTTGAAAATAGTAGATTGGATCCAATCTACGAACTTGTCTGAGTCAAGTCCTCAAGTATCCAAATGATGAAGTGGATATTTTCTGAGGGGTTGGATTGACTTCATTCTTGGAGCCCCCTGTTGGGGGTTTACACTGGTGGCTGGGAGTAGGTACAATACTTTCTGATACCTCCCACCATCTCCCACCTAGCCAAGACAAAGGAGGCAGAAGTAACCTAACTGAGTTTGGAGGCATATATTTAAAGCAATTCAGCGGATCATAGGGAAATCAAAGTCATACTACACACAGTTTCAGACAAAATTTACGACAAGTCTCCCAGAAATATCAGAATTCCAGGCCAAATCTGAGGTACAAATAGCGAAGAAGGACCTGTTTCGATAAATTGATTCCTAAATGATCCGCTGAACGGCTAATACCAACAAGGCAGTTAGTATCTCAGGGCTTTTCATTTCCGCTGCAAATAGCGAACGCTAGTTTTGACCCTGTTTCGGCAAAATTATCGCCATACAAATGTACGCAAGTTTTTTTGCCCTAATGGCCCTAGAAAGCTATGGAAGGCTGTAAATGGTATAAAAAGCTATAAAAAGCACTACAACGCTTTCCCTGGAGGAGGCCTAAAACCATGAAGCTATATAACCCTACTTTCAGATTTGAAAAAAAACTGTAGTATCAAGTAAATCTGTACCAGCACTCTAATGACAAAGTGTAGAGAACTTTTTGTATATATATAGGATAAAGCATGGACACCACCACAAACCCAAGATTTTTTCCAGCCTAATAGCAATTCAGTAGATGATCTGGAATAGACTGTTGTAGGTTGTACCTCCTCTTTTTCAGGCACAAATTACGACGATTCTCCCAGAAGTATCAGACTTTCAAGCCAGATCTGAGGTACGGACTAATACCTGTTTTGAAATATACAAATCCAAATAATCTGCTGAATTGCTATAACTCCTCTCCCCCTGACCTCCTGCTGATCTTCCCCTGACCTCCTGCTGACCTCCCCCGCCTCTCCCCCTGACCTCCCTGCTGACTTCACCCTCCTCTCCCCCTGACCTCCTGATGATCTCCCCCTGACCTCCCCCGCCTCTCCCCCTGACCTCCCTGCTGACTTCACCTTCCTCTCCGGCTCCCCCCCTGACCTCCTTCTGACCTCCTGCTTTGTTGTATTCAGGGGGGCTCCTCGCCTTCAGGATCAGGCATCGTATCCCGGGTCTGGCCAGCACTCGTTTGGATCCTTCCTGGTTTATTCATCATTGTTGCCGCCCGGGAGGTGCTCAAATCCCCAAGACCCCCACACTGCTCTCAAGCCCCATCAATCAAGCACTTTCCTCAAAGCAGTACACCGAAGTACATGCCCTCGTCCTCTGGCACTTGCAGCAGATTTGCAGCACAGGATGTGGTCAGTGGGCACACCTATCCTCTTTCTCAGACATGAATGTACTGATGTACCGCTGCTTTTCTTTTCGGCTACCAGCAGCAGCTTCTAGGCAGCTCCCTGAGCCAGCCACTGGGCTAAGTCCCCATATTTCCGAAATGCTGAAAAGCTAAGTACACCAGCTTCCAGGTGTACTACGATGCAATAGGAAGCTGGGTAGCAAGCCAGGGGAGCTGCCTAGAAGCTGCTGCTCGTGGCTGAAATGAATGTACTAATATACGACATCTGAACCGGTTGGTCTAAGGGCCAGGGAGTTGGTACAACTTTGTACTGCTGAAACTGTCATGATCAAATTGTACATCCTCGTGCATATGGTCCACATGGCACACATGGACCACCCTGTCAAATCCACCCAAATGACTTCAGTTCCATGGGGCTTCTGTTGCCCCTGACAGGCTGGACATGGCGGTCGCCCCTGACAGGCTGTCAAATCCACCCAAATGACTTCACCACCACTGCTCGGTTAGCGCTCCTTGCAGTCAAGCTTGTACGATAGATAACTAGCTTCTAGCTTGAACAGATATGCTTCTGTTTGCTTTCTTTATTCGTGGCCTAATATTTTTACATCCAATTTGCACACATGGCTGTACAGTCCTTACAGTCCTCTTTTGTAGAAGTGGCGACGCCATTCAAACTGAATCCTCGGTGTTGCTGGTTTGTGTCGGGAGACCCACCTCTTTGGGTGAAATACCTTTCACAAGTTAGAAACAAAAGTTAGCATCTGCCTTGCCCGACCGTGGCAGAAAAGGCTAAAAAGAAAAGGCATTGATGAACTGACCCCCAAGGCCCCAACATCTATGTGTTGTTTCTTTGTATGTGCACATTTATTGTGTTTTTATTTACCTTGCGATTCATGCACCAGGATTATGTTGCCCCTGACAGGCATTGTTACACTTGTATATTAATCTCCGTAGAGAAGTGAGGTTGACTGCTGCCGCTATAGTGCTGTTATGTTTTAATCTTCATAGATAAGTGATGTGGGCTGTTGCCGTTATAGTTCCGTTTTCTGCAGTATATGTTCATTATAAGGTTGAGTACATCTTCGTTGTGCTCCTTAGTTAGATTCTTCTCTTTCGTATAGTCAGACTGGTCTGGTAGTTTTCTGCAGTCCCATGGGGGCTCTGACCTTTTACGCTTTTTGATTTTCTTAAATCCTTTTGTAAAACATGCTTCTTAATCGAGGAACGGCTTGACGACAATGGAGCAGACTTTTGCTTCCGGAGTTGCGTATACGACGCAGGGACAATGTATGGAGGGACAGAATGTTGATACGGTTTTTACAGGATAAGCATCATAGAGGATGCGCTACTTAGAAGAAGAGAGATGGCACAGTACCTTAGGGTACTGCCGTGTAGAGTGCGTGCCATAGCTGGCAGCTGCACTTCAGTCAGCGCAACAGGGCGGGAGTCCTGTGTGCTCTAAGTCACTCTAGGTGAGCCGGGAGAACCGGTGAATAACATCCCCCCCAATTCCCGGTATTCTTCATACAGAAGAATTCCTGGAATTAGGAGATTTAAGATACTAGAGTGACAGTAAAATAATATGGATTGCATGTACAGCTTGCACATGGCCAGGCTTGCAAAGTGCCCAGAGGAGAATAGTCTGGCAGTTGCAGGTGGCAGGGATGTCAGGAGGGAGAACTCAATCTAGTGGATTCAAAGGTGACTGGTCTATAGGGTCAGCTAGTAGCTGCCAGGAAGGTGCAAGCTGGGGTCAGGAAGAATCTATCTGACTGTGGAGACTTTAACTAAATAGAAGAAAGCAATCAGTCAAGAAGCAATCAGTCGATAAGCAGATAAAATCTATGGAGTCAGAGTTCTGGAAAGCTAGAAAGAGATGGGCAGATACATGAGGTCAGCGGGAAATGCCCCCCTTGATTGGGGATTGTCAAATGCCAAATCAGGGAGCTGACTAGTATCTGTAGGACTTTCCAATGCAGCCAATCTGCTTTCTGAAGTCACAGTACTTGGATATGGGGAGAGCTTTGGTGAGCATGCCAGCCATGTTAGCAGCAGTGAGGATCAAGTTGAGCTTGATGCCTTCTTTCTTGGACTGTTCTTTGAGGAAGTAGAATCTGGTTTCCATATGCTTGAGTCTGGAGGAGAGCTTCTCTTGGTTCCATGCACTGAGTGCAGCTTGGTTGTCACCATTAATGGTGAGGGCGGGGGGCATGGTACCTGTGGCAGAGAATTGGAGTTTTCTCAACCACATTCCTTCTTGGGCTGCAGAGGTGGCTGCCATGAACTCAGCTTCTGTTGTGGACAGGGCTGTGGCAGATGCTTGGATTTTGGATGCCCATGAGATGGCTCCCCCCTGGATGAGGAAGACAAACCCTGTGGTTGACTTTCTTGAGATGGGGCAGGCAGCATGGTTAGAGTCACGGTATCCAATGAGGAGCTTCTTAGAGTGAGTGTAGGTAATTCCATGGTCAGGAGTGTTGGAGAGATACTTGAGGTTTAAAGTTACAGCCTCCATGTGATCATGTAGGGGATGAGCACTGTGTCTGGCCAACCTGTTGACAGCCTGGGCTATGCCTGGCCTGGTGTTGACTGCCAGGTAGTTGAGGGATCCTACAATCTGGGCAAGGGGAAGGCCAGTGTCTGGTGTGTCCTTCTCAGGGTAGGGAAGGAGGGCATCAGGTTGGATGGGAATGGGGAACCTGGTGCTGTTTGGCTCGGGAAGCATGTTGTGTGCTCTGAGGAGATCTTGGATGAACCGAGACTGGCAGATGTGGAGGGTACCAGCTTTTGCATCTCTGGTAATCTCATAGCCCACAAACACAGATGGTTCTCCGAGATCTCTTGTCTTGTATAGCTTCATGATGGTGCCTTTATACTGCTGGAGGATGGCCTTGTCAAAGGACAGCAGGAGGAAGTCATCAACCCAGAGGAGGACCCAGATGAGGGGTCTGGTTGTTGGACCAGGCAGGAGGAATAGGCCCTGGTCGATGTCAACTTCTCTGAATCCAATGGCTGTCATGTCTTCCTTGAACTTGAGGTACCATTGGCGAGATGCTTGCTTGAGGCCATAGAGACACTTCCACATGCGGCAGACTCTGTGGTCTCTCTCAAATCCTGGGGGTTGGGAACAGTACAGTTCTTCTTCTACCACTCCATTGAGGAATGCTGTAGAGACGTCAAGTTGGGCAAGGTGTGCTGAGGGGTCTGCAGCCATGGATAGGATGTAGCGGATGGTTGCATGTTTGGCAACTGGTGCAAAGACTTCATCGTAGTCCATGCCAGGGCGCTGGGCATAGCCCTTTGCTACTAAACGTGCTTTGTACCTCACAATTTGCCCATCAACTGATTGTTTAATATCAAAGACCCACTTGATCCCAATGGATTTGGAGCCATGGGGAAGCTCTGCTAAAGTCCAGGTGTTCATTTATGCTAGGGCTGCCAGTTCTTCTTCCATAGCAGCTAGCCATTCTTTGGATTGGGGGCCTGCTAGTGCTTCCCTTTCATTTTTGGGTATGACTATCTGGTCTGCAGCTAGGAATGCCAGGTAGTTAGATAGGTGCATGTCTTTCTCTTCCACCACGACGTGGTTGGGTCAGGGCAGTGTTAGGTGGGAAGATGGGATCTTGTAGTGCATGTGCTTGTGCACGTGCAGTTGCATGGGATGAATGGGCAGGTACATGTGAGAGTGGTTGTGCCATGAGGTTGGGAGGAGCCATGAGGTTTGTGACTGTGCAGGATCATGTTCGTTGCCTTGTTCTACAGTGTTGTTGATGTGTTGTGCACTGTGTTGTGGAGGAATGGATGCTTGTTGGTGCATGGAGCTGGGGGTGTAACTTATGTCAATGTCATCTGGTGATCCCCACTGTGGGGGAGTTTCTCTAGCTCTGGCTTGTCTGTCCTGGTATTCTTCATATTCTTTCAGTTCAGAGGGTGGGATATCATCCTCATCATGTTCAACTGGGATCTCATCTTCATGCATACCTAGTATGACAGCATCTGGGCCTGGGAATCCTTTCTGCCCAGCTAGGTTCTCAGACTCATTGAAGGTGATGTCTCTAGCATCAAAGATCTTGTGGTTAGAGTCTACAACTCTATAGGCTTTTCTTGTGTCTGAGTATCCAATGAGCATGGTGATCTTTGCTGATGGTGCAAACTTCCATTTTCTTGTTTTGGGTGGGATGTGGACATATGCTGTGCAGCCAATTGTCCTTAGGTGATCAATCTTTGGTTTGACACCATGGAACATCTCGTATGGAGTTTTGTCTGAGTCAGAGGTGGGTATCAGCTTGAAATCACTCCGGTAGAGTGGACAGTAGATTAAAGCAGCGGAACAGACGCACCAATCTATACACGGAGACAAGGATAACGTTACAGACACAGGAGACCCATAAAGGGGCACCTGTGGTGAAAGGAGGCGGTAGACAGGAACCTAACAGGGTACAGATCAGACCGGAGACGTAGGTGACAGGAAGCTGCCACTGAGTCATCTCAAGATGACTCAGTCCCACGGGAAGCTGGCTCAGGAGAGCCGATAGTTCTAAGGGAGTACATAAGTAGTCACCAAGTCATAAAGCGCGTGAGAGCACCGCTATACATGCTGATACTCCACCTATGACACAGGTGACATACAATAGTACTACTCCACCTATGGCACTGGTGACATAGAACTATATGTAACAAATAAAAAAAAAAAAATCAAAGAACTCCGGAAAAAAAAATCGAGAGAAACTTCAAATGAAACCCGAAGGGTGTAAGGGAAGGTATGAAGCAAGGCAAAGAACCAAAATTTGCCAAGTGGATATAAGAGGACAACTAAATATCAAAGTCGGGTAACAACGGTATAGAAAACCCGATCCGGGAATAGGAACCTAATGCCAATCAATGATAACTTAAAGAAACTCTAAATGTAACCAAAGAAACCCTAAAATGTAACCAAAAATTCCAGAATACATGTAACCAAAATTCTAGAATACATGTAACCAAAAAAATTGGTTTAAGGAGAAGCAGTCATTCCAAACATGCGAATGAAACGCCAGAACACCATAGGATCAAGGGGCTTGGTGAAGGGGTCAGCACAGTTGTCCTTAGTGTTAACATAGGCAACATCCACCTGGCCATCCTCCACCAGCTCCTGGATATAGTGATGGATGACATCAATGTGCTTGTTGCGAGGGAGCAGCTGACAGTCATTGGCCCAGCTCAAGGACCCCAAGTTGTCACCCTGAATGGTGACCAGGTCACAAGGCAGCCCTAGATCAATTCTCAACTTTTTCAACCATTGCACCTCCCTGGTAGTCTGAGACAGGGCCTGATACTCAGCCTCACTGGAGCTAACAGCAACAGTGGGTTGCCTTTTGCTCATCCAGTTCACAAGGCAGCCTCCAGCAAGCACAGCATAGCCAGTCTGAGATCTCCTGTCAGACCCATCATCAGCAAAGGATGAGTCACTAAAGACAGTAAAAGAGAAACCAGGGCTGTGAGTGTAAGTGAGGCCCAGATGGGAATGTTCTCTCAAATACAAAAGCAAGCGCTTGGCTGCAGCCCACAGGGGGGCAGTGGGTTGAGCAGAAAACCTGGACAGGTAGCTCACAGCAAAGGAAATATCAGGCCTTGTGCAGGTAGCCAGGTACAGCAAAGCCCCCACAAGAGAGAGGTACTGGCTATTAGAGGCCAGAGGTTCTCCAGGAAGATCAGTGACAGTGCACTTGGCCATGGGAACTGAAAACTTGGGCTTGGTAGCAGCAGTGAGACCAAACTGCTCCACCAGCTCAACAATGTAGGAGTGCTGGGAGAGGTCGATCTTAACACACCTGCCGTCAGAATCAAATGTACAAGTCATGTCCAATGAAAGGAACTGGACAGGTACACCCATTTCCTTGACTTCCCACCCAGCTGCTTCCATAGCCTTGATCAGCAAGGCATACCTATGCAGCTCACTAAAAGCACAGATAAAGTCATCCACATAGGTCAGGACATAGCTCCACCCACCAGTAGAATCCCTCCTGAAATACAGAGCAGGTTCAGCTTTGCACATGGTAAAACCGTGGGCAACCAAAACCTGCTTTACATCTTTGCTCCAAGCCCTGGGTGCCTGCTTCAAACCATAAAGAGATTTAATCAGCTTGCACACAAGGGGAACATTGTCAGGACCAAGTTCATGAAAGCCCTCAGGCTGGTAACAGAACAGGTCCAGACCAGGTTCCAGCTTGGCATTCAAGAATGCAGTCTTGATGTCCAGCTGCCTCACAAACATTTTTCTATGAGTGATGGCAGCAAGGAGCACACGAAGACCTGCTTTAGAGGAGACGGGGGCATATACATCATGGTAGTCCAGCCCAGGACGTTGCAGAAAACCACGAACTACAAAACGAGCTTTAAAACGCAAAGAACCATCAGCCCCATGTTTCTTGACAAATAACCATCTGCCAGATAGAATCCTCTGCCTAGGAGGCTGTGGAGTGAGGACCCAAGTGCCATGAGCATGGAGGGAGGCCATCTCATCCTTCATAGCCTGCAGCCAGAGATCTCTGTCAGGGTTGGTAGGTAACATTGCAGCTTTATAAGAGAGTTCAGTAGAGGTAGAAATAAAAGCCCCCACGTACAAGCAGTGTACTTGTACATGGGCAGCGGGGATATCAGCAGTATCAGCAGTAACCGGTAATAAAGCCCCCAGCGCAGCACTCATGCGTGGTTGAACAAGGCCGGCCTCCTTTGCCTCTAAATCGTCGAAGCCTGGGTACACTGGAACACCCCAGCCATACGCAGTATCTGACCCGGACCAGTGTTCGAGGTCATCACTCACATCATCTGTGACGGCCACATCGTCGCAATGCCTGGTCCGGTATAAACCACCAGGTATAGCAGGGGGTGAAGTGATCAACAACTCCCGCGAGCTATCCGAATAGGTGGACGGGGGGTGGCGACTAGTGGGCAGTGGACCTGTACTAGGTTCCACTATGACCCGAGGCTGTCCTAATCCTACGACTTCACCGACGAAACGTGGCGCAGAGGAAGGCCCGGCGACCCCCTGAGATTCGAATAAATTAGAGCTTGAAGGAACATCAGACTCCCCCTGGCCCAATGCCGCCGCACGCGATACAGCACCATCATTACCTGGCCTGGGACGCATCGTCATCCCATGACCAGTAAAGCGGTCAACAATCGGGGTTGGTAAAGGGCCCAGGACATTGTCAGTAGTATCAAGCCCTTTACCGATGATAGCGGCAGGGGTGCGAGAAAAATACTGAGATCCATCATAGGGAAAGAGCCCAGGGATACAGTTATAGCTAAACTGTTCATAGAAGAGCACATCACGACTCTCTACCACCTGGCGCAACTTCGGAACCCAAACAAAATAACCCTTACTCACCAGAGAATACCCAACCAGTCTACCAGATAACGCCCTTTCGTCAAGCTTATTGCGCTTCTTCCCATTCACTAAGGTAACATAGCATGGGCACCCGAACACGCGCAATAACGATACATCAGGTAGAACCCCAAAGAACAACTCATAAGGAGTCTTGTCACCCTGATTAGGCAGCCGGTTGCGTAGGTAACACGCGGCGAGGAAGGCATAGGGCCAGAAGGACTTAGTGAGCTTAGACTCCAAGTGAATGCTCCTAGCTACGTTCTGAAGGACCCCATTGTACCGTTCCACAGTCGCATTCTGCTGAGCAGTGTAAGCCATGGACAATTCATGCACAGCACCAACCGATTCTAACCAATCCTCGAACCACTTCACTATAAATTCCTTAGCCCTGTCAGACCTAAGACACTTGAAAACAAATCCATGCAGCTGAGTCATCCATCTGAGGATGGTAGTTTGAACTGCTAAGGGAGCTTCATCCCTGGTTCTCAAGCACAAGACCTCAGCATAGCCAGAGTATTGGTCAGTGAGACACAGAACATAAAACTCCCCACGCAAGCCCCTAATATTAAATGGCCCCATGATGTCCAAGTGAAGGCGTTGTAATGGGGCACGGATCCTAGTTTTGCTTTCTTTAGGAAAAGGGATACGTTTTCCCTTTGCCTTCTGACAAGCATCACATGGGATCTTAGACAGTCTTTGCACCTGTTGGAGAGTGAGGGGTAAGTTCTGAACCAAACCCTTCCTTACAAGGTTGTGCATGGCATCATAGCCAGGGTGACCCAGCCGCCTATGCCACAACCATTCAGGAGTGGTAGGGATCACAACTCCACCATCCTCATCAACATCAAGAGCAAAAGCTGGATAATTTTCAGCACCATACAAACGGCCACGAGGGGTGTGACAAGGCCTACATGCAAACTTGTACACACCATCACTGGATTCAGGGAAAGACCACAGAACAGAAGAGCCCTGTGTGGCAGTACAACTAAGACTATCAAAAGAAATCTTGCAGTTGTGAGCATGGGCAACAGCATTTACTGACATGAGGTTCACCGGACAGTGTGGGATGTAGAAAACATTGGTTAAAGTGATTGGTGTTGGTAACCAATCACTACATAACACAATAGAACCCTGACCCACAGACCGTTGAACCACACCATCACCAAATTTAACTGCTGGCCCAGTCTCAGAAGCATGAAACACAGTGAACAAAGACATATCACCTGTGATTCACATCCCAGCTCCAGAATCAACATGCCAGACACCCTCAGACAGGCTCGGGCTGCAGACATTTGAAAATTTCGCAGTGCAAGAGAAAAGGACAGAGCGTACCTCCTATTTCTTGTCCAAAGCATACCCATCAATCTGAGCCTGCAAGGAGGCCAGCTGCCGCGGAGTAAGCACACCTGGAAGGGCCAAGGCCATGGGCACCGGATTGGTAACCGGTGCACCAGGCTTGGTCTTACGCAGGTGCGGATGCTTCGTGAAACAGCGATCCTCCGAGTGGGTCGTCTTGCTGAGGCATGGGCCCCAAGTGCAATCCAGACGCCGCTTGTTGGAACCGGAACCCTGAGAACCAGATCCCTGCCCACGCTGAAACGCAGCATTGGCAGGAACCTGGGGAGCGTCCCGGGACCAACCAGGATGCCTGGAGTCGGACCTGGGGAGAGCAATGTTCAAAATGTCGAGAGACCGATATGCCTCCAGACAAGACCAGTAATCTACAGTCTGTCTGTTAGCCAACATCATACCGTACTGGATCCGCAGCGATTCAAATCGGATCAAACGGATCCCATTCACAATGGTTTCCATGGCGTGGCGCTGAGTGACAGGATGTCCAGCACTGCGGAGGTCAGTGCACAGACTGCGAACCATGCGAAAGAAATCATCGACACGGTCAGAAGGGCCCATGTGCGCATTATGAAGTTCGATACGCATGAGAGGGACTCTAGAGGCAAGGGCATCAGACTGCGTCTTCCGGATATCCAAAAGGATATCCCGAGGGGTGGCAAAGTCCTGGTATACCTTGACCATATCGTCCTCCATGTTCGCGAGCATCATAGTTAAACACATGAACTCCTGACGTTCGAGAGGCAGTGCACTGAACCCCAACAGTGCAGGATCAAACCGAGACTCACCATGAATGAGGGTATTAGACCCAGCTCCAATCGCAGAAGGGACAGGAGCCAAGGACCTACGAATGTCCATGAAATACTCCGCAGCAAGACCAGCGTCAAGAGCGCGCTGGTCGTCTATGTTCCTAATCACAGGAATGGACCTCGCAACACTCATAAGCAGCTCGAAATCTGGGCTAACAGGACACAGAGGGACAGGCACTCGCACAAACTGATAACCAAGCTTCTCGTGATCACTACGCCTCGTACCACCAAAGGAAACACCATGATCTGGGGGATACAGAATCCCAGAAGTGACTCGACCAAGAAAAGAACGACACCTGGTACCAAGCTCAGAGAAAGCCATCACTCGGCGATGCCTCAGCTTCACACTAACATTTGCCACTGTAGCCTGCATATCCATCCGACCGTACAAAGAGCGGTTCAAGGACTCACCATCCCGTCGATCCATGTTGATCAGGCGGTAGTCCCGAAGGTTCAAAGTCGGAGGAGATCCGCCAGTGAGCAGATGCTCCCAAGATTCGCATGACCGCGTATATAGCATAGGAGGAGGGCTAGGGGCAGGAGGCAGCTCCACCGGCGGAGGCGGAGGGGGTTCCAGGGAGGCACCAGCAACAGAGGTGCGTGCAGAGGAAACAGCAGCCTCGCGAGAGCGAGTGTGGTAGCCAGGGAGGCCACGCTCCATGGGGGCAGATGCAGAGGAAAAAGAAGCAAAGCCCTTCAAGAAAGTGGGCTTAGCCACCTCCGGGTAAGCCGGGGGAACAGGCTCAAAGGGAGGCGCCGACGAAGGCTGAGGCTGATACACAGGCGAAAGCTCTCGATTAGGCATCTGCTGATAAGGAGGCTCATACACCGGCAAAACAGCGGAAGTCTCAAAGACACGAGTGGCAGCAGCAGATGGAGTCACGCCACCGAAGTTAGCACTCGTAGCACTCTTCAAGTCCTCCTCATCATCAGTAGTAGTAGAGTAGTCTTCATCATAATTGAAGGGGACGCAATGAGGCTGCGGGTCTGATGCACAACGGATGATCTGTGTCTGTACACAACACAGCTTCATCAGGACATCCTCAACATCAGAGGACAGGCGTCGAACATTGAGAGAAGGAACCGTAAAGTTGGAGGATTGATCGGGGGGGGTTACTTCCTTGATGGCGGAAGGACCCTCCTCTCCGGCAGCAGAGGCCGCTGGCGCGCAGTCGTCTAGCCAATCTAGAGGAACCTTCACCCCCGTTGGGAGGATTCGGTCGCATCCATTGCTCACAATGACACTGCGGATCCCACGAGCCCATGAAACACCATTAAGTTTGGTAAGTTTCACAAAGCCGGCAGGAGGCCCTCGCGGAAGTTGCATTATCAAAGCAGTGGTAGTGATGAGGAGCCCAATAACCTATCAGCTTGAAATCACTCCGGTAGAGTGGACAGTAGATTAAAGCAGCGGAACAGACGCACCAATCTATACACGGAGACAAGGATAACGTTACAGACACAGGAGACCCATAAAGGGGCACCTGTGGTGAAAGGAGGCGGTAGACAGGAACCTAACAGGGTACAGATCAGACCGGAGACGTAGGTGACAGGAAGCTGCCACTGAGTCATCTCAAGATGACTCAGTCCCACGGGAAGCTGGCTCAGGAGAGCCGATAGTTCTAAGGGAGTACATAAGTAGTCACCAAGTCATAAAGCGCGTGAGAGCACCGCTATACATGCTGATAGTGGGGCTGAGGTTCCTGATGATGCTTGCATTCTTGACCATTTCAGCCTAGTATCTTTCAGGGAATTTAGATGATATCAGAAGTGCAGCAGATCTGTCATGGAGGGTGCGGTTGAAACGTTCTGCTGCTCCATTAGTGGATCATCCCCCATGATGGGTTGCCAGGGACTGTGAAGTTGAGAGTGATTCCTTTCTTTTTGCACCAGTTTTTGAACTTGTTGCAGATGTAATCAGATCCATTGTCACAGAATATAGTCCCTATTTTGTTTTCTATTAGGACTTCATATTTTTCGACTTCTGTGATGGTGTCTCTTGCTACTGTGTCTTTGGTTTTATGAAATGTGACTAAAGAGTATTTGGAGTGGTCATCTAAAATGCCTTGGAAGTACAGGCTGCCATTCAGTCTGGGAACTTTCATCTTTCCACTCATGTCAATGTGCAGGATGGCCATGGGGCGTTTGGCACGTGTGTGAGAGGTGGGGTAAGTGTTCTTGTCCATCTTGGAGAGGACACAGATTTCACATACAGGTTTGCTTTTTTATTTTGTTGCATGCTGCTATGGTGACGACTGTGCCTATTACCATGTCCTCAGATATCAGTCTTTGTATGCTACTGTAGGCAAGATGTCCGTATCTGGTGTGGAGAAGTTCTGCTGTTTGTGGTATGGTGCGGGAGATGGCAGCCATAGCAATGTTGAGGCAGGTCCCATAACTGAGGGTTCTGACAGTTTTTACTACTGGTGTGAGGTAGAGATTTCTTTTCTTTGAGCCAGTGATGATGACTTTGTTGTTGATGGACAAAGTGCAGGCCTCTGAATTGAAGACGATTGACATGGTGGGGTTACATCTGATAGCTGATGCCATGGAAAACAAGTTCGGTGTGGCAGGGTAGTCGTTGAGGTGGACGTTTTGAAGGTTGTGAATCTTTCCATTGACTCCTCTAATCAGAGCTGTCCCAGATCTAGTGATGTAGGTGTATCCTGATGCAGTCTGGACCTTGACTGGTGTGATATCCTTTATGTTTTGTAAGAGGGATTCATCTCCTGTCATGTGGGATGTTGCCCCTCTGTCCATTATCTAGTTGGTGGCCATGCGATCGATGCGTGGTGAAGCATTTTGAGCATACGAGTGGTAACTGGGTGCGTGAGCGGATGAAAGGGAGGGTGCGTGAGTTTTGTTTTCAAATGCGATGCAAGTGGATGCTACAGATACAGCTGGTGCCTGTTGCGCAGTATTGTGAGCAGGTCTGGGTTTACGTTCATGACTGGATTTGAGGGAAAGCATCAATTCGACAGGATCAGTGAAGTGCTAGTGAATCTGGCGAATTTCAGGAGAGAGATGTGCAAGAATGTATTGAGCTTGAAAACTACGCAATTGCGGTTGGGGCAATGGGAAAGATCTCGCCAATACCTTGAGTTCTTGTGTCATAGACTCGTCCCAGAGGTCAAAGAAGTGTCCGTAGAAGTTGAAGGGGGGAGCTGGAGACATGACGATGGGTGGGGTCGATGACAGAGGGTGGTATTGGAGTGCCGGAGAGGGGTGGGGGGAGAAAGAGGTAAGGTGGGGAGACCGGGAGGAGGTGTGAGGTTGGGGAGACTGGGGGAGGAGGATGGGGGTGGTGGGGCGCAGTGGCTTGTTGGTGGTTGTCTGTTGACGGCTGAAGGACAGCTTGAGCTCGATGGAGCGAATCAATCCGGTCCACTAATCGGTTGATGATGGTGCGCAATCGAAGATCCACACAGTGACACAGGTGATGTCGATGCCACGGGTTTGGAGAATTACCGAGAGTACTGTCCTTCGGGCGGTTGCTGATCTGCAACAGACAAAATGTTCTTGGGCGGCGAGGGCTCGCGTCAAGAACAATCCAATAAGGGATGAGTCCGTAACCTTTTGCTTCCGGAGTTGCGTATACGACGCAGGGACAATGTATGGAGGGACAGAATGTTGACACGGTCTTTACAGGATAAGCATCATAGAGGATGCGCTACTTAGAAGAAGAGAGATGGCATAGTACCTTAGGGTACTGGCTTGTAGCTAGAGTGCGTGCCATAGCTGGCAACGGCACTTCAGTCAGCGCAACAGGGCGGGAATCCTGTGCGCTCTAAGTCACTCTAGGTGAGCCGGGAGAACCGGTGAATAACACAGAAGGAGACAGTGGCTTTTCTTTTCAGCTACGAGCAGCAGCTTCTAGTCAGCTCCCTGATTAACCAGCCACTTGGCCAAGCCCCAAGATTTCAACATAACTAGAAACATGATTCTACCAGATTCCAGATGCACTACCGTACTTTGCTGTAAGTTTGTCTGGGTAGAAAGCGAGGGGAGCTACCTAGAAGCTGCTGTTCGTAGCTGAAACATAAAGCTATTCCGGAAGGCGGAAGTGGTTGGTATGGTTGTGATAATGGCTATTCCGGAAGGAGGAAGTGGCATGGTTGTGAGAGTAGCTTTGTTCACCGGAGTAGCGTAGTTCACCGTGCAGCACCACTTTTGCACTGTTACTTCCGGGGGCTACGCAGAGCAGCTTCCAGTCAGCTCCATCAACCAACCACCGGGTCAAGTCCAAAGCTTCGAGCTGCATTGGAATGTTTGTCACGTCACCTTTCAGATGAGGTTATCCATCTAGCTTGAGGTTACGCCCAATGGCTGTTACTCGAGGGGGACGGTATTCGATGGTTACATAGTTAGGTGCCAGCTTATCATGACCAGCCACCGGGTCTAGTCCAAAGCTTTCACGTCACCTTTCAGCTGCTCCTTCTAGCTTGAGGCCGTTGCACTGCTGGAACTGGCCGGCCATGTAATCAATTCAAAACAGCCCAGGGTAGTGCAGTCCCAAAAGCAAAGTAGCTTTGCTCACCATGAAGCACCACTTCGAGATATTATACCCTCCCGCCTGCCTTGTAGCTATATTAAAGTGGAGCTGCCTTGTTCACCGTGGGTGGTGTGCGTGGGTGGTGGTTTGGTGGGTGGTGTTTTGGTTGTAAACAAAGTGAGAGTAGCATTATTCACCGTGCACCACTTGTAGCTAGTTAATCCAGGACTGTACAGCTCACTTTGCAGCTCCACTTTTCGACCCTCTTGCTCCTCCTTCTCCCTTCCCCTCCTATGCCCCTGCCCTTGCTACCACTCCTGCCCCACCCGAACTAACCCTGGCCCCTCCCCCTGCGGCCTCCGACTCTGCCCCTCCCCCACCCCCCTCCTGACCCCTGCCCCATGCCTCCTTCTTCTCTCTCGACGACTTAGAATCTGTTACCCCTTCCCCTTCCCCACCAGCCAGCACATCTGATGAAACCGTGGCTGCACCCGCATCAGCCCTTTCCTTCGCTTTTGCCCCCTCCCCTCCTCCTTCTGCTCCTTTCCCCTCCTTCTCACCTGCCCGTGCCTCCGCCCCAACTCCCTCCTTTGCCTCTACCCCCTCCTTCACCCCTTCTCCCTCCTTCACCTCTACCCCCTCTTTCGCCCCCTCTCCTTCCTTTGCCCTCTCCCCTCTTCCCGAACCAGCCCCCATGCCTCCTCCTCCTCCCCCTGCCCCTCCTGTTGCACCAGCCCCCCCTGCCCCTCCTGATGCTCCCCCCCCTGCACCAGCCCCCCCTGCCCTGGCCCCTGCCCCTCCTGCCTCCCCTGCCCTAGCCCCTGCCCCGGCACCCTTTGGTTTGGGTGGATATGCCGCAGCCGCCTCGCCCAACAGCGCAACTCGATCAAAGTAGAGGTCCACAGCGTTGACGTCTCCCACGTCCAAGAAAACTTCACGGTTGGTAGGATCCTCTATGACGGTGGAAAGTCGATAATGGCTTATTGGGTCATCCGATGCCGCAAACGCCACGTTCGTTAGCTTTTGCAGATCCTGCAACATTTAAATGTGACAAACAAACACTTAAGCATATTGGTAGGATGTTCTATAACAGTGGAAAGTTGATAATGGCAGATCGGGTCATCAGATGCTTCAAACACCACGTTCGTTAGCTTTTGCAGATCCTGCAACATTTAAATGTAAAACGCTTCAGCATATTGGTAGGATGCTTTATAATGGTGGAAAGTCGATAATGGCTGCAGGGTACTACAAAGCGCCCGCGGCAGCGCGATTTCGTGCACGCTTTTTGAGCACCACTGCGCGTTTCGCGCAGTTTGTTCAACCCCTGTGGGTAGCGCACAGTTTTTGCGCTTTTTGCACTACAAAGCGCTGACCAATTTCACGTTTGGGCGCTTCAAGCGTTGACCAATTCGACAAAATGTAGTACCCTGAATGGCTGATAGGGTCGTTCGATGCTGCAAACACAACGTCTGCCAGCTTTTGCAGATCCTGCAACATTTAAATGTAACAAACGCTTAAGATCTTTTTAATGAGGAAGTCCTACGATGACTACTGCTAGCTCCGGCTTACGCTGTGGTGTCCTTAATTTCACGTCCTTTGAGTGGCTGCATTACACGGATGTAACAATTTCAATTTCAATGACTGGGATTGTATCGATTAGATGGCCTATTAGCCTTTGGGCTGCTCACCGCCAGCAGGCTGAGTATTGGTAGGATGCTTTATAACAGTGGAAAGTTGATAATGGCAGATTGGCTTATCGGATGCTACAAACATCACATCCGGTAGCTTTTGCAGATCCTGCAACATTTCAGTATATAACAAGTTTTTTTATGCTTAAGCATATAGTGATATAGGTTAGATCCTTCATAATGGCAGACAGTTGATAATGGCTGATCGGGTCATCTGATGCAAATGCCACGTCTGTCAGCTTTTGCAGATCCTGCAACATTTCAATATATAACGAGTTGTTTTATTATCTCTCATATTCATATAATTTCAATATATAACGAGTTGTTTTAGTATTACTCATATTCATATAAGTTCAATATATAACGAGTTGTATTATTATTTGTAATGCTAATGCATATGGGTAGGATCCTTCATAACGGTAGACAGTTGATAATGGTGAACTTCATTAACGGCGTATTGGCCCGTTTCAGTGATACAATTGGTCTAGTGGTACATCAAATCGCTTAAAACGAATAAGGGTCGGGGGTTCTATTCCCCCTACGGTCACCCTTAGCGTTGCATGCCATTGTCAACCGCGATGGTAGCTTGTCCAGTCGAGGTGGTAGACCGTTCTCTGCCCGCGTACGACGGGTTCCCTTAACACCACGCCCCACCAGGCGTTATCATTACCTGCTATAATATGAGTAGGGAACGGCAATATGATATCATATAATACCATGTCATCATGTGATATCATATGATGCCGGCAGTCTGACTAGGCCAAAGTTACCATTTAAATACAATATCATATGAAGCAATTCGTATGATATCAAATGATATCATACTAACCTTTGGCCAACATCATATGATATGCTGATCCCTAAATATGAGCCATCATTTGTGCTTTAGTCCTAAATATCACCCAAGTAGAGTAAGACTGTTGTTGACATGTGATGATTTTTAGAAGATGGCTTATACTTTTGAACAAGCCCAACATTCATCGTTGCACGGTATATTAGAAGTACAACACGTGCATTATCCAGGTATTTATTTTTGGCGGAGCCCCCCCTTCTGGGGGTGGGAGCCCCCAGTGTTACCCATTTGTCAGTCCGACCGACCGACCATACATCTGACCGTGATGAAGCCCGACACGCCAGCCAACGGCCTCGTAACTAACTCGCTTCTGTTGCCACCTTTCACTCCCTCGCGATCACTCTCCGCCAATTTTTAGCGTCACAGGCGACGCTGCATCGAACTTGTTCAAATCTGGAAGTTTCCCCCCCCCCAAACTTTATGGTTATAGGCTATGGTTATAGGCTATGGAGGCCTCCAGGAACAGCGGTTTTAAAGCTTTTTAGGGCCATTAAGGGCCAATTGTTTTAGGGCCATTAAGGGCCAATTGTTTTTAGGGCCATTAAGGGCCAATTGTTTTTAGGGGCAATTTGGGCCAAAACCGGTCAAATTAGCGTTAGCTATATAAAGCGGTATTAACAATTATTTTAAACACCCTGGAAGAACCACAAGTCCTAACACCCCTCTCACCCCCAACCCAACCCACAAGACCCTTCCCATTCCTCCCCCCTCACCTTGTATCTATACCATGTCCTAACAACCCACTCACCCACGACCCAACCCACAAAACTCTTCCCATCCCTCCACCCACACCCACCACCCTGCAAACACACACACCACCCAGGTGACTAAGGCAATATTACCAGATCATGCCTGGATTGTTTACCGCCAACCCACCACCCACACACCCCGCCTTGTTTTGCCCCTCACCCCTCTCACCCCCAACCCAACCCATAAAACCCTTTCCATCCCTCCCCCCTGTACTGGTCTCTATTCCATGTCCTAACACACACACACACACACTCACACACAAACACACACACACTTTACAACTGAACCTCATTACATCTCAGGTTGTCAAAATTTGTGGTTTCATGTTAGCCCCTGGTTTGCCCCTCACCCCTCTCACCCTCAACAACGCAGCGGCAAAACCCTAAAGTTTGTGGTTTCATGTTTGTTCCTTGTTTGCCCCTCACCCCTCTCACCCTCAACAACGCAGCGGCAAAACTCTAAAGTTTGTGGTTTCATGTTTGCCCCTGGTTTGCCCCTCACCCCTCTCACCCTCAACAACGCAGCGGCAAAACCCTAAAGTTTGTGGTTTCATGTTTGCCCCTGGTTTGCCCCTCACCCCTCTCACCCTCAACAACGCAGCGGCAAAACCCTAAACCCCTCTCACCCTCATCAATGCAGCGGCAAAAACCTAAACCCTAACCCCCTCTCACCCTCAACAAAGCAGCGGCAAAACCCTAAATCCGTAACCCCTCTCACCCTCATCAATGCAGCGGCAAAACCCTAAACCCTTAACCCCTCTCACCCTCAACAATGCAGCGGCAAAACCCTAAATCCTTAACCCCTCTCACCCTCATCATTGCAGCGGCAAAACCCTAAACCCTTAACCCCTCTCACCCTCAACAATGCAGCGGCAAAACCCTAAACCCTTAACCCCTCTCACCCTCAACAATGCAGCGGCAAAAGCCTAAACCCTAAACCCCTCTCACCCTCATCAATACAGCGGCAAAACCCTAAACCCTAACCCCCTCTCACCCTCAACAATGCAGCGGCAAGCTGCAGCTCCTCCATCACACGGCAGCCCAACAAATCAATCCTGCATGGGTTGGTTGGTTGGTTGGTTGGTTGGTTGGTTGGTTGGTTGGTCTAGTTGGTCGGGTTGCTGCAGCTCCTCCATCACACGGCAGCCCAACAAATCAATCCTGCATGGGTTGGTTGGTTAGTTGGTTGGTCTGGTTGCTGCAGCTTCTCCATCACACGGCAGACAACAAATCAATCCTGCAAGGGTTGGTTGGTTGGTTGGTTGTTCTGGTTGCTGCAGCTCCTCCATCACACGGCAGCCCAATAGATCAATCCTGCATGGGTTTAGGTGACAAGGAACGTAAATCACACGGCAACCTAATAGATAGATCCTGCATGGTGTTGGGTGACAAGAAACGTAAATCTATGTATGTTCAATATATTAATATGTGAATCCGGGTCCGGACTGCAGCTCGTCCATCACACGGCAGCCCAACAAATCAATCTTGCATGGGTTGGTTGGTTGGTTGGTTGGTTGGTTGGTTGGTTGGTTGGTTGGTTGGTTGGTTGGTTGGTTGGTTGGTCTGGTTGGTTGGTTGGTTAGTTGGTTGGTTGGTCTGGTTGCTGCAGCTCCTCCATCACACGGAAGCCCAACAAATCAATCCTGCATGGGTTGGTTGGTTGGTTGATTGGTTGGTTAGTCGGGTTGCTGCAGGTCCTCCATCACACGGCAGTCCAACAGATCAATCCTTCATGGGTTTGGTTGGTTGATTGTTCTGTGGCTTGGTTGGTGCTGGTTGGGGGTTGTATTGTTTGGTTGTTTGAGGTTGTTTGGCTGGTTGAGGTTGGTTGGTTTTTCTGGTTGAGGTTGGTTGGTACCATACATGGCAGCCCTACAAATATATCCTGCATGGGTTTGTTTGTTTGTTTGTTTGTTTGTTTGTTTGTTTGTTTGTTTGGTCTGGTTGAGGTTGGTTGGTACCATACATGGCAGCCCAACAGATATATCCTGCATGGGTTGTTTGGTTGGGGTTGTTTGGTTGGTCGAGTTTGGTTGGTTGTTCTGGTTGAGGTTTGTTGGTTCCACACATGGCAGCCCAACAGATGTATCCTGCATGGGTTGGTTGGTTGGTTGTTCTGGTTAAGGTTGGTTGGTACCATACATGGCAGCCCAACAGATATATCCTGCATGGGTTGGTTGGTTGGTTGGTTGGTTGGTTGGTTGGTTGGTTGGTTGAGGTTGGTTGGTTGTTCTGGTTGAGGTTTGTTGGTACCACACATGGCAGCCCAACAGATATGGGTTGGTTGGTCGGTTGGTTGTTCTGGTTGAGGTTGGTTGGTACCATACTTGGCAGCCCAACAGATCTTTTCTGCATGGATTTGGTTGATTGGTTGGTCGGTTGGTTGTTCTGGTTGAGGTTGGTTGGTACCATACATGGCAGCCTAACAGATATTTCCTGCATGGGTTTGGTTGGTTGGTTGGTTGGTTGGTTGGTTGGTTGGTTGGTTGGTTGTTCTGGTTGAGTTTGGTTGGTACCATAAACGGCAGCCCAACAGATGTATCCTGCATGGTTTTGCGTGTGGGTGGTGGGTGTGGGTTTGGGTGGTGTTTGGTGTTTGGTGGTGGGTGGTTGGTGGGTGTGATGGGTGGTGGGTTCCGGTGTGGGTTGGTAACAAGAAATGTAAATCTATGTATGTTTAATCTATTAATATGTGAATCCGGGACCTCGCATTGTACTCAATAAGCAGTACTGCAGCTGGGTATTTGTTCCTCCAGCCATACTTCTTATTCACTCAATTGCCAACTACCAATAGTTCCGACTGAAAAAAGTAAAGATAACGTCTGGTGGGGTGTGGTATTAAGGGAACCACTTCTTACGGTGGTAGGGAACGGGTTGCTACTTTACCTGGACGAATCTACCATGGTGGTTGACAGCGACTGCGAACACTTAAGCGCACCCATAGAGATTCGAACCCGGCACCTTTTTTCAAGGAGCTCAACCATTGAGCCATTCGTCGAAACAGGGATCACAAAATGTGTCTTTACTCTTGGCATCACGCAGCAGCAACTCCCTCAGCCGACCGTTGACAGCGACCGCGAATACTAAAGCACACCTGTACCGAACCGACCGAGGTAAGTTAAATTATCCGCATATGTATGTATGTATGTATGTATGTATGTATGTATGTATGTATGTATGTATGTATGTATGTATGTATGTATGTATGTATGTATGTATGTATGTTACAGTCCAGGGGTAGGCCCAATAGGCTAAAGGGACTTGCCCAACCGTATAAGAAGGGCTTAAAAAGAACAAGCACTGATTAACTGAGCCCCAAACAATCGTTTAACCGACGGGGGCCCTGAATTCGTGCTACAGTGATAATTTAATTATACAATATATTAAATCATCATCTCAGCTGGGATGATAATTTAATTGTATTGCATAGCACGAGCTTCGGGCCCCTATCGTTTATGATTGTTTGGGCTTCAGTTCACCAGTGCTCGCTTTTAAAACTGCCTTCCCCCTTTTCAAGGTTGGGCTGTCTCTTTAGCCTATTTGGCTACCCCTGGACAGTACAAATACAGGCAAGTCCCTGTAGCCTATTTGACTATCCCTGGGCTTTATTATATACATAAACTATACAGTTACTTACCTGCATGTCTGCTCTTTCTGCCCTGCATTTGTTTTCTTTCTTTCTTTATATATATAAACTATACAGTTACTTACCTGCATGTCAGCTCTTTCTTCCCTGCTGGGTATAGGTGGCGGGACAGAACCTTCCAGAAAGAAGCCATCTCAGCGTCAGAAGCCAGGGAGGCGGTACCAGTGGACATCCCCTGTAAAATTCCTGCAGCATTTTTTATGGTGGTGCAGTTTGGTGGGTGCTGGGTGCTGGGTTGTGGAAGTTGTGGAAGTTGTAGAAGTTGTGGCAGTGGCCAACCAAGGGGTAAACCCTGCATGACTGCTCTTTCTGCCCTGCGGGGTTTAGGTGGCGGAACAGAACCTTCCAGAAAGAAGCCAGCTCAGCGCCAGAAGCAAGTCTTCCCTTTCTGCCCTGCCGGGTATGGGTAGGGGTCGGCTATGTTATATAATACTAGTAAATAAATAATATTATATTATATTGCAGTTATATTATATTAGTCGGACGAGCCAGCTCACCAGAATTTTGAATTTATTTGAAAAACTAATATTATTGTGACACTGTAATAATATTGGTTAATAATAGTTTTTCAAACACTAATATTAGTTGCCGTTCCCTAGGTATAGGTGATGTCATAGAACCTTCTTTAGTTGCAAGTAAAAGTACCTAAAGCACCTTGGGCCCTGATGCGCCCCGCCCCCCCCCCCCTCCCCCTTTTCTGCCCTGATGGGTATAGAATTGAAGCAGAATAAAAGCATCTTTAGGTTGCAAGGCTGCTGTAAAGTACCTAAAGCACCTAGGGCCCTGATGCTGCCCCCCCCCCACACACCCACACACACACACCCACCACACACACCCACACAAACGCACACAAACCTTATGTAGGGTGCAAGACTGCTGTAAAGTACCTAAAGCACCTTGGGCCCTGATGCTGCCCCCCCCCCCCCCCCCCCCCCCCCCCCACACACACACACAAACCTTATGTAGGGTGCAAGGCTGCTGTTAAGTACCTAAAGCACCTTGGGCCCTGATGCTGCCCCCCACCCCCCCACCCCACACCCCACACCCCACACACACACACACACAAACCTTATGTAGGGTGCAAGGCTGCTGTTAAGTACCTAAAGCACCTTGGGCCCTGATGCTGCCCCCCACCCCCCCACCCCCCACCCCCCCCCACGCACACACACACACACAAACCTTATGTAGGGTGCAAGGCTGCTGTAAAGTACCTAAAGCACCTTGGGCCCTGATGCTGCCCCCCCCCCCCCACACACACACCACCCACCCACCCACACAAACACACACAAACCTTATGTAGGGTGCAAGGCTGCTGTAAAGTACCTAAAGCACCTTGGGCCCTGATGCTGCCCCCCCCCCCCCCCCCCACACACACACACCCCCACCCACCACACCCACCCACCCACCACACCCACCCACACAAACACACACAAACCTTATGTAGGGTGCAAGGCTGCTGTAAAGTACCTATAGCACCTTGGGCCCTGATGCTGCCCCCCCCCCCCCCCCCCCCCCCCCCCCACACACACACACACACACACACACACACACACACACACACACACACACACAAACCTTATACAGGGTGCAAGGCTGCTGTAAAGTGCAAAAAGCATAGGCAGCAGATAGGAAAGGTACATTTCTGCCAGATAATATCTGTCTGTCTGTCTGTCTGTCTGTCTGTCTGTCTGTCTGTCTGTATGTGTGTGTGTTCCAGTCCAGGGGTAGGCCAAATAGGCCAAAGGGACTTGCCCAACCGTGACAGGAAAGGCTAACGTGAGTGTGCAATATAAAATGGGTAAGCTAAGAGTGTTTTTTTGATCTTGCAGGCTGAATGCTGATAGACCAAGTACCCATGCCCGACCATAGTTTGTCCCCCCCCCCCCCACCACCACCACCACCACCACCACACACACATCAAACCCAACCCAACACCCACCCTCACCCACCAAGACCGCCCTCACAGTCTCTGAGCAGCCTGAAGACTGTTTGACCAAGTACCCGTGTTTGACCATACTTTTGTCCCCCCCCCCCCCCCCCCCCCCCCCCCCCCCCCCGTAACCCAACCCAACCAAGAATGCAAAGGATACGAAACAGTAGTGCACACCAACCTACGGTGCCTGGTAACTGAGAGGGTGCGATGACGGCGATAGAGAGGACCTTGTTTCCTCCAAGCACCTTCTTCACCTTGGAGAGAAGCTCTTGCAGGCTGCAGTTCTTCCAGTCGTAAACAATCCAGGCATGATCTGGTAATATCGCCCGAGTCACCTGGATGATGGTGGGTTATGGGTGTGGGTGGTGGGTGTGGGTGGTGGGTTGGTAGTAAACAATCCAGGCAGGCTGTGGTAATACTGCCTCAGACCTCAGTCACCTGTATGGTGGAGGGTTATGGGTGTGGATGGTAGATCGTCCTTCTTAGTCCTGACCTTGATCATCATAAAATCAAAATCAGTTGATTGGAACAAAAAAAACTGTTGATAGTCATCAAACATATGTCGATTAGAAATAGGGGCCGGCAAATCATATGATTTTGACAAAAGGCGAGTATGATATCATATGATATCATAAAAATTGCATCCTATGATATTGCATATAAATGGTAACTTGAGCCTAGTCAGACTACCCGCATCACATGATATCTTATGATGACATGATAACATATGATATCATATTGCCGTTCCTTCATTATAAACCAAACTCAGCTGATTGGAACCGAAAACCTGTTGATAGTAACTAAACATATGTCGATTATAAACCAAACTATGTTGATTGGAACCAAACACCGGTTGATTGTATCCAAAAACAATCGCTGGTCGTAACCCGGTCATAACCAAACATTAGTTGGTCATAACCAAACATTAGTTGGTCATAACCAAACATTAGTTGGTCATAACCAAACATTAGTTGGTCATAACCAAACATTAGTTGGTCATAACCAAACATTAGTTGGTCATAACCAAACATTAGTTGGTCATAACCAAACATTAGTTGGTCATAACCAAACATTAGTTGGTTATAACCAAACATTAGTTTGTCATAACCAAACATTAGTTTGTCACAACCAAACATTAGTTGGTCATAACCAAACATTAGTTGGTCATTACCAAACATTAGTTTGTCACAACCAAACATTAGTTGGTCATAACCAAACATTAGTTGGTCATAACCAAACATTAGTTGGTTACCCCCTATGGATGGTCCACAAGAGAGTAGATGATACGTTGATTGTAACCCACATTATGTTGATTGTAACCAAAGAATAGTTGGTTACAACCAAAACTAGTTGGTTACCTTCTGAGGATGGTCCCCAAGAGAGGAGATGATAGGTTGATTATAACCCACATGATGTTGATTGTAACCAAAGAATAGTTGGTTACAACAACAAAATAGTTGGTTACAACCAAAACTAGTTGGTTACCTACTGAGGATCGTCCACAAGAGAGGAGAGAATATGTTGATTGTAAACCGCATGAAGTTGATTGTAGCCAAAGAATAGTTGGTTACAACCAAGAATAGTCGGTTACAGCCAAGAATAGTTGCCTACAACCAAACATAGTTGGTTATAACCAACAATAGCTGGTCATAACCAAACATTAATTGGTTACCTCTTGTGGATGGTCCACAAGAGAGGAGATGATATGTTGATTATAACCCACATGATGTTGATTGTAGCCAAAGATTAGTTGGATACAACAAAAAAATAGTTGGTTACAACCAAGAATAGTCGGTTACAACCAAAAGTAGTTGGTTACCTTCGTCCACATGAGAGGAGAGGATGACAAGGCGTTGTTAGCATTTATCCTTGCTAATTATGAAATCAAAATGTGTTGATACGGTAGTAACCAACAATTTGCTGATTTGAATCACACATCTGATGATTGTAACCCAAACACGTTGATTATAACCCAAATGATGTTGATTGTAACTGATTGTAATTGAAGAATAGTTGGTTACAACCAAAAAAAATTGGTTACCTTCTGGGGATCATCCACCAGAGAGGAGAGGATGACGAGGCGTTGTAAGCTTTCGTCCTTCTTAGACCTGACCTTGCTCATCATGAAATCAAAATATGTTGATAGTAACAAAAAATCTGATGATTTTAAGCACAAGTCTGTTAATTGTAATAACCAAAACTATGTTGATAGTGACCAAAAATCTGATGCTTTTAAGCACAAGTCTGTTAATTGTAACAACTAAAACTAGTTGGTTACCTTCTGAGGATCGTCCACAAGAGAGGAGAGGATGACGAGGCGTTGTAAGCTTTCGTCCTTCTTAGACCTGACCCTGCTCATCATGAAATCAAAATCTGTTGGGAGCTTGGTGGTCATGATGATACCCGGGGGGAGCTCTCCATTTTTCTCCCATGGAGGCACCGGAACAGGAACTGAAAAAACAAAGTTGGTTCAGGTTGGTTAGTGGTTGGCTGCAGGGCTATTTTTTCAAATCTGAAAGTGGGTTTTTTCTAGCTTTGTGGTTCTAGGCCTCCTCCAGGGACAGCGTTACTGTTTTTTATAGCTTTTTAAGCTTTTATAGCCTTTTATAACTTTTCAGTGGCATTTAGCAAGGGGGGGGGCAAAACAAAAGTGAAAAACACCATCCCAAAAAAGTGTGAAGGGACCCTTCTGCAGGCCCCCCTCCCCCGGGTCCGAAACCCACTGTACAGCCACTTTCTCAGCCACCACTAAGTGTTATGGCGTCTAAAGATGCTCATTTTACAGGGTTTTTAAAGGCCTATCCATTGAGGTTGGTCTTGAGTCCATTGGGAATGTTCGAAGCATAGAAAATCATCATCATCAATGATCCACTGTTGTCGCCGCCCCATCAGTTTGGGGTTCGGTTTGATGAGGTTTACTTACGATTTGTTGGAAATCGTTTACAATTTTGGGGGGGTGTTTACCACTTGGTGGGGTTTGATTAAGATTTTTTTTGGGGGGGGGGGGGGGGGGTACTACTTGGTGGGGGTTGATTAAGATTTTGGGGGGGTGTTAACTACTTGGTGGGGTTTAATTAAGATTTGGGGGGGGTGTTTACTACTTGGTGGGGTTTGATTAAGATTTGGGGGGGGGGGGGGGGGGGGGGGGGGTACTACTTGGTGGGGTTTGATTAAGATTTGGGGGGGGGGTTTACTACTTGGTGGGGTTTGATTAAGATTTGGGGGGGGGGGGGGGGGTACTACTTGGTGGGGTTTGATTAAGATTTGGGGGGGGTGTTTACTACTTGGTGGGGTTTGATTAAGATTTTGGGGGGGGGTCACGATTTGATGGGGTTCGTTTAGGATTTTGGGGATTTGTCTGGGTTTGTTGCTGATGTTGTTATTTATTTAGGGTTTGTTGGGATTCGTTTAGGATTTTCTGGGGATCGTTTAGGATTTGTTGTGGTCCGTTAACGATCTGTTGGGTTTCTTTTAAGATTTGTTGGAGATCTTTACAATTTGTTAGAGTTCCTTCAGGGTAAGATGCGGTTCGCTTGCAATTTGCTGGGGATCGTTTATAATTTGTCGGGGTTCGCTCAGGATTCGCTGGGGATCGTTTAGGATTTGTTGTGGTTCGTTGAGGATTTGTTGGGGTTTGTTTAAGATTTGTTGGGGTTCGTTAACGCTTTGCTGGGGATCTTTCACGATTTGTTGGAGTTCGATTAGGATTACATGCGGTTTGTTGGGGATCGTTTACGATATTTTGGGGTTCGTTTTGGATTCGTTAGGGTCCGTTTACGATTTAGTGGGGTTCCTTTACGATTCGTTGGGTTCGGTCATGCTTTTTTGTATACAACAGGGTACTACTTCTTGCCCAATTGGTCAGCGCTTTAAGCTCACAAACGTCAAATTGGTCAGCGCTTTCTAGTGCAAAAAGCGCAAAAACTGCGCGCTGCGCCCACAGGGGGTTGGAAAAACTGTGCGAACGCGCAGAGGGTCTCAAAAAGGCAGCGCGGCAGCTTGGTGCCGCGCGCGCTTAGTAGTACCCTGGTATACCAACGTATGCTTGGCTGCTGCATGATGCACAGTGGCATAACTTGTTCCTCCCTTCTAATTTTGACATGATGAGCACACCACCAAAAAGCCCGGAAGGCCCTCAACAAATTTGCATGGTTGAACCAAGGCCAAATGAGCAACAGTGTTTTTTATTTCAGATTTCTGTAATCCAGTTTGAGTAGCTACTAGGGCTACTCAACCCTGATTTCAGGACAGTTGCGTAGCCATCGCATGGCGGAGTGCAAAGCGCGGAGCCTGGGGGGTTCGGGGGGCAGCGCGTTCCGATATCGGGGGCTCCGGGGGGTGTAGCATTCGATGGAATGGCGACGGAATGGCGACGCGTCATCGAAAGAAGAAACACTGATGAGCAAAACAATAAACAGCAGGTCAGGGAATGTATGCCACTCTACATAGAAAGTCTGCCTAGACCTGGATGCTCAAGTGCACCTTGATGATAAGGTGGCCTTGAACAGTGTTTCTTTTTTCGACAACCCGTCGTCGTTCTGTTGCCATTCCGTCCAATGCTACAACCCCCGGACCCCCCCGATAATGGGTTGCGCTGCCTCCCGACCCCCTCCAGGCTCCGCGTTCTGCCATGCTATGGCTACGCAACTACCCTGAAATCAGGGTTGAGTAGCCCAAGTAGCTACTCAACCTGGACTACAGAAATCTGAAATAAAAAACACTGGCCTTGAATGCCATGGGCCTTGATGACTGAAACAGACTCAGAAATATGTCTACATTGTAAAAATAAATAAATAACCAGATAAATAATGTACTTTACAACTCACATACGCTGGTGTAGATTCGAATTATTTCATCAGCTGGGCCATTGAGCATCAAGTTTATTTTACATCTAATTAAGTAAGTAAGTAACTAACTAACTAAATAACCAGATAAATAATAAACTTAAAAACTCACTTCTGTCGGTTAAGGTTTGGAAGATTCCATCAGCTGGACCATTGGGCGTCGAGTTTATGTTACTAACTAACTAACTAACTAACTAACTAACTAACTATACAACCAGATACCGAGCCTGCCAGATACATAATGAAATTTAAAACTCACTTCTGTCGGTGAAGGTTTGAATGATTCCATCAGCTGCACCATTGGGCGTCGAGCTTATTTCACAACTTACTAACTAACTAACTAACTAAATAACCAGATAAATAATAAACTTTAAAACTCACATCTGTCGGTGAAGGTTCGAAGGATTCCATCAGGAGGACCATTGGGCATTTTTCCTACTCCCTTGGGATTCTGTGTAGTGTTGTGTTGTGCAGTGAGTGTCGTGAAGCGTAGTGAGTGTGTAGTATAGTTTGGTGAAGTGTAGATTAGTGTTGTTTAGTTTAGTGTAGTGTAGTGTAGTGCAGTGCAGCGTAGTGCAGTGAGTGAGTGAGTGTGAAGTGTAGTGTAGTGCAGTGAGTGTGTAGTGGAGAGTAGTGTAGTGCAGTGTGGTGAGTGAGTGACTGTAGTGTATTGTAGGGCAGTGAGTGAGTGAGTGAGTGAGTGTGTAGTGTAGTGTAGTGTCATGTAGTGAGTGAGTGTGTAGTGTAGAGTAGTGTTGTAAGATGAATTGTAGTGAGTGTGTAGTGACATGGGTGGGTATTGGAGATGAATTGTAGTGTAGTGTAGTGAGCGTTTAGTGACATGGGTGGGCATTGGAGATGAATTGTAGTGTAGTGTAGTGAGCGTGTAGTGACATGGGTGGGTATTTGGTAGATAACATTACAGTACATCGGGCGTTGTTCCAACTCTTTACAGATCACACATGGTTGGGGAGGGGAGGGGAGGGGAGGGGAGGGGAGGGTATGAGGGGGGGTGGGGGGGCAGGGGAGCCAGCCAGTATGACCTTCACTCTGACGTGCACTTTTTATTGTTTGGCCTACGAGTAGCAGCTTCCAGGCAGCTATTTCCCCCTGTACGTGAACCAACCGGAATCTAGATATTGGTGTCCGACATGGATATACACTACACGATAGTTAATATTACTGCTTTACACGATAGTATATACAGCTTTACACGCATAGTAATATACAGCTTACAGTTGTACTATAACTTGCTTCAAACGAATATATAACAGCTTACACAATAGTAATATACCCAGCTTACACGATAGATAATTATACAGCTTCCAACTTAGTAAATATACAGCTACACGATAGTAATATAACCCTACACGAGAGTAAGAACAGCTTACACGATGTAATATACAGCTACACGATAGTAGAGTATACAGCTTACACTATAGTATATACGCTTACACGATATAATATACAGCCTTACAACATGTAATATACATCTTACACTTTAGTATACAGCTTACAACTATAGTAATATACAGCTTTACACGTTAATAATATCCAGCTTACACACCACCGTTAGGTAATATACAGCTTACAAAGCACGATCGTAATATCAGCTGCAACAAGTTAGTAATATACAGCTTACACGATAGTAATATACAGCTTACACGTTAGTAATATACAGCTTACACGATAGTAATATACAGCTTACACGTTAGTAATATACAGCTTACACGATAGTAATATACAGCTTACACGTTAGTAATATACAGCTTACATGATAGGGATTTCAATGCTGCTGAAATCTTTGGGCTTGACCCAGTGCCCGGCTCATGGATCTGGATGGAAGGTGCTATATGTAGCACACACAAAAAGTGCTGACACGACAACCCAACATCATTGTTCTACCCACCCCCACCCCCACCCCCACCCAACCCACAGCAAACCAAATTATGGCAGAGCCCAAGGCACAAAAATCAGTCTCATCATTAGTCCAGAGTGTTTTCCTGACTGGGAACTCTGAGACCAAGGTGGAGGACAGAGTTCCCGCCAAGCCAAGTCAAGTCAAGCCAAGCCAAGCTAAGCCAAGTCAAGTCAAGTGTCACTCTCCTTCAAGAATACATATATCACGCTATCCCCATACATCCTGCTTCTGACGCACCTGCTCAGGTCCAGACGCGCAGCAGCCCATGGGTCAAACAATATGCAGTAGTTGCGTGGGATAGGCGCCGGGTAAAATTGGTCGATTAAACAGGTGCGTTTGGGATTTGGGGGTCCGCAGAGTGTTGCTGCCTCGAACTTTTATCCAGATGGAATGAAATTAACAAAGAAAGAAAGAATGCGCAAGGATATGGGATGAGGCGCAGGAGGCGAGTCGAAGGGGAAGTATTTGTAGACTATATCTCAACCGATTGGTTGGACTACTGCTGGGTTGGATCGGGAAGCTGAGAGTGAGATAGAAGCAGTCGCACTCCTTTGCTCACGCGCTATAGGCTCTGGCGTTGCGCACTGACGACAAAATCGCAAGCGCGCGAAGAGGATGGCCGAGGGAGGAAAGGAGGGCGAGGGGACACAAGGGCGCGGGGGTCCCTATAGGGCTGGCCGGGAAGGCACGGCACGTCTCGAAACCTCCGAGCCACGATGAGGTCACTTGCTCGCATCGAACCAGGGGGGCCTGCATCGAACGCATCAATCTCATTAGTCGGCTTCGCGAGGGGTTGGGGCAGCTACGGCCAACAGGTGAACCTTATGGCCACCTTCGGAGGCTGACTAGCAGTCAGTGACTACTCGATGCCACCAAGTTGTGGGCAGCCTGTGAGCCATGTATGGAGCCTGGTCCAAGCGCCAAGCAAGCCTCCAGCCAAAGTGGCAGCAGCATCAATCGAAGGTATAACTTTTCCACATCATATCTATACTTCTTTAGCGATTTATCAGTCTTTGGTCATGCCATGCCATACATGTGATGTACCGTAGCTACAAATGCATGCTTCCGAGTGGTGAATGAAGTAAACCAGTGCTGCACAGGAGGCGTGATTGTACCCCACTGATGTTACTGCCCGATATGGCCAGCAGCCTTCAAGGCTGGCGCCCAGTACATAAGTTCAAGTGGAAACGTATAACTTGAACTTGAACCTTGGTTACATAGCTTCAGCCAGCAATTTGGCTGCTCGCCGTCTTCAGTAGGAAAAATATTATTACCAGGAAAATGTAAACTCGAACTACCGTAAGCACCTTTTTTGTATTCTTCATTTTTTCGGTTTAGCCCCCCCCTACTCCAGGGTCCCGGGTCTGAAGCCATAAGTCCCCCCGGTGTCTCTCTCCTCCATCTGTCCGACAGATGTCCAGGGCACTCCAGGCGTTTGAACGATTCCGACCACCTCCGCACCCAAAACATTTTACTCATACGGTAATCGGAGTTTGCATGACTAGAGTTATCAGCATCGCAGCGGTCAAGATCCTTCGCAACAGTTGCTCAATGTTTGTAGCTCTATTCGACTACGAGTTGCTACTTTCTCCACTACTTTCGAGACTCCCTGCTGGTGACTGCTAAAGCGTTTAACTGATTAGTTTTTTTAAAGTTCAAGTGGTATCGTATCAGCTGAAAACGCTTAGGCGGGGGACTTGGAAATGGCAGATGGTGAGCCGTGGGCAGCCTGGAGTTGGCTACAAAGGGCGCCTGGATATCAATTCGAATAGGATTAAATTTGAAGGGCGCCTGGAGGCATTAAATTAATTGAATTCCAATGATTCGATTGATGATGTAGCATTGTTAACTATAAAGTGACGAAAAAGAGAGTTTTTGAAGGGTTGTTGATTTTTAAGCAGTATTGAACGTTTCAGTAATGTAATGAAATGCATGTATGTAGATTGGCTATTTTTTAAAGAATTTGTGGCAAGAAAAATGAGGCCAAGTAGGTGTATGGTTGATTTTACGGGATTTGTACAAGATATTGCATGCTTCGGCCCAGCCCAGACGTGAACGGTATGTCCTGTCCTCCTGAACGGTTTTTTGGCCAGCGGCAGGTGGCGTGGCTTGCCCCTGCCCCCGTGAACGGTATGTCCCGTCCTCCTGAACGGGTTTTTGGCCAGCGGCAGGTGGCGTGGCTTGCCCCTGCCCCCGCCCCCGCCCGGTGGCCCCTGCCCCTGCCCCACGCACCGTCCTGAGGTGGGGTCCGTGGGCTAATTTTAGCAAGTGCCCTAGGGGAATGTTTCGTCCATTGTGATGCGTACATGTTGCGCCTTGGTTTTTTGACGACTATTCTGTTCCCAAACCTATGTATACGCATGTGTTTATGTGGTTCAAATTTGAAATGATAGCTTAAAACACCCTTAAATCAAATTGTTAACCGTGAATTGTAACTTTTTGGCCCAAGCTGAGCTCCTTTTCGTGAATTGCGATGCTTAGATATGCTCTGGTCAGAATTCGTCCGGTATAAATATGTCTTATAATTCATCAAAAATATAGAATGTTCAATTTTTTTATGTTTTTCATAAAACCTGAAAAAATGGTTTGTGACACACTAACTAACGGACGGACATTTTAATGGGGCTAATCCCTCTTCATCTTCAAAAAATCTGGAGATTTTTTTCATTCGGGTACAATCAAATTCAAAGCAGAGACCAACCTGGTTGCATATTCAACAAATTTACATGGGGGAAAGACACAACTGACTAAATATACTTGCCCCCCCCCCCGCTGACTAACGCCACCGTTTCTATTCGTACAAAAGGATGACTCAAAGGGGACCTATAATTGTGCGCAACTGCATGAGGAACTCTAGACTATGGAGGGCTAATAACTAACTACGGCCTGTAAAGATCAGACTCCCACAGCGAATAAACACTCCCATAGGGTAGGGGCAGTGGTGATTATTCGCTTGGTCGAGGGTCGGTATCTCCCGCCGACCCTAAGTGCGCCTACTCATAAGTAGGAGTGGCAACGCCATTCAAACTGAATCCTTGGTGCTTCTGGTTCGTGTCGGGAGACCCACCTCCTGGGGTGAAATACCTAAACTAAGACAAATATCACAACTGACAATGCAAAATCAAGATCAGGCTCCTACCGATACATGGGATAAACAAGCCCATAAAATGAGAAAGGTCAGACTCCTAGCGGTACAGAGAATGAACAAGCTCATGAAAGATGAGAAAGCTCAGACTCCTAGCGGTACAGAGAATAAACAAGCTCATAAAAGATGAGCAAGGTCAGACTCCTACGGGTACAGGGAATAATCAAGCTCATAAAGGAGCAAGATCAGACTGCAAGATCAGACCCATCTGTACAAGGAATAAAGAAGCTCGTAAAATGTGAGAAAGATCAGACTACTACTACGACAAAATAAAAGCCTACCACTACAGCGAATAAACAATATCATATTCAGGTGGGAATCAATATCTACAGTATGTTCAGGCAGGGCGTGTCTTGATCAGCCCGGAGGCCTCCGCATGGAAGACCTGCTTGTATCAGACCTACTAGACACCTGGTTGTGCACTTGATTGTACAGGACCTAGTTGTGCACTAAACAACTGCTTGTACAATACCTACAAGTCCTGGTTCTACAAGAGCTATCAGACGCCCAGTTGTGCACTACAGATCTGCTTGTACAATACATACAAATCCTGGCTCTACAAGAGGTAAAAGACGCCTGGTTGTGCACTAAAAAACTGCTTGTACAATACCTACAAGTCCTGGTTCTACAAGGGCTTTAACACGCCTGGTTGTGCACTAAAGATCTGCTTGTACAATACCTACAAGTCCTGGTTGTACAATTCCTACAAGACTGCCAATAGCTTAAAAGGGGGGTCCTAGGGGCAAGCCTACCGCACTAGTGACTAGCTAGCGCACTTAACTGGCTAGCACGCTGAACTGGCTGGCATGTGACTAGCTAGCACGCTGAACTGGCTAGCATGTGTAGCTAGCATGTGACTAGCTAGCACGCTGGACGGGTTTACGATGTACAGTGAGCAAAAAAAAGTGAGCTATGTAACGATAACGCCTAGTGGGGCGTGGTATTAAGGGCGCCCCGTCTTGAGGCGGTAGGGAATGGGCTGATACTTAACCTGAACAAAGCTGCCATGGCGGTTGACAGCGACCGCGAAAACTGAAGCGCACACGTGGGGATTCGAACCCGGCACCTACGTTGTTCAAGTCACTCTGGCCTTGAGCCATTTGTTGAACAGGGATAACTGGTATATGATGTACAGTGAGCAAAACAAAGTGAGCTGTATGTGCAAGCAAAACTACCGCTGCGCCACTCTAGGTGTCATTATGGGGTAGTGAATATCTCACTGCAAATTCCCTACAGAGCTAACACCTGAAAGAGCTAGAATCAGGTGGGCGATGAGATGCACGGGCTAGGGTGGCCAAGCCAAGCTATCCAGCTAGCACCAACATATAGCTATACTCAGGTGGGCGATGAGGTGCATTACGAAGCTCCAGATTTGGGAAGGTCTGGGGTTTAGGGTTATAGACCTAGATCTGGACGGAGGTGTCTGCCTAACAAATCTACAAACCGGCAGCCTCGCAATTCGCCCTGCGTGGGATTCGACATTCTCAGTGTGGGGCACAAAGAAGATATGTTATGTACACTATGAACGGCAACTGTGAGGAGCTAAAACGATGTGTCGAAAAAGCACATTTCTTTTTTGGGCTACGAGTAGCAGCTTTTAGGCAGCTCTTTTCCCTGCCCTTGTGCCAAACCTGAAGCTAGCCAGTGTGTCAGAAAGTTGACATGACGAGCACTCAGATGCAGGTGGCAGCTTTAGACTTGGCCCAGGGGCTGGCAAAAAAGTGCAGAAAATACTGGTCAATCAAGTCAATCTCTGCTAGTACTTATATAAAGTACTACTAGTAACACTTGGTAACACTGGGTACTACTACTAGTAACACTGGGTACAAGTTACCACTACCTAGGGAGAGCTGAGGAGTCACATATCATGACAACTCGAGACTAAGGTATCTGAATTTGCTGAAAATCAGAAATTGCTGAAAGCCATTCAGGGGACGATTTGAATTTGGGCCTTGGACAGATGACGATTGTAAGCATTGCTTGGTCGTATCGCAGACATGCGCCAAGGAAGCTTCGGCATAAGGGGAGCTCTGACGCAAGGAAGCTTCTGCCCCGCTGAGCACTCTGTTTTTTCGTGCGACACGTCTCAAATTGAGCGACTCGGTGCGACCCCAGTGCGACGCGCTGCCCCCTGAACTCCGCGGATCCTTGGGGGGGGGCATTTCTGACTAGATTAACCGGACCCATGTGTCGCCATGCAGCAACGGAATGGCGCTGCGTCGCATAAACAAAAGTGACTTGGCTCAAGCATAGAGAGAGCTTCATCACTACAAGCACTAACCAGTGGATTCGAAATGCCCACACACAAACGCTCCCTAGCCAATGTCTAGGGAGCACTAAGAACATCTGGAATAACGCACGCGGGCGTATGAAAAACAGAAACCGAGGTGGCTGCAACTAAGAGCAGATAGACTAACTTACTGCGCTACGTACTCGCATAGCATATCTGTCTGAAAGGCCATTTAGTAGATATCTACTTTTTGAACTTGATCAACAGCTCCCCAGGCCAGCCACTGTGCCAAACCAAATGGTTGCAAGGGTGGCGGCTAGGTGACCTGAGGCAACCTAGTGCGGCTGCATAACAGAACCTCTGCCCGCTGCAACTAGGAACATCTAAAATTAAGCTTGTAAGCGGATGAAAAAAAGAATCCCAGTTGGCTGCAACTAGGAGTAGCTAGACTAACCTACTGAGGTACATAGCAAATCTGTCTGAAAGATTCACACGATAAGGCTTTGGCCGCATCTTTCGTTCGCTAAGAAAACAGGAATAGCTGGACTAGTGATGTACGGCTATGCTAAAATCTTCCAACCTAGGCACTAGTGATGTACAGCTAGGCATCAATCTTGTAACCTATGCACTAGTGATGTACAGCTAGACATCAATATTCCAACCTATGCACTAGTGATGTACAGCTAGGCATCAATCTTGTAACCTATGCACTAGTGATATACAGCTAGACATCAATCTTCCAACCTAGGCACTAGATATGTACAGCTAGGAATCAATCTTCTAACCTGGGCACTAGTGATGTACAGCTATGCATCAATCTTCCAACCTAGGCACTAGTGATGTACAGCTAGGCCAGAATCATCCAACCTCAGAGGGAAGACTTTGATCAAATACTTGAAGCCCTCTACAGTCATAACACTTTCCAGCCACTCCCTTCAGGGGGGCGGGGAAAGTGATCACTTATCAAACTGTTGTTAGTAGCAGCGATCATTCGTACCTTAGGGGAAACTGATCACTTATCAAACTGTTGTTAGTCCGAAAGATGATTCATACTAAAGGGAACATAAGGATCACAGGGTTGTTAACATCATGCCGATGGTGGTGGGCTGCATGATAACAGGCAGCATAACATGTATGAGCGCAGGGTACTTTTCACAGCAACAGGTGTGGGATAGCACCGGGCGGTACAGACCCATACAAGACACCATAGCCATTTTTGTTTTCTTTTTTATATTCGGCTCCAGGCCATTTAGTAGATATCTACTTTTGAACTTGATCAACAGCTCCCCAGGTCAGCCACTGTGCCAAACCAAATGGTCGCGAGTGTGGCGGCTAGGTGACCTGAGGCAACCGAGTGCGGCTGCATAGCAGAACCTCTGCCTGCTGCAACTAGGAACATCTAGAAGAACGCTTGAAGGTGGATGAAAAACAGAATCCGAGTTGGCTGCAACTAGGAGCAGCTAGTCTAACTTCCTGCGCTACATAGCATATCTGTCTGAAAGGTTCACATGATGAGGCTATGGCTATGGCCACATCTTCCGGTCACTAAAAAAACAGGAACAGCTGGACTAGCGATGTACGGCTAGACTAAAATCTTCCAATCTAGGCACTACCGAAGTACGGCTATGCTAAAATCGTCCAACCTAGGTACTAGCGATGTACGGCTAGGCAAAAATCTTGATCAGATGATAACTGTCCGACGTTCGCAAGGGTGGAGAGGGTCTTTATGAGGCCCAGGGTTGTCTAGGACGAAGCAGACCCTCCAAGAACTCAACTGACCAACTGGATCTGCGCCTGAGACGCTACAGACCATTCAAGATCTGCGTCTAAGAAGCAAGACACAGCGTTTTGAACAGATCATAGGATCGTCGTAAGCGACGCAGAAAGTTAGCAGAGAGTGGTTTCGAAATTGGCTGCTAGGCTCAGGCTGTCTGAGGTTTGGAAGGGTGGAGAGTGGTTTTACGAGGCCCAGGGTTGGAATGTGACGGACAGACAGATAGTCAGACACTTGGACAACGCAGTGACCCTGGAGGCTCCTGCCCCTTTTAAGGGGGGGGTACACCAAAAACAGAAAACCAAACTACAAAAATCTAGGAACTTTAAAAATCTAGGGCTGTAAGTATCTGCTTGTTGGGGACTTGTTGGGCTGCAAGCTAACATGACCAGGGACATCATCTTCCATGGGTATGGAGGCCGGGGAGGAGGCCCAGCCATATAGCTCGAGGCTCAACCCTTAAGCAGACGCCTGTCTGAAGACAGCGTCACACCTAGCTTAGCCCTACAAGTTTTTGCTCTCTGCCCACCTGTCTAATGCCTTGAGTTTGATTGGAATGTGGCCAATGGTTCCACAACCTACTGCAGCACCAGTCTGAAAACAGCGTCACGCCCAGCTGACATACAAAATGTAGCTCTCTTAACTGGCGAACCGCCTTATGCATTAAGTTTCATCGGATTGTGGCCTACTGTCCCACAACTAGCTGCGGCTAACTAAGAGTAACAGAACTAAATGAACATACATTACCACAAAAGCTTGCTTCAGAGCTGGGGCTAAATGAAGAGATTCTATTACTTGCTATCCGTACGGGGGGGGGGGGGGGGGGGGGGGGGGGGGGGGGGGGGGCCTAAATGAAGAGATTATATGAGTACTTGCTTTCTTCAGACATACAGACACGTAGTTGTACCTATCTGTAAGCAGACATGAGTTAGCCAAAGGCCACCTTGGTAGCATCTAAACCAGAAGCTGCACTGGAACCTCAATGAGAAGCCTGCATACATTCGGGTAGGCAGTTGCAGGCACGACATGGCAACTACAACCTACACCTAGCAATGCACATACAGGCAGTTTAAACTGCATAAATGCAATATAATCGATAATATAGGATAACAAATGCAGTATGCTCGGTAATGAAGGATAAACCGTAAAAACGCAGTTTTCACGGTAATATAGGATAAGCCGTTTAAATACAGTGTAATCGGTAATATAGTGTCAACTGCATGAATGCAGTGCAAAAGGCTGCATATTTCACAAGAACCTGGACAGCATAAATGTACAGATTCGGAGCATGCATGTAGTGAGCACAGGCAAGTGGTGGCATGACACCTGCCGATATGCACCGTTGAGAAAAGGTGAGGAATCCAGAGTGAGTGCAGTAGTGCACTGGCTCCCAGGCCTAATATGCGTACCGCACTGGCCACCAAGCCAGCTATGTGTACCACACTGGCTTCCAGGCCCAATGCACCACATGGTGATATTCACCCTGGATGATCCCCCACTTGGGCTTCTCGTGCTCTTACTGCTCAGCGAAAATGGCCTCGTACTTGGACAGAACGGTATGGAGGTCAGGGTTGGCCAAGACTCGGGAGTGCAGCTCGTTCATGGCGCTGGCACATGCGTGCAGGTCGGCCAGGGAGTAGCCCGTCAAGTGGTGCAGTTCTTCAGTCCAGGCCGGCTGGGTGGGATCATACAGCGGCCTTGACAGGAGCAGAGCTGAGCATGCAATCTGTGAATGCAGGACGTGGGGTCGGAAGTGAGTGGGATCGGAAGTGAGTTGGAGGTCAGGAGGTGTGTGGAGGCACGACGTGGGGTTGGAGGTGTGTGCAGGCACGACGTAAGATTGGAGGTGTGTGCAGACACGACGTGGGGTTGGAGGTGTGTGCAGACACGACGTGGGGTTGGAGGTGTGTGCAGGCACGATGTGGGTGTGAAGGTATGTGGAGGCACAGCGTTGGGTTGAGAGAAAGATAAGTCAGATGATAGCACCGAATGAAATGACAAAGGATGGTGATTTGATATAATATCGAATGTGGTAGGTGTCACGATTCATGAGCGCAGGATAAATGCCTGCTTGGTTGCTCACCCATGCCTGATCGTCATGCCATGCCATGTCAGTGCAGGTCGTGGGTCATACCTGTGATGGGAGCCACATCGCCATTTCATGGCTAAGCAGCGATATTTCGCAGAAGTAGTTTGCTGTAAGCTGCACCTTCGCATCGTGGGCCTGTTCCTGCGGTTGCGCAGTTTCTCCCTTCAAACACGATTCAGCAAAGCATGAGTCAAGATGATCATTGTCAGCTGCAGGCATCTCCCTTTCTGTGCTACCACCGGTGGCGTGTAGTCGTCCAAGCTGGGTAGGGTAGGTTTCACCAGCACCCTCACGTACAGGAATAGGACGACCCTTGCTACAGGTATCATAGCAAGATAGAACGGCAGATGTCCAGTCATCCGGGTGTCCAGGAGAGCCTGGTGCTTGCAGTGACGCTTCGCAGTGCATGTAGTCAACTTCCTCAACACGCATCAGAGACATGTCGCTTGCACAGGGACCGCATGAGCTGTGTTCAAACAGAACAGGGGGGGGGGTGAAGGAGCTGCGGTCCGAAGGGAGACCATCGTCCAGTAAATCGGGGATCTGAGAGCATGCTGAGTCCAAGCTGTCGGTGCGCAATTGGAGGTTGCTCCTACTGCCAGCGCTACTTTTGCTTTGATGCAACAACAGGCAATCAAGCGCATCGAGGGCTGTAACGCAGCCAAGCTCATAGTTGAGAGCCTTCAGTATTTCCTTCTCAGCGCCCACAATTTGCTGCGTGGTGGGGGTGGTGGGGTGGGGGGTGAGGTTCAGGGTGGAGGGGGTGGTTCTAAGAGGTGCAGGGTGGTGGGGTGGGGTGGGGAATCAGGGTCTGGGTGGTGGTGGTGGTGGTGGTGGTGGTGGTGGGGGGGGGTATGAGGTGCAGCACAGAGGAACACGTGACCCATTCATTCTTTTGCATGTAGCTAGACGGGTGGACGGATAGGTACGTAGATCTGTGAAACTGATGGTTAGATTACAATGGCTATTGGTCATGAGGGGTAGATGGACAGAGAGGGACAAGTGGTTGCATGTCATTCCCTTGAGGAAGAATATTCGCCTGAGCAGATGGGCACACCTGGAAACAGATCTAGCAACATGATGGATACAATTTGAAGGCTGAACAGGCTTGGATGAGGAGATTGACAGCAAGGCGCATTGGGGATTCACTCAGTCCTTGGCAGAAGGCTACTTGCCAGGACGAGCGCAAACATACATACATTCACCGATCTGACAGATAGATTACAATAAGTATGGAGGACTGGGTAGGGAGACAGAAAGATCAAGATTACCAGCTTAGCCCAAGCATTCACCATCACATTTCATCTTGTCTACTGGCTATCTACATACCTGAACAGATGTGGAGTTCTCAGTGAATTCCGCCATATCGGCAGAGCTGGGGGGATGCAGCTCTTCATATTTGGCGGCTGTCCACATGCAAGCCGCACCCACAGTCTGCAATTGCTCCGGCCTGACAAGAATCACTGAGAGAAATCGGTCAACCAGGCGGATGGCCAGAAACGTCGTACGGCTATGTGCACGAAGCTCTCTACCAACGTCAATCAGCCAGTCTACCAACGTTCCTCGCAGGTCGCCATTCAAGAAAGTTTGCTTCTCCATGAATCTCTGATCAGGCAGGGCATTGGCCTGCAAGACAGAACACTCAAGTTAGACTCAGAGTAGGCTTGAAGAATGCCAGGCACAAGGGGCAAAGGATAGAAGATCACAGCCTCGGATCATTCACAGATTTTCAGAAGGAGCAGTTGAGGCCTGGCTCAGTCTCACTATTTTGCCCAACAAGCTACTGCCTCCTGGTGTTGAAAAGTAACCAAACATAGCTCTAGAGGAGAGATCAAGCAGCAGCATGACAGCAGGTCAACCGAATCTAAGCTGGCAAGATGCTAACAATCCTTTAGAACCCACCTCATTGGCTCTCAGAGCTCTGAAGTGGGTTGAGCAATGGATGGACTCCCCAAAATGCATAATTTTGCTGTGGATACAGCTCTCAATCTGGTTTTTGATCTGGATGGCAAAAATAAGACGGAATGAGTCCTCCTGCGAGTTTCGGGGGCAGCAATGATGGTTGAAGCGGAAGTGAGCTTACGGCCGGCTCGGGCCTGGTTCGGTAGCACATCAAGTTATCAGGGTCGAGCTAGAAGGTATACTGCCAAGCGCTCTTGAGGGAGAAAGGAAACGACAAGAACATTCGAACGCCTGAAAGAAAGAAAACAGTATGCCAAATCGGCGTGGAACGGGAGGCAAAGGTACCGCACCAGAATGCAAGGCCGCTCGCTAGCGTCCGGTCGCACAGGATCAGGAAGCACAAAAAACAGGGGGAAGTCTGATCAGCCGTTCCACACTACCCGAACGCTGTTACTGAAGACAGAAGTTCAGGAATCAGACAGGCTTGGGCGATTTGCCGCTAGAGTGCCATACCACCCTAAAAATGCCGGTGGGAGAGACCACGAAGTCGAGGGCAGCGGTTGGTAAAAGCGCCAGCACGTGCTCAGGAATATCAGAAAGGGCAGATCAACCGCGATGGTGGAAAAGGCAGTGGAGATGGTGGAAAAGGCAGTTGACCAGATAATAAATATGCCCCTGAGCAGTTCGCCCTCGTCACACGAAATCCGCAGTATTGAGCAATGACTTGTGGAAAGTAGAGCAGTCACATCCAATCGCTGTAGACGAAGTGCAGTCTCACCTTGCGACTGGTCGGGCTAAGGCGATGAATAGGAGGGTTGGACCTCAACTGTTGCAGCTGGGAACAGATCTTGGAGAGGATGTGAGATGATCGATGGAGAGTGGCGCTACAGAAGAGCAAGAGAGCACGGTGGGAAGTTGTAATCTGAAGTAGTAATCTCGTCGCTTGTTTGAAGAAAGGATCGGGCCACTAGGCGGAAGTCGGCTCGTGTTCTGGGGAGGAGGCAGTCCGATCCGGCAAGGCTGCTTTGCCTTTCCTCGAGTAGATCGAAGCCTGTTCGATATATGTATTACCAGACCGGGTTCTCTGGCTATTACTTGGTTATGTCCGATTGCTGTTGGAGGTAGCTGGGGAGGTAGCGCTAGTACGACAGCTTCGGCACCATTCTGCAGTGAAACAAAGCTGCCTGCCTGTGTTTTTGAATTCGAAACGCCGTACGTATGTAGTGGGGTTTGTAGAAGTAGCTGATAGCTGCTACCTGGAAATATACGCTGATGGGAAGAAGTTCAGTCACAGCACAGGAGTATGGCTAGGTCGGTGGACTGCCAGCGTGGCCCGTTTTCCGAAGGTCGCAAGAAAGATCGCAGGAAAAGTTGCATAATGAAAAATATCTGCGATTGCGTAATTGAAATAGCAAATGAAAGTCACTCACTGTTAGCTTTGCTACTGCGCGAGTATGGGTTCAGTACTAGATTGCAATGAGTGGCGCCACGTGAGGGCGCTAGCCCCAAAGAACAGTTCATGTACCCGACTTCGTATTTCTGATCACTACCTTGTAGTGTGGCAACAGCGCACAGGTACAGCGCAAACATATATATCCGAGTAAGTAGAAACAAGGTAGCTGTTTATTATAACTTGCTATCGCGACAGCTGGGCAGCTGTTGGTTGCAGTTTCCAACCGCGACAGCTGACGGTTGCGGTTTCTGCAACAGCAAGACGAAGGCATGGGAGAATCGTGACAGAAAGATGAACGCAGGAGTCGCTTGTTGCCTCCTTCGACGTGATAGCTTCCCCCCCCCCTGCTTCCCGATAGCTTCCTCTTTCACCAAGATTCAGTTAAGCGGTTACGGCCGGTTACTACAACTTCCCATTAGTTATCATATTTCTTCATCCCAGGGTGATAGCAGGCCTGACAGCCCTTTCGCCCGTCTAACTAAGCTCCGTCATTTCTTCTATGGACCCCCACGAAATTGAGGGCGAAAGGATTGAGCTCTGTCCCAACTTGCAGGCTATTATGCAGTGGGAATCTTAAGGGGTCCCAGCTATCAGTAACCGCCCTGCCCCCCCCCCCCCCCCCCCCCCCCACCCCCCACCCCTTGCCTACCCCCGCCTTGCCCGGCCTTGCCCGGCCCTGCCCCCGCCCTACTCCCGACATTCTCGTATAGTGAAACAAGTGCGGATTTGAAAAGCTCCCGCCGACTCTGTTTCGCAGTGGGCGTAACTCCGGCAGAGTCCGACCGTTGATGAATGAGGTGTCATTCCTATTATTTCATGCCGATATGTTCGGGCAATGCTTGATCGCGCCGAGGACTTGCCGGCAGGTGCTCTTCATTGCCTGGGGCGGAGAGAAGCCGTCAGGCTGGAGCAATGTGACCAAGATCAAGTCAAAGATGTACCATATTACTTGTACTTTCCAAGATCAAGATGAGGGATTTGCGCCATGAATCAGAAGACGTGATCTTTTGATCTCCCCCCCCCCCACACACCCCCCCACCCCCCCCACCCCCCCACCACCACCACCACACACACACAATTTGGCATAGCACAGCTGGCATTGGTACTTAATACTTATCCCTGATTTGCCATGGTATGTGCCTCTATGATGATGTGTGATGACTCAGTGGTTTGGCGTCTGTTTTCCTCTCTGCTACAGCCTACCCTCACACCCCACAACCACACCCACACATGACAGTATAGTATGGCGGCGTGGTGTAGCTGGACGAAAGCGTGCCTCTGTAAAGGGCTCCCCAGCGGCCAGCGCCCCCCCCCCCCCCCCCCCCCCCCCCCCCCGCCATCCCCCCCACACACACACACTATTGCCTCAGTGGGACTTACGGGGGAACTTAGTATTGAACAAGGTGACCAGCCCGACGAAGGACACTAGTAATTTTTGTTTTGTGTTCCTTTCCTTAAAAATAACCCGGGCAAGTATATTATGTACTCTGGAGTGTGGTGTAGTAGTGTTTAAGCTAACTTTATTTACTCCGCCAGCAGACGGTGGGCAGCCTGAAGGCTGATAGGCCGTGTAACAAAACAGGCTTTAAAATAACCCTGGACCTATGCCCCAATGATTTATGGGTCTGGACGTCTGGTGAACTCGTTATCTCCGTCATCAAGTCGAAACAATTAATTATATAAACAACAATTAAGTAATGATCTCATTTCATCGTTGAATCAAACAATGCAGTCTCTGTTCCTGTTATTTACCGATTATCCCGGTCATGCTAGAGTGAGTTAGAGCGACAGGTCCCCTGCTCTGTCGCATCTGCTGTAGTGCTTCCTTCCGATAGGGCTTGAACTCAGCGGCGCCAGTACCCTGATGTACTGCCGCCATCTCCTTCCTGTCCCCCTCTATCTCACCCCTTCAACCTCACACTGCCAAACACTCCCCCCTCCTCCCACCTCCCCCCCCCACACACACACACCCCTCTTGACCACCATCCCCACAATCTCACTCCCCCACCACACCGCCCATAACCACTCACTCACCCCCCTATCACAACACGTTCTTACTACAAACCACCACCAACCTTCACATCACACCCCTCACCCCCACCCCACCACCACAACCCTGGCCAGGGCGTGCGAGTCGCCTAGACCGGTCTGGGCCAGTAAATCCCCTCCAAACACACACACCCGAGTTAAGGCGGTTCTCGCAACCACTCGGGGGTCACGTTATGTTGGGATTTATGCTGAACCACTCAGCAGGTTGACATTCATGGTTCAGCATAAATCCCAACACACCTTCCCTCTTCACCACCTAACCCACGCTCACTCCCCCACCACATCACACATAACCACACACTCTCCCCCCATCACCACACGTTCTTACAACTTACCACCCACCCATACCTTCACAACACACCCCTCACCCCCCCACACACAACCACCTGGTCTGGGCGTGAAATTCGCCCAAATAGACCGGTCTGGGCGTGAAAATCGCCCAGACCATAGTTCCACTGGAGATTGCTCTTTTCCTGGCTTGCCGAGGTTTACCTTAGCGGTTAGGGGGCGGCGTTAGATCGCAGGACACGCAGGCTGAGTTACAAATGTGGTGTGTTCTACATCCCTTGTGATCTACAGTACCCTTGCTGTATCGACCCTACTTGCGAGAGTAGGAAGGGGGTGGTGAGGTTCGATTCCTCAGTATTTTTGCGTCCTGGCCCTAAGCAAACCTTGTAGGGAAGTACTGTCGGATTTCTGCCCTCGTGGTGGTTCTCTAGTTATGTCTCCTTGATTCCGCCTCTAACGACCATGGCAGGGAGCTTGTCTGCCGTGGTCAACAGGGGTAGTGGTGAATGTTCGTTTGGTCGTGGGTTCACCATTCGAACTGAATCCTCCGTGTCGCTGGTTTATGTCGGGAGACCCACCTCCTGGGGTGAAAGTCCTTTCACAACTAAAAAAAAAAAAAAAAAATTGTCGGGTCCTACCGTCCGACATGTATCTCGTGTAAGCTTGATAAGCAATCCTCTTATCCATTCCCTGTCTCTACTTCAATTGTACCACTCCGGAAAGTAATAGGTTATCGGCCTTAATCGCACCCAACGTGATTCCCAACCCCAACCCCAACCCCAACCCCAACCCCAACCCCAACCCCAACCCCAACCCCAACCCCAACCCCAACCCCAACCCCAACCCCAACCCCAACCCCAACCCCAACCCCAACCCCAACCCCAACCCCAACCCCAACCCCAACCCCAACCCCAACCCCCCCTGCTCTGAGCGATCCATCTCCACCAACCTGCACCCTATCTCCCCATGGATCACACCCCTACGTTCATCTTCACTGGCGAATCCTTCGACCAGTGGAACAAGGACATTTCTTTAGAACTTGAGGTGATATTCAACTCTCAGCTAAACATGTCCTCTTCAGCAAGAGTCAGATATGCTAAGCAATACATCCTAGCACATCTCTCATGCGAGCTGAAAGCTGCGTACAAACTTCATGAAGATCCTATAATATAATGGCCTCACTCAGACACTAACATTCTTTTTACCCATCCATGCTCCTATACCCTACCACTGATCCTATCCCCTTACTTGTGATCGAACCCCTGCCTGCCATCGACCAGCGCAGTGCATCTACACAGCCACCCAATGCGAATATCGCGAGCACTTCAAACAGGCATTTATAGGATAACTCTTATGCCCTTCACGCATGTAAGCACACGCAACGCATAGATCGGAACTGGATCATGGACACTGGGGCCACCTCCCACATGACAGGAGACAGGAGCCTTCTACATGACATTGTAGATATATCACCTATCAAAGTTCAAACTGCATCTGGCTATACCTTCATCACTCAATCAGGCACAGCTTTAGTCCAAGGTGACAGAGGAAAGATCCACAAACTCCTCAATGTTCATTTCAACTCAGATCCTGCGACACCCAACTTATTGGTCGGCCACCTAAGGGGGACAGACCTATGCGTTGGGGAGAAAGAGAGGGTTCGTTACAAAAACTCAGCCAATCACTGCCGAGACTGGACAGCAGCACAGCCTGCCAACCATCCAATTTTATAACACAGTAGCACGAGGGTTTTGAAGGCACCCCCACAAACCTGAAAACAAACTAGGTCAAGTCCCAAAAAGGAAACAAACTAGGGCGGAAAGAAGAGCGGAAAGGCGAGCGTGAAGGGGAGGGGTGCTGAGGCAAGCAATCCAGAGCACCAATCCCAACAAACACAAGAGAAGGGGGCTGAGCCCAAAGAGCTAAAGACCAACCAAGTGCACGCGCTATGAGCACCTTAATATGCAGCGATAATGCCCTTCACATAAAAAACGCCAAATCAACCCAGCACCGCCTTCTTGCAAATAAGGACAATAGTGCCTAGGAGAACAACCAAACACACCCCAAGGAGAAAAGGGAGAATCCAGACTACACGCAGAGAGCCCACAAAACCAAGCTAACAAGAATCCGCAAGCACGCACAAACATCTAAGATAAAGGAACCCACCCCCGTTGACAGGGCAGACCTGTTGGCTACATGAGTGAGGATATTGTTACATACTCAGCAAAAATCATTGCCGAGACTGAACAGCGCCAGGGCAGCTGGACAGTTTTATGACAGTGGGGGTTTAGGCAACATACCCCTCAGAACCTGGTCCAGGAGGTAACCTCCAAAAACAACGTATGAAAGAGCAAATTAAAATGCTTGACAACAAGCAAAGCGAACTACCAAGGCAAAGAGAAACTAGCGAATAAAGTGTATATTGTAGAAGGGCTGAGAGTTGACTAGGCCTAAAAAGCGAGATTCTACAAGAAGACGTAAAAGGACAAAAGGGACAGGAAATTCACCAAACACACAAGGAAAGAGGCATAGAGCTCTAAAAAGGCGGCCTTAACACTCCCTATCTAAAGGCAAACACAAGACCAAGCCGTCAGCCAAAACGCCACAAGGAAAAGCACAGCTAAGAAAGGACACTTAACAACCTAAGCAGAACTACTAACATAGCTACATGCATCCAACACACAGCCTTGCTAGAAAGGCTCTACAAACTTTAGTATCCACAGCGCTGCAATGTCCACCAAAGGATGTCGTCACCGGCCAGGTCCCAAGGCAGCCATCCTGAAATCCATAGGTCATCAGTCCAGCCAGATATCCAGTATTGTGCTCCTCCTCCCTAAGGGGGACAGACCTGTGCGATACTTGCGCGAAATCGTTAACTTCCCACTTCCTCAAATCTTCACATTTCCCAAGATCGCCGGTCAAATCAGCCGGTTAATCAGACTGGCCTGAAACCTAAGCGCCCCATGTTCGATTCCCGTCGGGGGCGGATTACCTTGGAGGGCACTATTTAGCGTAAGTATCTCAGGGTTGCGGACTGGTCGCGGCGTTTTCATTTGTCGTTTCCCTACTGTCTTGTGGACTCAATCTAGGGACCTGGAGCATGTCTACGATTTCCCCTTCAAAAATTCGCTTCTTCGTGCCTCTCGTAGCTCAGCGCATTGTGCTTGACAAGGAAATCTACTCTTTCGCACTAGTTCCTGCAGGTTGCGCAGTAAGTAGCAACTGCAGCCTCGGGAGTTGCTGCACCTGCCTACAGGGAACTTCGGGAAGTCAGTGAGCTAATAAGTTCATTAGCCTTACAGGCCACCAAGTTGAATAATAATGCCATGCTATGCTACATTGATTCTTGACCCCCCCAATATTAAATTATACGGATAAGTAAGCAACTGCTTGTGCATCCATCACCAAGGAGGCTGCCACTGCTGCTTGACGAACATTACACCACCCCCGGGGCCGACCTCCAGGGGACCCGCCAGGGCCCCCTACTATTTCCCATGGCATCAGCTATCAAGAACAACCCCTCCATGTCAATACAATTCAACTCTCTAGAATGCACCATGTCTATTAACAACAAAGTCCTCATCACAGGACCAAAGAAAGGGAATCTCTACCTTGTACCCGTTGTTAGATCAGACAAAACAATGATCCATGGTGCTGACCTAGAAATTACCATTGCAGCTGTGTCCAGGAAAACACCAATGGCAGCTGAACTCCAACACATCAGATTGGGCCACCTGGCTTACAATTCACTAGCTAGGATGTCCTCCGAAGATATTGGAAACGAGATCACAGCAGCTGCATTCAACAAAATGAGAAAGCAAACCTGTGAAATCTGTGTCCTTTCGAAAATGGACAAAAACACATACCCCACTTCTCATACACGGGCTACCCGCCCCATGGCCATCCTGCACATTGACATGAGTGGAAAGATGAAAATCCCCAGCCTCAATGGCAGTCTCTATTTCCAGGGTATCTTAGATGATCACTCCAAATACTCCTTAGTCATCACCTTCCACAAAACCAAGGACACTGTAGCAGAAGACACCATCATTGAACAAGATACGAAGTCATGACAAAGAACAAAATAGGTAAGATCTTCTGTGACAATTGATCTGAATGCATCTGCAACAAATTCAAAAACTGGTGCAAGAGAAAAGGAATCACCCTTCTGTTCACAGTCCCTGGAAACCCATCCACCAACGGTGCAGCAGAACGCCTTAACAGAACCCTGCATGACAGATCTACAGCCCTCCTGCTTTCATCTAAATTCCCCAACAGGTACTGGGCAGAAATGGTAAAGAACGCCAGCATCCTTATTAGAAACCTCTCCCCCACCCCTGAATCAGACAAAACACCATATGAAATGTTCCATGGAACCAAGCCGAAGATTGACCACCTCAGAACCATTGGCTGCACTGCATACGTCCATGTCCCACCTACGAGCAGGCCATTTAAGTTCTCCCCCTCAGCAAAGATAACTAGACTTTTAGGATACTCAGAGTCAAGGAAAGCCTACAGAGTTGTAGATTCTGCACACAACATCTTTGATGCTAAAGACATCACCTTCAATGAGTTTTAAAACCTAGCAGGCCAAAAAGGATTCCCAGGCCCAGATGCTGGAGTTCTGGGAAACTATGAAGAAGACGCCCCCATTAGCAAGATGACGATATGGACCCTGCCAGCCCTTCTGCCCCATCTGAACTGAGAGAAATGGAAATTCAACAGGCAAGGATCCTTAGAAACCAGACAAATCCAGGACAATGGGGATCCCCCAGTGATTTCTCATTTAACCCCAGCACTGTGCACCAACCATCCATCATGCCCCAAGCAAGTGCACAAAACCACAACGACACTGTGGAGCAAGTACATGAAAACAACCCTGCTCAACCCAACGTTAATCCCACCAGTCCAGCACAAATTGACACCCAAGAGACACATGTCACTGCACCTCCTGATGCACTACCTAACCCTACACATGCATCTGCACTGGAAATCCAAACCCATCCCATTGACACCACCCTAGTCAACCAACCAAGACGTACTGGAAGAGAAAGGCATGCCCCGAACTACTTAGCATTCCTAGCAGCAGACCAGGTTATCATACCCAAAAATGAAAGAGAAGCACTTGCAGGCCCTCAATCAGAACAATGGAAAGCTGCTATGCAAGAAGAGCTAGCAGCCCTTGGATATATGAACACCTGGTCTCTCTCTGAGCTCCCCCATGGATCAAAATCCCTAGGGGCTAAGTGGGTCTTTGACATCAAGCAATCTGTTGATGGAGAAATTGTGAGGTAAAAAGTAAGACTAGTTGCCAAAGGGTATGCTCAGCGTCCTGGCATGGACTATGACGAAGTCTTTGCTCCAGTTGCCAAGCATGCAACAATCCGTTACATCCCCTCCATGGCTGCAGACCCTACAGCACACCTATCCCAACTAGATGTCTCCACTGCATTCGTCAATGGTGTAGTTGAAGAAGAACTGAAGTGCAACCAGCCACCTGGATTTGAAAAGATCACAGATTCTGCCGCATGTGGAAGTGTCTCTATGGTCTTAAGCAAGCATCCCGCCAGTGGTACCTCAAGGTTAAACAGGATATGACTGCCATTGGATTCAGAGAAGTCGATGTGGATCAAGGGCTATTCATATTGCCTGGACCAACCACCAGACCCCTCATTTGGGTCCTCCTCTGGGTTGATGACTTCCTACTGCTCTCCTTTGACAAAGCCATCCTCCAGCAGTACAAGAACACCATCATGAAGCTCTACAAAACAAGAGATCTTGGAGAGCCATCTGTCTTTGTCGGCTATGAAATCACAAGGGATGTATCAGCTGGAACCCTGCACATCCGTCAATCTCGCTTCATCCAAGATCTCCTACGAGCACACAACATGCTCCCTGAGCCCAACATCACCAGGTTCCCCATACCCCTCCAACCTGATGCCCCGCTCCCCTATCCTGAAAAGGAGACACCAGTCACTGGCCTCCCACTTGCCCAGATTGTAGGTTCCCTCAACTACCTAGCGGTCAACACCAGGCCAGACATTGCCCAAGCTGTCAACAGGTTGGCCAGGCACAGTGCCCACCCTCTGCATGACCACATGGAAGCTGCCACTGGTATTCTCAAATACCTGTCCAACACTCCTGACCATGGCATCACCTACACCCACTCCAAGAGACCTCTCATTGGTTACTGTGATTATGACCATGCTGCCTGCCCCATCTCAAGAAAATCCACCACTGGATTAGTTTTCATCAACCAGGGTGGAGCCATCTCATGGGCATCTAAAATACAAGCCTCTGCCACAGCCCTGTCCACCACTGAAGCAGAGTTCATGGCAGCCACCTCTGCAGCACAAGAAGGCATGTGGTTGAGAAAACTCCAGTTCTCTACCACAGGTACCATGCCTCCTGCCCTCACCATCATCGGTGACAACCAGGCTGCACTAAGTGCATGGAACCAAGAGAAGCTTTCCTCCAGACTCAAGCACATGGAGACCAGTTTCTACTTCCTCAAAGAACAGTCCAAGAAGGACGGCATCAAGCTCAAATGGATCCCCACTGCTACCAACATTGCAGACATCCTCACCAAGGCTCTCCCCAGGTCAAAGTTCTGTGGCTTCAAAGAGCAGATTGGATGCATTGGCAAGACTTACAGATACTGATCAGCCACTTTGATTTAGCATTAGTCGGCTTCCATTTGCTTCCCCTCCAACTATCCCCTTTTGTTGTGGGGATAGCTTTTCCCCCCAGTAAAATCAAACAATGCACCCTTCAGAGTCCATTGCAGCACCGCCTGCGCTTCCATTTGCATCCCCTTCAACTATCCCCTTTTGTTGCGGGGATACCTTTTCCCCCCAGTAAAATCAAACAATGCACCCTTCAGAGTCCATTGCAGCACCGCCTGCGCTTCCATTTGCTTCCCCTCCAGCTTCCCCAGAGTGTAGTGCCTCCAACACGTCCGCCACAGCCTCCATCATGCCCTGGCAGCGTGCTCGGTTAGTCGTTGGAGGCACCATGAGGTAAACCACACCACCGATGGGTCTTGCAAAGATGTTGTGCCGAGACTTCAACAACCTGGCAGCTCGGACAGCGGTGGCACCAGCACCGTAGCCAATCTTGCCTTCCATGTCCCCAACCTCAGTCGCAAAGATGGTTCCGATATGGACCACACGGCGGACCAAGGGGTGCATGGAAATCTGGTGAGCAGGGGAAACAGGCATGGCGTGTGTGTGTTCATTATTTTCCTGTTTGTTTGTGTGTGTGTGTATATGTGCATGGCTACTGCTAGCTCCGGCTTACGCGGTGGTGTCCTTAACTTCACGTCCTGTGAGTAACTGCAATACACGGATGTATTAATTTCAATTTCAATATGTGCATGGCTGTGCGTGTGTGTGTGTCTGTGTGTTTGTGTGTTTGTGTGGATGCCTGTGTGTGTGTACGCCTGTTAAGATGCTAGCTTAGCCCAAAATAAAAACAGTGCAAACAGACACAACATGTCATGATTTTGTCACAAAATATCCCCAAATAATACCCACAATCCAAACCCCACTTTAAAAAAATGTACACCCCAAAATAAAGCTTCCTTGAACTTGGTTGCATGGCTCCAATTTGGCCGCTCGCAATCTCAGTAAAAATGATAAAACATCAGTAGGACCATTCATGTTTTTCTACTGGGCCAAATTAAGAAATAAAACCGGATTCTTCATCCTCTCTATGATATCTCCAAAGTTGGATGATGGTGTCATTTTGGTTAGAAGTTGCCCCCCCCCTGTAAAACATCATAAATAAAGCTTACCTGTGAGGCAAGGTTTGAGTCCCACAAAGGCACCAGTCGCCCACAAGCTGAGTCACAGGGCGCTGTTGGATTGCAGCAGTAGCTCCCCCTGCATAGCACATCACAGCAATACCACATTAGCATGTACCACATCATAGCACAACCTACACCTACACCAACGCCAACACCTACAAGCTGAGTCACAGGGCGCTGTTGGATTGCTGCAGTAGCTCCCCCGGCATAGCACATCACAGCAATGCCACATTAGCATGTACCACATCATAGCGATAGTACTTCATAGCACAAACTGTAACGGTATGGCTCGGTATATGTACTAGAGAATGAGTACTCGGACATCATATGAACTCCTTTGCTGAATATCACAATAGTGTAACGATTCTGATCCGTTACACAACCTACACCTACACCTACGCCAACTCCTACATCCACAAGCAGAGTCACATGGCACTGCTGGATTGCAGCAGTAGCTCCTCCTGCATAGCGCATCACAGCGCATCACAGCATTAGCAAATTAGCATCTACCATAGCATAGCACAACCTACACCTACACCTACGCCTACACCCACAAGCTACAACCTACACCTACGCCTACACCCACAACCTACACCTACAACCTACACCTACACCTACACCCACAAGAGTCACATGGCGCTGTTGGATTGCTGCAGTAGCTCCCCCTACACACCACAACACACCACATCACAGCATTGCACATCACAGCAATCCCACTTGAGCATGTACCACATCATAGCACAACCTACACCTACACCAACGCCAACACCTACACCCACAAGCTGAGTCACATGGCGTTGATGGATTGCAGCAGTAGCTCTCCCTGCACACCACACCACATCACAGCATAGTACATCACAGCAATCCCACTTGAGCATGTACCACATGATAGCGATAGTACATCATATAGCACTACCCTACCAGCCTACCCCCCCCCCCCCCCCCCCCCCCCACACACACACACCTACACGCACCCCCACCTCAATCCCAGTTACCCCCCCCCCCCCCCCCCCCCCCCCCCCCCCACACACACACACACACACACCACACACCTACATGTACCCCCACAACATACCCCCACCACACACACCTACACGTACCCTCACCAAAGCGTACCTCCACCACATCCCCACCACACACACTGCCTAGCCACTAACTCACACTGACTCTTCTGTCTGCCTGCCAGAGCCACCGACTCCCACCCCCACCACACACACTAGCCACAGATTAGCCACCGACTCCACTGCCTAGCCACTAACTCACACTGACTCCTCTGCCTGCCTGCCAGAGCCGCGGCTTCCAGGATGGCACAGATTGGGATTTGTCTTGGGGTCAGTCAGCATGTCTACCGCCACAACTGTGGCCGCGCAACCAACTGGGAAGGCGGTGTAGGAGTGGCCGTGTAGGAGGGCATGAAGCTGCAGGAGGGTGGTGGGGTGGGGGTTGTTGGTGGTGGGGTGGTGGGGTGGGGGTTGGTGGTAGGGTGTGTGTGGGGTGGGGGGTATATGTGTAGTGTGTGTAGTGGGCTGCGAGGATTGGGGTGAAATGCAAAAAGGCCAGGACGAGAAGCTGCGAGGAGAGGGTGGGGGTGGGAATGAGGAACTAGAGATGAGAGAGCAGGGTGAGGCCGTAAAGACTAGCGAGCAGCTCCGGATTTCAGCTGTTGTGAAAGGGAAGGTGTGTGAGTAGGCTTAAAGTTTCACCTCTCAGATCACCTCCCCCTTCCCCCCTCCCCCCCACCACAACCCCCCACCAACCACCAACCAAACATGCCCACCAACCACCAACCAAACAACCACCAACCAAACGTGCCCACCAACCACCAACCACCAACCAAACATGCCCACCAACCAACAACCAAACATGCCCACCAACCAACAACCAAACAACCAACAACCAAACAACCAACAACCAAACATGCCCACCAACCAACAACCAACAACCGACAACCAAACATGCCCACCAACCAACAACCAACCAACAACCAAACATGCCCACCACCCTATAGACCCCCGGCCAGTCAGCCATGGAGAAGGGCATGAAGCTGCAGGAGATGAGAGAGCAGGGTGAAGGCTGGATGAAAAAATAAGGAGAGGGTGAGTAGATGTGGGTGGGTGGGTGTGGGTGGGTGGGTGAAGGCTGGATGCAAAATTGAAAGAGGGTGGGTGGGTGGGAGTGGGTGGGTGTGGGCTGGATTTAAAAAATAAGGGAGAAAGGGTGGGTGCAGGTGGGTGGGTGAGTGGGTACATACAAGGGTGTAACACGTTCTGTAACCCAGACCTGGACCCAGGACCTGGGTGGGTGGGTGAAGGTCAGGGGTAGCCAGCGGCCACACGGGCTACCCTACTAGTTTAATTAAATTTAACATTAACACCTGCATAAAATTAACATCAAATCAAATTCTCTTTCGGTACTTATATCTACCGATCTACTTATATCTAGGGATCGGCAAATCATATTATACTGACCAAAGGCCAGTTTGATATCGTATGATATCATACAAATTGCATCATATGACATTGTATGTGAAGGGTGACTTCAGCCTAGTCAGACTGCCGTCATTATATGATATCATATGATGACATCATATCATATGATATCATGTTGCTGTTCCCTACTTGATATCAGGTCCTCTGTCGTACCCTTACGCTTTATTGGGATCCAGATCTCATAGTGCTCGACATTTTGACAATAGCCCCTCCTATAGTCTATGTCTAGGTTGGTTGGTTGGTTGGTTGGTTGGTTGGTTGGTTGGTTGGTTGTGCTAATCCATGTAGAACTTGGTATCAGGTCCTCCATTGTACCCTTACGATTTGTCGGTTGGTCGGTTGGTTGGTTGGTTGGTTGGTTGGTTGGGCAAGTCCATGTGGTACTTGATATCAGATCCTCCATCGTACCCTTACGATGTGTTGGTTGGTTGGTTGATAGGTTGGTAGGTTGGTTGGTTGGTTGGTTGGTTGGTTGGTTGGTTGGTAGGTAGGTTGGTTGGTTGGTTGGGAAAGTCCATGTTATACTTGATATCAGGTCTTCCGTCGTACCCTTACGATTTGTTAGTTGGTTTGTTGGTTTGTTGGTTGGTTGGTTGGTTGGTTGGTTGGTTGTGCTAATTTATGTAGAACTTGGTATCAGGTCCTCCGTTGTACCCTTACGATTTGTTGGTTGGTTGGTTGGTTGGTTGGTTGGGCAAGTCCATGTGGTACTTAATATCAGATCCTCCATCGTACCCTTACGATGTGTTGGTTGGTTAGTTGGTTGGTTGGTTGGTTGGTTGGTTGGTTGGTTGGTTGGTTGGTTGGTTGGTTGGTAGGTAGGTTGGTTGGTTGGGAAAGTCCATGTAATACTTGATATCAGGTCGTTCGTCGTACCCTTACGATTTGTTCGTTGGTTTGTTGGTTGGTAGGTAGGTTGGTTGGTTGGTTGGTTGGGCAAGTCCATGCAGTACTTCATATCAGATCCTCCATCGTACCCTTACGATTTGTCGGTTGGTTGGTTGGTTGGTAGGTTGGTTGGCAGGTTGGTTGGGCAAGTCCATGTAGTACTTGATATGAGATCCTCCATCGTACCCTTACGATTTGTCGGTTGGTTGGTTGGTTGGGCAAGTCCATGTAATACTTGGTATCAGGTCCTCCATCATACCCTTATGATTTGTTGTTTGTTTGTTTGTTTGTTTATTTGTTTGTTTGTTGTTTTGTTTGTTTGTTGGTTGGTCTATTTGTTTGTTCGTTTGTTTGCTTGTTGGTTGTTTGTTTGTTTGTTGGTTTGTTTATTTGTTTGTTTGTTTGTTTGTTTGTTGGTTGGTTGGGCAAGTCCATGCAGTACTTGATATCAGGTCGTCCGTTGTACCCTTACGCTTGATTAGGAACCAGATCTTTTAGTGCTTGAAAAAAATGAAAATTTGAACATTCAAGAATTTTCACAATGACCTCCAAGGACGTGCCACGGTGGGATTAAGGGAACCGGATCGTATAGTCAGTGTTTTTTATTTCAGATTTCTGTAGTCCAGGTTGAGTAGCTCCTTGGACTACTCAACCCTGATTTTAGGATATTTGCGTAGCCATTGCATGGCGGAGCGCGGAGCCTGGGGGGTTCGGGGGGCAGCGTGTCCCGATATCGGGGGGGCCGGAGGGTGAAGCATTCGACGGAATGGCGACACGTCTTTGAAAAAAGAAACACTGATCTAATAGTGCTTGACAATAGCCCCTCCAGATAGTCTAGAATTTTCTTGAAGATTATTTTAGGTTGGGCTCGTCCGTTAGCTTGATTGGTTGATGAGTCGGTTGGTTAGTTGGTTTCTTGGACGAGTCCCTTTAGCTTGATTGGCTAGTCACTTGGTTGGTTAGTTGGTTGGGCAAGTCCCTTTAGTTTGATTGGTTTGTTAGCTGGTTGGTTGGACAAGTCCCTTTGGCCTGATTGGCTACCCCGTGGAGCAGGGTTTGATTAGTTAGTTGGTCGGTTGGTTGGTTGGACAAGTCCCTTTGGCCTGATTGGCTACCCCCTGTAGCAGGGTTAGGTTAGTTGGTTAGCAGGTTGGTTAGTCTGTTGGTTGGGCCAGACCTTTTAGCCTGATTGGCTACCCCCTGTAGCAGGGTTGGGTTAGTTGGTTGGTTGGTTGGTTAGTTGGTTGGGCAAGTCCCTTTAGCCTGATTGGCTACCCCCTGGAGCAGAGTTTGGTTAGTTGCTTGGATGCTTGGTTGGTTAGTTAGTTGGTTGGTTGGGCAAATCCATTTAGCCTGGCTGGCTACCCCATTGAGCAAAAAAGGTTTGGGCTGGATGAGATGCCCTCCAACAGATATTTCAACTGCAACCATTATCAGGTTCAAAGCCTGCTGAACCCTAAACAATCGTAAACAGTACGCCTTATTACTAGGCGTGTGGTTGAGGGGGCCGGCCCATTTGCTTGCTCTGGGGCGAACCACCTGGACTGCAACATACAAACATAAATCTCACGGACATTCCTACACTGTCCATATCTCCCCGCACCTTGGAACTGCCTTTACAAAAATTAAGGACTTCACTGCTTCACTAGTGGTGAGCGTACCGGCACCTGGAACCACACCAGCTATCAATCTATAACAACAACAACAACAACAACAGCCACCACGTCAACCACCACCACCACCACTTACCCACCACCACTACCACCACCAGCACCACATGAAAGAGTGACATACCATCCCCCCCTCCTCTCACCTTGGAAATGCCTTTTAAAGAAATGCCTTGAAAAAAATCAAGCAAATGCCTTAAAAATGCCTTAAAAATCAAGCAAATGCCTTAAAAAAATGCCTTAAAAAAAATCAAGCAATTCCCTAGTGGTAAGCGTACCGGCACCTGGAACCACACCAGCAGTCAATATATAACAACACCCACGACCTCAACCATCACCCACCACCACCCACCCACCATCACCCACCACCAGCGTCAACAGCACCACATGAAAGAGTGACCCCCACCCCCACCCCCCCTCCTCTCACCTTGGAACTACCTTTAATGGAATCAAACACTTCCCCAGTGGTGAGCGTACCGGCACCTGGAACGACACCAGCTGTCAATCTAGAACAACAACAACCTTAACCACCACTACCACCACCAGAAACACATGAAAGAGTGACACACCATCCCCCCCCCCCCCCCCCCCTCTCACCTTGGAACTGCCTTTAAACGAATCAAACACTTCTGCAGTGGTGAGTGTAGCGGCACCTGGGACCACGCCCGCTGTCATCAGTTTTGCAAACGCTGCGATGTCCGGCGTCTCCCCCAGCAGATGCGTACCGGCAGAGATTGCGCCGATGCGGTACAACCCTGTCATCACCTCGTCAAAGATGACTGGGATGGAACGCGACCGGCATACCTGCATGTATGCATGTATGTATGTATGTATGTATGTATGTATGTATGTATGTATGCATGTATGTATGTATGTATGTATGTATGTATGTTACAGTTCATGGGTAGGCCAAATAGGTTAAATACCTGAAAGCAG